>CM069144.1:23229257-23829257 GCA_035221665.1 Okamejei kenojei
TGTATGCGAAGAAACACCAGTGGCAAGTAAAATTTTCACACAATTCTGTAGTAAGTTGGATGATAATGTCAGTGATTGAAGCCACCCGTTCTTTTCAGAAACTCACATAGACTTCTGATGACAAATTACAGCCCCATTACCTATCATCAGCACATCAGGATGGCCATATCTGGCACCATTGTCCTTGAGCATTGAAAGATAGGTAGAACGATACAGCATAGAGAAACAGAGCTACGGCTCACAGACTACTGAGTCTATGGTCGCCTTCACATCCAAATTACCCTAATCCTACAAAAATCTAATCCAGTCTTAAATATCCTCGTGTTTCACTCATTTTCCCCCTAGATTCTCAACACTCCCACCCACAGGATCAAATTTACAATGGCTCCCAATTAAAACTACCTACCAATTAATGTGTGTCGTCCTAAGAAAAATTATTCAATGGAAATATTAAAAATATAATTAAACTGTCTTTTGATTGTCTACGTGAAACTGTGACTGACCATTGAGAGTGAAATCCATTTGATACCTTTCAGGATTGAGAGATCTGCATTTCTGCACTTCTTGGATCTCCCAAATCATGCGGTGGTAGGTAATTCCTCTCACTTTCTGGAAGCAACTATTCACTTCCAGATGTGAGAAGTAAATGCACTTCATTGTCTCATTCTATATTCATAGTATGTATGACATTCTATTGTGTCACACATCAAGTGATGTGATAGAGAATCAGTCACTAAGCTCTCAATCTCCTTTCTGCTCATCATTCAGCATTGTTACCCCTTCCTCTTTGAGATCTGGCCCACTGCAGTGATGTCATCTGTAGATGGAGTTTGAGCAGAATTTGGCCACACGGTCATGAGAGTATAAGGAGTATAGTATGAACTAACAACAGTGGAGCACCTGTGAACATAAAGACACCAAGGGTATCCATATACCTTACCTTAAAAATCCTTCTTCACCTGTCAGTTGAAAAAAACATAATCAGCGAGTATATACACTGTACATGTTTGAAGAAGGGTTCCAACATGAAACATTGTCTGAACATTTCCCTCAACAGATGCTGCCTGACCCACTGAGTTAGACTTTGGACTTTAGACTTTAGAGATACAGTAAGAAAACAGGCCCTTCGGCCCTAATTCTTTGGAGTCAGTTCTGTGGTTTAGATGAGGCAGGGAGATATGTTAATGAGATTGAGATACATTCACGCAGTAACCTGCAGTTTATCAATAAATTAATCCAAGCATGAAATATTAACATTATTTCCAAAATAAAAGAGATTTGCACACCCACACAACCAGTCTGTAATGGCCATAATGTCACAACTATTTTGTGAATGGAAATGTAAAGGGTACCACCACGATTAGGAATAAGAAGGTTTGACAAATCTAATTGTCTCATCACAATTTCCACAGAGGCACCAAATCTATTTTCCCATTACTTCTTCCCCCAGTCGAAGATAGAAAAGGAAGTTGATCATCTCAGAGGGCAGATATATATCAGCTACGATCTAAATACCTCTCTTCTTTAACTCATTGCGCAGGGAGGATCCAATTCTTAAGAAAATGAAAACAATTTTTTGTGGTGTGTTGATTTGTTCCAGCGTTAGGTCAACTTCAGTGTGGCGGACGGTGAGAGCAATACTTTACATGTGCTTATTGCACATTCTGGTTATTTTATACTTTCAAATACACCGTCTTAAGTAGTAATTGTAGAGCAAGTCATAATGTCCCAAGGGATTCCACTGATGGCTTGTCGTTGGGAGACTGTAATTGGTTGCTATTTTTCACTCCTAGCGCCGACCATTTAGAAAATTATCTGAAACCCCATCTGTAAATAAATAGCGGATGATTTTTAAAGAAGCAGCAAGCCTTACTTTATTTCTCTACAGATCCAGATTCTCTTTCAGTCTTCTTTTATATTTAACTGTATTTTCCTATTTGTAATTGTATTTCTGTGATTGTTCAGCCGTTACTGATGCTGCCTCACAGCTCCAGTAATGCAGGTTTGGTCATCTGCTCTCTGCGTGGAGTTTGCATGTTTTATTTACTGTATGACCACAAGGGGTTTCCCCGGGTGCTCTGGTTTTTTTTTCTAACAAATACATGCTGGTAGATTAATTAGCTTTAACTGTAAATTGCCCTTCATGTACATAAAAGGCAAAATAATTCAAGGGGAATTGAGCATGCATTAGAAAATTGTGGGATATTAATAAGATGGGAAAAGGGTCTTGACGTGATTGCTACGCTACATATTGGCACAGATCCGATGGACCAATTCACCTCCTTCTGTCTCTAATAAAGTAATAAACCAGGAGGAAAATGTAGTTCATAGGAACAAAATACTTACCAAAATCATTGTGTGGACGTTACTCAGTATTTAGTTTTCATATAAAACATAATTATGATTGTTTGGAGATCATTGTAACTCCTTGTTACTTTTTTCAATAATATGCACTCTTCTCACTGCTATCATTGTGGAGAAGGTACAGGAGCGTGTTGTCCACAGGTTCAAGAACAGCTTCTTCCCATGAACTATCAGGTTCTTGAACCACCCTACCTACAACTCGACCTCAACCACTGAACTACTACAGACTTTGCCCAACTATGGCTGCTCCATGTGCTGTGTCGTTTTGCACTGTTGTTATGGTCTAATAAATGATCTAGGCTTGATGGTAGTGATCAGTTTCTGTTTCAGTTTATTGTCTTACATGTACTGAGGTACAGTGAAAAGTTTTGTTTGCGTGCTAGCCAGCCCGTGGAAAGACCATAATGATTACATCGGAGCCATTCGCAGTTGTAGGATACATGAAAAGTGCGTGTGTAAGCAGTAAAGTCCGATCAAAGATAATCGAATGTCCCTGATGAGGTAGATATATAGTGTCTAATGTGTTCAAAGTGCCCGTAAACTTACACCAAGTAAGAATTTAATTGTTCCCTTCATATTTGGTGATAGGACACTTCAATACTCTTGATTAGCACTCTTATTCTAACCCAAAATATTCCCTCCCCCACGACCCACCATTGTATATGAGCTTTTTCTGGAAAGTGCTAAACGTTTATTGAGTCTGTTTTACCTACATGCCTATTAGACATGCACCGCCAGTAATGACTATCAACAAGTTTCATTGTGCTCTGCCTGCCATATTGGACCAAAGCAGAAATGGATTTCACTGTCTTCAATTCATTCTTACAAAGAGGGCACTACAAAACATCAGTGCAATGTTGCAAATAAACGACCATGCAACCTCAACCAGTAACCAACATGACGTATTTGATATTCCAATGTGATTGTCTACTCAAGTTAATTTTGTCCAGGTGATTCAATCATTTGTATTACATCAGATCCTGCTTTATCTTCACCTGTGCTACATAACTTAAAGTGTTTGTTAAAGATGAGCCCCAAACCAATTGTGAACTTTGTAATAATGATAATATATCAATATGGATCGTCACAAAAATAACAGCAGTGAATCGCACTAATATAATTGAAATAGAAACCAGGTTCATGAATCATTTTGTGAGGAATATTTATTGGAAAGCACTAAAAGTGCAACTACAAATGGCAAGAATAAAGAGATCTCTGCTATTTCAACAAACCTTGATTCTCCGCAAAATACTTGGAAAACTTAGATACTTCCTACTGTGGCTATGACATATTTCAGGCTCGTATCATCTTTTCTGTGCTGTGAATGCATTAGTTTTTACATTGAAGAAAGGCAAGTTAAACCTAGTGACTTGAGGCCATTAGCTGTGATCTTTTGTGTTAAATCATTATCATTCATGTAACATTCTTTACTTGCAGCATGTAGGAAAACAACATTCATCACTATAAACTTGCCCTTAGTTTTGAGGCCTTCATTTCTCACCATTTATACCCAACAGCATGAAATAACTAACTTTTACTTCATTTTCCTAGCTCCTACTCGAGTACTGACCAGCTGCTGTATGAAGTATTCGACACGAATCCCTGGCTTCTAAAATATCCAAAGATATGAAATGCAGTCAAGTAATGGCCAATGCAGGATTGAGGCTGTGATGTAAGTCGATTTCCTCTTCCTCTTCCTTGTCGATTTCCTCTTTTTTTCAATCTCTTACCTTGCCGGTGATGCGATTGTTTTTCGGATCGTGTCTCCGGTGCTTGCGGGGCTAAACATCATGGAGCTGGAGCTTTGCTCGAGGGACTGATTTTGAGCTCCTCAGGGGATCAACTCCCCGCTGCGGCCTGCGGATTTTACCATGAGGAGTCGCCAGTCTCGGTTAAAGGCTTAGGTCGGGAAGCTCAAGTTGCAGGGGTTCGACTAGCCCGACCCGTTGTCGATCACCAATGCGGGGAATGAGATTCCCTTGCAGGAGCTTGATCGCCTGAAGCGGGGGCCCATCTGCTGGCTATGGGAGCCAAGATCGTCCCGTTAATAGACAATAGACAATAAACAATAGGTGCAAGGAGTAGGCATTCGACCCTTTTGGCCTTCGAGCCAGCACCGCCTTCAAAGTGATCATGGTTGATCATCTCCATCAGTACCCCTTCTGTCTTCTTCCCCATATAACGTGATCCGGTACTTTATGCCCTATCTAGGCTCTCTTGAAAGTATCCAGATAACTTTCCTCCACCGCCCTCTGAGGCAGAGAATTCCACAGACTCACAACTCTCTGTGAGAAAAAGTGTTTCCTCGTCTCCATTCTAAATGGCTTCCCCCTTATTCTTAAACTGAGGCCCCTGGTTCTTGACTCCCCAACATCGGGAACATGTTTCCTGCCTCAGCGTGTCCAAACCCTTAAGCAATTCTTATATGTTTCATACGATCCCCTCTCATTCTTCTAAACTCCAGAGTGTACAAGCCCAGCCGCTCCATCGCAGCATATGCACTGGAACGGAAGGCTCGAGGCCCCTGACCGCGGGAGAACAAAGAAGGGAACAGATTGAACTTTTTTTCGCCTTCCATCACAGTGAGGAATGTGGAGGAGTCACTGTGGTGGATGTTTATGTTAAAATGTATTTTGTGCGGCTTGTTGCTTTTTAATGGTATGACTGTATGGTAAATTAAATTCCTCATATGTTGCAAAACATACTTGGCCAATAAAGTATGATTATGATGATTATAATTATGATTTGTCTCATTTCAGATTCATTGTTAGAGGCAAACGCGTCTGCACAGATCCAAAAAATAAAAAGGTGATTGGACATTTGATTGAGCTCACCGAAAAAGAACAGAGGATGAAGATGATGCTTCTTTTATGGAAGTAAAGAGGATATCTTTACCAACTATGGAGCGAAGGAAGTTTTCAAGAAAAACTTTTCTACTTAATATTCTGGTTTCTCATATTTTACACATTACCTTGGAAAAATCAAACATGGAATCAAGGTCTCCATACATGCCTTAAATTGTGCACAAGCCTTGTCCAAATCTGATCTTCTCCTTATTGTTTGAGCTCCGACCACACACTGCTTCTTCACCACCACCTTTGTAAGGGCGGCACAGTCACACAGTGGCGCAACAGTAGAGCTGCTGTTTTGCAGTGCCAGACACCCGGGTTCAATCGTGGCTATGGGTGCTGTCTGTGCAGAGTTTGTATGTTCTCCCTGTGACCACGTGTACTTTCTCCAGGTGCTCCGGTTTTCTCACACACTCAAAGACTGTATTTTGGGAGGTTAATTGGCTTCAGTAAAATTGTCAAATTGTCCTTTGTTGATAGGGTGAAGGATAGCCTGGGTATGGTGTTGTGATCGCTAATCAGAGCGGACGCTAGTAGATGAAGGCCTGTTTCTCTGCTGTATTTTTAAAGTAAATCAGAGATGGGTATGCACATCTCCAAAATGAATCATTTTTAACAATCTTTGCTGTGCCATGGTAACTGATCTCAATTATAATTGGTACTTTTCACTGATAAAGAGTCAGATCTTGCACCACCCTCAATTAAATTTTCCTATCTGGTCTCCTGAATTCTTATACATCTATAAGGTGTCAGATCTTGAAACCTTAAGCCAAGATGGATCTCTCCAAATATAAGTGTACTTACTTCCATTTTAGCTTAGGGGATTTACAAAGTGCTGTTATTGTTACTTATTTACATACAGTCTAATGTACCAATGCAGTTTTCCTTAAAATAATTTTAGCTAACATACACACACAGAGTCATAGAGTTATATAGTGTGGAAACAGGCCTTCGGCCAATCGTGCCCACACCAACCAACATCGACACTAGTCCCACCTGCCTGCGTTTCGGGCCATTATCCTTAACAGTTCCTATCCATGCACCGGTCTAATTGGTTCTAAAACATTGCAATAATCCTTAGCTCAATTCCTCCTCTGGCAAGCTCGTCCATTTATACCGACCAACTTTGTGTGAAGAAGTTATCCCTCAGATTTTATTATAATCTTTCCCCTTAAACTGCTGTCCTTGCGTCTCAATTCCTCTACTTTGGGCAAGAGAGCATGTGCGTCCGCCGAATCTATTTCCAATCATGATTTTATACACGTCTTAAGATGCCTTCATCCTCAAGGGATAGTCCCAGCCCTGCTCATTACCTCACCAAGCAGTGACATTTTTATAATAATCCCATCAAAAAGGCTTCACTGTCAGATAGCGAAAATCATTTATGCCATGTTAACTTTCTTTTTCCCGAACAGGTAGAATGATTTATTTTCAAAAAGGTTGTATTCTGGTTCCACAGACTTTGCATAATGGGTAAGGTTCTGAAATTATTAAGCTGATTCTTCCAATCCCACTCTTTTTAAACGAGATAATGTCTCACAAAGTGTGATATTCCTGTCTACATGAAAAAATCAATATTTATTCTGATTTTGCTGTATTCATTTTCTGATTCAATAAAATGTATATTCATAATTTGAGTACGGATCATTTTTGGATCAATTATCATTAACAGTGACAGAGTAAACAGTGGATACATTTGATTTAGTGATTTTAATGGCTCATCAAGACTTGAAGATGGTTATTGAAAATTCCAGCGGGGCCATTATCAATGAGGCAGTTGGTCTGAGAATGGCTGATGGGAATAATGCAGTAAACACAAGGCGTTGCATTTTGTGAAGTCAAACCACAGCAGTGCCCTTCATAGTGAATGGTAGGCTGCTGAAGACTGCGGGTTAGAGCAATGTTCCTGGTGTTCAGGTGTTACTTCAGGTTCTTCTACCTCGGGTCTGTGTCAGTAAAACAATGTGTCAAGCACTGGAATCCAGACCCTTTTAATTCCACTCACGTTGGTCAACTTCTGCTCATCACTCAAGACCGTGACGCCTCCTCGTAGGCCAGACAGAAAGAGAGACAACACCCAACCGAACAGAATCGTCATTATATCCCTAGACACAGCGGTAACAAAAGTACAAGGATGGGGGGGGCGACCCCCACAAACCAATAATTGCTACAATACATGGAGTGGCAATTCCTTGGCACCACTCACAGAAACAATTACATGGGATCATCTTTAACACATGGAAAACAAAATAGAAACATCTACGTTGGCATAAAGCAACATCTTTAGTGAGGCCACCGCTCTGGACCAATCAGGGGGTTACCGGCGGGAAGGCATGATTAAAAGTAGCAAACATAACACACCCTAATCAATCACACGCATGCATTGTGTCAGTGCACTGAAACCAGAACAGAAAACCCTTGAGGAACCAGACTTAATGGCAAACGGTGGGTCCCTTGAGCCAAACGCTTCTGGAGCTTTTTCAGAGTTTCCAGGGACATAGGGTGCCAGTTAGGTCTTTGGGGTCTCCGCACCTAGCATGTATTGTCACTATCTCTGTGAAGCCCAGTTTCTCACAGACGACCTGCATTTCTAAAGTTACCCAAACCTGCATTCTACACAGGTACATAGTTCCCTGAAAGTGGCATTATGCCTAGGATAAGGCGGTGAGAAGGGTTTTGGACATTAAAGTTGTACCAAGAATATGTTGATGAGGTTGCATTAGGATTATTGTGTTCAGATTTTGTCACCGGATATAGGAAGTGTGTCAATAATCTGGAAATCGTGCGAAGGATTCATGAAGATGTTTTGCCAGGACTCAAGGGCCTGAACTATAAGAAAAGATGGTCAGACTACAACTTATTCCTTGGAATGCAGGAGGTTGTCGGATGATCTTATAGAAATAAATGAAATAATGCGAAGATAGCTTAGATTAAGGTCGAAAGACATAGTCTTTTACCCAAGTCGGGGATTCCAGACCAGAGGACATAACTTTAAGGTTGAGAGGGCAAGATTTAATTGGAACCTGAGAGGGGCCCATTTTAACTCAGCAAGAGTGGAACAAATGCAAGAAGAGGTAGTTGAGACAGGTACTTAACATCATTAGGATAGGAAAAATTGAGAGGGATATGGGCCAAACAAGCAACTGTAACTTGCTTAGATGGGGGCATCTTGGTTCGAAAGGACAAGTGGGCCAAAGGGACGATTTCTTCTGTACAACTCTATGACTGTATCTAAGCATAATAAGGCTGATAAATAAAGTGGTATTATTTAAATATCTGTTTATTTGGACGGACGTCATTCCTGACACTTCGGTAGCACCAATGCAGTCGTAGATGTAGCAGAACTAGAGTTCGGGGATAGGCCACGGTACGCCTCGAACAAGGATGGTCGCAAGTACCCCATCCGTCTACTGATACCTTCTCCGCCTAGTGGCGCTGGTCTAACCCGTCAATAAACTTTGCGTTTTACGTCGGCTCCTCCCATTTCCTCCAACTATACAAGGCGTACTATGGGAATAGGGTGGGCCCAGCTGCCCGCGGGAACGGGATGATATAGCTCCGTCATCAACGTCGAAAACTCTTGTGTTCAATGCTTACTGGGCCCTAACCAGAAACTCTAACCTTCCCTCGTACAATCGACAAAGCATTTGGTGCTACCCTCCTGCCACCCAAACAACGTCACTGACTTCATCCATTTCACCACTAACGTCCATCGCGCACTCCAAATACACCTGGACAACATTTCCCTCTCATTCTTGCCTCACCTATCTCCATCGTAGCGATAGGCGATAACTGACCGACATCACTAAAAACACGTCTCCCATGGCTACTGGACTACACGATCTGAGGTATTCCATCCACCCACTATGAACATTGACTTGTCTAAGGTATCCTAACTTGGCCCACCTCTTCCTCCACCTCCCCCCCCCTTTAGACTCCATCTAAGAGTCTTTCTCCCAGAGTCAGCTCAGCCCACTGGTCCCACCCATATTTCGCTTGGGCAATTTGCACGCCCAGCAGTCTCCTTTCTTTCTTCCTGTCTGAAGAAGTCTGGGTCTCGACCGCGCGTTGCCCTATTTCCTTCGCTCATAGAAGCTGCCTCACCACTGTTTTCTTCCAGGCCATTTTTGGTCTAACTGTATGCATGAGGATCATTTCTTCTCAGATGCACACTACTTTCATGAATTGGAAGGACTTTGCCGAGGGCAACAGAGACTTGCAAGGGGGCAGCACGGTGCACAGCGGTCGATTATTGCTGCCTTACAGCGCTTTCAGCGCTGGAAACCCGGGTTTTGAATCTCGATTTTGGGTGTTGTCTGCATGGGGTTTCTATGCTCTCCCGTGACCGCATGGCCAAAATCCTCGGTTTCCCCCCCATACTCCAAAGATGAACAGTTATGCAAGGATAGTTGCAACTCCATGTGTAAATTGTCCCAAGTTCTGGTTGGGAAAGTGTTAGTGTGCGGGGATTGCTAGTCAGCGTGGTCAATGGGCCTAGGGGGCTGTTTGTGCTATATCTTTAAACTAAAAACTAAAACTAAAAAGATATTCTGACCTCCTCCCTCCCTACAATTAAAAGACTGAAAACAGTTTCTTTCAGAAAAAACGTGAATTTCACTTGGCACAACTGGCACTCTGCTGTAGTGGATGGCATTTTTGCTCCTCTGCATTGGAGAAACCAAACTAGGGGTTAATCCGTGATCTTCCTGTTGCCGTATTACTTAAGTTTAGTCTTTATCCATCCCACTTTCAGTCAGAAACATAGTATATAACTGTGGCTTTCTGGCAATGTTCTAATAAGGTGCAACATATGGTGGGGATAGCAGTTAATTTCAATGTGTGAACAGTGGTGGCCCTTTGACTCAAGATTTGAAGTAAAGTTCAGGTTACTTGCTTTCTAGCGTGTTATCCGCTTGTAATGTTTACGCCATTCACTCCCTTTTCATGGATTCTGTCTGATTCTGCTTTGGGCATTCCCTGCAGCTCTGACACTGCATTTCAGCCTTTCATTTTTTCTTTCTTTTCTCTCTCAGAATTAACTCTCATCAACCGAGTGAGTTTAAATCAGCTTGCTTCTCACCATGGAAAGCCAGGACTCACTTTTGCTTTGCCATCTAGTTCAGCTGGGAAGAAACTGTCCCCTGGGAATCTGGACTGGTTTTCACACTGTTATACCTTTTGCTCAGTGAGGGAGAAGAGTGTTTGCTTTGTCCTATCTATTCCTTTCCCAACTTCCAGACCTTTTTTCACTCCTATTCCCATTTCAGATCCAGCCTCCTTCACTGTCTTTATTCTCTGTATCACAGACGCTGATGACCTGCTCATTGTTTTCATCTCATCTTGCATTTTCAGATTCGCAGCATCATGATGTTTTTTTAATTTTTTATTCATATTTTTCCTTAATCTTCTATTTAAAAAACCACAGTCCGCTCCTTGTATGGATATAAATTATAATTTCAATTAACCTACAGTACTTTCACTTCTAGCTGCACTTCTTGGCTGAGAGAACTAAGTTCTGATGCATTTTAGTTTCTTTCATTGCCACTTCACCACTGTGGCATTGAGGGAACCATTGCCTCCAGGATCAAAAACAGTTCTTCCAACAGCTCGAGCCACAACCTCATCTCAGCACCAGACACCTGCAGACTACTAAGGTTGCTCTTTGGTACTTTGGCTTGCATGGTCTAGTTGACTAGAAGAACTGATAATTTATTGGATAATTTATTGGATATGTATTTCATTGTGGTTAATGTGCTTGTAAATCTGCTGCAAGTAAGAATTTCATTGTTCTGGCCCCAGAACAGGTGACAATTAAGCACTTAACACTCTCTTGACCATTAAATTACTAATAAACAAAATGTACATGAGGGCCTCTTCTAAATATCTGCCATAACTACCCCAAACACCAGGCTTCCAACAAGAATGTTCTTAGACATCTAATGTTTTGTCTAGAAGCTGGACTAACTCTTAATGGAAAACCCAAATTGAAGTCCAGGAACAGATCTCAGCTAAGGGAGCGAAACAAGTGGCTACATCAAACTATGATTTGGATCCCATTTTCAAATTCCTAACTGGCAAATATTTATCAAACACCAACATCCCCGGTCCCGGTCTCATATTACTTCTACTATCGGGAAGAAGATATGGGAATCTGAAAAAAAAATCCCCACCAGATTCAAGAATAGCTTCTTCCCAACAGAAGGCTCTTAAAGACTGAACAACACTAACCTCAATTATCAACTTTGATCAACTGTCTCTGGTTACACTAAGGACTTTAGTTTTTTTAATTATTTTGTTTGCTATTCTTAATTTTATTCATCTTTTATGTTGCTACATGTTATCCGTGTGTATTGTGTTTACAGACCTGCCAGTACATATAACAAATGAACATTTTATTTTAGTTTAAGGACACAGCAAAAAGTCCATGCCGACTACCAATCACCCATTCACACCAGTTCTATGTTATCCCATATTCTCATCCACTCCCTACACATTAGGGCCAATTTACAGAGGCCAATTAACCCGCAAACATGCATGTCTTTTGGATATGGGAGCATCCGGAGTAAACCCACGTGGTCACAGGGAGCATGTGCAAACACCACTCTTGGCTCTTGAGCTGGATAGTCTACTTTCTCCTTTTTTATTCCCATATACATTTATGCATAAGGGCTTAGCTGGTGAGACATATATTGCTCATTTTTAACAGTCCTTGAAAGGTAGCTGTGTGCTGCATCATGGAAATCCTTCTGTTGAAGGCACTCTCATACTGACCTTGGGTAGAGAGTAATGGAATTTAGTTATAGTAATGACAAAGGAGCAATGATATATTTTCCAGACTGGATGGTGTGCAATTTTAAAGGGAATATCCATTACACTAACAACCCACAACCAGGGCTTTAGCTCTATAAAAAAAATTCTGTGATAGAGCTAAGTTTTTTTATCATTTTATGTTTGCTCAGTTAGTTTAATAGAAATAACATTCCTTCTATTTAAATCGTATTGTGAAGTTTTAATTTAAAAGCAAGCCATTGTTTACAAAAGGGGTGGCAAAAACAGGAAAGCAGACTATTATCTAAATGGTGGCCGATTAGGAAAAGGGGAGATGCAGCGAGACCTGGGTGTCATGGTACACCAGTCATTGAAAGTAGGCATGCAGGTGCAGCAGGCATTGAAGAAAGCGAATGGTATGTTAGCTTTCATAGCAAAAGAATTTGAGTATAGGAGCAGGGAGGTTCTACTTCAGTTGTATAGGGTCTTGGTGAGACCACACCTGGAGTATTGCGTACAGTTCTGGTCTCCAAATCTGAGGAAGGACATTATTGCCATAGAGGGAGTGCAGAGAAGGTTCACCAGACTGATTCCATGGGATGTCAGGACTGTCTTATGAAGAAAGACTGGACAGATTTGGTTTTATACACTCTAGAATATAGGATATTGAGAGGGGATCATAGAAATTTACAAAATTCTTAAGGGGTTGGACAGGTTAGATGCAGGAAGATTGTTCCCGATGTTGGGGAAGTTCAGGACAAGGGTCACAGCTTAAGGATAAGGGGGAAAATCCTTTAAGACCGAGATGAGAAAGACTTTTTTCACACAGAGAGTGGTGAGTCTCTGGAACTCTCTGCCACAGAGGGTAGTTGAGGCCAGTTCATTGGCTATATTTAAGAGGGAGTTAGATGTGGCCCTTATGGCTAAGGGGATCAGGGGGTATGGAGAGAAGGCAGGTACGGGTTACTGAGTTGGATGATCAGCCATGATCATATTGAATGGCGGTGCAGGCTCGAAGGGCCGAATGGCCTACTCCTGCACCTAATTTTTATGTTTCTATGTTTCTAAGTTTACTTTGACAGTCATTTTCATAAATATTTCGAAAGATATCTCTCGGGCACTTTACGTAGCAAGGGAACATAAACATAACCAAATGAGTGAAGACCATGCTTCAGACTAAAACTCAATAATTTAGATCACAATTAACGGGGAGTACCGTAGTTACTGGAATTGTTTATCCACTTTGTAGATATTGATTAAATTCTCGCTTTGATATTCCAGAATGAATATATAATGTTTAAAGATCACCCTTCATTAGCTGGAGCATAAAACAAGATCTTCGATGGAAGTGAACGATTAAAAATAACTAAACAAACTCAGACACATATCTAGTGAAAATAAAAGGTGGGTCATGCTCAATAGGAGGAGGAGGCACGAGGGGCTGAATAGTCTTCACCTTTTTATATTGCCTGGGGATTAAACAAGAAGTAAAAGAAGGTGAAAGGTAAAAGAATTTCCTATCAAACCAGAATGGAAATTTCAAAAGCAATGCAGGGTCAACTCTGCTTGCATATGCATCTTCATTTTTATTTCACCTCTAAACCATTCCAATGTTATATTTCTCCTGTGAAGAATAAATAAATAATGACAAATCAGTATAAAATGTTGATTTTAAAGATCTTTTCAGTGAATAGAAAATATTATTTTAATTAATTGGGAGTTGGTGAGAAGTTATAAGATTGTTTATATGGGGAGAGAGGCTCGGATGTCTTCAAGACAAAAATGGAAATTCCAACTTTCATCATGATCATTCATTGTTAAGTACCTTGGGTCAAAATACTATTAATAAATCAGCTTTTTCCTCTACTGTGCAAATCAACAGTCATCTATCTAATGGAAGAAAAATGGTCACTCTGCCCACAGGTTTCATTGGAAATCATCACCATTATCTCAGCACTAATAATAGCTGTAACATGCCAGTCTCGTGTTATTGTGGTCAGTTCACACCTTACACTTTACTAGTAAATCCACTGAATAATGGTGCTGTAGCGGCACCATACGTGGTGAATAAAGGTGAGACGTCAGGTCGGTTCAAACGGTTCTTTATTCAGTAGTGACACGTTAGATGGGTGCGCTAACTATATTACAAAGTTGCTGTAGTTGAGCGAGGTTGCACTCTTGGGCTCAGCTACCTGTTGACTCTCCTAGGTCTCGAGGTAAGAGACCTTAAGTACCAGGACATTCCCTCTAGCCCATGACGTCACGTGCCTGCCCTCGTATCTCCTGACGAGGGTTCGAGCATAAGTGGCCCGTTTTTAGGCTGACGCCACAGTGCGCTCAAATTTGTGCACAATGACTCACAATAATAATTTACTTCTTAATCCACTATCAGATGTGCAGAATGCTTTAACAAATGTGTGAGGTTGAGTTTAAAAATTATTGCACTGTTTAGAAACTTTCTAAACATGTGATGCAGGCTCAGGCAAAGAAGAATGAAATGATAGTGGGTTTATGCTTAATCATGTAGAGTTGGGAATGTTGGGGATTTATCCAGTCCCAGCCATCATTTTAGTTGACACTTAGTGAAAGCTCAGAAAAAATATTGACTACTGGTCATTGCATGTTTTCAGATTTCTTGTCAACCTACAGCCGAGCACAGACACAAGAGATAGACACAAAGTGCAGGAGTAACTCAGAGGGACAGGGAGCATATTTGGAAAGAAAGAATGTGTGACGTTTTGAGTCAAGACCCTTCTTCAGACTAGGTCAGGGGAGAGCGAGTCCAGTGCTCTTCGACACCTTCTCCTACTTGTCCTTGGACCATGACCCCACAAATGAGTACCAGGCCTTAATCTTGCAGACTATTTCTGATTGCATCACTTCCAGCTGTCTGCGTCCAATGCCCCCAGCCTTATTATTCCCCAGCTCCGCATGGCCTGGTTTTACCTCATCCCCAAAATCCATAAACAGAACTGTCCTGGCAGACCCATTGTTTCTGCCCGCTCCTGTCCCATTGAATTCAGTTCCACATAGCTCGACCATCCTATCCTCCCGACCTATGTCCAAGACCCTTTCCCAGGCCCCTACCCCCGCATCCCCCTCATTCCCACAGAGGCAAGAGATGTACAGGAGAAAGAGATTTACTAATCCCCCTCATTCCCACAGAGGCAAGAGATGTACAGGAGAAAGTAATGTGATAAAGAAAAGGAAAACCTGACATTCTTCATTGCGGCAGCTCTGCTCTAATCCATCTCTGTAGTTTCCAAGTAAATATAAATAGAATTAAATGACTATGACACTGAAGCTGAAAGTGTGAGCAAGTAGCAGTGGAGGGGGAAAATAGCTTTACTATGAGCGTGGGCTGAGGTCTTGAGGCTGCATTGGTTGCACTAGGTGTCTACTGACACCGTGCAGTATTCATACACAGAGGTCAGCTTCCTGCCACAACCCCATTTGAGTCACAGATCATTCGAGTGGGGCCTGGTGTGCCCCTTACTGTACAACAAGGGAAAGTTGAATCATACAGACCTTTTCAATTCCTCCAGTTCATTCATAAACGGAAGGAAAAATGACGTCCCCATGGTCATGCACACTCATACCCTCATTGACTTAAACTCTTCTCATAGAGTAATTGAGTGATACAGCATGGAAACAGGCCCTACAGCCAAACTTGCTCATACCGTCAACTCATCCCAGCTACACTCGACCCAACTTCCCGCGTTTGATCCATATCCCTCCAAACCTGTCCTATCCATGTACCTCTCTAAGTATTAAATGTTGTGATAGTCCCTGCCTCAACTACCTCCTCTGGCAGCTTGTTCATACACCCACCACCCTTTATGTGAAAAAGTTACCTCTCAGATTCTTATTAAATACTTTCCCCTTCACCTTGAACCTATTCTATGTCCTCCGGTCTGCGGTTCCCCTACTCTGGGCAAGAGATTCTATGCATGAACCCAATCTATTCCTCTCGTCAATTTATACACCTCTATAAGATCACCCCTCATCCTCCTGCGCTCCAAGGAATAGTCCCAGCCTACTCAACTGCTCCCTATAGCTCAGACCCTCTAGCCCTGGCAACTTCCTTGTAAATCTTCTCTGTACCACTTTCCAGCGTGACAACATATTTCCTATAACATGGTGCCCAGAACTGAACACAATATTCTAAATGCGGCCTCACCAACGTCTTATACAACTCCAACATGTTCTCCAAACTTCCATACTGAATACTCTAACTGATGAAGGACAATGCGCCAACACCTTTTTGACCACCCTATCTACCTACAACTCCACCTTCAAGGAACTGCATCCTAGATCCCTCTGCTCTACAACACTCCCCAGAGCCCTGCCATTCACTGTATAGGTCCTGCCCATGTTAGACTTCTCAAAATGTAATACCTCACATCTCTCTGTTTTAAATTCCATCAACCATTCCTCAACCCACCTGGCCAATCGATCAAGATCCTGCTACAATTTTTCGCAACCATCTTCACTATCTGCAAAACCACCCACTTTTGTATCTTCTGCAAACTTGCTAATCTTGCTGTTTATGTTCTTATCCAAATCATTGATAACAGGCCCAGCACCGAGCCCTGAGGCACATCATTAGTCATTACTCTTCTGCCGGCTTTTAAATAGTACGTGAAGGGTAAGAGGGTCAAATGAGCATAGATTAAATCCAGAAGGAAGAGGGCAAGGCCAGAATATTTAATGAACATTTAATCATGTTTGCTTAGATCATCTTGGGCCACCATGCCTTCTCCTAGAGCAATCCATCAATACCATTCCATGATTGAATGGTGGAGTTGACTTGATGGACTGAATGGCCTAATTCTGCTCCTATAGCTTATAACATGATTTCCCCCACTTATTAGTTTAGTTTAGAGATGCAGCGTGGAAACAGGCCCTTCGGCCCACTGATTCCACGCCGAGCAGCGATCTCCGTACACTAGCACTACCCGACGCACACCAGGGACAATTTACAATTTTCACCAAAGCTAATTAACCGACAAACCTATACATCTGTGCAGTGTGGGAGGAAACCAGGGCACCTGGGGAAAGCCCACGCAGTCACAGTGAGAATGTACTGTAAATTTTCTGTACTGACAGTACCCACAGTCAGGGTTGAACCCAGGTCTCTGGCACTGGAAGGCTGCAACTCTACTGCTGCACCACCGTGCCACCCCGTAACATCTATCCCTTTCCCAGTAACAGCATGCTGATTCTAATGCCAGCCTTAAGCCAGGGATCATGTATAGCAGCCAATTAACCAACAAAACAGCAGGAAACTGTGATGTGAGTGTCCCTGGAGGAAACCTACGTAGTCATATGGAGAATGTACAACTCCACGCAGCCATCTGAGGTGTTTCCAATGTTTCTTGTTTTTGTTTCAGATTTCTAGCATCTGTAATTTTACTTTTAATTTTTGCCCATTGTGATAAACCCACAGGAGCTGACAGAAATATTGGAATGAATTGCAGGACCTCTGGAACGAGTATTACTCAAAAGACTATCAGTTAATGTTAGCACAGATTTCATATTTTATATTTTTCACAATATTAAAGGAGACTGGCCAGTCCTGTCTATGGCAGAATTTAGAATGATTCCATCAATTTAATTCCCTGCAATAATTTATCTGTAAACGATTTGCTTTTGCACCTGCCCATCAACTCCATTCCTGATTCTTCCATCATCCATTGCAGACAGCACCAGAGATCAGGAATGAACTTGGGTCACAGGAGGTGAAAGGCAGCAGGACGAGGACCCTCGATTGTTCGAGAGACCAAGAGGAGATTCTGCGGCTGCAAAAGAGATACCAGGATGGTATGATGCCTCCCAGGTGCCAGGGTCAAGGATGTCTCTCAGTGGTGGCAGAAAATCCTCAAGGAGGAGGGTGAGCAGCCAGAGGTTGTTGTACCTATTGGTACCAGCAACATCGGCAAAAAAAGGAATGAGGTCCTGCAGAGTGAATGTAGGGAGCTAAACAGGAGATTAAAAGGCAGGACCTCGGAGGTAACAATATGTGGACTACTTCCTGCGCCACATGTTGGATACTAAGGGGAAACCTGATGAGAGTAGGCAGAGGAGATTAGTGCAGATGAATTGGCTGAGGAATTGGTGCAGTTTGCAGAGGTTCAGATTTTTGGACCATTGGGATCCCTTCTTGGCAGAGGTGACCTGTACAAGAGGGATAGGTTGCACCTAAATTGGATGGGAAGCAATATCCTGGCAAATGGTTTCTGTGGCGGGCAAGGACCTTCCGCCATTCACAGCTCTCTGGGACTTTCTGCGACATGCTGGAACCTTCTCGGATTTGCTCTGTATCACACATCTCCTTTAAACTTTATCCATCTGATCTTAAAGCTACGCTCTCTTCTGATTATCTATCCTACTATGCCTCTCATCACTTTATAACCCCCGACCAGGTCTTCCCTTAGTGTCCAAAACTCCAGAGAAAACAATCCAGGTATGTCCGACTTGACAATCCAACCAAGCAAATGTCACCCATGCTAGATAACATGCTGAGAGATTTAGATCTCAATCCCTCTATATGTGCTAATTCAAGTCCCAACCAAGTGACAGATTCAGAACTCCGGAAGTCAATTTCCTACTACGTTGGGCTCCATGTGGACCTCTGTAACCAGCTTGAACTTGTTGAGATTCCAATGCAGCCATACTGTGGAAGCTCCACCAAGATTTGCATTTGGTTAAAGCTGGGGTAGAGTCAGCTAGCACATTAATTTCAGTGGAGTAAGTTAGTGGCGATCAAATGGACAGTAACATGGAGTGAATTAGCAGGACTCATAGACTGCGAGTTGTTCTGTCTACCAGTTACTACTAGATACTCCAATTAGCCACTGCCTGATTCAGTATGAAAGCACATGGAGCAAGGTGATGTGTTACATGACCATCCAATTGCTTTGATTAATCTGCCATTGAATTAATAGGCAATAGACAATAGAAAATAGGTGCAGGAGCAGGTCATTCGGCCCTTCGAGCCAGCACCGCCTCATTTAATGTGATCATGGCTGATCATCCCCAATCAGTACCCCATTCCTGCCTTCTCCCCATATCCGCTATCTTTAAGAGTCCTATCTGACTCCGCTATCTTTAAGTGTCCTATATAGCTCTCTCTTGAAAGTATCCAGAGAACCGGCCTCCACTGCCTTCTGGGGCAGAGAAATCCACAGACTTACAACTCTCTGTAATAAAAAGTGTTTCCTCGTCTCCGTTCTAAATGTGGCCCCTGGTTCTGGACTTCCCCAACATCGGGAACATGTTTCCTGCCTCTAGCATGTCCAAACCCTTAATAATCTTATATGTTTCAATAAAATTCCCTCTCATCCTTCTCAACTCCAGAGTATACAAGCCCAGCCGCTCCATTCTCTCAGCATATGACAATGCCGCCATCTCGGGAATTAACATTGTGTTATAATTAACATTATGCTGTACTCCCTCAATAGTCCTTCCTCAAATTAGGGGACCAAAACTGCACACAATACTCCAGGTGTGGTCTCACTAGGGCCCTATACAACTGCAGAAGGACCTCTTTGCTCCTATACTGGACTCCTCTTGTTATAAAGGACAACATGCCATTCACTTTCTTCACTGCCTGCTGTACCTGCATGCTTACTTTCATTGACTGATGAACAAGGACACCCAGATCCTGTTGTACTTCCCCTTTTCCCAACTTGACACCATTTAGATAGTAATCTGCCTTCCTGTTTTTGCTACCAAATTGGATAGCCTCACATTTATCCACATTAAACTGCATCTGCCATGCGTCTGCCCACTCACCCAACCTGTCCAAGTCACCCTGGATTCTCATAGCGTCCCCCTCACAATTCACACTGCCACCCAGCTTTGCATCATCTGCAGATTTGCTATTGTAATTTGAACAATTAAATGTTAATTGCTGCAATATCTTCAGTCCATCTCATTTTATTTTATATCTCCTTACAACCTCGGAAGAGGTTATTAAGCCCATCAAGTTCACACCAATCAGCAATCCCATTCCACCTCTAAATCTTGAATAACCTATTCTCATGGCTTTTTCAACCATTCTACCGCTTACATATACTTAGCCAATTACCCAGCCACATGCCTTTGGCTTTTGGCATGTGGGATAGAAAGAAGCCCCCAGTGGAAAACAACATGATCACAAAGAGACAAGAAGATCGACACAAAATGCAGGAGTAACTCAGACAGTCAGGCAGCATGTCTGGAGAAAAAGAACAGATGATGTTTCAGGTCGTAACCCTTCTTCAGACCAATGATGACCAATGGCTTGAAGAAGGGCTCCGACCCAAAACGTTACCTATTCCTTGTCTCTATAGATGTTGCCTGACCTGCTGATTTGCTCCAGCATGTGTGTCTATCTTGGGTATAAGCCAGCATCTGAAGTACCTTCCTACACATGTTCACACAGAGAATGCGCAAACTCCACACATACAGCACTGGAGGGTAAGATTGAACTCTGGTCCCCAGATCTGTGAGGCAGCAGCAGTAAGAACTGTGCCACTCTGCTGCCCATGAGATGGGGAAGGTGCTGGCATAAAAGGTATATTATTAGGTGATGTATTGTAGCTTCCTCCATTCCCATGGATCCCAAATCCTCTGGAGCCAGCATTATGAAATTCCTCTCACCTCAGCATATTTAGATATACAGATGATCAGACTTCTATAATCCAGAGATATGGATGATAGGAAGTCTATTCACTAGGTATACATATGATAAGAAGTCTATAACTCCAAACTTTCCGAGTTGACTATGTCTGCACCCCTCTGTCGGTGGATCACCAGCTTCCTGACAGACATGTGAGGCTGGGAAAGCGCATCTCGGACCCACAAACGCTCAGCAGAGGAGCACCGCAAGGCTGCGTACTCTCTCCTCTCCTCTACTCTTTCTATACCAACGACTGCACCTTCACAGACACCTCTGTCAAGCTTCTCAAGTTTGCGGACGATATACCTGATTGGACTGATCCAGCTTGGGGAGGAATCTGCCTACAGACAGGAAGTGTCACAGCTGGCATCCTGGTGCCATCGCAACAACCTGGAGCTCAATGCACTTAAGACAGTGGAATTGATTGCAGACTTTAGGAGAGCTCCCCCTCCCCTCACCCCATTCACCATCAACAACACCACAGTCACATCTGTGGAGTCTTTTAAGTTCCTGGGAACCATCATCTCCAAGGACCTTAAGTGGGGGAAGCTACCATCGACTCCACAGTCAAAAAGGCACAACAGAGGATGTACTTCCCACGGCAGCTGAGGAAGCACAATCTGCCACAGGCAATGATGGTCCAATTCTACACGGCCATCGTAGAGTCTGATCTCACCTTCTCCATCATGGTCTGGTTTGGCTCAGCCACCAAGCACGACACCTGGAGGCTGCAGCGAATCATCTGATCAGCAGAGAAGGTTATTGGCTGCAACCTTCCCTCCATTGATGAACTGTACACTGCAAGGTCCAGGAAGCGAGCGGGCAAGATCATCTCTGACCACTCTCACCCTGGCCACAAACTCTTTGAATCACTACCATCTGGAAGGCGACTCCAGATTGTCAAAGCTGCCACAGCCAGATATAAAAACTGTTTTTATCCACGAGTAGTTGCTCTACTCAACAGCCAAAAATAGTAAGATTAAATGAGAACCTACCAGTTTGAAGTTTGATCTTTATTTTATGAGGGGTTACGTTGGTGATTACTTGAAGAAGAAGCCCAGCCTGTCCGCATGCGTGTCAATCTTCAAAGCAGCCGTATGAAATCACAGGTAACAGTAATTGAAGTAACATAGTAAGAACAGCAACTTGAGAACTACCAGATGAGCTTTATGAGAGAGGGTTGGGAGTGTGGGCACGTAATCACCAACATAACTCCTCATAAAATAAAGATCAAACATCAAACTGATAAGTTCTCATTTAATCTTACTATTTTACTTCGGAGTCACGTGAGTGACTTACTGCATCGATTGACTCAGGATGAGTAAAATAATCAACAATGCATTAATCATGACATTGAATAAAATGTAGTAATGATTTATTTGAATAACAAAATCCAACAGCAACCCCTCCATCCCAGGAGTAAACTTAAACAGAACTTAATACAGAATTGGCAAACAGCCCCGAGTCAGTAATCGGCCTGTGATAGAATCGTTGGAAAACCAATTCATTTGACCACCCGGCAGCTGCGAGTATATGGTCGATGGGAACGTCCATCGCCCTGGCCGCGGATGTCGATGCCGCCCTAGTGGAATGAGATGTGAAAACGTCAGTGTTAATACCTGCATAAACCAGCACTTCTTTCAACCACCTGGAGATTCATTTCCAGTCTGCACTGACACTCTCATGTGTGGTTTCTTGTGACTGATGAACAATGCTGTTTCCACATTTCTTAAGGCCCTCGTGGATTTGATATAATATAGTAAATGTGTCCTTACACATAGACATAGCTCCGTGGGATATGCCGAGAATACGATCTTAAACCCTGTCACCCCTGGCCTGCTCTGTTTGAATAGATCATAAATGTAGAACGTAATGGTGTCTGCAGCCACTTACATCCTGTCTAGCTGCAGCTTTTGTAATATCTACACTCATTGTGCTGATACCAGTGCCATGAGCATGACCACCTTCATGGTGACTTTGTCCAAAGACAGAGAGGTGACAGGAGTCCACTGGCAAAGTAGCTTGAGGACCATGCTTACATTCCAGATTGCCACATACCTGGGTTTAGGAGGTCTGGCATTAAAAATTACTTTCATTAATCGAGATATGAGAGGGTCAGACCTAATAGGATATTCTTCTGACCCCCTCAACAAGTACGAGGACAATGCACTTCTAGCTGAATTGATCGCACTATAACTCAACCCTTCATCATAGGAGAGTGTCGGCAGGAACTCTAGAATATCCGAAATACAGTATGGTATTCAATATTCTTTTGTACACAGAATCCCTCCTATTTTTTAATAGAAGAGATATATTGCTTTTGGGTACTCTTTCTCCAGGCTGCAGTGAGCATATCCACAGTTCGCGCAGACAGTCCTCGCCCCAGATATGGCCTCCTTAAAATCTACAAATTAACAAATCAATACGGTCATATAAAGGATGCCGTTCGCCAGTTACCGGGTGCACCAGTAAATTTCTCAGTTTAGGAACAACCATAAGAGGTTGTGTCATCAGCTCCAATACCAAAGGGAACAATGGCTGAGTAGGCCAGTCGGGTATCACCAACACTCCAGAAGCGGAATCCTGCTTAATTTTGAGCAGACATCGACTAATGAGGCAGAATGGTGGAAATACAAATAAAAACATATCTCCCCAATGTAGCAAGAACGCATCAATCGCTACTGCCCCAGGATCTGGTTTCCATGACACATATTTAGGTAGCTGGTGGTTTATTCTGGATGCAAACAAATCAATATCTGGCATACCATAACAGCTATATCATTGAATACCTCCTGATTCAACATCCATTCTGTGTTGTCATTGAATTTTCGTGACCTGGTGTCTGCCACTATGTTCAATCTACCTGGTAGGTAAATAGCTGAAAGCCAAATGTTTCTGTCAATACACCAAATCCAGATCTGATGAGCCAATTTGTCACAAGATACCAACTTAATTCCACCCATGTGATGAACTTACACCACTGCGGTAGTGTTGTCAATCTGAAGCTGAACATGCAGGTGACATTTAGTAGAGCAATAAGCTTTAAGTCCATAAAAAGCTCCCAGCAGCTCTAAGTAATTAATCCCATATGACTGCAAAAGCGATGCCTCTTGCGCATTCCATCTGCCTCCACAGCTTGACTTCGTATCAGTGGCACTGTAACCTAGTGCACTGACATCAGTCTGTAAGACCATGGAAGGCTGTTCAAGCAAAACTTTGCTGGAACAACTGGATACATTTAGTATCCACCACTGCAGTTCAGAAACAGCACCTACTGATAATTGCATGGGCCTATTATAATGACCCGAATGTATCCTGAGTGCCTGTTCTTTTGCCCTCTGTAGCTGTTGGTAGTGCAATGGTCCACACTGGACTGCTGGAAAAGCTGCCACTAATTTACCAAGCAAGCTGACCACCTGTCTAATCGAAGGGTGTTGTTCCTCACTGAGCTTGATACAACCTTCAATTAAATCCAGCCTTTTTCACCTGGGCAGAGTCACTACCATGTGATTTGAATTCAATTGTTGTAACTGGTGTTAATTTAGATTTTTCTGGATGAATGATAAACCCCAATTTTTCCAAAGTGAATTTAACAACTACCACAGATGCTTCAGCTATTTCCCTAGTTCAACCTGTAATTAAAATTTCATCCAAATAAGCCATAACAACATGACCCTGGGCTATAAGTAGCCCCAGTTCTGGTTTTTAACTATTTTGTGAATATTCTAGGGGCTGAAGTTAACCCGTTAGGCAGTGCCTTGAGTTGCCATAGTTGATTCATCCAGCTAAATGTCAAATATCTTCTATCCTCCAAATGAACAGGCACTGAGTAATACGCATCTTTCAGATCTATACTTACCATATAGCATCCTCTGGAAACCAGGTGTTTGGCAGTAACAAAAGTTTCCATTTTGAAATGTCTATACTGTACAAAAGGGTTTAGGCTTGCTAGATCAAGAATAATTCTACACCCTACATTGTATTTTGGATGGGGAAATATATTAGATATAAATTGACGGAGTTGGCGAACCGTGTTCTCAATTACCCCTTTTTTTTCACAAATTTTCAAGTTCTGCCTGAACCTCCATATTCTCTGTTTGTGAGAAATTGAGTGTTCTTCTAAGAACATGTTGAATGGGCAAATCACAATTTTGATCAAACTCAATTCAAAACCCTTGGATAATATTCAGTATAAACGGATTTGATGTTATTTGCTTCCATTCCTCGAAAAAAAGGTGTTATCTACCCCCAATTTTTAGCTGTATTGCAGTTAATATGTTCTCATGAGAACCAGGCCCACCTACCTCCTTGGTGAATGGTGGGTTGTGCTGTCCCCGGTTCCTGGCGGGAAAACCCACGTTTGTCCGCTGCTGAGTGCCAACTGCGCATCTGAGTAGACGGCCGGCTTGTTCCTGGACCAGCCCCGGACTCTGCTGCTCGTCTGTAAGGATAATGTTTCCGAACAGCTTTGCCGACGACCGGTGGCTTAATCATGCCCACCGTCTTTGCCACATCATCCAATTCTTTTACTCGCTTTGCGAGGTCCTCTCCAAAGAGTAAATTGGGCGGCTGTAAATTATTGGACGTGCAGATAGGGCAAATGGCACTCTTCCGTAAACAGTTAATCTCGAAGTGCGCACTGCACATCAACCCTAGTGCCTTTTGCTTCATCTCTGACAGGTACCCTCCATCTACTGTTCTGGTGAACGCTGTGATTCCTGAGCCGAGCAGCTTCAGGGTTCTCTGCAGCTTCATCTCCTTCACACCCATCTGACCCCATATCACTTGGTTCACTGCTGGCACTCTCAATAAAACGCAGTTCACCGAGGTCACGTGTTTCTTGCCGGTCTCGTCCATTGTCAGCTCCTGCAGCTGATGGGAGACTAAATAATTAATTGAGGAGGCCAGCTCATCTCCCAGTGGCTCCCCTGACTCTTTTGGGATTGCAAAACGTGCTGCCAGGGATGGGACATCTAGCGTGTGCCCTTGGTCCCCCGGGGTGAATTCCCTGTCAGAGTCAGGGTCAGAACATTGCTGACCCATTACACTCTCCTCATCAATGAGGGAGCGATTGAGCAGACCTATACCAGGTGCTGCTGGCGCAGCCTCTACATCCGGCTGGCGCCGAAACCACTCCTCCTCCCGGAGTGTGCCCTGCTGGAGCAACCCTTGTATTAGGTGTTCCATTTAAGATAACCACTTGGACACGGTATCTACTGCTGGAGGAAAACCCTCCTGACCCGACTCCGCCGAGTCTATGGCCCGCACAGACTTCTCCACGGCCTTGCGCCCGACTGGCACTGCCGCAGTGCTCTGCAGCACTAAGTCTGTAGTCGTCCCGCTCCCGACCGGCGACTGAGAAGGGGTACGAGACAGCCGTTCACTGACCGCTCTCCCGTGGTTCTCCACTGACTTTCCACCAGCTCGCCTCTTCCCCTTGCTTGCTTTGTCTATGGCGCTTCCTGAAATACAATCCACACCACGACAAAACAAACTCAGGCTAAGTTTTCCACTTACCTGAAGTTTTTAAATACTTACCGCTGGAGGAGTTCTTCCTCCCAGCCGGTCCATTGCGCCAATGCGGCTGACGTAATGACACTCGTGCGGACTGGCTGCGCTTCTTCTTCATGGAAGCACTCACGTGACTCCGAAGTAAAATCTGTAGCCTCCCTTTGATCTGGTATTTTGTTGGTTCTCATGCTTGATCAATGGTGTCTTATCATTAATGTTTTATTATTATTAATGTTTAGTGTTTTCTGAGTCATTTGTAACTGTCACTGTATTTCACGTTGTTACTTGTGGGCAGAGCACCAAGGCAAATTCCTTGTATGTGAATACTTGGCCAATAAACTTACTTACTTACTTACTTACTTACTTACAAGTATGATCAAATGTAATGTCTGCTGGCACCACTCTCTGCTGGCAGTTTAGCTCAAACAGCACCATCTCCTGCATAAGTTGGGTATTTACCAGCACATGTTGGTTATTGTGACAGCAGAGCTTAAATCAATAAGGATTTTTCCAAATCAAATGTTTACAGAATTAGCACAAGGATTCATTCTGACTCGGTGAAAATCCTGTAGAAACTATAAACAGTCATTCAAAAAAAAAATCTGAATCCGTCCTTTTATTCTGAGGCCGTTCCCTCCAGCGCTAGACTCCCCCATTACTGGAAACACCCTCCCCACATCCACTCTATCAAGGCCTTTCATTATTCAGTAGGTTTCAAAGAGATCCCCCCTTCATCCTTCTAAATTGTTTTTTCCTCTTTCATCTCAACATCTCTTTCAATTGGTCTTGAAAAGGACATTTTAATCTCCACATTTTTGGCCAACATCCATTTAAATTATCTCTTCCTCCTTTAATATAGGATCAATTTCTGAATTTTCATGGAGGATAATTGCTTCAGTCATCCATAACCAAATTACCAAAACTCCCTCCTATCCCACGATTGCCCTGGAATGTCTAGGTAACTCATTGGTTTGAATTGAGACTATGGACATGAGGCTTTGAACTTGATTTGCTGATGAAATGGGTTGTGGTTATGACAAGAATGTATTCCAAGGATTTCAGGAGAAGAACTTAATTTGAGTTAGCTTTCTCTCCTCCTTACTTATCAATCATACCTTTCAGTAGTTCAATACCAATATTTCCATAATTAATAAATACCAAAGCTCCCTCAATACAATAAATGATGAATAATGTTTCTTTCTAGTGATCATATTGCTCCATGAGACCATTTATTGTGTTTTCACAATATATTCAGTGGGGTCTATTAATGTAATTGTTCATAAAGTAATATTTAATTTCCCTTTGAATACCAGCAAACATATTGACACCATGTTCATTGCTCAGTGGTCTGATATGAGGACAGGTTCTCAGCTAGAACACAGAACCAAAACATCCCATGAACTCCTTTGTTGCTAAATATTCTCCAGAATCTCTATTTAACTCTTTCATTCAACCAAGGTGCGCCAATTTTATAATCAATAATGTACAAAATAATAATTGTTAAATGCAAACTATTTCTGTAAAGTAATAATCAGGGACATTGCTTTTGCCCAATTATTTCTCTCTTCAACATTCTTCCCCACCTCCTTCTCATGTCCACAAATATATATTTATTTGTCTAAGTTTTATGTCACTCATTGCAATGTTTTCTGAAGTCTAGCTTTGTTGTTTCTTTTGTACATCAGTGAAGCCCACAGGATGTTTTTTAACTCTCTTAAAGAAAGGTGTGAATGCAACCTGTTCCTCTGGTGAAGGTGCTACATGTCTTTTTATAAGGCACAAAAGAAAGCAAAATCCCCACGGAAGGTTAATGCTTGCCCTGTTATGAAACAACCACCCCATCTGGACCAGGCTGTAGTTTTGATTCCTGGTCTCTCCCAACCCAAGTCACTGGTCAAGAAGAGGACACCACCAGGGGTGCCAGGGAGATGGCAGCCCTGCCAGCAGTCTGTTCATTTTTTCTTTCCTATTGTTATTTTTTAGTTTGTTAAAAGTTGGTTTTAATGTTCTTCGGTTTGTTTTATGTGGGGGAGGGGGAGGGGATCGGGGGAACCTTTTTTCAAGTTCCTACCTTCCCGGAGATGTGACCATTTTTGGGATCACATTCTCCGGGCTCTGCAGCCTAACATCGTTGGTGGGGGGGGGGGGGGGGGGTGGGTGGTGCTGGAAGCCTCCTCGGACTGTCGTGAGCCCCACCGCGGGGTGCGGACTTAACATCAGAGCGGATCCCTTGCCTCGGATCGCACCCATCACGACCACTGTGGACTTACCATCAAGGGCTCGTAGTCTTGGGAGAGGCTAGTCGGAAGCTCCAGCGTCGCCGAAGGTTCAACCAGCTCCAACGCGAGGTTCGATTGACCGGCGCGGGGGAGCTGACATTCCCCTGATGCAGGAACTGAACACCTCGATCCAGAGGGCCCGAACGCTGCCGGCTACGGGAGTGAAGACTATCCCATCAACGGAGGGCTCGAGGCCCCCGACCGAGGAAGAACAAAAGGAAGGACTTGAAATTTATTTCGCCTTCCATCACAGTGAGGAATGTGTAGGAGTCACTGTGGTGGATGTTCATGTTAAAATGTGTTTTTGAGTGATTTGTTGCTTTTAATTGTATGACTGACCTGGCCAATGAAATTCCTCATATGTTGCAAAACATACTTGGCGAATAAAGTGTGATTTTGATTCTGATTCTGATTCTGATTCTGATACTCATTAACCTTTGTTTTAACTCCGGATGAGCAGAAAGTTAATGGCTGCTACCTTCAGTTATCCTGAGGCTTTATCTCATCTTTCTTACCTTATACTTATATAATGCCACAGAAAGAAGCCACTCGGTCCATTAGGTCAATGCTTGCTCCCAAGAGAATAAGCTCATTACTCCCGTTCTCCACCTTATTTCTCTGTTATCCTGCAACTTACTTCCTCACACATATTTCCTGGAAATAGAAGAAGGTCATTTCAGCCCAAGGAACCCACAGCAGTTCATTGAGTAACCCCATGCCTGTAATCAACTTTCCCCACATTCCTGTCAACTCACCCCATATTTTACCATTCACCTACACTCTGGAGGTAATTTATAGTGGTCAATTAAGTTACCAACCCACTCATCTTTGGTATATATGAGAAAACTGGAGCATTCGAAGGAAACCCATGTGGTTGCAGAAATTGGCTTTGCTTATGGGAGTAGGTTTACGCTGTGAAAGAAGTGGAAGGAAGGTATGAGGGTCGTGAAATCAGGGGAGAAAGAGCATATTGAGGTGGATATCATCGGGGATTACAAGTTGCCAAACATTGGGGACATGGGAAGTGAACAGAGACAAATAACAGAGAGTAATTTGATGCCGACCCTGGGAGACTGCAGATTATGAGAAACTTTAAATTATAAATTGGAGGTGAGATGCAAATAAAATCTTAAAGGTGATAGAGCCTGATGATATTTGTTGGTAAAAGCCATACTATTACAGTGGAAACGTTCATAGGTCATAAGTGATAGGAACAGAATTAAGCCATTTAGCCCCTTTAGTTTACTTCATCATTCAATCATGGTGGATCTATCTCTCCCTCCTGACCCCATTTTCTTGCCTTCTCCCTATAACCCCTGACACCTTTACTAAGTAAGTTGAGCGAAAGCTGTAGCTATCTGCGACTATTTCTTTACAGGAATTTCTTTAAAGGGTCTCTCCTAGTGGCAGCATGCTGTAAAGGTTGCAAATTTGTTTGCTCCCTTAACTTTTAACTTCCACTTACCACTCTTTCAATGTTACTCTCGACTATTTGATTTCAAGACACCGTCTAACTTTTCGTAAAGTGTTGATAACACTTTTACACGCCTTAATCGTGAAAAGGATGGAGACAAGAAGAAAGGGAGGCTCCCCAAGGAAGGAACGGGGAAAGCCACAACCACAACTGCAGCTTCTGATTCCAGTATCATAGAAGCAATATCGAAAATGAATGATGAATTGAAAAATGAGCTGAAAAATGAAATGAAAATAAGATATGGCAGTTTGGAAGAAATGGTGAAAGGAGTTTCAACAAAATTGAAAGAAGTCCAAGGAAGACTGTCTTTGTTACAAGATGAACTTCGTGAACAAAAGGATGAAATTGATATCTTGCGAACCCTGGGACGGGGGAGAGATTTGAAGATTGAAAAACTGGAATGGAGAATGAATGAAAACACTCGAGCACTTCAGCAATACAAGACTAAACATATGGACCTAGAAAACAGAAGTCGTCGTTTGAATTTATGAATTGTTGGTTTGCCGGAAGGTCAAGAAGGAGATAACGTTGTGAAATAAGCTTCTAAAATGATAAAGGAAACTTTTAACATTGAGCACAATGAAAACCTTCCGTTTTTGGATAATGCTCACAGGATTGGGAAGAAATCCGGTAATAAACTGAGACATTTGATTATTCGGTTTCATTTTTGGCAAATGAAGGAGAATATTCTCCAGGCAGTAAAAAAGTTGGGTGTGGTTGAATATGAAGGATGCAAGTTTCGGTGTGTCCCTGATTATAGCTACGAGCTTTTGGAAATAAGAAAGTCCTTTTATAATGTAATGTCTGATCTGTATATAAAAAGCTACGGCCAATTTTATTATACCCAGCTAGATTGCGTATTCGACTTTTCAATGGTAATTTTCGATATTTTACCAATCCTCAAGACACCTCTAGCTTTCTTGAGAGCTACGAGGAGGAAGGGGACCAATCAATAGCTGATTAAGTTTTAACTGGAGATTTACTGTTCCTATTTTGACAATATTTCGTTTGGTAATGATTAAGAATTTAACTGGACGAGTTGTTTTCCTTTTATATATATTCTTTTAAGAATTTCTTTGTTAATTTTGTGTTACCTTGTCATTAGACAAACTAAGAGAACGCAGTTCTTGTTTTTCATATCCTGACCTTGGATAATAATATGTAGCTTTCGCTTGTTAACTTCATGTCAGTCTGTATTTTTTTTTCTTCTCCCTCAAAGAGAGAATGGGGAATGTGTTTTGACTAGGAGTGGTTAAAAAGTATTATCTTTATGCCGAGCACAGTTACTAGGGAAGATGGGTTTGGGGATGGGATTAGGTAGCTTGCTGACTGTTCATTGGTCAGTTTGGGGCTATACAGGGGTGGGAGGGGGTGGGGGGAGGGGTCCTTGGTTCCCTATTTGGTGTTTCCCATTTGTGCAAAGTTTGAACTACAAAAATGTCTGAAATGTCGTCATTTCTGGCTCCGCCCTAGACTTTTCTTCTTCCAGTATCATGAACTTTTAGGCTTCAAGAAATTAACCCATTACATCCCACATGATTTTTACAAACAATATGGATAAAGTTACTAATTTTCTTTCATGGAATGTGAATGGCTTGAACCATCCCATTAAGAGGAACATTTTTTTTAAAGTTCTTCACAGACTAAATGCTCAGATTATCCTTGCTCAGAAAACCCATGTAAGGCAAGATGACAATTTACGATTTTTTAAGTTTTGGAGAGGACAGCAGTTTCATTCAAACTCACAGGCTAAGGTGAAAGGAGTCTCTATTTTTATTGACTCCTCAATTTCGTTTGTTCACAATGAAACAATTTCTGATCCATATGGCAGATTATTGGTGATTACTGGTGTTCTTTACTTGCAAAAATTTGCTATGGTGCCTGTCTACGCACCAAATATTGATCACCCTGAGTTTTTTAAACAGTTAATTGCATCCTTTCCTAATTTAAATGAACACTTTTTAATAATGGGTGGAGATTTCAACTGTTGTTTGAACCCCGCGATTGACAGGTCTATATCTGATCATGTGCTTCCAAATAAATCAGCTAATTTGATTAATTATTTTTTACTTGACTCTTCTGGTTTACGCTGTTCCATTGACCACAGTTGAGTCCCTCGAAAGGAAGATCAGCGGCTTTCTCCGCAGGTGGCTTGGCCTTCCCCGCAGCCTCAACAGTGCTGCTCTGTATGGGACCAGTAACATCTTTCAGTTCCCATTCAATGGCCTCATGGAAGAGTTTATGGTGGCACGAACAAGAGAGGCACTGCAGTACAGGGACTCCAGGGACCAGAAGGTGTCTTCGGCTGGCATTGAGGTGAGAACAGGGAGGAAATGGAGGGCGGCGAAAGCAGTGGAGGTGGCAGTGTCACGCCTAAGGCAAAAGGCATTGGTGGGAGTCATGGCAACTGGCAGAGCGGGTTTGGGATACTTCCCTAAGACACCGGTTGGCAAGGTCCAGGACAAGGAGAGACACCATCTAATCCAGGAAGAGGTCCGAGCAGGTGTGGAGGAAGAGCGTGTGAGCAGGACGGTGGGTCTCAGGCAGCAGGGAGCGTGGACAAGGTGGGAGAGCATACCACAGTGCAGGGTTACCTGGTCAAACATCATGCAGGCAGACTTCCAGCGCATCCGGTTTCTTGTCCAAGCTGTCTATGATGCCCTACCAAGCCCAGCAAACCTCCACGTCTGGGGCAAGAGCAAGACACCTTCCTGCCCACTTTGCTCTGGAAGAGGATCATTAGAACATCTCCTCAGCAGCTGCCCAAAGTCTCTCAGGGAAGGTCGCTATCGGTTGCGGCATGACAGAACTGACAGTGCCCTGGGAAGAGCGTATTGAAGAGGCTAATGAAAGGAAGCGCGCAAAGTAACTGTGGAGACCATGCCACTATGAGCTCAATGAATAAATCCTTTCAAGAATGTTACCTCCCTATACCAATCAGATCTTCCTACTGATTCCAACTATAGAAGTTTGCATGAGAATTTTTAAATCACAGATTCTAGGATTGATTATTTTATACTGAACTTACCATGTGAATTTACCATATAATGAGTCTAAACAATGGCGATTGGTAATTTTATTAATTTTATGATTAACAAACTCATCACGGAAGAAGAAATACAGAAAGCAATATTTAAAATCAATTAATTCTGAGTTGAAAGCTCCATGATTTTGTTATTAGTATCGGAGAACAGTTTAAAACCAAAAGAATTTTACATACATGTAACGTTTTAAAAATATTTTTCAAAATGTTATTCTTATAGTCTCCGTACTGATGCATGCTCTTACCAAATTTACCATATAATGGTCTCATTTCAAAGAAGAATTACCAATATTTTCTTTTTTAAGGAATAGATTACCACAATCTTTTTATGAAGCTTCTATTTCTTTAATTCTTAAAAAAGACCCTACTGAAGTGTCATCATATAGATCTATATCAATGTTAAATGTAGATTTCAAAATTCTTTCCAAAATATTAGCTATGAGATTGGAAAATATTTTACCGCAAATTATCTCTGAAGATGAGACCGGATTTATTAAAAATCGTTACTCATACTTAATGTTAGGAGATTAATGAATATTGTATATACAGCGTCAAATAAAACCCCAGAATGTGTCATCTCACTTGATGCCGAGAAAGCGTTTGATAGAGTAGTATTGGATTATTTATTCAATACACTTGAAAAATTTAAGATTGGTCCAAAATTTATTTCTTGGATCAAGCTGATATATTATATACCTCGGGCTTCTGTATTTACTAATAATCAGAGATCCCCTTTTTTTAGGCTCTTTCGAGGTACTAGACAGGGCTGTCCCTTAAGTCCTTTACTATTTGATATTGCTTTGGAACCTTTAGCCACCGCTATTAGGGGATCCCCTAATATTTTTGGTATTGTCCGCGGCAATAAGACATATAAGCTATCTCTTTACGCAGGTGATCTGTTATTATTTATTTCTAACCCTGAGAAATCTATTCCAACAATAGTAGCATTACTTAATCAATTTAGTAGTTTTTCTGGTTATAAACTAAATCTTACTACGAGTGAGCTTTTTCCTTTAAATAATCTTGTTTTGAATTATGGTCAGTTTCCATTTAGATTGACTACCGAAAGTGTTACTTATTTAGGTATTAAGATCACCAAGAAACTCAAGGATTTATTTAAAGCCAATTTTATACCTTTAATTGACCATATTAAACATCAGTTTACTAAATGGTCACCAATGTCCTTATCCCTAATTGCTATCCCTGTATTTATTTCAGACAATACCAATTTTTATTGCCAAATCTTTTTTTGACATTATAGACTCGAAAATGTTTTCATATATACGGCAGAATAAAAATCCCAGACTAAGTAAAAAACATTTACAGAAATTTAAAAAAATGGCGGTTTGGCATTGCCGAACCTTAGATTTTACTATTGGGCAGTCAATGTTTGTTATTTAACATTTTGGACAAAAGATTTAGAAGTTACCCAATGCCCAGGATGGATAAACCTTGAACGTGATTCCTTACAAGGGCTATCATTGGCCTCTATTCTACTCTATTTCTAGATTGAATAAATATATGACTAACCCAATAATAAGACATACGCTCCGAATATGGTTTCAATTTCGTAAGTTTTTTGGACTAAATGATTTTATCTTATCGAGTCCTATTTTATCAAATTTTCTCTTTCAACCATCTAGTACTGATCAAGTCTTTTTGTTATGGGAGAGGAAGGGTTTAGTAGCTTTTCGTGATTTGTTTTTGGAGGGTTGTTTAATGTCTTTCGAACAACTCCCCAATAAATATATCTTACCTAATTCACACTTTTTTAGATATTTACAAATTAGACACTTTTTGAAGGCTACTCTACCCCTTTTTCCGCTACCACATCAAACCGAAATTTTGGAAAATGTTTTACAGCTGAACCCGTATCAGAAAGGATTAATAACGACTATTTATAAGTTGATTTTGAAATTACAAATAGATACATTTGATAAAATTAAGAATGACTGGGAAAGAGAACTCCAAACTTCTTTATCTATAGAGAAATGGGAGAGGATTCTTCAATTAGTCAATACCTCTTCAATGTGTGCAAGACACGCTATGATACAATTCAAGGTGGTTCACAGAGCTCATATGTCCAAAGATAAGTTGGCTCATTTTTATGGTCATATAAACCCTACCTGTGACAGATGTAACTCTGAAGTGGCCTCTCTGACCCATATGTTTTGGTCCTGCGTACTTTTGGAAAAATATTGGAAAGTCATTTTTGATACTATTTCTGTAGTCTTAGGTATTGATTTACAACCTCATCCTATTACTGCATTTTTTGGGCTACCAATGTTAGATTCTATTCATTTGTGCGCTCCGCCCATCAGTTGATTGCTTTTACCACATTAATCGCAAGAAGATCTATTTTATTTAAATGGAAAGACTCCAACCCTCCGACCACACTCCAGTGGTATTCTGAAACAATATCATGTTTAAATTTAGAAAAAATTAGGAGTGACATTGTTGAACCCTTAGTTAAATTTGATAAGACTTGGGGAAAATTTATTGAACACTTTCATACTATATAAATAGCTTCCTCTTTATCCATTATAAAAACTATTTCACTTCTATATGGTGGAACAGACTTGACGTCATACAGACTTAAATTGTTGAAACTTTTAGTTCAAATTTTGTTTTGCTTTGTTTAGTTTTTATTTACTTATTTTATTTTTAGTTTTATTTGATTATTATTAATTTTTAATTTTTTTATTTTGGTTTGTTTTTTTGTGTTTTTTTAGTTTATGAGGATTTTGCTTTTTCCTTTTTTCTTTTTCTTTTTGTCTTTTTATTTTTGTGTTTTTGTCTACATTTATAAGTTTTCTTTTAAAGATTTAACTATATTTACATAGTGGCCGGGAGGTCTATACTCAATGTGTATTTTGACATTGGTCTCATATCAGGTTATACCTGTTATTAATGTAATCCTGATCCCTATGTATCAATATCATTGTTATGTTTATCACTATTTTTTTCTTCCACTGTTTTTTTTTAAAATGTGTTATTTTTGTTTTCCTTGGAAAAAAAAACAATAAAAAGATTTTGAAAGAAAGAAAGAAAGGAAGTGTCATCACCCCACAACAGATAGGTACAACATTATTGTATTAATGGATTTATAAGCTCATGGATGGCAAGTACTAGCATTTTAAGAACTCATGGTGCTTTAGAATGGTTAAGTCTTGTCTCACCTCAGTCATTCCTTCTTTTCCTGCTCCATCTCAAGCTTGGGAGCGCCGCACCACCTGACTCAGGAGCTTATCCCCCTCAGTTATCAGTCTTCTGAATGGTCCTCCATAAGCTAGGATACCGTCTGATTCACTTCTACCCCACAGCGTACATTGGACTTTGTCCATGGAACGGTTGCACTATAATGCACTATAATGCTGAGAATTATATAATGCTATATAATTATATAATCTAACTTCCCCTATGCTCTACCTATTTTACTTCAGTTTGAATTTATTCTATTGATGTATAATATTATCTTTGGACAGCATGCAAAACAAAAGCATTTCATTGTATCTCGGATTGGGTGCCAATAGTATATCTAAATCTAAACCTGGACAATCAATTTTGGTCACCAATATTTCTCTACAAGATGTTAGGGAAGAGACTGCATTCAAGAAATAAAAATTTTTTTTTAGAGGAAGACACAGTGGCGCAGCGATAGAGTTGCTGCCTAACAGCACCAGAGACCTGGGTTTGACCCTGATTATGGGTGCTGTCTGTACGGAGTTTGTACCTTCTCCCTGTGACCGCGTGGGTTTTCTCAGGGCCCTCCAATTTCCTCGCACATTCCAAAGATTTACAGGTTTGTAAGTTAATTAGCTTCTGTAAATTGTAAATTGTCCCTAGTGTGTAGGATTGTGTTAGTGTATGCAGTGATGGCTGATTGGCACACTCAGTAGCCAAAGGACCTGCTTCCACGCTGTATCTCTAAAGTGCCTGTCCAAATGTCCCTTAAATGTTGTACAAAATCTGATTCTACCACTTCCTCTGGCAGCATGTTCTATATATAAACCGCTCTCTGAGTAATATTCTGTTTTGTTATCCCTAATGCTCCTTTTAGCTATTAAAGTCATGGAATCATACAGCGTGGAAACAGGCCCTTTGGCCCAACTTGCCCATGCAGACCATCATGTACACTAGTCCCACTTGCCTGCATTTGGCTCATATCCCACTAAACATGTCCTATCCATGTACCTGTCCCAATATTTTTTAAATGTTGTGATAGCACCTGCCTCAACCTACCTCCTTTTCATTTCTACGTCCTCTATTTTCTTAACCCTTTCAAAAAGTCAAAAAAGTCAAAGTATCCTTTATTGTCATTCAGACCTTTCGGTCTGAACGAAATTTCATTACCTTGCAGTCATGCATATAATAAAAATCAAAACACACAATAAAAACATATTTAACATCCACCACAGTGAGTTCACCAGGCACCTCCTCACTGTGATGGAAGGCAAAAGTCTTAAAGTCTTTGTCTTCTTCCCTCCTTGTTCTCCCTCTGCGCTAAGGCAATCCAGCCTCCGAAGCCGGGCTGCCGCCACCACCGCCACCACCGCCACCACCGCCGCCGGAACGCTGGAATACCGCCACAGCTCTGAGGCTGGGTCCGCCGCTGGAATGCTGGAAAGCCCCCACAGCTCTGAAGCCGGGTTCGTCGTTGGAACACTGGAACACCACAGCTCTGATGCCGGGCCGCCGCCGGAACGCTGGAACACCGCCATAGCTCCGAGGCCGCCAGGTGATGGAGACGGTGATGGGGGACACGACACCGAAAAAGTCGCATCCCTCCGAAGGGAGAGACTAAAACCTTGTTTCTCCCCTCCCCCCACCCCTCCCCCCACACACACACATACACAGCCTAATAAAATAAATTTAACTAAAACAGACACAAGAAAACAACAACAAAAAAGAAAAAACAGATGGACTGTAGGTGGCGGCGCGACTCACGTTGCAGCGGCTCCTACAACCTGTCTGTATTTTTGTAATTTTTGTCTAATTAAATGTAGTTGTTCGTGTTTTTTTTTGTACTGTTTATAACTGTGTATATGTGGGGGGTGCGGGTGGGTGGGGGAGGGGGAAACCTTTAAAATCTCTTCCCTGCACGGGAGACCCGACTTTTTCCCTGTCAGGTCTCCGTTGTCGTTGGGGCCTAGCACCGTGGAACGGCCTCCGACCGGGACGACCTGGGGGCTGCAGTCACGGAGCCTGCGGAGCTGCGGACTTACCATCGTGGGGCTGGCCAGCCTCGGAGCGTGGGAGCGGTGGTGGATCGCCGCTGCGGCCCGACTCCGGGGCTCCAGCTCCAGCTCCAGCTGCAGCCCGACTCCGGAGCTCCAGCTCCAGCTTACAGTCGGTGGACTGTCAGGATATCGGGAGCTCGCGGGTCCGGGTGGGAGACCGCTCTCCGGAGCTCCCGCAATTTCTCCAGTGTCGCGGGGTTGGAACGACCCGGAGTGGGGCCGTACATTGCCCCGCGTGGCTTTAATGGCCATGGGACATTCCAGCGCCCGCCAGGGGCTCCAACTTTGTGACTTTTGGGCCTAGAGCGGGACCGTACATCGCCCGGTGCGGCTTTAATGGCCGTGGGACTTAACATCGCCAGCCTGGGGCTTCGACATCGGGAGAGAAATGGTGCGGGAGAGAGGGAAGAACTTTGCCTTCTATCACAGTGAGGAGGAGAGTCACTGCTCTGTTTGTATGGCTTGTAGAAACAGAATTTCGTTCGAGCCTCTCTGAGGTTTCCAATGACAAGTAATAAAATCAATCAATCATTCAATAGGTGAGTAACAGCTGCCAGGCCGCGCCGCCACTTCCGCCACTTCACCTTGCAGAACAGTGCAGCTGGAACAATCTTGTTTGTTCTTTGACAAGAAGATAGACCCATAATGCTGGAGTACATTAGCGAGTCAGGCAGCATTGGAGAAAAGGAATAGGTGACGTTTCAGGTCCAGACGCTTCTTCAGACTCTTTAGCAAACCTATTTGAGGAAATCATCTTGCATATATTCAAGTAATTAATTTAAAAACTTGTTTCATTATGAAGCCACCAGATTGCTATACAATTACACCTGGTTCATTAAAATCCTTTAGAAAAGGGAAGTTGCCATCCTTACCTGATCTGGACCATAGATCATACCAGGAAACCAATATGTTTTAATTGCTTCTTCAAATTTGGGTGCAATTAGGGATGAACAATATTACTGGCATTTCCAGTGATGTCCTCATACTGTGAATGGATAAATTAAGATGTTTTCTTTTCCTAGTTTCCAAACCTAGACTCCTTGCCTGGTGAACATTATGAATAAGCTTTAATAAATCTATCTTCAAATGCAATAATGATTGTCTTTCCTATCTATTTCATAGCTTCCAAGTTCCCTGTCAAATACTCACAAAGTAAAACAATCATTGTGGGAAATGTGGCAACCAGTTTGTGCCTTGGAAGCTACCATAGACTGAAGATGACATAGCCCCTAATCTGCTCTAATAATGTTGCATCACTTGTGGGAATAGTCAGAGCGATGCTTTATCATTTGATTGAGAAAATTGCATCTCTAATGTCATAGCTCTCCCTCAATACTGGGTTGGATTTTTGCCCTAGACTGTATGAGTCTCTGGACAGTGACTTAGGCTCAGGGCTCTTGACACAGAAGAACATATTCTCCTCTCTGAACCACGACTGCCACCGTTCATTGTGAGATGTTGACAGTGTCAAATATGGATTGCACAGTCAACACTGTGCAAAATATTGCGTGACGTCTATGGGATGCTTTGGCTTGGTGTGGCACTAAAGAAACATAGCTATTTTAATTAAACGTTAAAGTAAAAAGGAACATTAGATCGTGTCAAGGATATAAAATAAGATCAAGTGATTCTAATGTTTTATCAACGAACTAATTGAAAAGTACATCATCATATTGATCAATTGTCCGTCCTCAGTGGCAGAATCACTTTACAGTTATTGTTCTTCAATGCACATTGGTAGACGTTTGATAATTCAATGGATGAGCTTGAATTGCAAGGTAGAATGGTGCGCACGGTTGCCCTGCCTCACTGTCAAAAACTAAAGAGACTTTAGAGCAAGGAAGGAAGTTAAAAGGCAGGATCTCAAAGGCTGCAATGTTGGGGTTACTCCCAATACTACATGCAAAGTCAAAACACCGAGGATCGGGCAAATAAACGTGTGACTAGAGAGATGGTGCAGGAGGGGGAAATGTCGTGAGGGGGGGGAGCTTTAGGTTTCCGAAATGTCATATACTGAACAGGAAGATTGCAAGTACAGAGGAGGCTCCAAGAATATACGGACAAGCTGCGTAAACAGGTGAGTACATGACATCTTGAATGTAATATGGTAAAATTTGAGGTCGTCCCCACTTTGAACTTAACAAAAAGTAGAACATTAATTAAATGCTGAGAGAGTGGCAGAGCAGACATTCAAAGGGAACTTAGTGTGCGTGTACACGTCACTAAAGGCCGGCAATTTATGTGCAATTAGGAAGCAACTGGGATGTTCACTTTTATTGAAAGAGGATTTGAGTACAAGAGTAGAGACCAAGGGACAAGTCCATGAAGAAATGTGATTTTCTGTCTGCCTATCTTTTTCTTTTTGGAGAAGTGCCATGATTAGAAAGCAGAGGTTAATAGCTCCAGTTTCAAGAAATATACTCTCCAGGTCAAAGCCAGCAGAAACTGAAATGTCTCTCTGCCTCAGAAAGTGATTGGCCTATCAATGTCAAAAGAAACCAGCAGGAAACATTAGCATTCACTTCCTTCCTTTCATAACATATGTTTTTCAAGGCAAGACATTTATTGTTTTGTTTTTGTCTTGTGTAATTTAATGTACCAGGCATTATAGTATAGTTCTACAGACATAAAGTCATTGTGAAAGTGCATCGAGCCAGCTACTGCTGCAGCAGAGAGAGGAGCACATTAACAATTGGCAATGACCATGGAGAGAGAGGAGGTTCTCTGCACTATTTTTTAATAAAAGGCAGAGCAACCTCGCCATAAGTTTAAGGTGGAGGGGAAAATATTTAATAGGAATCTGAGCGGTAACTTTTTCACACAATGGGTAATAGGTGTATAGAACAAGCTGCTGGAGAAGGTAGTTGTGGCTGGGACTATCCCAACGTTTAATAGGTACATGGATAGGACAGGTTTGGAGGGATATGGACCAACCACAGGCAAGTGGGGCCAAAGGGCCTGTTTCCACACTCTAACACTTTATGACTCTATGAATGTACCTTCATTTGACATCCTCCCTGAAGTAGAGAATGCCCTTAGAGTTTATGCAGTAACCAGGCTGGAAATTGCAGTCAGTGGGTGTAAGTTTATATGTTAATAAGTCATAGAAGCAGAATTACCCCTGCACAGTCGCCGGCTGGGAGCGGGGTGACTGCATACTTGGTGCTGCAAAGTACGGAGCCTACGCCAGTCAGGCGCAAGGCACTGCACAAGTCTGCCAGGCCCACAGAATCGGGGAAGTCGTTCCGGGAAGATTCCCCTCCGGGGCTGGATACCGTTTTTGAACGGTTATCCCAAATGGAGCACCTGTTGCACAGGTTGCTCCAACAGGGCACACTCCAGGATGAGGAGTGGTATCGGCGCCCGGCTGGAGAAGAGGCCGCGCCAGCAGCACCGAGTAGAGAGCTGCTCGATAGCGCCCTCATTGATGAGTCGCGTGCAATGGGTCAGCTGAGTTCTGACCCCGACTCTGACGGTGAGGTCGATCCAAGCGAAGAACGGCAGCTGCCAGATGTCCCATCGCTGTCCCGTCAGAGTCAGGAGAGCCACTGGGAGAAGAGCTGGCCTCCACGATAAATTATATGGTATCCCATCAGCTCCAGGAGCTCACGATGGACAAGACCGCCAAAAAGCACGAGACCCCGAGGAACTGCATGTTGCTAAAGGCACCGGCAGTAAACCAGGTGATATGGGGTCAGATGCGTGCCCAGGAAATAAAGCTGCAGAGAATCCTGAAGCTGCTGGGTTCAGGAATCAGGGCGTTCGCTAGAACAATGGATGGAGGGCATGTGTCAGGGACGCATCAAGAGATACTAGGGTCAAAAACAAAGTCAAAGTATTCTTTATTGTCATTCAGACCTTTTGGTCTGAACGAAATTTCGTTGCCTTGCAGTCATACATATAATATAAAACAAAACACACAATAAACACATATTTAACATCCACCACAGTGAGTTCACCAGGCACCTCCTCACTGTGATGGAAGGCAAAAGCCTTAAAGTCTTTGTCTTCTTCCCTCCTTGTTCTCCCTCTGCGCTGAGGCGATCCAGGCCTCCGATGTTGTCTAGGCCCGCGGCCGAGCCTTCGAAACCGGTCTGCCGCCACTGCCGTCGCCGGAACGCTGGAACACTGCCACAGCTCTGAAGCCGGGTCCGCTGCCGGAACGCTGGAATGCCACACCCACAGCTCTGAAGCCGGGTCGCCGCTGGAACGCCACAGCTCTGAAGCCGGGTCCGCTGCCGAATGCTGGAACGCTACACCCACAGCTCTGAAGCCGGGTCCGCTGCCGGAACGCTGGAACACTACAGTTCTCAAGCCGGGTCCGCCGCTGGAACGCTGGAACACCACAGCTCTGAAACCGGGTCCGCCTCTGCCGCTGGAACGCCGCCACAGCTCTGAGGCCGTCAGCTCTGCCATTAGGCCTCAGCACAGACGGAGACGGTGACGGGGGACACCACAAGAAAAAATCGCATCCCCCCGAAGGGAGAGACTAAAACCTTCTTTCTCCCCCCCCCCCCCCCCACACACACACACACATACACAGCCTAATAAACTAAAATTTAACTAAACCAGACACAAGAAAACAAAAATAAAAATAAAAACATATGGACTGCAGGTGAGCCGCAGCAACCACCCAACTTAATCTTTGGAGAGGACCTCGCGAAATCTATGAAGGAGTTGGATGACGAAGCAAAAACGATGGGCTTGATCAAGACACCGATGGTCAGCAAATCTGTGAGGAGAAGTTATCCCTACAGAAGAGGTGCAGATTCCGGGCCTACACCAGGAACAAGCCGGCCGTTGACGCAGATGCGCAGTTGGCGCTCTGCAGCGGGAACACGGACAAACGTGGCTCTTCCCGCCAGGAACTGGGGACAGCAGGTCACACCAGTTACCAAGGAGGTAGGTGGGCCTGGTTCTCATGGGAGCATATTAAGTACAACACAGCCAAACGTTGGGGGTAGATTACATCTGTTCTATGAGGAATGGAAGCAAATTACCTCAGATCCATTTATCATGTGTATTATTCAAGAGTTTCGAATTGAGTTCGATCCTAATGGTGATTTGACCCTCCAGCATGTTCCTAGCAGAACACTCCATTTTTCACAAACGGAAGTAATGGTGGTTCAGGCTGAACTTGAAAAATTGTATAATAGAGGAGCAACAACCTTCAATTAGACAGGTCGCCAGCCTGCTCGGAAAATTAGTGGCAGCTTTTCCGGCAGTTCAGTATGGGCCTTTGCACTACCAGCAGTTACAGACGGAAAAGGAACAGGCACTCAGGATAAATTCGGGCCATTATAATAGGCCCATGCAGTTATCAGTAACATGCTGTTACTGACCTGCAGTGGTGGATTCAGCATGTCTCCAGTAGTTCCAGCAAAGTAGTGCTTGAACAGCCTTCCATGGTCTTACAGACTGATGTCAGTGCACTAGGGTGGGGTGTCACTGATACGAGCTCCAGCTGTGGAGGCAGATGGAATGCGGAGAGGCATTGCTTCTGCAGACATGGGGAATTAACTACTTAGAGCTTTAGGGAGCTTTTTATGGACTCGAGGCTTATTGTTCTAACACAAGTAACCTGCATGTTCTGCTTCAAATTGACAACACTACAGCAGTGGTGTATGTTAATCACATGGGTGGAATCAAGTCAGTATCTTGTGACAAAATGGCTAATCAAATCTGGACCTGGTGTATTGACAACAATATTTGGCTTTCAGCTATTTATCTACCAGGTTGATTCAATATAGTAGCAAACACCAGGTCACGAAAATTCCATGACAACACAGAATGGATGTTGAATCAGGACATATTCAATGATATAGTTGTCAAATATGGAAGGCCAGATATCGACTTGTTCGCATCCAGACTCAATCACCAGCTACCTAAATATGTGTAATGGGAACCAGATCCTGGGGCAGTAGCGATTGACGCTTTCTCGCTACATTGGGGTGGTATGTTTTTATATGCATTTACACCATTCTGTCTCATAAGTTGGTGTCTGCTTAAAATCAAGCAGGATGCCGCTTCAGGAGTGCTGGTGATACCGACTGGCCTACTCAGCCATGGTTCCCTTTGATATTGGAATTGATGACACAACCCCTGATGGCTGTTCCTAAATGAACGGATTTACTGGTGCACCCGGTAACTTACGAATGGCATCCGTTATATGACCGTGTTGATTTGTTCATTTGCAGGTTTTAAGAAGGCCATATCTGGGGCGAGGACTATCTGGTCGAACTGTGGGCATGCTCACTGCAGCCTGGAGGGCGAGTACTCAAAAACAGTATATTTCTTATGTAAAAAACTGGGAAGTTTTCTGTGTACAAAATAATATTGAATATTGTACGGCAGGTATTTTGCATGTTCTAGAGTTTCTGTCAACACTCTAGTATGATGAGGGGTTGAGTTATAGTGCGATCAATTCAGCTAGACGTGCATTGTCTTCATACTTATTGATGGGGTCAGAAGAACATCCTATTGGGTCTCATCCTCTCGTTTCTCGGTTGCTGAAAGGAATTTTTAACTCCCGACCTCCTAAACCCAGGTATATGGCAATCTGGGATGTAAGCGTGGTCCTCAAGCTACTTCGTTGGTGAACCCCTGTCACATCTCTGACTTTGGCCAAAATCACCATGAAGGTGGTCATGCTCATGGCACTGGTATCAGCACAACGAGCGCAGACATTGCAAAAGCTGCAGATAGACAGAATCGAAGTGGCTGCAGAGCAAACAGAGCAGGCCAGGTGTGACGGGGTTCAAGATTGTTTTTTCGGCATATCCCACGGATCCTTGTCTCTGTGTAAAGACACATTTGCTGCAATACATACCTTACGAAATATGGAGGAAAAAAAACAGGTTGTTTATCAGTTACAAGAAGCCACTAAAGAGAGTGTCAGGGCAGACTATCGCGAGGTGGTTGAAACAAGTATTGCTTGATGCAGGTATTAACACTGATGTTTTTACATCACATTCCACTAGGGCAGCAGCAACGTCGGCGGCAAGGGCGATGGACATTCTCATCGACCATATTCTCGCAGCCGCCAGGTGGTCAAATGAGTTGGTTCTTCAACATTTCTACCATTGGCCGATTGCCGATCCGGGGCTGTTTGCTAATACTGTATTAAGTTCTGTTTAAGATCCCCATGGGTTAGAGGGGTTACTGTACTTTATTGTTCAAATAAATTGTTACTGCATTTAATGCAATGTCAACATTAATGCATTATTGATTGTTTCTCATTCAAAGTCATTCAATGCATTGAGAAGCCGGGATCAGATGGCGCTGTTGTACCTTGTAATCCATGCTTTTTATTCATGAGAAACTGCATTAGACTGGCCAAAAGCTGCATTAGACTCTGGTGGCAGACGTGGGCAATTACATACACCAAATAGATGGCAAACAGGCTTTGGGGAGCTAAGTGGTGAGCGACTCTCCACAGGACTCCTAGTCTCTGACCTGCCCTTGCAGCCAGATTCTGTATGTGGCTTTTCCAGTTCAGATCCTGGTCAATGCTAACCTCACAAGGCATTGGTAGTGTGTGATTCAGTGATGGTAATGCCATTGAATAGTTGAAAGGGGTGGGGGGGAGGTGGTTGATAACTGGATATTCTCTTATTGGATATCATCACGGAATGTTTATGAAACATTAGACAGGTACGTGGATAGGATAATTTTGGAGGGATATGGGCCAAACGCAGGCAGGAGAGATGTATAGATGGGGACATGTTGATCGGTGTGGGCAAGTTGAGCCAAATGGCCTGCTTTCACGCTGTATGACTTTATGACTATCATTGTCTGACACTTGTTTGACAGGCCTGTCACTTGCCAGCTATCCTATTCACCTGGATTTTGGCCAGCGCTTGCTGGATTTGATTGTGGACAGCTTGTAAGATATAACATCAATCTGAACGAAACATGCCACTGCACATCCCATGGCAATGGTGTGTAAGGTGGGCCAAAATTTGGAGCACTATCTTGTACCATTTTGCCATAGTTTCTGGACATCACTCACACGCATGCACACATGCATACAAACAAGATGAGAGTTTTAGTAATATACTAGACCGAGTGGGACCCATTGGGCCCCGTTCCCCAACGCAATATTCCACCATTCACCCGTTTCCCCAACACAACCTGTTCTCCCAGTGCAATATTCCACCACTCACCCATAGCCCCCAACTGCGTATCATCTCCCAGCACTCCCTCCCCGCCTCTTCACCCTCCCTCTTCCTTCCCTTCTCCTCCTACTCTCACCCACTCCCACCCACACCTCTCCCTCTCTTTCCCCTACACTCAGTCACTCCCTCCCTCCCTCCATAAACCCTATCCCCTCCCTACCCCCCTCCTCTCCATCTATCACCCTGCTCCCCCACTCCACACTTCACCTATCCTATTGTATTAAAGAAGGAACTGCAGATGCTGGAGAATCGAGGGTACACAAAAGGCTGGAGAAACTCAGCGGGTGCAGCAGCATCTAAGGAGCGAAGGAGATAGGCGACATTTCGGGTGGAGACCCTTCTTCCTTTTTTTTTCGGGGAGGGGGAGATAAACAGAGTTACCGGGCAGGCAGCGTGGCTGGGCGTCATCGGTAGGCAGGTGGAGGTCAGCGGCAGCATCGGCGTGAAGGTCGGTGAAGGCGGCGTCCTGGTGAGTCCTGGAGGCGCTCCTTGTGGCCAAGATGGCGTTGGGGGACTCAGGCCGGCGGCTCAGGCCAGAGTTGGGGCCCAGGGCCTGCGGGCGGTCGAGTCGGGGATTGTCGGTGGCTGGAACGGCCTGGAGGTGGGCTAATTTCAGGTCCTTGGTGGAGGTAAGGTGGGACAGGAATTGTTGATTGAAGTGGTGGATCTTCCGGAGGATGTAGTGCAGTCGGGGTTCGTTGCAGGTCTGGGTGAGTGAGGCCCGAAGATTTGGGAGAGTCAATGCGAGGTTGTGCTGGTGTCGGCGCATTGCAACCAGGGTGGATCTTAGTGCCCGGTTGGAGAATTGTACAGTGTGGCGGCAGATAGCCAGTCGGTACCGATAGACCCGCTGGGGTCCGAACTGGGAGGCAGGGAATTGGAGCTGGAATCCACGGGGTATGAGATGGAGGTGCAGGCAAGCTCCGAGGAAGCAAATGTGGCTGTGGTATCGAGTCTGGGTGAGGATGTGGTCATAGAGTTGGAGGGAAGGGGGTATCACAGAGGGGGAGCAGTTAGAGACTATCCTACTCAAGTTTACATTTAAATTTACATGTATTGTCACATGCACCAATTGGTACAGTGAAATTTGAGTTACCATACAGCCATACGAATAAAAAGAACACAACACATGATAGAATTTAACATGAACATCCTACACAGCAGAATCAACTTCTCTTTTGATTCCTCCCATTTCCTCCAAAAAGAGTTGGTCCTCACCCTCAATAACTTCTCTTTTGATTCCTCCCATTTCCTCCAAAAGAGTTGGTCCTCACCCTCAATAACTTCTCTTTTGATTCCTCCCATTTCCTCCAAACACAAGGCGTAGCTATGGGGACACGCATGGGCCCCAGCTACGCTTGCCTCTTTGTTGGGTACGTCGAACAATCCTTGTTCTCGGCGTACCAGGGCCCCATCCCCGACCTCTACCTCCGTTACATCGACGACTGCTTTGGTGTCACCTCCTGCACCCACACACAACTGACTGACTTCATTCATTTCACCACCAACTTCCATCCGGCACTCAAATACACTTGGACCATTTCCGACACTTCCCTACCATTCCTTGACCTCACCATCTCTATTGCAGGTGATACGCTCCTGACCGACATCCACTACAAACCTACTGACTCCCACAGCTACCTGGACTACTCTTCCTCCCACCCTGCTGCCTGTAAGGACTCCATCCCCTATTCCCAATTCCTCCGTCTACGCCGCATCTGCTCCCAGGATGAGGTGTTCCACACCAGGTCATCACAAATGGCCTCATTCTTCAGAGAACGGGGATTCCCCTCTCCCACTATTGATGAGGCTCGCACCAGGGTCTCCTCCATACCCCGCAACACTGCCCTCGCTCCCCATTCCCCCACTCGCAAACAGGGCAGAGTCCCCCTGGTCCTCACCTTTCATCCCACCAGCCGGCAAATACAACATATAGTCCTCCGCCAGTTTCGCCACCTCCAACGTGACCCCTCCACCCGCCACATCTTCCCATCTCCCCCCCTGTCTGCCTTCCGCAAAGACCGCTCCCTCCGCAACTCCCTTGTCCATTCTTCCCTCCCCTCCCACTCTACCCCTTCCCCGGGCACTTTCCCTTGCAACCGCAAGAAATGCAACACTTGTCCCTTCACCTCCCCCTCCACTCCTTTCAGGGACCCAAGCAGTCCTTCCAGGTCCGACAGAGGTTCACCTGCACCTCCTCCAACCTCATCTACTGCATCCGCTGCTCCAGATGCCAGATGATCTATATCGGTGAGACCAAGCGGAGGCTTGGCGATCGCTTCGCCGAACACCTCCGCTCGGTCCGCAATAACCAACCCGACCTCCCGGTGCTCAGCACTTCAACTCCCCCTCCCATTCCACATCCGACCTCTCGGTCCTGGGCCTCCTCCACGGCCAGAGTGAGCAACACCGCAAGCTGGAGGAACAGCACCTCATATTCCGCTTGGGGAGTCTGCATCCTTTGGGCTTGAATATTGAATTTTCTCAATTCTGTTAACCCTTGCTGTCTCCTCCCCTTCCCACCTCTCCCTCAGCCCTGGGGCCCTGGCATTCCCTCTATCTCTATCTCTCCCCCACCCTAGTCGCACCAGCTTCTCATTTTCACACCACAAACAGCTTACAATGGCTTGTTCCCTTTATCACCGATACTTTTTTTGCATATCTTTTCACTCATTGTTCCTTATCTCTCCACATCACCGTCTATATCTCTCGTTTCCCTGATCCCTGACCAGTCTGAAGAAGGGTCTCGGCCCGAAACGTCGCCTATCTCCTTCGCTCCTTAGATGCTGCTGCACCCGCTGAGTTTCTCCAGCTTTTTGTGTACCCCCAGCAGAATCAATGTTTCCCACTGTGAGGGGAGGCAATAAAGTGGGAAACATTGTTCGCCTCTTTGTTCACCTGTAGTCGGGGCCTTTTGAGCCCTCCGCAGTCGCCGCTATGGCGGCCCGATCTTCAGGCCCTCTCGCCAAGATGGTTGGAATACTGACGTCGGAATGGAAGAACATTGGAGCTTCCGAATCGGCCACTTCTGACTGGAGACCGCGGCTCCCGAATTCTACTGGCCGAGCTGGGCGGAGATTCAACACTAGTGGCCCTTGGCAAAGGGATCCCAGGACTCTGCGATGTTAAAGTCTACACCGCCCGCGGCTAGAAACTTCGCAACCACAGCTCCATGATGTCAAAGCAGCAGGCCCAACCCTCCGGAGCTTCAACACGGCGATCCCCAGTAAGGCATTGCCCGCTCCGCGATGGTAAATCAGTGCTGCGCCGCTGCTGAAGCTCTGGCAGGAAAGTCCGCGCCAATCCAGATGGTAGGCCCGCGGGGGGGCAAAGACGTGACTCTGGGAATAGTCGCATCCTTGACCAGGAAATGATCCTTACTTTCGCCACCTCCCCCACATAAAAAGACTAAGAAACCTCCAAAACAGACTAAAAATAACAAAAAGACGAAAAAACAGACAGCCAGAAAGCAGAGGCTGCCATACATACAGCGCCCCTAAACTCAATGTTTAAATAACATTTATCTTCCTCCCCTCCTCCACTCCCTCCCTCAATCTCCTTTCCCCTACCCTCCGTTGGGGGGCTGTGACGGCACTCCCGGGAGTCAATCAATGGACTCCACATTGGGGCCAATGTCAGCGTTCACCACCCCCCAATCCACCCCACACAATAAACTTTGTAAATGAAAACCCTCCCCTATTCAAACCCCCCCCCAACACAATGAAAATCAATAATGTTCTTTTGATAGGGCGGCGGTCACCTCCCCTATCCCACCCCCCCCCCCCCCCCCCCCCCACCCCACAATGAAAATCTAAATTATCATTTTTTTGAAATGAATGCGCAGTTTATGTAAATGAGATCCATTGTAATGTCATATGCTGCTAAGGGCAAGAAGGGGCGCTGTTTACATTTTTATAAAGTTTTAAATGTGAATAACATCAATCTGAACGAAACTTGACACAAACCACCACATGACAATTCTAAGTAATGTGGTCCAAAATGGAGCATTATTGTGTACAGTTTGGCCGTAATTTGAGGACATCACTGAATCAGAGATCACAGACATGCAACGCACACTTAGAAACAAACAAGATGAGCGTTTTAGTAATATACTAGACCAAGTGGGACTCGTTGGGTCCCGTCATCTCAACGCATGGTTGCGGGTGGGGGGCAGCCTTCGGCATCACACACACACACACTAACCACCCCCCCACACACACTAACCCCCCCTTGATAGTATATTAATATTATTCATTTGCTCCTTTTACCCCATCCCCCGCCCTATCCACTCATGCATAACCCCCAACTGCGCCGGCGCGGCTAGAGAGGGGTGGGGGTTGGAGAGGGAAGGGGAGGGGGAGGGGGGAGAGAGGGAGAGGGAAAGGGTAGAGATTGAAGGGTGGGGAGGGCGCAGCGTCACCGAGGAAGGATGGTTCCCGAACGCATTACTCCACCACTCACCCATAGGTCCCAGTATTCCCCACAACCTAGTGAGGGAGGGGGCAGAGAAGGAGGGGGGGCAGAGAGGGAGAGGGGGCAGAGAGGGAGTGGGGCAGAGAGGGAGTGGGGCAGAGAGGGAGGGGGGAGAGGCAGCACCTACCCAGGGCGTAGAGCAGCAGCCTCCCCGCCGGGCCCGAGCGAGGCTGTGGGTGGGCGTGTACCCGAGAGAAGCCCCCTCCCCCATCCTCCCCTCTCTCCTCCCCTCTCCCCCCTCTTCCCCCCCACCTCCCCCTCTCCTCCCCGCATCTCCCCCCCTCCACGCTCCACCCTCCTCCCCCTCTCCTCCCCCTCTCCTCCCTCTCTTTTCCCCCCCTCTCCTCCTCCTCTCTTCCACCTCTCCTTGTCTCACCTGCACCCCCGCTCCATTCCCCCCATTCACCCCACCCTCTCCACCCCCTCTCCCTACCTCCCTCCACCTGCCCTCTCATTCCCCCCTCCCTCTCTCCCCCCTCTCCCTACTCTCTCCACCTCCCTCTCTATTTTTCTCTGCTTCGAGGAGGGGCTAGAGAGGGAGGGGAGGGGGTAGAGGCAGCACCTACCCAGGACGTAGAGCAGCAGCCTCTCCACCAGGCGCTGGGCCCAAGTGAGGCTGCAGCGGGCGTGGATCCATACAAGGCCCGGAGCGATCTGAGGATGTTGAAAAGCAGCGGAGGGCCGGCCATTTGTGGCCCACCCACCCGCATGACAGACAATCAGGCGGGGGAGGCGGAGAGAAAGTCGTCCCCCATGATGGCCTGAGATCGCCGGGTGGGATCGGGATCACCAGCGAGTAAAAGGTCACGATTCACCGAGTCCCTGCAATCGACAAAGGAATCGCAGATCTCCATCGACGGCCTCTCCCAGAGGAAGTAATGGGCACCACAGTCCCCTTCCCGTCGCACTGGCCCGTACCCTCGCCCACGCTGCCATGTCCTTGAACTTCAAGGAGTCCAGCAGCATGACCTGATTTGACATTTTTTAACATTTTCATAAATAACTCAAGAAATAATGCATGAATTTTTCAGATAAGGCATTTTTGATTTCACAGGATAAATTTCTACCGGAATATGTAAAATTTTACCGTTAGCGTGTCGTTTCTTCGTACACAAACAAATAAATACACACACATACACATCCACTTCCAAGATCAGAGTTTATAGTTATAACGATACTAGACTAAGTGGGACCCGTTGGGTCCCATTCTCACACAGGAGGCTTGGTCTCCGAATGCAATATTCCACCACTCACCCATAGCCACCAACTGCGCAGGCGCGGCTGACGGGTTCCCATTGTGACACTCCTCTTTCCCCCCCACTCTGCCGCTTGCCATTCCCCTCCTTTCCCCCCCCCCCCCCCAGGCACTCAGTCCATCCCACCCAATCCACTCTTAGCGGCTCTCCAGCAGTGCAGCCATTCCCGCCCATTGGATTCCCATTGTGATGTAGAACACGCAGGCATTTCTGCGCAAGCACAGCTGACGGGCAAGGCAAGTGGAAAAGGGATTTATTAAAGTTTAAATGTGAATAACTCTTAAAATATAACAACAATTTAAATGTTAAAGATGAGATTTATTAAGTTCAGTTCTTTCTTGTTATGTCTCTTGTTGCCTTCTGCTGCTCACTGCCTCTTGATGACTCTTTGCTGTTGATGAAAAAAGACACAATTTTAATATAGAGACATTGAGTAGTCAAATTTTAACAAAAAAAATCTGAGAATTTACATCAGAAGTCATCATTCAACCAAGCACGCTTTTAATGACAACATTCTTAGTCGATGTTCCATCCTTCAGGAAAACTTTGACATTTTCCTTCATCTTCCCACGGCTAAGATCCATGCTGTCCATGCTGAAATATTGGTTTCTTGAGGTAGATCAACACCTTCTCCATTGTTTGTCCTTGCGCTTTATGGATCGTCATAGCAAAACTTGACTGAATGGGGAATTGGGTCTGTGGAAGGGGAATGTCTTTGCCTTCTGTCAAATTGAGCAATATCCTAGGAATGAGAATAATGTCATCTTTAAAGGGTTCCTTGTTGATTCTTGCAACAATCAGATGATTGTGTAGCTCCTCCACAATCATCCTCATTCCATTGCAGAGATTTGGGGAGAGGGATGGTTTCAGGCATGGGCTGCCTGGGGGGGAGTCGTCCTGCAGCTGGAGGAGGGGCATACCTTCAGGTGGGGACTTTTGGGGGCTGGGGGGGGGGCGAGGGGAGAGCATCCTATAGCCAGGAGAGGGGGACGGCTTCAGGTGGGGGCTGTCGGGCTGGTAGGGGGGCGAGTGACCTGCAGCTGGGAGAGGGGCATCCTGCAGCCACGGGATGGGGACGGCTTCAGGCGAGGGCTGTCTGGGGGGGAAAACATCCTGCAGCCGCGGGAAGGTGAGGGCTTAAGACAGGCGTCCAGAGTGGGGGGCTTTCTGCAGGGCGTTTTTGGTAAGGTGTTTTTGGCTAAAGGAGCTCGTTTCCCGAGGGCTAGTACAGACATTGTAGGCCGTGTAGACATATTTCTGGGCGAGTGGTGTCGCTGGGGAATGGGAGGGGGACTGCTTTAGGTGGGGGCAATCTGTAGCCAGGGAAGGGGATAGGGTGACGGCTTCAGGCAGGGGCCGGTGGGGGGGGGGAGGGTGGAGGAGGGGGGCGGCCTCAGGCAGCGGGGAGTGAGCGCGGCCGTGGCCTGCCCCTGCATGGGGATGTGCAAGGGGAAGTGGGTGGGTGGTTGTAGGCGGGAGGGGCTGTGTGGGCGGGGGTGGTGTGCCCCGCCAGTGCCTGGCTCCGCCTGCGCCCGGCACAGCCAGTGTCTGACCACACTCACCCCTCACTTCCCCAGGATCTTGAGGTTGCAGCAGTTGGCCAGGCTCCGGGCCACTACCCGACTCCGCGCCGCTTCTGGACTCACTCACTCAGCATGGCTTCTGGGGTCACTCACTCACTCACTCACTCACTCACTCACTCACTCACTCACTCACTCACTCACTCACTCACTCACTCACTCACTCACTCACTCACTCACTCACTCACTCACTCACTCAGCACAGCTTGTGGGCTCACTCAGCATGGCTTGTCAACTCACTCAGTATGGCTTGTGGACTCACTCAGCGCGGCTCATGGACTCAGCCCTGCCTCCAGGATTTTATTCACCTCACCCTGATGATTGACAGCGGGTGCCGGAAGGGGCGTTACCTTCATGGTACCCGACAGGCGAGAAGACCAATCTGCTGATCTCACAAATTTTAAACCTTCACAACTTTTGTGATATTCCACCGATCGGAACAAAATTTGATGCGCACGGAGCAGAGGAGAACGGTGAGTAAGATGGCAGAAAATCCTAGCGATATAGGGTAGCGTTTTTGTGCAAATTGTAAAACTACGCACTCCGGAAGAGGACAAGATGAGAGTTTTAGTAATAGTAGAGATAGATAGATAGATAGATAGATAGATAGATAGATAGATAGATAGATAGATAGATAGATAGATAGATAGATAGATAGATAGATAGATAGATAGATAGATAGATAGATAGATAGATAGATAGATAGATAGATAGATAGATAAAATGAACGAACGAACGAACCTCTGGACATCACCCTGTACATAGCTTGCTCCCAGGACCCTGACATTCTGGAGCCATGAACCTCATGGTCTTTGCAGCCTTTGTAAAAGATGCCAAGCAGGTTTTGCAAAGTAAGAAATCCTCCATTTTGTCAGATATTAAAATGGCCAATATTATCATTCTGTTCTTTTATCATACTATGGAAACCAAAAATACATAAACACAACGATGACGCAGTTCCAGCCAGATAACATAACATGATGGTGATGTAACCTATCAGAACTCTAAAGAACTTGCCGAGTTTGCATGGGCATAGCTCTATGACTTCCGACTGATGAGTCTTCACTTCCTGAGTTTGCATGGGCGCAAATCCTCTTTGTCCATCTTGTTAGTTGTATCTGTTCTTGACTCTCGATGAGTATGATGTTACCTAAGAGATTTCTGGACAAAATAAGTTGGCAGCCTACTCTCCCACTGATACTCTTGCAGAGGTGAAGATTCATCCATACATTTCTCCTTTCTACCTTCACTGCTGTTGGAGTTGTCAAAAGAACCTGGTAAGGCCTTTCCCAACGAATCTCTAACTCTTTCCTTACCCAATTCTTTATTAGGACATAGTTCCCAGGCTTCACCTTAGTAGAAGAGATCAACAAGGGCAACGCACCATATGCTGCTCGCTCCCTATTATGCAAATCCCTTAGTGCCCGAGTCAAAGCCAGAATGTAGTCGGTCATCTCCGCAGTCATGTGATGGAAACTTATAACCTTCATTGCATTTTTGTTGCAAGGGGACTTTAAGGGTCTACCATAAATAATTTCAGCTGGGCTAAGTCTAGATTTCCCTTCAGGCGTGACACACATTTGAAATAAAGCAATGGGGAGTAATTTGATCCAAAACCAATTCCTGTCTTCACCTTCAATTTAGCCAAATTAGTTTTCAGGGTCTGATTTGACCTTTCTGCAAGTCCAGCAGCCTGTGGTCGATAAATACAGTGTAATTGCTACTAGATACCCAGCTCTTCGCAGAATTCTTTATTAATTTGCACAATAAAATGAGGACCCTTGTCTGAACTAAGTCGAACAGGGATACCAAATCTAGGGACCATTTCTCTCATTAGCATCTTGACAATAATAGCCACTTTGTTATCAAGTGTCGGATAGGCCTCGATCCATCTGCTGAATACATCAACTATGGCGAGTACATATCTGTATCCCTGGCATTTCTCTAACTCGATATAATCCATCTGCAAAGTTTCAAAAAGACTCATGGGCAAAGGTGTCTTCCCATCTCCACACCTACTCCCTTTCCAGGATTATACTTTTGGCAAATAATGCAACCGTTACTCACTTTCTGGGCCAACGTTTGTATTCTTGGATGCCACCAAGTATCTAAGCGAGCGTCTCCAATTGCACTTGCACCGCAGTGAGTTGCAAAATGCATACACCCCACAACCCAACTGCAAGACGATCTGTCATACAGGTCTGCCCTGCCAGAGTAGTCCATAACCCCATCATGCAATTCATTGTGCATCCTAGTTCTTTCCACAGTTTCACATCCCCTTCAGAAGCTTCCTCCTGCAACTGAATAATTTCCAGGATGGTTGGCATTGGCCTTTCCGAGGGAGACTTGTTAGCTAAACTTTTAGTCTGCCTCATCATTTTTGGCACCGCCATCTTACGTTCCTGGGATACTTCTTTTCTGAGCAGTCCATGTTGCTTGTTTTAATTGCTTTAGCCACATTCGTTGGTAGGCAGTTCAATAATATTGCGCGGCACTGAGGAGAATTTGCCCCATTCTGAAAATTTAGATCGCCTGACTGGTCCATGTATAACTCTGAGAACATTTCTAAAAACTCATCCGCTCCCTCTCCTTTCTTTGGTCTTACATCCAGAATCCTAGCAATATCTATCGGCTTTTGTAAAGTATTAGCAAGGGCAGTTAAAACTTCATCTTTTGCCATGAGTTGTGCTTGTGCTTCATGAGTTGAGTGTCCTAAGGTGGCTAAGAATCTGGTAAGCTCTGTAGGAGTTATGATCTGTTGTACTACAGCTCATAAGACTCTTGAGTCAGTGTGAGAAACACGCATAGTGGTTCAGAAATAATCCATAAAGGAAGCAGGTGATATATTTCTGTCAGGTATCTTACTCAGTACTGCCATCATCTCATTAGGTTTCCATGGGGTATATACGTCAATTGTTCGGGGATTGTTTGCACCCACTACACTGGCCGGATCAAAGGCTGGATTACACATTTCCCTAACTACGAATTGACGACGGGATACTTGTTCTGCTTTCATAATATTATCTATATCACCTCTCCCTCAATGTCCCCAGAGGCTACTTTACCCTCTGATGTATCATCCACATGACTAGCGGGATTATGATACTTCTTAAAGGTACATCTCTGATCTCTAGGTGGTTCTCATAAAATGGTTCTGGTGATCGTACTTCAACTCTAGCACTATCTCTTTCTTTAAACATGGGAGCTATCTTCTTTGTCTTACTCCTGGTACTGTGTACTACTGGACTACCTGCCAATAGTGGAGCGGTTGGAGTCAAAAAACTCGGTACTGGTGTTGCTGCTGTTTGAAAAGCAGGCTTTATTATGGGATCAGCAGGAGGCGTGGGTGGTGCTGCAGGCTCAGGTCTGTGATGCACACATGATGTACAAGGTGCTGGATTTGAAGGTGGAGTTTGGGGAACGCAAGAGGCAAAAGGTGGAGGCTGCAAATTTTTCCTAATTTTAAAGCTTTCCCAATCTCCTAAATATTCATCGTCTCCCACTTCAATGCCAAAGCCAACCAAAGGGTCCCTGAACTCTAAATCTACAAATGTCCATTTCCCTTCAGGATTGCTCTTTTCTCCCGTTCCTTATGTTCCTTAATACATCTACATTCCTTCCTCAGGTATCTGGAGGTCTATCTCCTTCATTATCATTTAACTCTATACCAAACTTCAAAGCTGCCTCCTTCCAATTAGCCATTGTCGCAGCCTCTCTACGTGCTTTTACTTCTTCATAATACCTTCCCATCTAGAGGCTAACAATAAGACACACACCCAGGTCTGATCAACCTGTGGTGGGCCTGCCTCGACTGAGGGTGTCTTGTGATAAAAGGCCGAAACACTCAGTGACGTTGAGGTACACAACTGAAGATGTGTCTGATTGTTAGCAAAATTCACCTAGTGGTCATACCCAATAATGTCAATTGTAGTGAAATCTTAGGGATTGTAACCCATCCAGTCCTACTAATCAATCAATTTCCCCATAATCTAATCAGTTCCTTTGCTGCATCACTGTTACTGCATTGCCAAATAATCTTCTCTGTGTATCTCACTCCCTTCAATGTTCCAACCCTCCTTCGGGCCACAAAACATCTCCTAATTTCTTATTTAATGCTCCTGAAAAATACTTGAATCTCTCTGCTTTCAGTGGGAACTCGCTGCATACTAATTGTAGCAGACTTTTTGGATCCTCCATCGTATCTTGTTTAATTTGGTTCCCCATTGTTACCAACAATGGACACAATATCTCAAACGATTCACACAATATCTCAAATGATTCACACTCCACTCGCAACTTCCTGAGACTTAACAAGTTTGCTCCCATACATTGGCCAAAAGTTTTTCAACGCGCCAGCAAGTCTCTCGCACGATCAGCACACAATCAATCTAACCTCTCAATACAATCGGTCTTTTCTTTCAACCTGGGTACCCAAAAAACCCCAAAACACAATCTCACGCACAAAAATTCACACAAGCTTTCAAGCCTGTAAACGATTTCAAAGTCTGTAAACAATCTTAAGTCGGCAAATGATCTAAGGTGCTTTAATCTAAGGTGAAATGGAACAATCAAACACACTTCAGCAGCAAATCTCCTACACTCAAAACACCAATCTAGACAAAGACAGATGAGCAAAGACATTACACGCAAGCAAAATCGTACTCAAACACAAAATTATACTACTTATCACTATCATGCAAAAACACACCGCGATATAGAACACACGCATTTGTCTAATAACACATTCATTAACTGTACAGTTCAGAAAAAAATCACAATATTTTTAAATTACCTGAATCATGCTGGTGTCAGTCAAAGAAACCCCTCCCACGGTTCAAAGTACTTTTTCTTTGATGGTACACTTCCCTTCAAGGTACTTTTTCTGCTAACAGCTACTTCTTCCTCTTCCAAGTTATTTTTCCACTAACAGGTTGCTCATTCCTAGAACCGAAGGATATGCTCCCTTGATTGGGCAGCTACGATTCGGACTCCAATTACAATAATAGTCTTAATCACACTATATTAATATACAGTCACGATTCAAACTACAATTACAACAGCAGTATCTAGCACTCAAAAAACTCTGAATTAACGGCAATACTAAATACACTTTACACTATAATATTTAAACAATTTCAAATTCAAAAGATCTAAAATATACACTTTTATTAATGTACAGTAGTCTGTGCCCTGAATATGAAAGCCTGGAATAGATCAATGAAGGATCTCGATGCAACAGCCAGTCCTTCAATACGAAGGCCTGAATTTGGTAAAATTTGGATAGAAGAATTTAGATCTTTATACCCCCATAAATACCTTTCCCATTATTTTAATTCCTTTCCCACTTATCCGGATAATAATAATAGACTTGTATTCCAATTCCCTTCTCAGTGTTGCTTTGAAGTATTTTCAGCCAATTATGCTCCAACACCTAGTTCCCAGTACATTTCCGAAGTCCTCAAACTTATCCAAAATTCTTATACAACTCACACAGGTGGAGACTCCAACACCACTAGGCTTCTCCTTCCAACCTGCTTAGTACTGGGCTTTAGTAAGTCTCCATTTCTCGCTGGCTTTCAATGTCAATTTTAAAGTGTCCTTCCAATCGCACCCTCAGCACCGACTTCAGTACTTACTCTCTTAGCACTGTCTCCTACTCAGCCCTGTCTATTAAGATACCCCGTAGCCAATTCTGGTATCCCTGTCTGAGCGGGGACTCCAACCCCTGAAATCTCTCTTGGTGTCAGGCCTACTCAATGGTACCCGACATCAACAGCTGTTGACCAACTAAGGTGTGGGGACTTTAACCCACTAGAGAAAAGCCTTGTGAGCCTAACCCCCACCATACACCCTAGGTAAGGAATCTAACTCTCACCCTCAGTGCTTGGTAGACTACTAATTCTCTGATCTCCTCGGGAATCCAAATACAAGCACGTGGATGATCGATTCGTCCCGATCAGTGAAGCGGGGAAAACTAATATCGCCAGTAGAACGGCACAGACTTCCGGTGGCGCTATGGAGTGAGTGGAACTCGCGCCATTCAGCTCCGCTAAAATTGTATTAAAAACGGGGGTAAAAGGGGTTAACTGAAGCTACTCACCAGAGGAGAACGGGTGTGAACAGCTCCAGTAGCATTAAAAAGGTTGTGTGACGTCATCAGGCGCGCGACTTTACTAAGATGCATCGCTTCCCCCCCCCACCAAGGGAAAAAGCCTGTGAAAAGGGAAGTAGGCCTCACTGGAGCCTCGGGCTCGAGTTTGAGTGCCTCCCAGGAAGATATTTTAAAGATGGACGACCTCAAAAAAATTATTATGGGTGAGCTAAAACAAATGCTTAAGGATATGAAAAAAGAATATAAAGAGGAAATAAAGACTTTAAGAGTTGATATTTTGGTGTATCATGAGAATTTGAAAGAAGAGTCCAAAAAGGAAGTTATAGCCACTGTAAAGACTATGATGGACGAATGGAAAGATAAAGCGGGTACTGATTTGCAACAACAGATGGATGATGTAAACCGTAAAACTGGTGAGATGGAGGTGCTGCTGGATACCAAGTTAGAACCTATTATAACTTCACTTAACCAACAAAATGACGCAATAAAAGAACTGACTGAATCAGCCGAGAAGCGTCTTGCCGAGAACAAGCGTTTATCAGAATTATTACACAAAATAACTGAGAAATGCATTGACTGGAGGGACGTCAAAGGCGTCAGAATCTGCGTATTGTTGGGTTGAGTGAAGGCCGAGAGGGAAATCACGACCCTCGAAAATTTGCTGCAAAACATCTAAAAGATATTCTGAACTTGGACCAAGAAACTCTGCTGGGCCGAGCACACAGGGCATTGAGACGTACCCCTAGGAGGGATGCTACCCCAAGACAGGTGATTGTGAAGGTGGCTTACGATCATGTTTTTGAAGTTATGATGAAGATAATAATACGTAAGAAAAATCTCAAATATGAGGGAGACAACATCAGTATTTTTAGAGATTACCCTGTGGAAGTGGTCAAGAGAAGATCTTTATTTACAGAAACAAGAGATATCCTGAGGAACATAAAGAATCTGAGATATGGCCTGATGTACCCGGCAACATTAAGGGTAACTTATGATAACAAGGAGCACTGCTTCACCAAACATACAGAAGCTCTTGAATTCGCTCGAGACTTTCAGAAGAAACTGGAAGAGGAAGAAGTAGAGGAAGAAGCAGATGAAGATGAAGGACACTGAATATTATTGATCACTTACCTGATGATACTGATTATTGATCACTTATCTGATGATACTGTCCACCCACAGAAAAGGAGGAGGATTCACATTGAAGGAGGATCCACAGGGAAGGAGGAGGAACAATGGACATGGACTCTATCTTGGGGTCAAGGAGGGATGGATGGATTATTAATAAATATAGTTTTGTATTAACTACCCCTCAAAAATGTATGTTAGCTCTCCTAATATAATGCTACGACACTAACTATATTTGATATTAGTAGTATTATTAATTATCAAGTATATAAATGTAATACCCCACCCCGACATATATAGCCCTTAAGGCAAAAACGGAGCTGGAATTAGTAACATCTTTTTTTTTTCTCACGGAAGTCCGTAGATTAGTAGCCACGCTAGTGTGGCTTACACCAACACTAACTGCACTAACTATAGTTGTAGTCACTTTTTTCCCCCTTACACTTTATTAACATCACTTACTTTACTTACATTTATTATTATTATTTTTATATTATGTATTTCATTTCATATTATATACTATATGGATTTAAGTATGATTGGTATTATATAGTTAGTTCAAGGAGACGTGTGTATAAGACAATGTCACAGATATTAAATTTCATCGATCTGAGACATCTACTCCATTATAAACCACCTTAATAATAAAATGTATGACATAAACACTAGGATTGGGGGTGATGGAATCACCTTCTGTAGTTGGAATGTTAAGGGAATTAACGAACCAATTAAAAGAGGTAAGGTTTTAGCTCAATTAAATAGATTGAAATCTGATATTATTTTTCTCCAAGAGACACACCTTAAAAAAGACGCGCAGTATAGATAAACAACAAAATGGATTTCCAAAGTATATCACTCTTCATTTACACATAAGTCTAGAGGGGTAGCAATAATTATTCGTAAAGGTATACCTTTTAAACAAAGCTCAATAATAGAAGATGTTGAGGGTAGATATATAATAATTACAGGTGAATTATATTCTAAAAAAGTAATCCTTATGAATATATATTGTCCTAATTTTGGTGATCCATTATTCTTCAAGAAAATATTTAACAATATCCCTATATCCACTCAACATAATCTAATAATTGGAGGTGATTTTAATTGTACCTTAGATAATTATTTAGATAGATCATCAATGAAAAGGAAAACCACTTCTAAGTCAAGTACATTTATAAATTATTTTATTAACACAGCAAACATTAAGGATATCTGGAGAACAGATAACCCATCTGGTCGAGAATATTCATTTTGGTCCCCTGTATTTGGAACCTACTCAAGGATAGACTATTTTTTAATAGATTCAAAACTAATCCCATTTACATATGACTCAAAATATCATAATATTATTATCTTGGATCACGCTCCATTAACATTTAAGATAAAATTAAAAGACATAACTATTAAAACCTCTAACTGGAGACTCAACCCCCAAATATTAAATGATAGGGCTTGTTATGATTACTTGGTAAAACAGATTAAATTATTTTTTGAAACTAATGACAAACCTGGAATTTCACCATCACTGCTTTGGGATACATTTAAAGCATTTATGCGTGGTGCGATAATATCAGCATACGCATACTTTAATAAGGAAAATCGAAAGACTCAACAAAAGTTGGAAAATGAAATAAAACAATTAGATATTGCAATATCCCCTTCTAAGGGGCTAAGTAATAAAATTGCATCATTAAAATATAAGCTAAATAAAATATTCTCAAATCAGGTTATTAAACTTTTTCAACAGACAAAACAAGTAAACTGAATTTGGGGATAAACCACAAAAGTTACTGGCATGCCAGCTTAGAAAATTAGATGAGGAGAAAATGATACATAAAATTAGATCTGAACAAGGAGAAATATTGACTTTACCAAAAGATATCAATGATACATTTTTACAATATTATCAAAATCTTTACTCATCTAAACTAGCAGGACAATCAGATGGAATGGAAACATTCCTACAAGAATGTCATATTAACAGTTTAGATCAGGAAGGTAGAGACTTGTTAAATGCTGATATATCAGTAAAAGATATTGAAGAATCAATATTGGATCATTAAATAACGGAAAAGCCACAGGCCCTGATGGCTTAAGTGTTGAATTTTATAAGAAGTTTTATGATCTGATCTCTCCACGCTTACATACAATATATAAATATGCTTATGAACAAGGAAAGTTACCAGAATCATTAAATGAATCTACAATTACACTTATCCCTAAAGCTGATAAAGATTTGTAAGACCATGGATCATACAGAGCAATAGCTCTTTAAAATACTGATCAAAAAATACTAACTAAAATTTTATCTCGGAGGCTAAGTTTAGTGATTAATAAATTAATACATCATGACCAAACAGGTTTTATTCCAAAACGCTATTCATCCTATAATCTGAGACGTCTATTCAATGTCATGTACTCAAAAAGAGTGAATGATATTGAACTAGCTGTCATATCCTTAGATGCTGAAAAAGCATTTGACCAGGTTGTATGGCCATATTTATTTAAAATAATGCAGAAATTTCAACTGGGTGATAGATTTTACAAATGGGTAAAAATCATATACTCGAATCCAACTGCAAGAATATTAACAAATCAAATGCTATCAGCAAAATTTAAACTCTTTAGGGGTTGTAGACAAGGATGCCCGTTATTACCATTACTATTTGCTCTGGTAATAGAACCATTAGCCGAAATGATTAGATCAGAACCAGAAATATATGGATATAATACCAAAACTACAGCGAATAAAATATCTCTATACGCAGATGACATCTTAATTTATATTACAAAACTGAAGATTAGTATTCCCAATCTATTTAATGTTAGAACTAAGTTTAGTACATTTTCTGGGTATAGAATTAATTGGAATAAAAGTGAAATTATGCCTATAACTGGAAAAAAATTAAATATATTAGAACAATTCCCACTTAAAACAGTCACGGTCAAACTCAAATATCTAGGAATTAATGTATCTAAGTCCTATAACTGTCTATTTAAATATAATTATCCTCAATTGTTAAATAAACTAAAAAAAAAATTATATTGGAAAACACTACCTATATCAATGATCGGTAGCATAAATGCTATAAAAATGATTTTTTTTGCCACAATTGTTATATTTACTTCAAGCCATCCCTTATATCTCCCTAAAATGTTTTAAAAAAAATAGATACTTTGGTTAATAGTTTTATTTGGGACTATAAAAATCATCGAATAAGTAAAGAACATCTATGTAAATCTATAATAAATGGTGGACTAGCACTACCAAATTTCTTATATAATTTCTGGGCAGTTCAGATTAAGAATATGAATTTTTGGTTGGTAAATTTAGATCATGAACCAAGCTGGCTAAAGATGGAAAAGGAAGACTGTTTGCCTTTTGATGTAGGTTCGATTCTTTTTGCACCAAGGGAAGTACAAAAAACAACGTATGGTGACAACCCTATAATTCATAGCAATAGACGTATTTGGAAACAAATAGTTAAAATCCTACATATGGATAATTTCTCACTTTGTTTGCCAATTATGAATATTCCCTTGTTTAGGCCCTTTGTATTGGACAAGGGGTTTAGACATTGGAATGATTTAGGAATTAAAAGGATAGAACAACTTTACAAGAAAGGAAAATTTCTTTCATTTCTAGAGTTACAGGATATCTATGGATTGCAGTCAAATTTACAATTTAGGTATTTACAAATTAGAAACTATATTAAGTCAAATACGCAAGACTATAAAAATAGAAAACCAGGATTATTAAATGAATTGTTTAATAAACACCCAAATACAGAAAAATTAATAGTGTATATATACAATACTATTTTACTTCGGAGTCACGTGAGTGACTACGTGAAGAACCCGCCTCACGCTGGCAACGGCATGACGTCAACGCTGACGGCGCGAGGAGGAGCTGCAGTAAGGAGCAGCTCCTCGGCAGCGGTCGGAACGGCCCGCAGGTAAGTGCAGTTAGACCGGGGCGTTTTTTAGGTTACGCTGGGTGGCTCCAGCAAACGAAACCAAAAGTAAAATTTAGAGCCACGTTAACGTGCTGATTGAGCACTGATTATTAAAGAAAAATGGAGAAATCGGGAAAGAAGTTTTCGCGGGCAAAAAGATGTTCCCGGGGTGAAAGTAAAAATACGGGACGCGAAGTTAGTGCGGACCCGGTTCCGATACCGTTGGCCGCCGATTTACCCGATAGTGAGTTTCCAGATTCTCCAGAAATAATAACCACGGAGGAAAATGTTCCTAAAAAATGCAAAAAGAAATCTGAGAGGCCCGTGGTTTCTGATGACTCTGATATTGAAAGACCTCCAGACAATAAAACTATGTGGCTAAAAATGGAGCATATGGAGAAAGTTCTACAAACAATAATGAGATAAGGGTCAGAGTACCCAGATGAATCCCAAAAAATCCCTGAGGGGTTTGAATATGATGAATATGGCTGTGGGCCAAGTTGGGAATATGATACTCCGGATCCAGGATTTGGGCTGGAAGAAGTCTCATGGGATGATATCCCAATTGATTTAGGGCTGCAGAAGGCAGACCCTGCTGGTGGCTATATGGCTTTTGAAAGCACACCACAAAGTAAAAAGAAAAGGCCTAATGTGCCTGGGATAGCACAAGATTTTGCTATACCTGAAGGAAGTGGTGAGGCTATGGAAGAAATCCTAGCTGCAAACATAAATTATATGGTATCTCACCAACTTCACAATTCTGTGATGAATGAAACATCAGAATTATATAAAGCTCCAAGAAATTGTGCCTCATTGGAAGTACCTACGGTGAATCCGATGATATGGACGTCTATGACTCCAAGTATGAGAGCCCTAGAAGTGAAGTTTCAAAAGGTGCTCAAATCAATTTCTGCTGCCATTACGGCCTATGGCAGGCAAATGGAGAATCTGGAAATGGAAAAGATTCAAAAGGATACTTTGGGCTTATTATGTAATTCATTCTATGAAATTAATTGCATGAGGAAAATGGCGATTCGGCCCATATTTCACCCTAGATTTGCAAGTCTGTGTCAAGAAAGTGGAGTTCAAGCTCCTGGGTATTTGTTTGGAGAAAATCTGCCGAAACAGCTGAAAGAGTTGGATGAAGAAGCTAAATATTTTAGCAATGTTAAACCTTTTGTTTTTGGACAAAGAAGGGGTTTTTCGACCCGAAGGGGTTTCGATTTCCGTTATAGAAGCAGAAGTTTGTCACGAAAATACTATCGTGCTGTGCAGGCAAGTGCTTCCCTGTATTCGGGAAGAAGGAGACCACCACGCTCATACGGAGAGGTATTAAAGACTTATATACTTAAAGAAACTGTGGATGACTCTCCAGTTGGAGGGAGATTGCAAAAATTTTATAATGCCTGGCTTAACATTACTTCTGATCGATATGTATTACAAGCAGTTTCGGGAGCCATTATTATTTTTAAAGAAGGGGTTAATCCTCCTGTACAGAATAGACCTGCTTATGCTTATGTGTTTTCTGCAGAGGAAAGAATGGAGATTAATGTGGAAATTGACAAATTATCTGGAAAAGGCGTAATTGAAAAGACTTATGAACATAAGCATCAATTTGTCTCTAATATATTTCGAAGAGATAAAAAAGATGGTGGTTGCAGAATTATTCTGGACCTTACAGATCTGAATAAGTTTGTAGAATACAAACATTTTAAGATGGAGACATTCAGTACTGCAAAATATCTTATCTCAGCAGGGTGTTATATGGCTAAGATTGATTTGAAGGATGCCTATTATTCTGTAGCAATTCATCAATGCTTCAGGAGGTATTTAAAATTTAATTGGCTGGGACAATTATGGCAGTTTAAAGCTTTACCAAATGGATTGAGTTCGGCTCCTAGACTCTTTACAAAACTGTTGAAACCAGTTTTAGCCCAATTAAGAGCACAGAAACACATTGTTATGGCTTATCTGGATGATATTCTGATCATTAGTGATACTCAAGAGTCAGCTGAGCACTCAGTTTCAGTTACTAAAGCTTTGTTTGAAAAGATAGGGTTTTTGATTCATCCAATTAAGTCCCAGCTGCAGCCAGCACAATCAATTAACTTTTTGGGGTTTGTAATTAACTCAGTGACTATGTTAGTTACTTTGCCAACAGAGAAGGCCAATGACATCTTGATGACTTGTAATTACCTCATTCACAAACCTTATCCCTCCATCCGAGAAGTGGCGAAAACCATTGGGAATTACAATGGTGGGTTGAAAATGTCCCACAAGCTGCTAAGAATATCATGATTAAACAACCTGAAATGGTTTTACAAACGGATGCTAGTGCTCTCGGATGGGGGGCTACAGATTCGTCCTCCAGTTGTGGAGGTAGATGGAAAGCTCAAGAAGAAGCGTTTCTTCAAGTTTATGGTATTAACTATTTGGAGTTATTGGGTGCTTTTTATGGACTTAAAGCATAGAGACAAGGTCTACATGTTTTTAGACAATCTTTACATTAATCTGGGGAAAGCTATTTTCAGCACTACATTCCGGGTATTGCAGATGAAAGGTTGATTCAGATGCTTATGCCTTTGGGTTGCCAAGAAGATAGAATCAAGATTCAGTGCTTCTGGATTGTTGGTATTCTGCATTGTTGGTAGTTCCAAATTGGCCAACTCAACCTTGGTTCCCAGTAATGCTGAATATGATTAAAGAACCATATATGTCGATTCCTAACTGTAGTGATATCTTGACTAATCCGGTAACTAAAGAGATTTACCCATTGTATGCATATATGAATTTGTTAATCTGCAGGTTTTGACCAGACCACTACAGGAGCTGGGATTGTCGGACCAAACTATGGAAGTTATGGTTGCATCATGGCGCAATAGCACACAAAAGCAATATATGACACATATTAAGAAATGGGAAGACTTTTGCACACAGTCAAATATTTCTTATGATACTGTAAATATTGCAAATGTTTTGGAATTCCTTGCCAATTTGCATTTTCAGCAACATTTAAGTTACAGTGCCATTAACACTGCACGCAGTGCCTTGTCGTCCTATTTAGGGCTTATGACTGATCAGAGATCAATTGGGTCGCATCCATTAATATCTAGATTCATGAAAGGAATCTTTAATATTAATCCACCCAAACCAAGATACACAGAGATTTGGGATGTGAGCATTGTACTTACGCTACTTAGACAATGGACTCCAATTGAAGGGTTGACATTGGAAAGATTGACATTGAAATTAGTCATGTTAATGTCACTGGTCTCAGCTCAAAGAGTGCAAACTTTACAAATGTTGCGTTTAGACTGTATGCATGTGACTACAGATAATGTTGTGTTCTATGTTTACGAGTTGATCAAACAAAGCAGACCAGGGAGATCTGGAACAAAGGTAACCTTTCAAGCTTATCATATTGATCCTACTTTGTGTGTGGTTAAACATTTGAACGAATATATTAAAGTTACTGACACCCTTAGAGGAAATGAAAAAGCGTTAATGGTTACGCACAAAAAACCACACACAAAAGCGTCAGTTCAAACTATCTCAAAATGGTTGAAACAGGTGTTGGTTTTAGCGGGAGTAGACACTGATGTGTTCAAATCTCACTCCACCAGGGCGGCAGCTACGTCCACGGCGAAGGGGCGGGACGTACCTCTCGAGCATATTTTAAAAGTCGCAGGGTGGAGTAAAGAAGAAACTTTTTCAAAGTTCTACAATAAACCTGTTCACACTATGACAAGCTTTGGACACGCGGTGTTGGGAGCACTATAATCACCTGCTTTGTTTACTATTAATTGCTATAATCAATGGTGTAGTCACTTCTATCTTTTATCACTTGTAAACATTTTCCCTCAGATATAAGGAGGGTTATTATATGGTCTTTAAACCATTAAAAAGTTAATTGTGAAATGATCTAACATTAGTCTGGTTTCTCATGTATGTGTTTACTTAGCCGGACTGTCGTACGGATTGATTCTACGACATAAAAAACACAGAAAGCTTTAAAATCTTCACGTAGTCACTCACGTGACTCCGAAGTAAAATAGTAAGATTAAACAAGAACTTACCAGTTCGAAGTTTGATCGTTATTTTATGAGGAGTTACGATGAGGGATTACGTGCCCTCCGCTCCCACCCTCATAAAATAAATGATCAAATGGTAGTTCTAAGTCTTTTATGAGCCTTACTATGTTACTCCGGCTTTTGGTGTTCTGTATTTTTCATGCCGCTGCTTTGAAGTATGCCGTTGCCAGCGTGAGGCGGGTTCTTCACGTAATCCCTCATCGTAACTCCTCATAAAATAACGATCAAACTTCGAACTGGTAAGTTCTTGTTTAATCTTACTATTTTGGATAGGGAAATCCCAACTTTGGAAATATATCGACAAACATGGGACAATGAAATAGGTTTATCTATAACGAAAGAAATTTGGGAAGAAAGCCTACAACGTATACATCGTTGCTCATTAAATGCTAGACATATATTGATACAATTTAAGGTATTACACAGATTACATTATTCAAAAACGAAATTAAATAGAATTTATCCTAACATTTCTCCTATTTGTGATAAATGTCAGAACTTGGAAGCTAATTTAACGCATAGATTTGTGACATGTATAAAACTCAATTATTATTGGACAGAAATCTTTAGAGTTATCTCTGAAGTTCTTAAAATTAAATTGGACCCAGATCCAAAATTAATAATATTAGGAGTTCCGGATTCAAATTTAATATTAACAGTAAACCAAAGAAATTTCTTGGATTACTGTTTGATAAAAGGGAAAAAATTAATATTGAAATTTTGGAAGGGAACATTATCCCCCACAATTAAAATGTGGACAGTGGAAATGTTCGAGACGTTGCATTTGGAAAGAATCAGATTTGTCCTAATGGACAAACACAAACTCTTTGAACAGATATGGTCTCCATATACAGAATATTTGAAGGGGTAGCTGTTCTTGGCATCACAACTCAATGGGTACCCGGCAGGATTAGATGAACATAACTCTCTGTTTTTTTTTTATTTGTATACATGTCTCTATCGCTATTTGAAATTGTGTTATTCAGTATTAAGATGTATACTATAATCTCTTTATATATATATAATACTTTGTTTTAATTAAATATATATAACAAGAATATATACATATATTTTTTTCTCTCTCTTTTCTTTCTCTCTCTATATAATCAAAATTATTATTTAATCACTATTCTTATTGATTAAAATCTATTCTTTTCTTTTTCTACTTTCTAAAAAAATAGAAGTTTATAAGAATCATTCGTAACATTCATATACTTATTGAAATAAGTTGGTTGTGTATTTGAAAAGTTGTTATACCGTTGTTATGATGGATTACTTCTAATAAAAATATTATTACAGAACAGCACAGGCTCATGTGCTCTCCCCTCTTATATGCTGTATCGGACCCGTGGCACAAAATACATGGGGGGGGATGGGGCAACCCCTACAAATCAATCATAAATAAAGATCATACAATACATTAATTGACAATTCCCTAACCAATCACAAAATACCCCATTACATTGTTTCTGCATAAAGTTCCTAATGGAAGACAGTTCCCATAAGTAAAGAAACATTTTACCAGGTAGTATAAACAATTTGGGCAAGGCCCCTTGCCTTGACCAATCACAAGATAACAGTGCAAAGAGCATGAAACATAGTTAACAGTAGTATTATAACATGCCATTCCCCAACCAATCCTGATCATGCATTTGCAGCAGGGCTCAGCTCCTTCTGCAAAACCATCATACATATTAACAATTGAGGGGACATCTGGACATCACCCTGCACTTAGCTTCCTCCCAGGACCCAGACATTCTGGAGCCATGAACCTCATGGTCCATGCATAAAGATGCCAAGCAGGTTTTGCAAAGACAGAAATCCTCCATTTTGTCAGACACTAAAATGATCAATATTATCAGCAAGAGATGCCACGACCTGTACCAGGAGCAGACAGAAATTAAGAAATGAAGCCTTATAGGAGTAAAGAAAAAAGCAGTTAGCATGTAAAAAAATATATTCTAAGGAGACACTTCCGATCAAAGGTCATAATTCTCAATTTCTTAGATTCAATTTCTGTTAAAATTATTAAAATATGTTAAATACATGACCCAAATTTGGCAGACAATTGACATCAGCTTTAGGGTGAACACTTGTAGGATTGGCCCAATCAAACTCTCTAATGGCCGGATATCAATCGAAAATTGATGCAAATCCTCCAAGTTTCCAAAAAATTGCAACTGTTGAAGAGTCTTTGAAGTGAAACATTAAGTGTTTCGAATCATAGCGTCATAGAGTTGCCGTTTCTCTTTGCACAGATGCTGTCTGACCAGCTGAGTGTTTTATGCACTTTATTATTGCATTATATGTGTCACTCAAACAGAAGCAAATACTTTTGTTTCAATCCAATTTCCTAGTTATTGCCCAAAGACCAGATGTATCCTGAATTAATCTCATATGATGAATACCTTTATGACAAGTATCCATTATTTGCCAACCTTGGGGAGTTGATATGGCCCCCTTAAGCACATATATTCAGGTACACTGAAGGATATTTAGAAGGATTTTCTTACAAAGTATAAGTGTAGGTCATTGAGACCCAAGAGTGCTTAATAATCACCTCCTGGCTCAATAGAATACATTGGAGGCAGCTACAAGTAGACATATTATTCCATCAAGAAATAAACTCTGTAGCCTCTTTGTCTCATTTAAAACTGTAGACAAATCTACAACGTTGTCCATTTCATTTCAGTCTATTTACTGCCAGACCTAGCTTCAATGTTTGCTACCAGCACTCAGCTGATGACTGAAGCGTCGAACATGAGCAGAATCTGCACTGTGTTAGGCTGAATGACTGATTCAACATGACTTGCACAAAGGAGCAAAAGGAACTTTAATGGAACAAGATATCTGATTGTAAAGGAAACCTATTAAAATAGCAACAATGTACTTACCACCAATAGTGTGGCTTAGTTTTCATGTTGCTCCATGGGGAATTGGGAATCTTCCCAAAATACCACGGTCCTTCCCCTGTGGCTGCTGCATGGCTGGAGGAAAGTTTGTTCGGTTCTTGTCCCTGATATGTCTTTTCAATATGAACATGATGAACTGAAACCCTTAAGGGGCCAGTTCTGGACTGTGAGGTACATACTGGTAAAGAAGGGTCTCGACCTGAAACATCAACCATTCTTTCTCTCCAGAGTTGCTGCCTGTCCCATTGAGTTACTCCAGCATTCTGTGTCTCTCTTTGGTGTAAACCAGCATCTGTAGTCCATTCCTACTCAAACTGGTACCAATGGCCTGGGTGCCACAGTGGGGACACTACCTGGAATGCAGCAGACGGAGGAAGGAAGCTGATATCCTGAGAGAAGACAGTGTTCTTGCTTCTCAGACTCCAGCTGGATACTCATGATACTGGGTAGACTGTAGTAGACACCTCTCGTTGGCCTAGGTTGCACAATTGTCATTGTAGCCTTTGGCAATGTGCCAAGATCCCAAAATTGACTTTGGAGCACGTCTGTCTGCATCCTGACAGCAGCACCAAAGTGCCACAGATTTAGTTGAGTTTATTGTAATTTGTACAAATACAGTGAGTAACTGGTACAATGAAACTCTTGCTTGCAGGCATATAGATTCAGAAAGCACACAAAGAGCATACATTATACATTAGATACACATAAATTTTACACAACACTGAAATGAAAAAGAGTGCAAAAAACATTAGTGCAAACATATATATTGAGAAAAACAAGTATTGCAAGAGGTAGACACAAAGTGCTGGAGTAAAAGCCCTGTCTCATGGTGCGAGTTGACCCACGAGGTACCCCAAGTGAAAGACTCATGGTTGTGTACGAGATTCCAAGTGTATGATCAAGAGTTTAACCGAGTTCCCATGGGTATGACTAAGTTTGCCGTTTACTTGTCATTTCTGCGATGTTCCAAGTTTGTCTTCCCCGTTACCAAGTCCCTCTCCCGAGTTACTCTTGTGTCATGCTAGGTTTTTTTGCACTATAAAAAGCCTCCCTTGTTTAAATCAGCTCATTTGGAAACATGGCTGCAAGCAGGCAATTGGAGTCCAGGATGGTGATGTTTTTAATTCGAGTGCTGTATGCAGCAGCCCTTTATGTTATGCAAGGACATTTGTGGAATGAAGGCAGAAGGGAAAGAGTACTCTCCACTGACCTGTTCAGTGATTCCGGCCCTTTCTGTTTTCGCTTCAGATTTCCAGCAGCTGCAGTTCTTTTGAGATTTAATTAACGTTGACCCGTGTCTGTGTGTGCGTGACTCACTCTCTGTGCAGCCTCAGTTGTGAAGCATTTTCTACTCTTTTCTCTATCTTTTTCTGATTTTCAGTATCTGCTGTAACTTGCCTTTGACTTATTATTAATGTGTGAAGTGTTGATTTTAGCCAGAGCCATTTTACTGGCGTATCTTCCTGAGCAGAAATAGTCTACAAATAAATAAACCTCAAATATTTCTGGAATAATTTGTATAAATAAGTCTCATTTTCAAATAAATGCTGCTTTACCTCTAAGATATTTGTACTGACTAGAAGCACAGCACGTTTTAACTTTTTTTTTCGTAATGGTACAACACTAGCACCCAGTGATTGGGTTAAACATAATCCTTTACTGTATTGTAACCTATATTGTTTACAATGGTTTTAAAATGTTGACTTAAACCTTGTGCTATTTGTGGGAATTCAAAAAGCAGATGCTTCTAACCACAGTTGATGCAAAGCCTCTTGGTCACTAACTCCACACGGACAGCAGCTGAGCTCAGGATCGAACCTGAGACCACGAGGCAGCAGCATTAACTGCTGTACCACCATGCAGAGGAGATGGTCCAGGTCTAATCCAATGTGATTCCTGATGTCTGAGGGTCAGGGAAAAATGATCTCTCGTCTCCCTTTCCCCTGACTTACAGTCTGAAGAAGGGTCTCGACCCGAAACGTCGCCTGTTCCTTTTCTACAGGGATGCTGCCTGCCCCCATTCGCTACGATTAATCCCGGTCGTGTATACATTTGATTGCTTCCTCTCTTTGAAAATTGATGTTAGCTGGGAGGAACAACTAGTTCCATATTATTCCGTGAAAACTAGATTAGAACCAAATAAGGGAAGCTGGAGTTAAGCAACAAAGGGAAGCAATGAATGCTGAGGGCAAACCTTAACAACCTGAATACGGGCTTCCAGAAGGGTCTTGACAAAGTCGCAATACGTAGTGTAAAATGAATATTGAAAGCATGTCCATGAGGTCAACAAAATATTAGACAATGGTGGTAAATACTTGTGGGAAAGTGAATAGTGTTCCCCCCCCCCCCCCCCCACCCTTCCCGGATCACAGTCACAGTCATCGGTAGCCACAGTCACCCGTAATTAAACCCACTACATCCAATATGCGACTTTTTACGATCATGGATGACAATCCATTTAACCTCAGTGCAAATTCAAATGAAGGTTCCTGCTCCCGCCTTCTGCTGTCACTTTCAATGCTGCTACTATTGGAGTCTGGCCTCGGGTAACTCCATTCCCACCTCCATTCGCGGTACCTCGTGGGTCAACTCGCACCGTGAGACAGGGCTTTGACGGTGTCACGGTAGACTCACAAGTCACTGGCCACTATGTTATTACAACGAGTTTAAATGTTTCAATTTTTAACTTGAACAGTAAATTTGACTCATGGAAAACCTCAAACATGTTTGAATTTTTTCACGAGTTAACAAGTTTCACGGGTACCTGCCATTAGCGCCACGAGTCGCTAAGTTACGCATGCGAGTTCCGACGTTCCCACTACGTTAATTGTATGTGATTACCGCGAGTGAAAACTTGGGGTCCCTCGTGGGTCAACCCGCACCGTGAGACAGGCCTTTAACTCAACAGGTCAGGCTGCATTTCCTATGAGCAGAGATGAGTGATGTTTTAGGTATGGACTGTTCCACAGACTGAAAGTAGGGGGTGAGAGGGGTGGGTGAAGGGCTGTTTGCGAAAAAAGAACGGGCTGGGATTTCAAGCTTCTGCACCTCCTGCCCAGCAGCAGCAACAATAAGAGTTCTTGGATCAGATGGAGGGGATCCTCAATGATAGATTTGTCTTCTTGAATTATTTTACTGTTGTTTTTTTTTTCCTCTCTGCCTTTCAATAGACATGTGGTTACATATGTCACATGTAATATTGGTTGTGAATAATAATTGATGCTTTAAATGTGGCAACTCTTGAAGGATTATGTTGGCCGGCCAACTTGTGTCTGTATTGCAATGAGTTTTAGAATGGACAGTTAGATTTGTACTCTGTTTAGAGTAAAATTAAAATATGAATTGTGTCATCAATTGCTCATTATATGTTAATCCAATCATTCTTGGGATCATTCTCGTAAACCTCTTCTGGACCCTCTCCAATGCCAGCACATCCTTCCCCAGATATGGGGCCCCAAACTGCTCATAATAAATGCCAGCTGACATCACACAATCTATTGCTCTGTAATAGTGTTATGAAGTATTACCTAATCCAGTCTATGAATTATGCAATAATTCCTTTAGTTTTTCTTTCGTTTAGTGATGCTGTGTGGAAACAAGTCTTTCGGACCACCAAGTCCATGTCGACCATCAACTATCCCCTAGTTCCAAGTTCCAGTTTTGCGTGCTGCACATCAGGGGTAATTTACAGAAACCAATTAACCTACAAATCTGCATGTCAATAGACAATAGACAATAGGTGCAGGAGTAGGCCATTTGGCCCTTCGAGCCAGCACCGCCATTCAATGTGATCATGGCTGATCATCCCCAATCAGTACCCCGTTCCTGCCTTCTCCCCATATCCCCTGACTCTGCCATTTTTAAGAGCCCTATTTAGCTCTCTCTTGAAAGCATCCAGAGAACCTGCCTCCACCGCCCTCTGAGGCAGAGAATTCAACAGATTCACCATTCTCTATGAGAAAAAGTGTTTCCTTGTCTCTGTTCTAAATGGCTTACTCTTCTTAAACTGCGGCCCTGGTTCTAGACTCTTCCAACAACGGAAACATGTTTCCTGCCTCTAGCATGTCCAAACCCTTAACAATCTTATATGTTTCAAAGAGATTCCCTCTCATCCTTCTAAACTCCAGAGTGTACAAGCCCAGCTGTTCCATTCTCTCAGCATATGACAGTCCCGCCATCCCGGGAATTAAACTTGTAAACCTACGTTGCACTACCTCAATAGCAAGAACGTCCTTCCTCAGGTGTGGTCTCACTAGGTCTCTGTACAATCCAGGCACAATGGTAGCTTGAGTTCAAAAATTGGTGGAATACAAGGTACAATTATTATGAATCAAGTCAGTAATAAGGTTTTGAAATTGTTCATGTGAACTTTAATCCATTTCATTGTTTCTTCTTAAATGGATTCATGAATATTTGAGCAAATAAATTCAAATTTTTTGTTGAGTTTATAATAGATCACAGGAACAATTTATTTTAAAATATGAAAAATATATATATTTCTTAGAAGCGTGAAAACAGGTACAGGGAAATTACAAACAAAATATATAATAAAATATTTTTCCAGGTTTCAACGTCAGTTTATTGTCACGTACCAATTAAGGTACAGGGAAATTCGATTTACCATACAGCCATACTAAAAAAAAGCAAAAGACAACTAGATAAAAGTTAACATAAACATCCACCACAGTGGATTCCCCACATTCCTCACTGTGGTGGAAGGCACTAAAGTTCAATTTTCTTCCTCTTTATTCTCCCGCGGTCAGGGTGATTGAAGCTCCCACAGCCGGCGATCGAAGCCCCCGAGTTGGGGCAATCAAACCACCTGCATCGAGGCGATCAAAGCTCCGGTGTCGGGGCGATTTAAGATCCTGCGATCGGGGAGGTCGAAGCTCCTGCAGTTGGAGTTCCCTAGCCAGGGACTGCAAGCTCCACGATGTTAAAATTGCAGGCTCCCGCCGTTGGGGGTCCAAAATTAATCCCTGACAGGGATCACCTGCTCCATGATGTTAAGTCCCACAGGCTCCCATGGTTGGAGCTCCCAAAGTCAGTCTCCAGCAGAGGCCACCAACAACTCGATGTTAGGTCGCAGTACAGATGGAGATAAGATAGGGAAAAAATTGCTTCTCCGACGAGGTAAGGGATAAAAATAAGTTTTCCCAACCTCCCCCCCCCCCCCCCCCCACCCCCCACATAAAGCTAAAGAACATTAAAATATATATTTAACACATACTATCAAAGAAGGAAGGCTGGCGCCACCCAGTGGGTATGATTTTTAATGAGGATCACCAGGTTTGCACGATAATATACATGCATTCATAAAAGTGCAGCATTGAATAACAATTTAAAAATCAGTATCCGGTTCCATGAGAATTACAGTGCAAATTCTGGGGTTATTGTGTTTCCTGCCGTGAAAATATATCAGTTTTGATCCCTCCATTCAACTTGGATACGTTTTTCCCATTGAGGGTAGGGAAGATTCAAACAAGAGGGCATGACATGAGAATTAAGGGACAGAGGTTTCGTGGTAACGTGAGGGGGAACTTCTTTACTCAGAGGGTGGTGGCTGTGTGGAATGAGCTTCCAGCAGAAGTGGTGGAGGCAGGATCGATTTTAACATTTAAGAGTAAAGTGGATAGGTATATGGACGTGAAGGGAATGGAGGGGTATGGTCTGAGTGCAGGTAGATGGGACTAGGGGAAAACAAATGGTCGGCACGGACTGGAAGGGCCGAGAGGGCCTGTTTCCGTGCTGTAATTGTTATATGGCTATATGGTTATATGGTTAAAGCAAGAACGTCTTTATTCAACATGTCTCTGAAATAAAAAACATAACGTGAATGCCTTTTTTCTCCTGCCTATAAATGTAGGAAAAATGTATCAATCACTCTGTGCTTTACATTGAGCACCCTGACAATAAGTGACAATGATATACATTCATCAATACAGGACTTTATAAAACATGGAGAAAGTGGGCGGGATTTTCCATCAATCAATAATGCAAGGGCTATCAAGACTAGGATTTACCACTCTAACTAAGATCATTTTCTCTGGAAACCAGTGTAGAATATTGTAGGGGAACAAAGAGATTCGAGGGAGCAATATCTGACTCTAAATTGGCAAGGCGCCACGTGATCCAGTCATATTTACAATCATAATAAAACCACATGTCAATCGATAAGACACATGGACAACACCGCACTGAATAATGGGTCAGATTTGACTAATGATGTTTGAATATTTGAATCTAGCTTTGATGTACGAATTTGAAGATTCCTTGGGAAATGTAGAAAATGTGGAATTGTTGGACATTAAAACTAAACGTTGATATTTTTGAATACTCTTTTTGGTCAGTTGACAGTCACAGGGAATCAATATCATTTTCAGCATTTCCGCTCTCTTTCGTTGAGAATTTCCAAAAATGTTTTCACTCTCCCATCAGCTGGATCAGTGCAGATGATATTGCGATTGACAAAGAATCTGAAAAGAAAGAGATTGGATTTACTTGTAATGTTAACTAGACCAAGGGGGACCCGTTGGGTCCCGTCCCCTCAACGCGTGGATGCAGGGGGGGGGGTTGCTGTGGCGTCAAACACACACTAACCACCCCCCGCCCCCCCCCCACACACACACACACACACACACAGGAAGGGGAGGGGGAAGGAGGTGAGAGGGGGGTGGAGGGGGGTTGAGAGAGGAGGAAGGGGGTGAGAGGGGGGGAGGGGTGGGAGGGTAGAGGGGGTTAGGGGGGGAGGGGGGGTGAGGGAAGGGAGGGTGAGGGGGAGGGTCGAGGGAGGGGGAGAGTGGGTAGGGGAGAGGGGAGTGAGCGAAAGCTGGAGGGGGAGAGAGGGGAGAGAGGGGGGGAACATGGGGGGGAGAGAGTGGGGAGTGGGGAGATGGGTGGTGGTGGGGGGAGGGGAGGGGGAGGGAGGGGGTGGGTGGGGGAGGGAGGTGGAGGGGAGGTGAGGGAGGGGGAGAGAGGGGGTTGAGAGGTGAGGGTATTAGAGGGGGAGGGGGTGAGGGGTGGAGAAGGGAGGGGGGGGCAGAGGGGGGAGCGGGGAGGGGAGGGGTGGTGGAGGGGGGGAAGGGGGGGGCGGGAAGAGAGGAGGGGGGGAGAGGGAAGAAAAGGTGGGGAGAGGGTGTGGGGAGAGTGTGGGGAGGAGGGGAGGGGGAGTGAGGGGAGAGGTGGTGCTGAGAGAGAGGGGAGGAGGGGGAGGAGAAGGGGAGAGAGAGGGAGTAGAGAGGAGAGAGTAAGGAGGGGTGAGGGGGCCAGGAGAGCGAGGGGGCTGAAGAGATGAGGGGAGTGAGGGGAGGTAGGTAGAGGGGGAGAATAGTTTCCTTTTCTCTCTAGGCATCTGGTCTAGAGATGACTCGTGGGGAGAGAGGTAGTGAGAGAGAGAGAGAGAGAGAGAGATGAGAGAGGAGCCCGAGAGAGAGAGAAGGGGGAGAGAGGGCGGCGTTCGTGGGTGGGGGGGCAGAGAGTAGAGGGGAAAGAGGAGTGGAGAGAGAGGAGGTGGGGAGAGAGGATGTGGGGACAGAGGAGGTGGGCAGGAGCGGAGGGGGGAGAGTGAGGTGGGGAGAGTGGAGGGGGAGAGAGGAGGTGGTGAGTTCCCAAGAGAAGGGGGGAGAGGTGGAGGGGACTGCGAAAAGTGGAGATAGCCCGGGGAGAGAGAGAGCGAGAGAGAGAAAGAGAGAGAGTACAGGGTCCGACTCTCTGGAAACCCGGAGCAGGTAGCAATGGGGGGGTAGGAGCAGGATAGGAGCAGTTAGCAGAGGAAGGAAGGGGGCAGGGGAGTGCCTTGACTTCACTCGCTGCACAGGCCACGAGGAGAAAGTTCTTCAAAGGCGCGTGAGTGCAGGTGAATGCCGGATGCCTCCAGTAACTTCTGGTGACCTCGGGATCTGCAGAACATGCTCATTCTTTCTGCGCCTTTTGAAGAACATGGGAGGGGGGGAGGGTGGTGACGTAACTCGTGGAAATCAGTGCGCCTGCATGTTGCCAACAGCTGCTTTAATCCAGAGCTGGGGTAGGGGGTGGAGGGGCTGGGCCATGTGCTAGGTGGGGCACGAGCAAAGGCATTGTGACATCATCAGCTGGCCAGTTTTGATGATGGGTTAGATTTGAAAAAAAGTAAATTAGTAAAAAAGTTACAAGTAGAAATTAGTAAAAAGCATAGGAAATAATTAACCAAATTTACAGATGATGACACACACACACACACACACACACACACACGCGCGCGCGCGCGCGCACACACGCACACACACACACAGTTTTAATAAGTATATGATTGTATATGTCAAAGGTCCTTAATAAGCTAAAGAAACATAGAGCCTTGCAATGTGGAAACAAGACAATTTAGCCCATCAAATCCATGCTGACCATAAAGTATTCATTACTAATGCCCTAAATACGCTCAAGTGTATAACTTTAGCCTGTATCCATCCCATAAATTCTGCCTCCTATTCCTTTTGGACAATTTTCATCCTGGATTGAATGCTTGTGGAGTTAGATTTCAATAACATTCAATTCTTCAAAAGAGTGCGAACCCCCCCCCCCCCCACCAAAAAAAAGTATCAAGGTTTGCGCTCAGGGTTGGATTCACAAAATAGAGAATCATTAAATGCTGAAATTTCAGTAAAAGAAATCGAAGAATCTATCAGATCATTAAAAAACGGTAAAACACCGGGACCAGATGGTATAGGCTCGGAATTTTATAAAACATTTTATGATCTGATTGCACCACGTCTGAAGACACTCTATGAATACATTTACACTCACCAGATAACTACCAGAAAACGTTAAATGAATCTATTATAACACTTATACCTAAAATAGACAAAGACCTGGATGACCCAGGATCATATAGAGCTATAGCTCTTTTAAATACTGATCAAAAGAAACTAACCAAAATATTAGCACAAAGACTAAGTACAGTTATTAATAAATTAATTCACCCCGATCAAACAGGATTTATACCAAAACGATATTCCTCATATAACTTGAGACGATTATACAATATTATATATTCAAAAAGAGATATTAATAAAGACCTAGTAATTATTTTGTTAGATGCGGAGAAAGCCTTTGACCAGGTGGAATGGTCTTATTGTTTTCGGTTATGGAAACTTTTAAGTTGGGAGAGAAGTTTATTACTTGGGTTAAATTATTATACACTAATCCAACAGCCAGAATAATAACAAATCAAATGCTATCAACTAAATTTAATCTATTCCGAGGCTGCAGACAAGGTTGTCCTCTATCCCCACTACTGTTTGCACTTGCAATAGAACCTTTAGCCCAACGGGTGAGATTACATCCTGAAATATATGGATATGACACCAGAGATACTGAAAATAAAATTTCTTTATATGCGGATGATGTATTAGTTTATATCACAAAGCCAGAAATTAATATCCCTAATTTACTAAAATTAATATCTGAATTTGGATTATTTTCAGGATATAGTATTAATTGGAATAAAAGTGAACTTATGCCAATAATGGTAAATAACTTACATATACTACAACAATTTATTTTTAAGATAGAAAATGAAAAAATCAAATATCTTGGAATTCATATAACAAAAAGATTTGACTCTTTATTTAAATCCAATTTTCCACTTTTATTGAATAAATTAAATAAGAACATTTTATATTGGAAAACATTACCTATCTCAATGCTAGGTAGAATTAATGCAATAAAAATGATTTTTCTCCCACAATTACTATATCTTTTCCAATTGATTCTGATATATCTTCCTAAAATTTTTTTTAAGAAGGTTGATTCTATAGTCACCAACTTTATCTGGGATTATAAGAGCCATATAATAAACAAAAAACATTTATGTAAACCAAAAATAAATGGAGGTCTAGCACGACCAAACTTTATGTTTTATTACTGGGCAGTTAATATTAAAAATATGCATTTTTGGTTTGTAGGGACAGATAAACAACCAACCTGGTTAAAAATGGAAAAAGAAGATTGTTCGCCTTTTGAAATTAGTTCGATTTTATTCGCCAATATTAAAATAGGTAAGAAAACCTATAGTGAAAACCTTATAATAGAAAGTGGAATACGTATCTGGAAACAAATAAAGCAAACACTAAAATTGGAATGTATAGCCCTTACCATTGTAAATAACGCTACATTTAAACCCTCAATGATGGACAAAGGTTTTTTACAATGGAAAAACTATGGAATTAATAAGATGGGAGATCTCTACAGGGAAAATTATTTCCTTTCATTTCAAGAATTACAACAAATTTATGGATTACATTCAAAAGATTTCTTTAGATATCTACAAATTAGAGACTATGTAAAAGCAAATACACAGGAAATTAGAAATAGAAAGACAGAAATTTTAGATGAATGCCTAAATAAACACCCGAACACAGAAAATTTGATATCATACATTTATAATATTTTACTGGAAAACGATGTCCCAATGACAGAAATATATAGGCAATCATGTGAAAACAAGGGTACACAAAATGCTGGAGAAACTCAGCGGGTGCAGCAGCATCTAACGAGCGAAGGAGATAGGCGACGTTTCGGGTGAAAACGAATTAGGTCAAATCATTAGACCTGAAATATGGGATGAAAGTCTACAACATATACACCACTGCTCGTTAAATGCTAGACACTCTCTTATACAATCTAAAGTATTACATAGACTACATTATTCAAAATCCAAACTACATAGTATTTTTTTCAAATGTATCTGCCATATGTGATAAATGTCAGCACTTAGAAGCTAACTTAACGCATTCATTTACAAATTGTGTAAAAATTACTAAATTTAAGATAATTTTGAATGTTGCTAATATGAATCTGATCCCTGACTCAATAATACTGGGAATATTAGAAACAGATCAATTAATAACAACGAATCAAAGAATTTTTATTGATTACAGTTTAATAATTGGGAAAAAATTAATATTGAAATTCTGGAAAGGTTCTACATCCCCCACAATCAAAATGTGGATTACAGGAATGTCGGAGACACTTCATCTGGAAAGATTAAGGCTTGTCCTATTGGACAAGTTGGATCTTTTCAGAGGAATATGGTCTCCATTGATTGAATATCTAAAGGGTCAAAATGACTCGGTGCGAGAGCCTGACTGAAGCCTGAATAATGGAATAGATGAAGAATCATATATAACAAATCATGGATATATCTCCAATGATGGATAACTTTTTTAATACTCCATTCATTTCTTTATTTTTGATTTTCTACTCTTACTTTATTTTTCTCTATCTTTTCTTACCTGCAAAAAAAAGTATAGAAATATATAAGACATAATTGTTAATATTAATAATATTACGAATGTATGTGAGAAGTATATTCTATTAATATGTACTTATGTCTAAAAAAAATATTTAACAAAAGGTTTGCGCTCAGTCTATCCTTGACTACACTGCATTGATTGCAGGCATTTCAAATGACAGTCACAACAATTCTGAATGATACCATGCAGAAACATTCCACATCCGAATAAATGTCACCAAATCAAGATTTTATATACAGTCAGGCTGTGAGGCAGCTAGAGACAGCTAGAGATACTCACAACACAGCATTAATTTTGCAGCGTCCATTGTTGTTCTGAATTTCATATTTTGTGATCCTGTTCAAATGGGGTAGTCTACTTGAGTATTTACGACAGCAGATCTTTCTTATTGCAGTAGGAGCTGGAAAACAAAAGTGAAGATACTGATCTATCTGGAGTAAACAAACTGATGGGATCAACATTTCTTGCTATGTTCAATAACTCCAAAAATTACATGCAAAACACTAAAAATCTCAATGAACATTAATCCCAAATTTCCCTCTTTCAGGTGAGATCTTATCTTATCATCAGTTATGCCAAAAGGAGAATTCAATGTGAATTCAAGGTCTCCATTTACAGTCAATTTGATCGTTTAAGAAGGAACAGCAGATGCTGGAAAATCGAATATTGACAAAAATGCTGGAGAAACTCAAAGGGTGAGGCACCACCAATGGAGTGAAGGAAATAGGCAACGTTTTGGGTCGAAACCCTTCTTCAGGCAGTCAATTTGATTATTGTTTCTGATCCAGTAAGGTTATGAATACTGAATGGCTTAATTACTGAACATACTTTTAGTTTAGTTTAGTTTAGAAATATAGCACGGAAGCAGGGTGGGTCCGCCCCGCATATTAATACTATCCTACACCACTGGGGAAATGTTTTACATTTACCAAGCCAATTAATCTACAAATCTGTACTTTTGGATTGTGGGAGGAAACTGAAGATCTCGGAGAAAACCCACACAGGTCACGGGGAGAACGGGTAAACTCCGTACAGACAGTACCCGTAATCAGGATTGAACCCGGGTCTCCGTAAGGCAGCTGTAAAGAGCCTGTCCCACTTAGCTGTCACTCGCGCGCCATTTACGCGACCTGCTACCATGTGGGTAGCGTGTGGGTAGCACATGGATAGCGCGGGACAGGGCATGGAGTGGTATGGAGTGGCGTGGAGGTGTGTGGACTTCGTCCTGCACAAAATCTTCATGCCACCGGCCTGTCGCATAACTAATGGCCAAAGTGGGACAGGCCCAAGACCCTGGCACGGCACAACGTCTCACCTCCAACAGCAGCAGAAGCAGGCAAATGATCGTCAAACTCAGCCTGGGGCTCACGGCCGTTGCGGATCCGGATCTGCCCTCAATCCTACTCCCAGAGCAGGGCCAAGACAATTGGAGATAGACACAAAATGCTGGAATAACTCAGCGGGACCGGCAGCATCTCTGGAGAGAAGCAATGGGTGACGTTTCGGGTCGAGACCCTTCTTCAGACTGAAAAAGAGTCTCGTCCCAAAACATCATCCATTCATTCTCTCCAGAGATGCTGCCAGTCCCGCTGAGTTACTCCAGCATTTTGTGTCTATCTTCAAATGACGTCACATGCTCCAGACGGCTGTGCGGACGCATGATGACACGCGTGACTGTCGCGTAAATGACGGCCAAGTGGGACAGACCCTTAAGGCAGCAACTCTACCGCTGCACCTCCATGACTGCCCTTTTGTTAAGCTTTTATTGCAAATTACACAATCTGGACTGCGATCAGTAACAAAGAACAGTTCTTAAAGTAATTCAACTGGAGGTAAAAATTGAACAATAACATTCACATTGTGTTCATAATTCTACCTGCCAGGTAGAAATTGTGGAAATCTGCTAATTCAGTGTTAGTAACAATGACTATCACGTTTCCTTAATTCTATTTTTCATTTACTCTTCATTGTGACAGGTTTCAATGAACACCAGCACTGGGTGCAAAATGCTCTGGAACTTCATAATCCTGTGCTAACCAGGTTAGAGATAATTACTCTATGATAAGATGGCAAGGTGGTTATTGTGGGTTATGCTGATTAAAAATTAGTCTATTGAAATATATAATGATGTGTTTGAACCATGCTAACCACCTACAGCCAATAATAGTTATTGCTATTTTTTGCTTATCTCCTGCACAAATTAAAAGATAGCATTGTTGCCAGCAATGATATTTTATTGGCAGCAGCTTTGAAAATGTACGTTCAGTTGCTGCTCTTTACATTTTTATTGTGGACATTTTCTTAATACCTTGATAAACAGCTTAATTGTGATAAACGTTTCACTCACCTCCAAACACTGTCCAGATGAGGACACCGAGACAAGTTAGTATCACAAGAACTTGCTTCATTTTCTCAAGAGCGTTCCTCACTGGTGACACCGCTGTAAATATTTTAAGTTTGTGTTCAAATCGCACCTTATATATATCCTCCCAACTGGTCGGTCTCCTATACTTATTCCGTGAGTGGAGGTGGTTACTGGGAGGTGGGTTTACTGTTCCCCTACGGAAACTCTGATTAACTGACCAGATTTAAGTATAGTCCCTGCCCCTATTTTTTAACAGTTTATGTTACATTTCTGTTCACTTGAATTAACTATCGAAGTGAAGGTAATAACTTAATGGTCATTGTGAATGGTGCTTTATTTTTTAATTGTATTTGTTTTAATGTTGATCAGTGTACAAATTTCTTCTATGGTATAAAAAATCTTGAATCTCCTTGCCTGAATTGATTTGTTAGTTTTATGCAGTTTAGCATGTAAGCATGTCTCATTAGCATATCTCCATTCCTGATCTAAACCACAAAACTGCCTCCGGAGAGTTACTCTGAACATAACGACAAACATCACAGAAATATGACCATCAGGTTAAGAAAGTATATTCAATTCATTATAGGAAGGTCAATTATAGCACAGTCATCAGATACCCACACTGACTGGGCATTGTGATATGCAGCAATATCTTGATTAGATTTATGTATAGGATGTGAAAAACTGTCACATAACAGGGACTACAGCTGGCTTAAAGTCCCATACAAGACAGATAGTGTTATAGAGTTATTGAATCATTCAACACTAAAAAGAGCCCTAGGTCCATCGAGTCCACAACTGACACAGGCCCTTGGTCAGTTCTCAAGTCCACACTGGCCAACTGAAATAGGTCCTGGGTCCACCGAGTTCACACTGACCAAATAAAACAGGTCTTTGGTCCACCAAGTCTATACTGACTGACTGAAAGAGGTCTTTGATCCACTGAGTCCATGCTGATCATTAACCACCCATTTACACTCATCCGAAGCTAATCCCATTTTATTTTCCTCAGACTGTTCTCAAAGCAGCTAGGAGTCTACCACTTACCTACATGCTAGGAATAATTTTGCAGTTGCCTATTACCCTCTCCACCTGCATATCTTTGGAATTGGAGAGGAAACTGGAGCACCTGAAGGAAACCTGCATGGCTATAGAAAGGGCATACAAACTCCACACAGAAAGCACCAGAGGTTGGGAGCAGCACCTCTACCAGATCCATAAGTGTGCTATCCTGTGACATTGTGACCCAGGGCCCAAAACAAAATCAAAAAGCTTTAAGCAGAGTCCAGAAACTGACCAGAAGTTGTAGAGTGGTAAATGGCAAGACCCAAAACCAAGGACTAAAACATTTCCAACATGATGCATCAGACCCCATTGTTCCATTAAGCAGAAAAATAATGTACATGGATAACAGGTTCTTATTTACCCTAGATACACTTTATCAGTCATTTTTAAAAATCTTATAAAAATCAAATAGAATTGGTCTACATGAACCTCCTCGCAGTCCCTCTTCATTCAACCCATATAATTCTGGTTGTTCCTATGTCTAAACTTTATCTAATTCCCTTAAAATATATATAATGGTATATTATGTCAAATCTGGACAAATCAATGTTTGTGTTACAATGAGAATAGTGGGTGTGATGTGAAAGGAAAATCTCTTTGGCAGCAAGTAATTAAGATCTCAAATTTACTTCACTGTAGATAGGATATTAAGGAGCCAATGAGGCTTGTAAATGATATATTAGAATGGTTCTAGGTGAGGAATCTTAGCTGTAAGATTAGATTGGACAAAGAGACGTTGATTAACTTGAAACAGAGGAGGGGAGAGGAGATGTGACTGAGGTGTATAATGATGGCTAATTTAGAAGAAATAAATAGAGGGACACTCCTCTCATTAGCTGAATGTAAAACAACCAAAAGTCAGAGATTTTACTATTTAGCGAAAGATATAAGAGATATATAAAAAAAGATTAGCAAGTTAGCTGATGATACAAAAGTTAGTGGTTTTGCAGATAGTGAAGATGGTTGTGAATGATTGCAGCAGGATCTGGATTAATTGGCAAGGTGGGCGGAGGAATGGTTGATGGAATTTGATACAGAAAAGTGTGAGGTGTTGCATTTTGGGACGTCGAACAAGTGCAGGATGTATACCATGGTTCCTTGAAGGTCGAGTCGCAGGTAGATAGGTGTTCAAAAAGGCTTTTGGCACTTTGGCCTTCATCAGTCAGAATATTGAGTATAGAAGTTGGGAGGTCGTCTTGCAGTTGTTTAAGAAGTTGGTGAGACAGCATTTAGAATATTGTGTTCAGTTCTGGGCACCATGTTATAGGAAAGATATTGTCAAGCTTGAAAGGGTTCAGAAAAGATTTACGAGAATGTTGCCAGGACTAGAGGGTGTGAGTAGGCTGGGTCTCTATCCCATGGAGTGCAGGAGGATGAGGGGAGGTCTTATAGAGATATACAAAAACATGAGAGGAATAGATCGGGTAGATGCACATAGTCTTTTGCCCAGAGTAGTGGAATCGGGGACCAATGGACACAGGTTCACAGTGAAGGGGAAAAGATTTAATAGGAATTTGAGGGGTAACATTTTCACACAAAGGGTGGTGGGTGTATGGAACAAGCTGCTAGAGGAGGTAGTTGAGGCTGGGACTATTACATCATTTAAGAAACAATTAGACAGGTACATGGATAGGACAGGTTTGGGGGGATATGGACCAAGCGCAGGCAAGCGGGACTAGTTTAACTGGCAAATTGTTGGCCGGTGTGGGCAAGTTGGGACAAAGGGCCTGTTTCCACACTGTATCTCTCTATGACTCCATGACTATGAAAGGAAAATCTCTGGCAGCAAGTCAATTAGGATTTCGAATTTACCATGTAAATGTGGTGGAAGCACATTCCACCAATGCCTTCAATAGGGAATTGGAGAGACAATAATATATAGTGATTTTGGGATGGAATGAAGTAAAATAGGTCTGGTAAGATTGCTCGACCAGGGACTAGGATAGATTTGCTAGACAAAATAGTCTCCTCATGTGTCGCTACAATTCTCCGATTTAATTTAACCACAGTGCCTCAAGCTTCAAATAATTTCTTAATCATTTGTGTTAAAGAAGGAACTGCAGATGCTGGAGAATCGAGGGCACACAAAAGGCTGGAGAAACTCAGCGGGTGCAGCAGCATCTAAGGAGCGAAGGAGATAGGCGACGTTTCGGGTCGAGACCCTTCTTCAGACTGGTCAGGGATCAGGGAATCGAGAGATATAGACGGTGATGTGGAGAGATAAACAATGAATGAAAGATATGCAAAGTATCGATGATAAAGGGAACAAGCCATTGTAAGCTGTTTGTAGTGTGAAAATGAGAAGCTAGTGCGACTAGGGTGGGGGAGAGAGATAGAGAGAGAGAGGGAATCATTTAATTATTACCCCTTTCTAACAGTACGTGTGGCTGCAGTCTTTTCTGAATTATTTAAATTAAAGGCTGCTTTTACATATATTTTTGTTTTACTCAATACCATAATCATTGTGGTAGATAATATGATTTTTAAATGCTGTCTTGTCCATTGGCAATATGTATTGACCATATTGTATTATTTTATATATTCATTCAGGCTATATTGGCATTACAGGAAAGGTCAACATTTATTATCAATCCTAATTGGCCTTGAGGTTCCATCTAGAACTGTTGTAGTCCAGTGATAAAGATAATTCTACTTCTAGATTTCGAACCAACGGCAAGGAAGGATCAGTGAACTAGTTCCAAGTCATTGAAGGGCACTTGGGGGTGGAAGATTGCAACCTTCACGTGGTTCGCCCTGTTTCAACTAATGCAATCAGCTCGACTTGCACAAACAAAAGATCAAATAGAACAAGTTGTCCAACACCTTTATGCTGTGCACGCCACACGGAAGAGAAGAAGAAGGGCACTTGCAGATGAAGGTGCATAATATTGACTATTCACTGCACACTAAGGAGAGGTGAATCTTGTGTGGTTTTGAAGCGACAGGTTGCACAGATAACATCTCATTACTGTCGATGGTGTGGATTCTGTTGAGAGCCTGGTGTTAAGCTTTGTTTAAATGTCTGTGTGAAAGTCAATTTGAACATAGTTATTTTGCCCATTTAATTCAGCTGAAGCGTTGGTTGAATGTACCACCCCCAGAGTATGAATGATCAACTTCATCATGTAAATCCTTTGCTGCAGAGTTATTTCAACCAGTCACATATCTGATGCCACATCCACTGATTTACCTGTTTTTAAAATATTTGCTATTAAACCTGTTGAGAATACATTGGCATGGAGGGGTTCAGTTATGTTCAGGAAAGTGCTGCACTCATTTCTCAGCACTGACAATAGGTTCCTAAACAGCTACTGGGAAAAGATGTGGCTATGGCACTTGTAGTGAGATGTACCCATCAAATGTTTGCCAGCATTGACACTTTAGACTCAGGTCAGGTCGGGCAAATCCTCGGCTGCCTATATGTTGGACACATGATAGGACGGCAAAATGGCGTAGCTGGTACCTCACAGTGTCAGTGTCCTGACTTCCGGTTCTGTCAGCATGGCGTTTGCACGTTCTCCCTGTGACCACGTGGATTCCTTCTGGGTGCTTCAGTTTCCACCCACCTCCCAAAGGTGTATGGATTGGAGGTTAATTGGCCTCTGTATCCCTTGTGGGCGGAGAGTGGACGTGAAAGTGGGATAATATAGAACTGGTGTGACCGGGTGATCGATGGTCAGTGTAGACTTCATAAGCCAAAGGGTTTGCTTCTATGTTGCAACTTTCAATCAATCAATAATGAAAACTGGAATGACCAGAAAAAGCTATTGAATGTCCCTCGGGTGGGCTGGGCAACAGAATCAAATACCATAGAGGTATAACAGGGTGTTCAGAGTATAATTCATTGACCTATCTGAAAAGCAATAACTCTGTCCTTCCAGGTTGCTATGTCAGGTGAGCACAGTCAACTGGAAATCACAGGAATGGACCTGCCACTGGAACTGGAGGTAAAAATGATATCAAAGGGACGAAGAAAGGTGATTGCACAGTGGGATAGCAAACTAGAGATTGTTCAAAGGGAGACACAAGCAACTTCAGATGCTGAAATCTTGAGCAAAACCCAAAGCACTGGAGGAACGTAATGGGTTAGGCAGCATCTGTGGAAGGACAGATGATGTTTTGGGTCCAACTGTTCTTCAGACTGATAGGAATAGGAAGGAGAAAGCTGGTAAACAGAGGTGGGGGCAAGACAAGGCTTGGACAGTTTAAGGTTGATAGAGGTGGGGGTGTTGGCAAGCAATTGTAGATACATTACATTGCAAAAGTTTTTATAGATATGTGAAGAGAAAGAGGTTAGTTAAAACAAATGTAGGTCCCTTGCAGTCAGAAACAGGTGAGTTGATCATGGGGAACAAGGATATGGCGGACCAATTGAATAACTACTTTGGTTCTGTCTTCACTAAGGAAGACATAAATAATCTGCCGGAAATAGCAGGGGACTGTGGGTCAAAGGAGGAATTGAGTGAAATCCAGGTCAGTCGGGAAGTGGTGCTGGGTAAATTGAATAGATTTAAAGGCCGATAAATCCCCAGGGCCAGATAGGCTGCATCCCAGAGTACTTAAGGAAGTAGCTCAGGAAATAGTGGATGCATTAGTGATAATCTTTCAAAACACTCTTTAGATTCTGGAGTAGTTCCTGAGGATTGGCGGGTAGCAATGTAACCCTCTTTTTAAGAGGGAGGGAGAGAGAAAACGGGGAATTACAGACCAGTTAGCTAACATCGGTAGTGGGGAAACTGCTAGAGTCAGTTATTAAAGATGGGATAGCAGCACATTTGGAAAGTGGTGAAATCATTGGACAAAGTCAGCATGGATTTACGAAAGGTAAATCATGTCTGACGAATCTTGTGGAATTTTTCGAGGATGTAACTAGTAGCGTGGACAGGGAGAGAACCAGTGGATGTGGTATATCTGGACTTCCAGAAGGCTTTCGACAAGGTCCCACATAAGAGATTAGTATACAAACTTAAAGCATACGGTTATTAGGGGTTCAGTATTGATGTGGATAGAGAACTGACTGGCAAACAGGAAGCAAAGAGTAGGAGGTAAACGGGTCCTTTTCACAATGGCAGGCAGTGACTTGTGGGGTACCGCAGGGCTCAGTGCTGGGACCCCAGCTATTTACAATTATATTAATGATCTGGATGAGGGAATTGAAGGCAATATCTCCAAGTTTGCGGATGACACTAAGCTGGGGGGCAGTGTTAGCTGTGAGGAGGATGCTAGGAGACTGCAAGGTGACTTGGATAGGCTGGGTGTGAGTGGGCAAATGTTTGGCAGATGCAGTATAATGTGGATAAATGTGAGGTTATCCACTTTGGTGGCAAAAACAGGAAAGCAGACTATTATTTAAATGGTGGCCGATTAGGAAAAGGGGAGATGCAGCGAGACCTGGGTGTCATGGTACATCAGTCATTGAAAGTAGGCATGCAGGTGCAGCAGGCAGTGAAAAAAAAGCGAATGGTATGTTTGCTTTCATAGCAAAAGGATTTGAGTACAGGAGCAGGGAGGTTTCTACTTCAGTTGTACAGGGTCTTGGTGAGACCACACCTGGAGTATTGCGTACAGTTTTGGTCTCCAATTCTGAGGAAGGACATTATTGCCATAGAGGGAGTGCAGAGAAGGTTCACCAGACTGATTCCTGGGATGTCAGGACTGTCTTATGAAGAAAGACTGGATAGACTCGGTTTATACTCTCTGGAATTTAGGAGATTGAGAGGGGATCTTATAGAAACTTACAAAATTCTTAAGGGGTTGGAACAGGCTAGATGCAGGAAGATTGTTCCCGATGTTGGGGAAGTCCAGGACAAGGGCTCACAGCTTAAGGATAAGGGGGGAAATCCTTTAAGACCGAGATGAGAAAGACTTTTTTCACACAGAGAGTGGTGAGTCTCTGGAACTCTCTGCCACAGAGGGTAGTTGAGGCCAGTTCATTGGCTATATTTAAGAGTGAGTTGGATGTGGCCCTTGTGGCTAAGGGGATCAGAGGGTATGGAGAGAAGGCAGGTACGGGATACTGAGTTGGATGATCAGCCATGATCATATTGAATGGCGGTGCAGGCTCGAAGGGCTGAATGGCCTACTCCTGCACCTAATTTCTATGTTTCTATGTTTCCATGTTTCTATAAAAGTGTTCTCTTAGGAAGAAGTTTCCCCCTCTTCATCGATTAGTTTTCTGGGGCTGGGAATTGACCACTATTAAAACACCCACTCCATACCCACTCTGTCAAGGCCTTTCATTATTCAGTAGGTTTCAATTAGATCCCTCCTCATCTTTCTAAACTCCAATGAGTAAAGGCCCAGAGTAATCAAACGCTCATCACACTTTAACCCAATCAACCCCGGTTCATTCCTGTAGACCTCCTCTAGACCCTCTCCAATGCCAGCGCATCTTTCCTATGATATGACATGAAAAGTTGCTCACACTCCAAATGTGGCCGGATCATCCCCTTACAGTGTCCTCCATAATGTTTGGGACAAAGACACAACATTTATTTATATGCCTCTGTACTCCACAATTTGCAATTTGTAATAGTAAAAAAAATATGTGGTTAAAGTTCACATTGTCACATTTTAATAAAGGCCATTTTTACGCATTTTCGTTTCACCATGTAGATATTACAGAGGTGGTTATACATAGTCCCCCCATTTCAGGGCACCATGATGTTTGGGACACAGCAATGTCATGTAAATGAAAGTAGTCCTGTTTCGTATTTGGTTTGCATGCAATGACTGCTTGAAGTCTGCGATTCTCGGACATCACCAGTTGCAGGGTGTCTTCTCTGGTGATGCTCTGCCAGGCCTGTATTGCAGCCATCTTTGGCTTAAGCTTGTTTTGGTGGCTCGTCCCCTTCAGTTTTCTCTTCAGCATCTATCTATCTGTCTGTCTGTCTGTCTGTCTGTCTGTCTGTCTGTCTGTCTGTCTGTCTGTCTGTCTGTCTGTCTGTCTGTCTCTAAAACTCTCATCTAGTTTGTTTGTTTGCTTGTTTGTATATATATGTGTTCCCGAAACTCCACCAAAATGGTACATGATAGCGCTATAATTGTTGGCCCACCATGGACCTTGGGTGTGCAGATTGATGTTATATTTTAAAATTATTGACATTTTAAACTTTGCAAAAAAACACTTTTCCACTTGCCCTGCCCGTCAGCCTTGTTCGACATCACAATGGGATCACAATGGGATCCCAACGCGTTACAACTGTAAGATAGCCGCTGGATCCACACCCGTGCAGTTGGGGGAGGGTTGCCGGGCCTGCTATCCACGTGTTCGCAGTTGGGGGTTACCGGGTCCGATGCCATTTTGAGATTGTCAGCCGCTCCTGCGCAGTTGCCCCGCCACCATCTTGAAATTGCCATTTTGACTCGCTTCACAACGGCAATCTCTGGCATCACAATGAGGATCCGTCGGCCGCGCCTGCGCAGCTGGGGGAGGATTGCCGGGCCGGGATCACCATTTTATCTTTCAGTGTCCCATATAGGTGAGTGCCACTAGGGGAATATTGCATTGGGGGAGGTAGTAAACCTGGCAATCACGCTCCCACTTGCCGGCTGCGCCTGCGCAGTTGGCGGAGGCCCGTCAGCTTTGTCACAATTGAAAATAGCGCCGGTGATGCGGCAGTGGCACAAAATGACGTCGTCTCCCCACACGTGCGCAGTGGACCTGTATCCGCGTATGCGGAATTTGAACCCCGCGCGTGCACGGTGGGCCCTGTATCCGCGCGTGCAGAATTTGTTTAATAACTGAACGTCTCCCAGTGCGTGAACGTCTCCCCGCTCGTGCGTAGTGGGTTAGGTATCCACAATTTGAACCCCGTGCTTGCACAGTGGGCCTGGCATCCACGCGTGCAGAAATTAAAATAACTGAAAGTCTCCCCTGCGCAGTGGGCTCGGTATGAAGGGATATTGCACAGAAGATGAAGGAATATGCCTTAGGTAAGAGTGTTTCTACTTTAATTAGATTTAGAAAAGTGAATTGCAATACACAATGTCCAGTTTTATTTTCCACAATTTTCAGAATGGTTCAGTTACAAATAACTATCTCAGACACAAGCATATCTTTGAAATGAAGTCAGAATTTATTCAGGAGCACGTGACTGAAATACCTTTATAAACACATAATTGGAACAAAAACGTTTGTGCACATACATTAAAAAACACGCCCCAAGTCTGGTTGAATCAAACTATATTGCAAATCATTTGAAATTAAGAATTTTTTTTTAGATACAAATCCGATTAAAATTTCCAAAACCAGTCTGCGCTATTTAGGGTTACTTTTTCTGATTTTCACATCACCATTTTAATCTACTTCCCAATGGCAGTGGCCTGCACAGTTTGGTGGAATTTTGTGTTGGTGGAATCGGGCCCAACGGGTCTGTGCTTGGTCTAGTATACAGTAAAAGGCATGCTCAATTGGGTTCAGATTGGGTGATTGACTTGGCCACTAAAGAATTTACAATTTTTAGCTTTGAAAAACTCCTTTGTTGCTTTAGCAGTATGTTTGGGATCATTATCTTGCTGGAGAATGAACCGCCTGCCAGAGTTTTGAGGCATTTGTTTGAACTTGAGCAGATAGGATGCGTCTATACACTTCATAATTCATTATGCTACTACCATCAGCAGTTGTATCATCAATGAAGATAAGTGAGCCAGTACCTTCATCAGCCATACATACCCAGGTCATAACACCCCCCACCACCGTGTTTTACACATGAGGTGGTATGCTTTGGATCTTGGGCAGTTCCTTCTCTCCTCCATATTTTGCTCTGATGTGTTAATCTTCGTCTCATCTGCCTACAAGACCATTTTCCAGAACTGTTGTTACTCTTCTTGGAAAAGTGTAACACGGCGATCCTATTTTTGCGGCTAACCAATGGTTTGCATCGTACAGTGCACCCTCTGTATTTCTGTTCAAGGTCTTCTGGGGTCAGTGGTCATTGACAAATCCACACCTAACTCCCGAAGAGTGTTTCTGATCTGTCGGACAGATGTTTGGGGGGGGGGGTTTCTTTATTATAGAGAGAATTCTTCTGTCATCAGCTGTGGAGGTCTTCCTTGGTCTGCCAGTCCCTTTGCGATTAGTAAGCTCACCAGTGATCTCTTTCTTCTTAATGATGTTCCAAACAGTTGATTTTGGCGAGCCTACAGTTTGGCTGATGTCTCTAACAGTTTTATTCTTGTTTCTCAGTCTCAAAATGGCTTCTTTGACTTTCTTTGGCACAACTTTAGTCCTCATGTTGATAAACAGCGATAAACATTTCCAAAGGTGATCGAAAGACTGGAAAACAGACTAGGTACTAAGAGCTCTCTTATACCTGCATTAAGGAGGCAATTAAACACACCTGAGCAATTACAAATGCCGGTGAAGCCATGTTTCCCAAACATATGGAGCCCTGAAATGGGGGGACTATGTATAAACACAGCTGTCATTTCTACATGGTGAAACCAAAATGTATAAAAATATCCTTTAATAAAATCTGACAATGTGGACTTGAACCACATGTGATCTTTTTCTATTATAAATATCAATTTGTGGAGTACAGAGGCAAATAAATAAATGATGGGTCTTTGTCCCAAACATTATGGAGGGCACAATATAAACTCTCAGCCTCACATCGTTGCTCTATATTCTAGTCCTCTTGAAATGAATGTTAACATGGCATTTTACTTCGGAGTCACGTGAGTGTCTACATGAAGAAGCCCCGCCTGGCGCTGGAATGGCATTACGTCGACGCTGACGGCAGAGCAAGAGCTGCAGAGGCAGCTCCTCGACAGCGGTAGGTACGGGCCCGCAGGTAAGTGCAGGGGAAGAAATATATAATATTTAGGGACCGAATCTGCACTCTAGATTTGCAGATCAAATCAGGTTATGTTAAAATCCTGATTATTATGGAATAAAACCTGCCTTATGATTATTCAAAGTATTGATTACAAAAGAACAGACTATTGGTCTTTAAACTTTGGGGGGAAAAAATTATGATCCAATATAAAGATTTGATAATGGATCAAAACTAAGGCAGAAGTATGATAAATAAACATAATCAAACATAGCCTTATCCGAACCCATATAATTGGGAAAAGAAGGCCTGAAGTACGTGGAAGAGGTGCAAACAACTGTTACAAAATAAATTCATGAAATCGCCGATTGTGGGGGATTACAGGTGTATTATGATCATTAATTTAATATAACTAAGGACTACAAAAAATTAGAAAGGATTGGTTCACCTGTATAAGAAAACGTAAAAATTTGATTTTAGGTTTGCACCCAAAAGTAACTCCAATAAACAAGGGGTACGTACATATATATATTATAAATTGCCTCAGTGTACAGATGTGATGGTATAAACCATACAAAACATCGTTTTATATACACCTTCACAGTGTAAGAACATTTTATTAAAATGGAACATCTTCAACATTGAAATACAATTGTTATTAACAAAGTGTTAATCAAATATTACAGGTGCTTGAAATTAATTAAAATGGGTCAAGCAGTGCAAGTTAAAACATTGTCTAAAGGAATAAATCCAGTTTAAGGCTGTTAAACAGAATACTGGAAGAACAATTGCACTGATAAGATCAGCATTTGCACTAATGAGGACATGGTCATGGTTATCTTGATCACATTTAAATTAGTCAGCTGCAAATTAGTGCTGCAATTACAAGTCTGTTGAAAGGCAAAGACTTGACCCATCACATAAAGCCTATGTTTTAGGCATTCATAAATATTCATAAATTACTATTTAGGAGTAATTCAGCACCATAAGAGGGGGAAAATTGTTCCATGATACAAATATGTCTTATGGTTTTGTTGACATACTTTGTCCCTCCTTTAGAAAAGGAGCCTAGGTAAGAGTAATAAAGCTCCAAAAGAAGAAATACAGAAGATTATAAGAATATGTATGCCTTTGTGAGAGGCTTATGCAAATACCAAATGATACATTATCATTATTAAAGTAATGGATTAAAAAAAAAAAAAAAAGGGGGTTCACAAGTTGCTTCAACTATAAGCTTAGCAGCTGTTGCAAGCTGAAGCAAGTATTAACAGATGATGGACAGTTTCTGTGAATATTTGGGTAAGATAAAAATATTATCTATTCTTATAAAGATAATTGATACATCTCTTTGTTGGGACTACGGACAATAATACCAGGTAAATGCAAATGAATTGTCCTAAGAAATTCTCCAAACATTTGTATTAATTATTGAATTATAATTATAGAATTATGGATTAAATATCGATTGTTCTATTATGGAAGTGTCCAGGTCATATCAAGGTGTACAATACCACGGATGTGGCGTATATTAAATCACATAAGATAAGTAAAATAATAATCATGTGATTATCTGAGTAAACAGATGTGGCATATTCTAAAATGTTTAGTCCAGCTGTTTATCTCTAAGAAAGAGACAATGTTATCACAGACTACACATTAAGGGGGGAAAAATACATTGTCATTAATATGGATTACTTACGATTAATCTGGTTGTATACAGATTAAATAACCAATTTTCAAATGTTCTCGTGGGTAAACCAAGAACAGGAAAGGTGGATGCTTTTCTCTCAATGAGGAAAAATGGGTTTTTATGTTCCTCATTTTTGTCTGATAGGGCAGTGTCTGATGAAAATATAGCAAAACACTGCCAGACGCATTTTGGTGGTCCAAAACGGATCCTTCATAGTTTTCATAAATATTGAGTGATGTTGAACCACTTGTGATGATTCATAGTTGCAGTAATTTATTATTGTATAAAGGCATCCATAATATGAAAATATGAATTGACTATCTGCAGGTTGATCAGACCATTACAATAGTTTAATGGTCAAAGAAGTCTATGAATGTTTAACTAATATAACAACATAACAATAAAATAATTATGTATAAAGAAGTGTTATACCTGTAATTTGCAGGGGAAAAAAAAGAAAAAAAAACAACAATATTTTATAAGAAATTGGAAGTCTGTGTATACAGTAAAATTATTTGTCATATTAGATATATGTGAGTTCTTGTGGATTGCATTTTTTCTGAGTATCTAATTGATAGAGCCCATAATAGGCTCAGAGTGTTTTCGTCCTATTTACGGACAATATACTAACCAAGAAGTTATCAGGTTCATTCGTAAAATCCCGATATGAAAAGGGATATATATGTAGATATAAATATAAGTATATATATGTATATGTGTATATATAATCTGTCCAAAATTGCAATACATAAGTCTGGAGATCAATATAGTCCTGAATTGCCTTAGGCAATGGACTCCAGTTCTATCAATGATTCAAAAAAGTTAACATTGAAAGTAATAATGCTGATGACTTTAGTATCAAGATAAGAGTGCAAATATTGTAAATATTATGTTATAATTATATGTGGATACAGATTACATTATCATATATGTTTATGAATTTACCAAACAAAGCAGACCAAGAAGAGCTGGAACCAAGGTAAACCTATAAGCATATCCTGTCGGCCTTAAATTGTGTGTGTGTGTGTGTGTGTGAACATTGATGAAATATGTTAAAGTAACTAAGAGTCTCTGTGGTAATGAGACAGCACTATTTATTACACACAAAAAACCACATTACGTTCAGTAAAACTGATGGTTCTAGAGAAAAGTATTCTAGATGGTTAAACATTGAATAACACTCAGTGGAACTAGACACTGAAATGTGGAAAATTACTCTGTTAAGGAATGGCACAGGATGAGCCGCTCGAGTAAAGATGCAAGGCCACAGGAGGGTGTAAAATAAATATTAAATTAAATGAAATCAGTCATTGTGTCACGATTGGACATGGAGTGTTGGGTTCTCTATAATTGTTGCTTTGTTCATACCATCAAATTTTATATATCAATTGACATTTTGTGATAAACTTGCCTTTCAATAGAAAGGGCATTACTTTTATTCTTTTATAATGTGAAATAATTTATCACATAACTTGAGGCAATGTTTGGGGGAAAAAATGTGTTATTTTGCTCATTACTGTGTTGTGTGAGCCAGAGTGTCGTATGGAAGGAGTCTACGACATGAAAAACACAGAAAGCTTCAAAATCTTCACATAGTCACTCACGTGACTCCGAAGTAAAATAGTAAGATTAAACAAGCTTACCAGTTCAAAGTTTGATCGTTATTTTATGAGGAGTAACGATGAGGGATTACGTGCCCTCCACTCCCGACCCTCATAAAATAATTGATGATCTGGTAGTTCTAAATCATGTTGAGCCTTACTATCTTACTCCGGCTATTATGTTCTGTGTTTTTCATGCCGCTGCTTTGAAGTATGCCGTTCCAGCGCCAGGCGGGGCTTCTTCACGTAATCCCTCATCGTTACTCCTCATAAAATGACGATCAAACTTCGAACTGGTAAGTTCTCGTTTAATCTTACTATTAGCATTTCTTACCACCAAATCAACCTGCAAATTAACCTTTTTGGAATCTTGCACCAGCATTCCCAAGTTGCTTCGCAACTCTGATTTCTGAATCCTCTCCCCATTTAGAAAGTAATCCTCGTCTTTATTCCTTCTACCAAAGTGCATGGCCTTACACTTTGCTACGCTATGTTCCCTTTGCCATTTCTTTGGCCACTCACCCAACCTACCCAGGACTTTTGAAACGCCATGCTTTTTCAACACTATCTGCCCCTCCACCTATCTTTGTATCATCTATAATCCTGCCCACAAAACCATTCATTACATGTAAGCCTTGTACATGTACATCAATTACATTAATGGTTATTGGTCTAATCTAATAACAACTAGACTAAGTGGGACCTGTGGGTCCCTTTCACACGGGAGGCCTGGTCCCCCAACATAACCCATTCCCCAATGCAATATTTCACCATTAACCCATTCCCCCAATGCAACCCGCCCCCCCAACGCAATATTGCACCACTCACGCATAGCCCCCAACTGCACAGGCACTGCTCATTTCCCCTCATCCCCCAGCACTCCCTCCCCCTCCCCTACACCTTCCCTCTTCTTTCCCCTCTACTCCCCTCCCCCAATCCCTCCCTCACCTCACCCTCCATCCCCCTGCCCTCAGTCACTTCCGTCCTTCCTTCCCTCCATAACTCCTCTCCCCTCCCTACCCCCCTCCTATCCCTCCATCCCCCACTACTCACCTCCACCTATTCCACACTATCCCTCCTGACCTCTCCCACTCCCCTCCTCCATATTCCCCATTCCCTACCTCCGTGCTCCCCCTCCTCTACCTCTACCACCTGTCCACCACTCTCCGAACCCCCCAACTTTCCTCCTCTCCCTCCCTACCCCTTCCTGTCCCTCAATCCCCCACTCTCTCTACTCACCTCCCCACGATCTTTCCCCTCTTCTCCTCCCCTCCCCCAATCCCTCCCTCACGGCTCCCTCTCCTTTCCCCTACCCTTCGTCACTCCCTCCCTCCATCCATAAAAAGCAGCATCGGCAGTTCCTTCCTCCACAGGTCATTCAATGTTAGCTGTGGTTTAGTTCCCGTTGACTTGACGATTGGATCAGTTTGGATTGGATCACGTTTGTGAGTTACCCAAACTCCCCGCAAACTGTTCGGCCACCCTGCAACCCGACTCTCCCTCCCTCCCTCTGCCCACTCTGGCTCAGCTGCTGCTCGTCCCGTCCCCCATCCTGTCTGACCGCCCGCTACTGCCGCTCGGCCTGTCCCCAGCCTGCCTGCAAACCCTCTGCTGTCGTTTGGCCCATTCCCGCCCTGCCCACCTGCCTACCTGCTTGCCTGCTCACTGCCACTGCTGGGCCACAGGAGGGTGGGGGGGGGGGGGGGGTGTGGAGTCGGTGATCGATGAGCTGGTGGAGATCTCCTCCAAGAAGGCTGTGAGGGTGACTTATCGCAACAGAAGCGGGGTGACGGCTAGACGGGACCATCATTGCCGCAGAGGGCAGGCGGGGGAGAGGGGTGAGTGATGAGGGAGCAAGAGGCGGGACCAGGGCCTCCACTGGCCCTCCTCTGACTCTCCGCTGGGCCTCCACTGGGCCTCCACTGAACCACCACTGAACAGTAGAGGTCACCACATCTGGGAGACACGGTATACACTCGTCCTAGAACGTTGGCATCAAATATACGTGGAAGATCTTCCACTCTTTTGCCAGCCTTCCTTCTTTGCCATCTCCTATTGTTCCATGTGTAATATCAGGGAACATCAGCGTAGTAGCGTTTTCTTGCAAATGGCTCTTGAGAACTCAATGCCATGAATTCAGTGAATGTCGTTCTCTCCATATCATCATTCCTCACTCGCTGAGCAGCATCGACTCTGATAATGACTCGTTCTTGTTGTCAAAAGTCAGCGGGGTATCTCTCATGAGTCGAAAATCCAAGGATTGATGCCACTGCTTCTGATGGACCAATGTATGTGCCAGTCAAGTACTGTGTAATTTCGTCATGCCTGTTAACTCCAAAAACTGCTTGATCACTCCCCTTCAAGGCGTACTTGATCACATATTTGACCGACTTTACAGAGGAGCATATCTCAACGTTGCTGTGACATTTGATCAACTTCAACAGTTGAGCATCATAGGGCACCACCCAATCAGAAGCAATAGGTCAATGCCGGCGTTCCTCTTGATGTCCCTGAAATCCTCCCATGTCTGGAGATCTTCTCATGTAAGAGGATATGAATCATATCCACACCTTGTCCTCTCTAAAAATGGCTTTGGGAATCTCTTACTGCATCTCTTACTGTCAATTTCTTGTGGTTATTCGTTTGGAGTTGGTGATGCATTCCGTCATCTCCATGTGGAAAGAAAAGAACGACCCATGAGACTCAGAAATGATTTTCAGGCCTCCTCCCCTTCCTTTCAAGATAATGCGCCGTGATGTTGCCTGAGGGTCATTATCTTTTGTTATTATGATGGCAACTTTGCTGGCATTTGTGTGACGATCTGGATGAATGTCGATTGATGCCTCTGGCAATCTTGAATTCTTTCTTTTGCGACTAAAGTTGTTTCGTCTTATCAAGTTTTTAAGCATTGCAACAATTTCCCTTTGAATACCAGCATTTTGTAGTATATCCACTTGCAATTCAATGCTGTCTTGGGGGTCCACAAAATAGATCTGCAAGAATTAACTTTGCTGGTGTAGGTCAGGCATCAACGAACCAAGGTAATGATGAATCAGGCCTTGAATGATCACTGAAGGATTCCATTTGGGTGGCAAAACTTGCTTGGCACCATCAGTTGAAAGAGACAGTTGTATTGTCCAATATTCTTTCTGAACTAATTTGCTTATGGTGTGTCATAAGTACACAATCTCATGAATTCATCAGGCAGTGCCCACAGAGGAGCAATGTTTACCTGACCCTTCATGCAGCAAAGGTTGGCAGTTTCTCCAGAGAAATGGCATGCTCGACGCTGAGGGCAAACCTTGGCCATTTTCACCAACATCAACAGAAAGATTTCACCTTGCGAGTTATGCATTTCGTCTTGTTGTATTTCTGTCCTGCTGTTCAGCCAGCCAGTCTTTAATCTTTCATCTCTCATCTCTTCATGCCTTCTTTTTTGCATTCTTTCTTGTTGATCCTCGAGACTCTCACTTCTTCTTTGTGGCGTCTCTTCATCCCTTCTACTTTGCGTTCTTTCTTGTCGATCCTCAAGATGTTCAGTTCTTTTTGGTTGCGTCACCTCATCCTTTCTTTTTTGCGTTCTTCCTCATTGATCCGTGAGACATTGAGCTCTCTCTTGTTGCGTGTCTTGTGTTCCCTTCAGCTACTTGATGCTTCTCGATGTCCCTTTGCATTGTTACTTGACCATCCTGCAGCTGTTTTTGTAGGGGCGGGGGGGTTGTGGGGGGGGGTGAGGGGAGGGTGTCGGCGGATCGGATTGTGGGGAAGGGAGGGGTGTGTGTTCAGAGGGGTGGTGTGGGGGTGGGTGGAGAGTTTTGAGAATAGATGGGGAAGAGCTATGGGGGAGAGGGGGGTATCACGGGGGAGGAGGGAAGGAGCCAGTGAGTGGGAGCAGAGGGGAAGGGGCTGGAGCTGCAGGGCGTTGTGATGGCGGTGCGTTTAGACTCTCCATTTTCCGTTTATCGACATCTCCAACTCCACGCCAGTCCGGGCCAGGCCGTTTCCGGTCCCTACGAAACTAGTGTCCGGTTGGAGACTTCCACGGGCAACCTGCAGTGTCTGTCTGCTCCTGTAAAGATGCGATGGCGCAGGCTGGGGCGGACCGTCCCAGAGAGTGACAGGAGAAGGGACAGCAGGAGAGGAGATCGATCTGCGCACGGGCAGTTTTTACGATTTTTAAACCTCGCTAACTTTTACAATATGCTACCGATCAGAACGAAATCTGTTGCACTCGCAGCACAAGAGAACATTGAGTGAGCTGACGAACAATCGTAGCGCTATCACGTACCATTTTTGCGCAAATAGAAAAACCGCGCAAACCGGAAGAGCACAAGATCAGAGTTTTAGTCATGTATAGATAGAAAAGAATAGAATAGAATAGGTAGAAAATAGAAGAAGAAAGATAGAAGATAGATAAATAGGCCAAGGCCATGTTTGTAAGGAGATTTGGGCAAACCCGCAATCTACATCTTTGACAAATGCTACATTTACTTGTCATTGCTTCTATCTCATTGCCCAATCCTGGCCAGTATGTGTAACCTCTCACTGTGGACTTCATTCCTACATTACCTGCGTACAGGTATGTAGGTTAATTGCCTTTGTATATGTGTAAATTATCGCTAATGTGTGTAAGATAGTGTTAATGTGCGGCAATCGCTGGTCGGTGTGGACTCGGTGGGCTGAAGGGCCAGTTTCCGGGCTGTGTCTCTAAACTAAGCTAAACACCAAACTGAGGGTACCAGATGGTGTAATTTGAGTTGTTTGATCTTGAAGGTACAGATACAATATTATACACTAACAAATACCTTAACCCTCAAAGCTCCCAAAAATGTCCCTGACAGGTTGATTTTTAACAGTGAAATCCATGATTATGGATATGGACATTTCTGCTTTGCCTGGTGAAGCGTAATGGTTCACCTACTGTGTGTGGAATGAACATTGAAGCTATTTATAGAATAATATTTCCACCGACTGAAATATAACTGTTTTGTTAATAGCAGAATGAAGGTGCAGGATTTCAGCCTCATGCTATCTCCTGCTGAACCTGCGAGAGGTGGTGGATAAAGTTGCCGTGATTCAACCACGGTCGAGGAAGGAACACAAAAGGCCCCATCACACAAGCGTAATGACTCAGCCCATGTTGTGGGAGGAAGCTGGCCAGCAGCCGATAGCTATTTAAAAGCCATACCGTGGCAATTGACGCCGACAACAAGAAATTCAACCTCAAAATCACACCTCAGCTCATCGTCTCAGTTGGTAATTTTTCCATCTCTGTTTGATCACACTCTCTGCTCTTGTATTCCAAACCATAATGAGTCTAATTTTGTTTAGAAACCTACTGTGAAAACTGTGGTGGAATATCTGTGGTGGGAAGGTGGGGCAGGGGTGTGAAGTGACCTTTCTTATTTTCGTTCTCCCTTTTGCTTTCCCATTTTAGTTTAGAGATACAAGGTGGAAACAGGCACTTCGGCCCACTGAGTCCACACCGACCATCGATCACCTGTACACTAGTTCTATGTTATCCCACCTTTGCATACTCAACACTAGAGGAAATTTACAGAAGCCGATTAATCTGCAAACTGCAGTTCTTTGGAAAGTGGGAGGAAACCGGAGCACCTGGTGAGAACGTCCAAACTCTCAGACAGCACCCGTGGTGATGATCGAACCTGGGTCTCAGGTATTCTGTTTCCTCCCACAATCCAAAGACATACAGGTTTGTAGGTTAATCAGCTTCAGTAAAATGTATAAATTTTCCCTTGTGTGTGGGATAGAGCTAGTGTACGGGATGATCACGGCAGACTAGATGGGCCGCGGGGCTTGTTTCTACGCTGTGCAGTATCTCTAAAGTGAGTCTAAAGTCTAAAGGTTTAAAAACTCAATGTAAATTGGGTGCATGACTATGTGTGCTAAATAAAGATCATTCTTTGCTCTTTCAAAATCTCATTAAAGCTTATTATTTGAGACTAGCTGGTGCTGGCCAGCCTTGTATGTTGTTTGTGAGGATTTGAACAAAATCAGCTTGGTTGACAAGATAGGAACATGCCAAGCATCCAGCAATTATTTTATCCAGGTGTTTGACTCCAATTAAAGTGACAGACAAAAGATTAGTACATGCATTGAAATACTTTAGATTGTGCATTAATATACTGCCAAGGACTGAGGGTTGGTTAATAGGCATAAAACAGATAGGAAGATTAAATAAGCTTCTTTGGGTTGGGAGACTCTGATTCATAAGGTAATGTAGGATTGCTGCTGGGGTTCCAGTTGCCTTTAATATGTTTTTAAGCAATGATTTGCCTGCATGCCTTCTTCACCACCTTATCTACACCTGTGTGCAGCTTGCAAGGACCCTTGGACTTGAATACTGAAGTGCCTCAGTTCTTCAATCTCCCATGAGCCCCATTATTCGTAGGGCTTTTTTTTCACAATGCTTACCTGTTTTGCCACTTTCGAGGGTCTATCTACTTGTACCCCTTGGTCTCTCTGTTCTACAATGCTCCCCAGGGCCCTGTGTTTTTCTCCTTCTGTGTATATCCCCAATATTTGTTTTCTGAGAATACAATACATTGTACTTGTCTGAGTTAAATTCCATCTGCCATTTCTTGGCCCACTTTTCCATGTGCGCTAGATCCTGTTGTGATCATTGATAATCTAAACCCTCCACTCCCATCCTTTGACTGCTACTACCAAGCTAATTTTATATCCAATTAGCTAGCTCACCCTGGATTCCTTGTGTTCTACTTTATGTGTACAGTTACTAAATACAGGCCAACCAATGTTCTTGCAGCACCGTTGGTTCCAATCCTTTCTGGATTATCCATTTTCCTGGACTAACAGAGGTCACGGCAGCCAAGAGGAGTCTAACTGTACTGGTACAGTCTGCCTTGGCAGCTGGTGAGTTCAAGAGGCCCAGCTGCGGGGGAAATCTGACCCGTCGATCGGCGCGGAAGTCCCGATGAGGTCGTGATCAGTTGCTCCACCTGGCCTAGATCCCACATTTTTATGGGGACTTCCGGGAGGGATTTCAAGTGTGCTCTCATAATAAGGGATAGACAGAGTTGACGTGGATAAGCTTTTCCCAATGAGGGTAGGGAAGATTCAAACAAGAGGGCATGACATGAGAATTAAGGGACAGAAGTTTAGGGGTAACGTGAGGGGGAACTTCTTTACTCAGAGGGTGGTGGCTGTCTGGAATGAGCTTCCAGCAGAAGTGGTGGAGGCAGGATCGATTTTAACATTTAAAAGTAAAGTGGATAGGTATATGGACAGGAAGGGAATGGAGGGGTATGGTCTGAGTGCAGGTAGATGGGACTAGGGGAAAACAAATGGTTGGCACGGACTGGAAGGGACGAGAGGGCCTGTTTCTGTGCTGTAATTGTTATTTGTTATATGGTTATATTGTCTGGAATAAACAAGGTGATGGACCACCAGTTATCATAAAATCAGTGGTCAACTAATACTGTATATTGAGGACAGTGGTCAGTGAACATATATCACAGAACAGGTTAGTCCCTTCAGCCCACAATGTCTGTGCCGAACATGCTGCCAAGACCAATTTTATCTGCCTGCATACAATCCATACCCCTCCATTCCCTGCATATATTGTAGGGAATGGAGGGCTACCAAAAGGCACTTAAATGCCACTATCTTATCTGCCTCCACCAATATTGAAAGAAACCCTTTTTTTTAATTTAATGGGGCACAGAACTCATTAACATTTTCCATGCTCCAGAGCTCTTAATGTCTTGTTGAACTGGTAAATTCCTCATGAATTGGGTGACATGGTGGTGGTGTTGCACTTTAGGAGGTAAAATGGTTGGAGAAAATATATTAGTATATACTTGATGGCAAGACTCTTAACAATAGTGATATACAGAGGGATTTTGGGGTCCACATCCACAGCTCCCTGAAAGTGGCAACACAAGTAAATATAGTGACAAAGAAAACATATGGTATGCTTGCCTTCATCGGTTGGGGCACTGAGTACAGGAAGTCATGTTGAATCTTCATAGGACTTTAGTTAGGCTGCATTTGGAGCATTATGTGCAGTTCGGGTTGCCCCATTGTACAGCCTTTGGTGATGGTGCAAAATAGTTTTACCAAAGGGATGTATGGGATAGAGGGTTTTAGCTATAAGGAGAGGTTGCAATGTTTTCCCTGAAGTGTCAGAGGCTGATCGAAATATACAAAATTATGAGCTAACAAGCAAGCAAGCAGTTTATTTATATAGCACATTTCAGCAACAAGGCAATTCAAAGTGCTTTACACAAAGCATTAAAAAGCAATAAAAAGCAATTAAAAACAGTCATTAAAAATAATAGAAAATAAAAATAAGCTAAAATAGAATAAGACAAATATAAAATACAAGAATAAAAGTTAGTGCAGTGTATGAAATTAATAATTATTTAATTTCATTAAAAGCAACGTCAAACAGAAAAGTCTTCAGCCCAGATTTAAAAGAACTGAGAGTTGGAGTGGACCTGCATTTTTCTGGAAGTTTGTTCCATATATGTGGTGCATAAAAACTAAACGCTGCTTCTCCATGTTTAGTTCTGACTCTGGGGACAGAAAGCAGACCTATCCCAGCCGACCTCAGAGGTCTGGATGGTTCACAATGTAGCAGAAGATCAGAAATGTATTTTGGCCCGAGACCATTCAGTGCTTTATAAACTAATAGTAATATTTTGAAATCAATTATTTGACAGACTGGAAGCCAGTGTAAAGACCTGACAACCAGAATGATGTGATCCACTTTCTTGGTCTTAACTCAAGCAGCAGTGTTCTGAATCAGTTGCAGCTGTCTAATTGATTTTTTTTAGGGAGACCTGTAAAGACAACATTACAGTCTACTGAAGATAAATGCATGGACATTTTTTTCCAAATCATGTCATAATGAACCATAAGTCCTTTAACCCTTAATATATTCTTAAGGTGATAGTAGACTGACTTTGTAATTGTCTTAAAGTGGCTGTTGAAATTCAGGTCTGAGTCCATGATTACACCAAGAGTTCTGGCTTTGTCTGTGGCTTTTAAAATTGCCATTTGAAACTGTGCACTGACTTTTATTCGTTCCTCCTTGGCTCCAAAAACAACTGCCTCAGTTTTGTCTTTGTTTAATTGAAGAAAGTTTTGGCACATCCAGTCGTTGATTTGTTCGATGCACTTACTCAGTATTCGTATTGGACCATAGTCCCCTGATGATATGGTTATGTAAATTTGTGTGTCGTCTGCATAATTATGGTAACTTATTTTGTTGTTTGCCATAATCTGAGCCAGTGGGAACATGTAGATGTTAAACAGAAGAGGCCCCAGAATAGAGCCCTGGGGAACTCCACATGTCATATTTGTCCACTCTGATGTGTAATTACCCATAGAAACAAAGTAGTCCCTGTTTTTTAAGTAGGATTCAAACCATATTAGTACTGTGCCAGAAAGTCCAACACAGTTTTCCAATCAGTCTAGTAATATGGTGTGGTCAACCGTATTGTGATCCAGTAATACTAAGACTGAAATGTTGCCACTGTGTGTATTTAAGTGGATGTCATTGAAGACCTTAACAAGAGCAGTCTCAGTGCTGTGGTGTGGTCAAAAACCTGACTGGAAGACATCAAAACATTTGTTTAGTGACAATAAGTTGTTAAGCTGTTGAAAAGCAGCTTTTTCAATGATTTTACTTAAAAATGGAAGGTTTGATACAAGCTTGTAATTGACATTAATGATTAGATTGTTCTTTTTTTAAAGTGGCTTGATGACTGCAGTTTTCAGGGCCTTTGGGAAAACACCTGAAATAAAAGACGTGTTTATGATTTGTAGAAGATCTGAGGCCAAATAATTTGAAACATTTTTGAAAAAACCTGTTGGCAGCATTGATATGTGTAAACATGGAAGTGTTATATCTAATGGTGATATAATTTTTCCATTGATTTATTAGAAATGACACAAAAGGCTATCTGTTTAAGAAGGAACTGCAGATGTTGGAAAATCGAAGGTAGACAAAAATGCTGGAGAAACTCAGCGGGTGAGGCAGCATCTATGGAATGAAGGAAATAGGTGACGTTTCGGGTCAAGACCCTTCTTCAGACAAAAGGCTACATTGTTTGTTACATGGGCAACGTGTTAGCAATGTAATTGCTCTTTGTCATTTGGTAATATGCAAATTATCAATAATCCATTCAGCCACTCAAGCCTGTTCAATTAGATTAAGGCTGAAGAACATCTTAACTCTATCTACCTGCTTTGATTTTGTAATATTAATATTTTACCCAGCAAAATTTATAAATATGTGTTGACTTTTTTTTAATTGACATGGGCTCACAGCTTTTTGTTCAATGGTAATTTCAAATGTTCAGCGTGTGACTGTCTGATATCACTCATGAACACCCTGTCACACTTTTTATGTGGATAGGTGATGTTTCCAGACGGGTCCCAGCCTGAAAAGTCACCTATCCATGTTCTCCAGTTGTCTGACCTGCTGAGTTACTCTGGCAACTGTTATTTATTTTTGTAAACCAGCATCAGTTCCTTGTTTCTGCACGTTTTTATGTGTTGTCAATCCACACACTCCACCAAAGGAAATAATCTATCTCCATCATCTCCATCATCTCCATTGATGACCATGAACACTTCAGTTAGATACCCTTTCACCTTTTAGCTTCAAGGAATATGAGCTGACATTACACAGTCTTCTCTGCATAAAGCAGACATATTTCATTTCTCCCTGTACCAATAGGGTACATTGATTTACCCAAATGAAATAAACTACATTAAGTAACATTAAAAAAAATTCATGTATCTGTTCGAAATATGAATAATTTGACGTTGGTGTTCAGCAGTGGAGTGTGAATGTGATATTTGCAATCACATTACATGCAATACCTTTAAATGGAAAATAAATATTATCGATAAATTACTGTTGAGCACTTAAAAGGGTCACTCGCCAATGGTGGAAGATGGCTGTTGCAACTGTAATGGTGGGATCATAGAACACAGAGAAAGCCCGGCTGTAATAGTAATAGTGTCGGATTAGTGAGAACCATTTGAGTGTGAGTGGGGAGGGGGTGTATGAATGTAAGGAGGAAGTGATGTTTGATAGAGATGAATGTTAGTTGAGTGATGGGTAATCGTAGGAAATAGGAGCAGGAGAAAGCCAATCAGTCGTCCGAACTTGCACCACAAATCAACACAATCTGGGCCATTTTTTTTACTTCTTTTACTAGTTATTTTCCTGCCTAAGATGCCTCAATGGTTTTAATATTGCCAATGGACATATTCCTACTAGGTACATCTTATGGTCCAAGGAACAGTGTGAGATTTTACTTCGGAGTCATGTGAGTGACTACGTGAAGAAGCCCCGCCAGGCGCATGGGCGTCATTACGTCCGACGCATGGCGCACCGACGGGCTGGAGAGCGCAGCTCCACCAGCGGTAATTAGCAACCCGCAGGTAAGTCAATGTTAAACCTTCCCTGCGAGTATTTTTTAAAACTCTGTAAGTCTGGCTCGGAGAGCCAGCTAGAGTTCCTAATATGAAGGTATTAAAAATATGAACTGCTGTAGTGGAGCGGAACATGTGGGGACCGCGGTTACCGCTTATAGATCGGGTCGGGAGATAACGGCTGCCCTAAAGCTGGTTCCGCGATTACCGTTATTTAGATCGGGTTTGGAGATAACGGCTGCGCTAATGCCGGCTCCAATACCAGCTATTGTTTCTACTGGCAGCTCAACTGCCTCCATCAATTTCCAGTGTTTCAGGGCACTCAGGAATACCAAAATAAAGTACTCTCAGGCTCATTTGTCTCATGAGCCTGATGATGTGGAAGACTCCCTCCTTTTAATTTAAAGGAATGGGGACTACTCAACCAAATGGGAAAATGCTCCAAATTTAAAGAGCTATGAAAAATTTCAATTGGGGTCGAATGCCCTAGGATTCCCCACACAGCCTCTCTCAGAGGTCCATACAGCAAAGAAGAAAACACTGCTTATGGATAACAGTGAGAATCATCCTTTCCCACACCTTGTTTAGGGCTGGAAGTGACCTCCCTAGAGCATGACTCGGGAGAAGCAGGACAGGAGGAATCTGACCCTGAAGCTGGTGTCACTGCTTTTGTGCACACACCAGAGTACATGAGCAATGCTCCAGGTGTCCCGGACATAGCGTTAAACTCTGCTAAACCCGGAAGGGACTGGTGAGGCTATCGAGAAAATTCTAGCCGCCAATGTAAATTACATGGCTTCTCACCAGCTCCAGATCATGGAGGAGACTGCCACACGTTACAAAACACCTGTAAACCTTGCTTCACTCAAAATGTCCACCGTGAACTCGGCAAGGGCACAAATGAGTGCAACGATGCGGGGACAAGAAGTGAGATTTCAGCGCATCCTCAGTTGGTGGCAGCAGGCATCACTGCGTTTGGAAAAATGGTCCAGGGGGCACCAATGTCTGGTACTCAACAAGATATGCTGGCCCTGTTCTGCAACGCCTAATTGGAGGTCAATTGCATCAAAAAAATAGCCATCAAATAGACGTTGAAACCCGAAGTTTGCAGCTCTATTTTGGTCTACAAATGTTCAAGCCCCAGTTTATTTGTTTGGGGTGGACCTCATCATACGTCAAGGACCTGGAGAAAGATGCAAAAACAATCAGTCTCATGAAGACATACGTCGCTTCCGTCAGGATACCACCTCACAGGTCATTTTCAGCAAGAAAGGTGACGGACCCAGGGGCAGGGCCAAGCAGAGTGGGGCCAGTGGGACGACGATATTACTCACCTGTGTATCCCAGCTACAACCCCAATATGGGAAGAAGGAGGACTTCAAGGCCGACTGTAGAGGTACAAATCATTCATTCTGTCCAGGATAACATTTCTGGGGAACAACCTCCGGATGGGGGTAGGTTGTAATTGGTATGATGAATGGTGCTGCATAACATCTCATCAGTTTGTACCACTGTGTCAGGCTCAAATAGAGTTTATGTCAGGAATTGATCCGCCTGTACACAATATGCCTAATAGAGTATTGGGGTTTTTCTGCACCACAAACTCAGCAGGTAAAAGAAGAAATTACAGTTTTGTCCCGAAAAAGGGGTAATTGAGAGGATGACAAACCATCCTCAACAATTTGTGTCCAATATTCCCCAGACAGAGCAAAGATGGGGGATGTAGAGTCATTCTGGACTGACACCGGTTAAATTCCTATGTTCAGTATAGGCATTTTAAAATGGACACCTTCAATACTGCGAAATAGCTGTTATCACAATGCTGTTATATGGCAATTATAGATCTCAAAGATGCATATTATTCAGTACCAATTCATCATCAGTATTGGAGATACTTTAAATTTAGTTGGATGGGACGGCTGTGGCAATTTAAAGCATTACCCAATTAGTTAACCCCAGCTACTAGGCTGTTCAAGAAATTGTTGAAACCAGTGCTGCCACTATTTCGGGCCCAGAATCACATGGTAATGGTTTATCTATATGATATTTTAATCATAAGCAACACTCAGGAGACAGCTGATGAATTGGTTTTCAGCAACCAAATACCTGTTTGAAAGGTTAGGGTTCCTAGTCCATCCAACCAAATCCAAGTTAGAACCATCCTAAAAAATTGATTATTTGTGATGTGTCATTGATTCAAGTTGATATGTCAGTGGCTTTGCCTACAGCCAAAGCTGTGGAGATCACAGAGGTCTGTACTAGTCTCTATGAAAAACAATATCCCTCCATCCAAGAAGTAGCCAGTGTTATTGGTAAATTGGTGGCAGCTTTCCCTGTAGTGCAGTTTGTACCACTGCACTATCAAAGTCTGCAACGAGCTAGAGAACTAGCACTTAAAGACCATGCAGGTCATGTTGATAGACCTATGCAGTTACCAACCAGAGCCATAGCTCAATTACAATGGTGGATTATCAATATTGTACAAACTACCAAAAACATTTTGGTTCAGCAACCCTCAGTGCTTTTACAGACAGATGTGAGTGCTGCCGGATGGGGAGCTACGGACAGCGAGTCTAGCTGTGGTGGTAGATGGTGTGTGCAAGATGATTTAATCCTGCACAGGCATGGTATAAATTACTTAGAATTGCTGGGTGCATTCTATGGATTAAAAGCTTATTGTTCAACAATTTAAGAGAGAGTTGGATAGAGCTCTAGGGGCTAGTGGAGTCAAGGGATATGGGGAGAAGGCAGGCACGGGTTATTGATAGCGGATGATCAGCCATGATCACAATGAATGGTGGTGCTGGCTCAAAGGGCTGAATGGCCTCCTCCTGCACCTATTTTCTCTGTTTCTGTTTCTATGAATAATTTACATGTTCAACTCCAGATTGATAATACCACGGCTGTGCCATATATGAATCCCATGGCAGGAATAAGGTCAGTATCATGTGATAATCTGGCTAACCTTATGTGGCACTGGTGTATTTCCCGAAACATCTGGGTCTCAGCTATCTGCCTACCAGGTAGAGACAATGAGGTGGCAGACAACAGGTCACGAAAGTTCAATGACAACATAGAATGGATGATTAAATCCTGAAGTTTTAAAATGATTGTCAGCCGCTATGGGTTGCCAGATATTGATCTGTTTGCATCCAGGCTAAATCACCAGTTGCCTAAATATGTTTCATGGGAACCGGATCCAGGAGCAGTGGCGGTGGATGCATTCTCGCTACATTGGGGACGTACATTCTTTTATGCTTTTCCCCCATTCTGCCTGATTAGGCAATGTCTTACCAAAATAGAGCAGGGCTCTGCCTCAAGCGTTTTGGTGGTTCCAGACTGGCCTACACAGCCATGGTTCCCATTGGTGCTCAAAATGATGACTCAGCCATTCATGACTGTCCCAACTGCAGTAATTGTTGGTGCATCCAGTAACAGGAGAAAGTCATCTGTTACATGATCGTATTAATTTGTTGATTTTCAGATTCTGACCAGACCGTTCCAAGGCTTTGGACTGTCGAATAGGACCATGGATGTCATAACTGCAGCTTGGGAGATAGCACTAAGAAACAATATGTGTCTCATATTTAAAAAAAAGGGAGATGTTTTGTTTACAGATATATCTTATCATACTGCAAGTATACCGGATGTATTGGAGTTCCTTACTATGTTGCATTTTTGATGAACACTTGATTTATATGCCATTAATAGTGCTTGGAGTGCTTTGTCCTCCTATTTAGGGCAGTTTCAGAACAACCTATTCGGGTCTCATCCATTAATGTCCTGATTCATGAGAGGAATTTTTTAATCCTCCTAAACCTAGATATATACATAAATCTGGGATGTCAGTATAGTTCTCACACTGCTTCGGCAATGGCTCCAATTACAACATTGTTTTTTCAGAAGTTAACACTTAAAGTGGTTGAGCTCATGGCGCTAGTATTAGCTCAAAGAGTGCAAACATTGCAAAAGTTATGACTAGATAGCATGTATTCTTCTGCAGATAACATTATGTTTTATATGTATGATTTAATAGTAAGATTAAATGAGAACTTACCAGTTTGAAGTTTGATCCTTATTTTATGAGGAGTTACGTTGAGGGATTACGTGAAGAAGCCCCGCCAGGCGCATGCACATCATACTTCAAAGCAGCAGCGTGAAAACACAGAAACAAATAGCCGAAGTAACATAGTAAGGCTCGTAAAAGATTAGAACTACCAGATGATCTCTTAGATTATGAGGGTGGGAGCGGAGGGCACGTAATCCCTCAACGTAACTCCTCATAAAATAACGATCAAACTTCAAACTGGTAAGTTCTCATTTAATCTTACTATTTTACTTCGGAGTCACGTGAGTGACTACGTGAAGATTTCAAAGCTCTGTATTTTCATGCCGTAGATGCACACCATACGACAATCTGCTTCGGTTGACACAGTAGGGAATGAATAATATATTGAACATTGCTTCGAATTATTCAATAACTATTGTTAATAATAACAAAACCAGGAATAACCCCTCTGTCCCAGGGGAAATTACAAACAATGACAGAAAACAAGGCAAATAAATTAAATGGAACCCAAAACTGCATGCCCAAACCATGGCACGGTCTGTACAGGTTTGTCAGAAAATTGAGAAAATGTTGCTTCTCGAGACCATCCTGCAGCCGCGAGGATTTGGTCTAGCGGCACGTCCTGAGCCTTCGCCGCGGAGGTTGATGCCGCCCTGGTGGAGTGAGAGTTAAAGACATGATTGTCGACTCCAGCATAATTGAGAACCTGTTTCAACAATCTAGAAATAGTTTGTGCTGGCACTCTTTTATATGGCTTTTTGTGACTAATGAGCAGTCCTGTCTCAGAACCTCTGAGACTCCTTGGTACCTTAATATAATGGCTTAAGTGTTTAACTACATATAACATTTGGTCAACAGGATAGGCTTTAAACATCACCTTGGTCCAGCCATACCTGGCTTGCTTTGTTTGATTAAATCATAAACATAAAAGGTAATGTCATTTACAGACAAATGCATACAATCTATTCGTAACAATTGTAATGTTTGTACACGTTGTGCTGAACCAGCACTATTAGCATAACCACAGTAAGAGTTAGTCTCTGCATAGATAATGAAGTAATTGGAGCCCATTGCCGAAGCATTGTGAGAACAAGACTGATATCCCAGAGTTCTGTATATCGAGGTTTCGGAGGGTTTTTATTAAAAATTCCTCTCATAAATCGGAATACTAACGGATGATACCCGATAGGATGTTGTTCTGAAGACTGCCCTAAATAAGAGGACAATGCACTCCGAGCACTGGTAATGGCACTATAACTCAGGTGCTCATCAAAATGCAACTTAGCAAGGAACTCCAACACATCACATATGCTTGCATTATGATAAGCTATATTGGACTGTACACAGAACAGCTCCCATTTCTTTATGCGAACCATATATTGTTTTTGAGTGCTATTTCGCCAGCCTGCAGTGAGAACCTCCATGGCCCTGTTCGACAATACAGGTCCTTGGAATTGTCTGGTCAGAACCTGCAGACCAACAATTAATACGGTCATGTAAAGGGTGACTTTCTCCTGTAACCGGATGCACCAACAAATTACTGCAGCTGGGAATCATCATGAATGGCTGAACCATCATTCGAAGCACTAATGGGAACCATGGTTGTGTTGGCCAATCTGGGACCACCAAAACGCCTGTGGCGGAGTCACGCTCTATTGTGGTGAGGCAATTCGGGATGACAAAATGGAAGAATTGCATAAAAATTGAGTGCCCCCAATGTAACGAGAATGCATCCATGGCAACTGCACCTGGATCTGGCTCCCATGAAATATATTTAGGCAATCTGGATGCAAACAGATGAATCTCTGGCAACCCAAATCGAGTGACAATTGTGTGACAAAGTTTAGAATTCAACATCCATTCTATATTAGCATGAAACGTACGCGACCTATGGTTTGCCACCACGTTGTCTATGCCTGGTAAATAAATAGCTGAAACGCAGATATGCCTTGAAATACACCAATGCCACATGACGGAAGTCAAGTCAACACATGATGGATCGTGCTCCTCCCATATGATTAATATATGCCACTGCTGCGGTGTTATCAATCTGGAGTTGAACATGTAAATCCTTCATTGAGGAGCAATATGCCTTTAACCCATAAAATGCCCCCAATAATTCCAAAGAATTTATCCCGTGTGTGTGGTGAATCAACCCTCCGTGTTCATGCCATCTACCCCCACAGCTAGACTCGGTGTCCGTAGCCCCCCATCCGAGAGCGCTGACATCAGTCTGTAAGATCAGTGAAGGGTCTTGTCCCAAAATGTTATTGGTAGCTTGACTAACATTAACAATCCACCACTGCAATTCTGCGAGAGCTGTGGTTGGTAACTGCATAACCCGATCAAAATGGCCTGCATTCGATTTTAGTACTTGTTCTCATGCTCTCTGCAAATGTTGATAATGCAAAGGCCCGAAATGTACTGTAGGAAAAACTGCTACACATTTCCCAATGACCTTAGTGACTTCTCGGATGGAGGGATAAAGTTTTTGTGGGAGGCAAGTACAGACATCAACAACATCCACAACCTTGGCTGTTGGTAATGTTACTTTCATATCAACTGAATCAATAAGAAACCCCAAATACTCAATATTTGGGGTTGGCTGTAACTTGGACTTAGTTGGATGGACCAAAACCCTAATGACTCAAGCACATTGTTTTGGTTACTGCAACCAATTCTTCAGCTGACTCTGTAGTGTTGCTGATAATTAAGATATCATCTAAATAAGCCTTTAAGTGATTATGGGCCCTCAATAGCCCCAGCACAGGTTTTAACAATTTAGTAAATAGCCTGGGTGCTGAACTTAATCCATTAGGCAATGCTTTGTATTGCCGCAGCTGTCCCATCCAATTAAATTTCAAGTACCTGCGATAATGAGCATGAATTGGCAGTGACGAATACGCATCTTGCAAATCAATAGTTGCCACATAAGAACCCTGTGATAACAGCTGTTTAGCAGTAACGAAGGCGTCCAGTTTAAAATGCCTATAGAGAACTGAAGAATTTAAGTGAGTGAGGTCCAGAATTACTCTACAACACCCATCTTTTTGAGGTCTGGGGAAATATTAGACACAATTGTTGAGGATGATTAATGGCTTTATCAGTCAACATTGTTTACCTGTTCAGTCTCTGGAGCAGAAAACAAACACATTTTATTAGGCTCGTGCTGTTGAGGTGGATCTATCCATGAGATAAACTCAATGATAGATGCAAGACAGTATTTAGTATAAACATATCAAATGTTATACAGCACCATTGATTAGAAAACAATTGTAATCTACCTCCAATAGGAGATTGGCCACCAGAACTTTATCGTTAACAAAATTCCCTGTACCTCGACAGTGGACCTGTAAGTCTATTGTCTGCCCATATTGGGGTTGAAGCCTGTCTGTCTCGGTGGGTACCCTCGTTGCCCCACTGGCCTCCCCCTGCTGGGCTCAGCACCTGGATCTGACCTTCAGTACATTAACCCAGCTGTTCGAATAGGTAGCCTCAAAATGCTTGACTACATTAAGCCAATTGTTTTGGCCTCATCATTAATTTCACGAATTTTCATGACAAGGTCAGTTCCAAACAGGAACGCAGGCATTAGTACATTAGTCGCCTTACGTAGAGCAGCACATTTTTGGTTTAGTGGTGGCCTGATGGCGATATTCCCTGATGCAATTTACCTGAAAAATGCATTGCATAAAATAGCCAACATATCTTTTTTGAGTTTGAGAAATGATTGTCCCTTGGACCATAGTGCCAAATGCAGTAATTGCTGCAGCCACCAGTTGGAGGACATGTTGATACTGAACCTCCTGTCCCCTCAAAGAAGGACTCATGGGTGCCCAGAGAGCTGGGTTCACCGTGGGCACTTTTAGTGATGCACATTAAACAGGTATCTTATATTTGCATCATAGCTTGCATCATAGCTTGCTGGAGCTGATGAGATACTAAATAATTGATACTGCTGGCAAGGTATTCTTCCATTGCCTCACCAGCCCTCCCGAATAGCAAATCTCATTGCAATTTCTGAGACACCCGGAGCATGGCTCTTGTGCGCTGGTGTTTGCACATAAGCAGGGACACCAGAATCAGGGTCAGCTGCATCCTGCCCTGCTTCTCCCAAATCATATTGTAGGGAGGCATCCTCCAGTCCTAAATAAGGCGCTGGAAAGGAAAACCCCAATACATGAAAAGCCCTCCATATGTAGTGCTTGCTATGGGCCCTCTTGGACAGCACTGGCCCTTGGACCCTTATGTAATGAAAGGTTGGAGCATCAACTCCATGTTCCCCATCCTCTCCCACATTCTTTTATTATCAGGGGGAGAGTCCCATTGTCAGCAGACAACACAGGTCTGTGAGACTTTCTCTTTGCCTTATCATGGCTAGCAGCAGCCTCAGGCTGCTTAGTACCTGGAGCTAGTGCGGAAGATTCTCTCGCTATCGGGACTGCTGCCGGTAAAACGGCACCCGGCATAGGAACCGGCGTTGCAGCGCTTATCTCCCGACACGATCGAATTCGTGAATCCCTGGACCCACGCTAATAACGAATCCTCCTCCTAACAGCTCAATTTCTCCAACTCCTACTGACTGCTCGAGCCAGCTTTACGGGGTGGAAATACTTCTTGGTAACGTTCGTAAAAGACTTACCTTAGAAGTTCCTACTTACCGCTGGTGGAGCTGTGCCCTCTAGCCCGTTCAGTGCGACATGCGCGGACGTAATTACGTGCAAGTGCCTGGCGGGGCTTCTTCACGTAGTCACTCAGGTGACTCCGAAGTAAAATCAAACAAAGCAGGCCAAGAATGGCCGGAACCAAAGTAAGTTTTAAAGCATACCCTGTTGACCAAATGTTATGTGTAGTTAAGCACCTGAGTCAATATCGAGGTAATTAAGAGTCTCAGAGGTTCTGAGACAGCAATGCTCATCAGTCACTAAAAACAAGTCAGTATAAACTACTTTTAGATGGTAAACCAGGTTTTGGATTCTGCTGGAGTAGACATTCATGTGTTTAAATCTCACTCCACCAGGGCGGCATCAACATCCGCAGCGATGCCGCAGGATGGTCTAAGGAATCAAATTTTCTAAACTTTATGATAAACCTGTCCTGACAGTGCCAGGGTTTGGGCATGCTGTGTTGGGCCCGTTTGATTTGATTTGCTTTGTCTTTATAAATTTCATTTGTAATTTCCCCTGGGATAGAGGGGTTATTACTGTTTTGTTATTTAAAAAAATATTATTGGATAATTCAAAGCAATGTTCAATACATTATTTATTCACTACTGTGTCAACTGAAGCAGTGTGTCGTATGGAATGGATCTGCGGCATGAAATCACAGAGCTTTGAAATCTTCACGTAGTCACTCACGTGACTCCGAAGTAAAATAGTAAGATTAAACGAGAACTTACCAGTTTGAAGTTTGATCTATATTTTATGAGGAGCTACGATGTGGGATTACGTGAAGAAGCCCCGCCAGGCGCAAGAGCGTCATACTTCAAAGCAGTGGTGTGAAAACACAGAAACGATAGCCGAAGTAACATAGTAAGGCTCGGAAGACTAGAACTACCAGATGATCTTTTCGATTGTGAGTGCCGGGAGCAGAGGGCAAGTAATCCCTCATCATAACTCCTCATAAAATAAAGATCAAACTTCAAACTGGTAAGTTCTCATTTAATCTTACTATTTTACTTCGGAGTCACGTGAGTGACTACGTGAAGATTTCAAAGCTCTGTGATTTCATGCCACAAATCCATTTCATACGACACACTGTTTCAGTTGACACAGTAGTGAATAAATAATGTATTGAACAATGCTTCGAATTATCCAATAATAATTTTTATTTTGTTTTGTTATCGCTGGAAGGATTGTAATCACTGACATTGATTTAACATGTGAAGATATTGGAAGCACTATATCCCAAAGTGTGGCTTTTGCATCTGATGCTGGGCTCCATTCTACTCAATAATGTGTTTGCCACTGTTTCAACAATGCATTGTTATATTGAAGTGGGCACAAACATTTCAGATGGGAGCATCACTGCAGCAATCTGCCACAGGCTCCTCATGGCAACACAATTAAATTATTAGGCCGCTATCTTTCCATGAAAGACAACAAGTAACCTTCTATGAGGGAAAGGTGGTTTCTCACTGGTTAAATAGCCGTGTGCACTTTGGAGCAGTTAGCATGCACTTCCCTTTGTTTGTGGGCAGCATTGTGCCTGTTACTGAGAAACGCTAGTTCTTTTACCCACATTAGACACAGCAACCATAGCCATAGTATATTTTTAGAAACAGCTACCTGTGCTGCTTTGTGACTGCACAAAGCATTTGCATTTGGCGGGACGTGCTGTCTTTAACTGCTTGGTGACTGACTGTGGCAATAATATTTTCTGTGCCGCTACAGAAAATATGGTTGGATAGCAGTGAAAGGATTGGTCCAAGTCAGCATGGATCCATGAAGGGGAAATCCAGCTTGACTAATCTGGAATTTTCTGAAGATGTGACAAGTAAAATGGATGAAGGAGAGCCTGTGGATATAGTGTATCTGGGCTTTCAGAAAGCCTTTGATAAGGTCCCACACAGGAGATTAGTGGGCAAAATTAGAGCACATGATATTGGGGGTAAGGTATTGACATAAATAGAGAATTACTTGGCAGACAGGAAACAAAGAGTAGGAATAAACAGGTCCCTGTCAGAATGGCAGGCAGTGGCGAGTAGAGTACCGCAAGGCTCTGTGCTGGGGCTACATCTATTTACAATATAAATTAATGACTTAGATGATGGGATTAAAAGTAACATTAGCAAATTTGCAGATGACACAAAGCTGGGTGGCAGTGTGAACTGGGAGGTTGCAGGGTGACTGGACTGGTTGAGTGAGTGAATAGATGCATGGCAGATGCAGTATAATGTAGATAACTGTGAGGTTATCCACTTTGGCGGCAAGAATAAGGAGGCAGATTATTCAATTCAATTCAATTCAATTCAATTCAAATTTAATGTCATTGCACAGATACAAGTATGGGTACAACGAAATGCAGTTTAGTGTCAATACGTAGTGATAGCAATGTTTAGATAAATGCAGATAAATAAATACAGATGTGGGAATCTATCGGCGGGACTCCGAGTTCAGCAGTGCGATCGTGTTATTGTAGAAGCTACTCCTCATCCTGCTGGTGCGGGACCTGAGGCTCCTGTACCGCCTCCCCGATGGTAGGAGGGCAAACAGTCCATGGTTAGGGTGGGAGGGGTCCTTGATGATCTTCCCAGCCCGTCTCAGACACCGTTTCCGGTGGAGGGCATCCAAAGCAGGAGCGGGGCACCGATGATGTGCTGGGCGGTTTTCACCACCCGTTGTAGTGCCTTCCTGTCTGCTACGGTGCAACTGCTGTACCATACCGTAAAGCAGGTGGTCAGGATGCTTTCGATGGTACAGCGGTAGAAGTTGGTCAGGATCTGGGGGGACAGGTGGGCTTTTTTGAGCCTCCTCAGGAAATAAAGGCGCTGCTGTGCCTTTTTGACCAGCTTGGAGGTGTTGAGGGACCAGGACAGATCCTCCGAGATGTGTACCCCGAGGAATTGTAGTTGGAGACCCGCTCCACCTCAGTCCCGTTTATATGGATGGGGGTGTGTCTGCCCCCTCTGTTCTTCCTGAAGTCGACAATGATCTCCTTCGTCTTTTGGGAGTTAAGGACGAGGTTGTTATTGGCACACCAGGTTGTCAGGTGCTGGACCTCCTCCCTGTAGGCTGACTCGTCGTTATCGCTGATCAGTCCTACCACCGTGGTGTCGACGGCAAAATTTTATGATGGCGTTGGAGCTAAACTTAGGGATGCAGTCATGGGTGAAGAGAGAGTAAAGGAGAGGACTGAGCACACAGCCTTGTGGCACGCCAGTGTTCAGTGTTATAGTGGAGGAGGTGAGGTTGTTGATCCTAACAGACTGGGGTCTGTTAGTGAGGAAATCCAGTGTCCAATTGCAGAGGGAAAGTGGAGATGCCAAGACCGCTGAGTTTGGTGATCAAGCTAGCGGGTCTGACAGTGTTAAAGGCGGAACTGAAGTCGATGAACAGCAGCCTGATGTAGGTGTTATTGCTGTCCAGGTGGGTCAGGGCAGAGTGTAGGGCCGCAGATATGGCGTCTTCTGTTGACCTATTGGTCCGGTAGGCAAACTGGTGGGGGTCCAGTGTGGGGGGGAGGCTGGCTTTGAGGTGAGCCAAGATCAGCCGCTCGAAGCACTTGGCGATGACAGGGGTGAGTGCCACTGGCCGGAAATCATTGAGACTCCCTGTCGCTGATTGTTTGGGCACTGGCACAATGGTAGATGTCTTGAGGCAAGTGGGGACGACACCCTGGGCCAGTGACAGATTGAAGATGCCAGTGAGGACCAGGGATAGTTGTCCAGCACATGCCCTGAGCACCCGCCCGGGGATGCCATCGGGGCCGGCATTATCTCAATGGTGTCAGATTAGGAAAAAGGGACATACAACGCGACCTGGGTGTCCTTGTACACCAGTCAATGAAAGTAAACATGCAGGTACAACAGGCAGTGAAGAAAGCTAAAGGCATGTTGACCTTCACAACGAGAGGATTTGAGTATAGGAGTAAAGAGGTCCTTCTGCAGTTGTGAAATCACATCTGAAGTATTGTTTGCAGTTTTGGTCTCCTAATTTGAGGAAGGACATCCTTGCTATTGAGGCAGTGCAGAGTACATACACAAGGTTAATCTCCAGGATGGCAGGACTGTCATATGAGGAAAGATTGGAAAGACTGGGCTTGTATACATTGGAATTTAGAAGGATGAGGGGATCTTATAGAAATGGATAAAATTATAAAAGGACTGGACAAGCTAGATGCAGGAAAAAATGTTCCCAATGTTGGGGGAGTCCAGAATCGGGGAGGACAGTCCAAGAATAAAGGGGATGCCATTTAAAACTGAGATGAGAAGAAACCTTTTCACCCAGAGAGTTGTGAATTTGTGGAATTTTCCGCCTCAGATGACAGTGGAGGCCAATTCCCTGGATGAATTTAAAGGAGAGTTAGATAGCGGAATCAAGGGATAGAGGAAGAAGGCAGACGCGGGTTACCTATTGTGGATGATCAGCCATGATCTAAATGAATGGTGGTACTGGCTCGAAGGGCCAAATGTCCTTCTCCTAACATCTATTTTCTATTTTTCTATGCTACCTTGGTGAAAATTGGTGTACAGTTCCTAGCGGTCACCAGCAAATGAATCATTATACCGTGGGTGAAAGTTTTATACATCATACCATTGTCACCTTAATTTTCCAAGCTTATGGTTTGCATCAAAGTCAATTACATTCCCGCTCTTGGGCCTTCTCTTATTCAATTCTTCTGAGGAGCATTTGTCAGGTTTCAGCGAGTTGTAGGAGTATGTGAGGCACTGAGCTTTGTGCCTCAGGGAGGGGATAACATTATTTCTTGCACCAAATTAATATGTTCTCCTGACTGCAAAATGTATTTGGTGAACTATACTTTAAGAAGACTCACCTAGTCAGAAAGTCATAGACTTAGATTCAAAGGGTCAGGCAGCATGGAAACAGGTCCCTCAACCTGCTGAGTTTTCACTGACCATCAAACAATCATTTATACCTATTCCAATTTTTTCCCTTTACATTCCCATCATCTGATCCTGGATCTTGTAATTCACCTAAACCACTGGGGCAATTCAAGGTGCACATTTAATCTACCGACCTACATGTCATTTAGAGTAGGTAGGAACAAGAGCATGCAGGGGGAACACCACAGGGTCATAAGGAGAACATACAAACTCCACACATACTGCTGCTGAAGTTGGAACCGAACCCAGGTCACTGGAAACCCGGATAGACACAAACTGCTGGAATAACTCAGTGAGCCTGGCAGCATCATAGCATTCATTCATTTGTTCTTTGTACTTTTTCGAAACATCACCTATTCCCTTTCTCCAGAAAAGCTGCCTGACCCGTTAAGTTACTCCAGCATTTTACGTCTATAGCCGGTGTAAATCATCATCTGCTGTTCCTTCGTGCTCATTGGAGCCCAGGTTCTGTGTCACTATTAGCAACAATGTGCACTTCTAAACCATTCCTAAAGTGAAGGACATCCGGTGGGACTGCCCGAGCCTTTGGGCTTGGGGAACCATTTTCATGTCGGGTTGGAATGCCATTTGCTGCTGGCACCTCCATGCACGTGACACGCAAGGTTGTTGGTGTTGTGCAGTCAAGTCTAATGGAGCACAACCCATATTTGGTGTCACTGGCATGAAATTCTGTGATGGTAAGAAGCTTGTTAAAAAAATGTTGACGTTAGTCCTAACTGGACTTGAGGGCTGCTTCAGTATTTGTTGAAAGCCTCAAGCCTATCTGGCTGTTGTGGAGAAATCTAACCCATCTATTCACCTTCAGCTAACTGGCTTTCCATCTCCCCATTATCTGCAGCCCCCTTCCCAAATTGCCATTAAAGTCCTTAGTCTCACCCTCCATAATTTGCCCAACACCACTCAATATCTGTTCAAGCACCTTCAATTTTTCCTGCCTAAACCTGCTCCCCACTTTCATATACACAGCCTCGGGTATTCATCAGCCTCAGTCCTTACCCCATGCAAATGCATCTCTGATCTGTTCCACGTGATCATTTTACCAACTCCCTGCCTCATAAATCTCCACAAATTTAGATCTCAGGGGAAGAGTCGGCATCACCACAAGTACTGACTTGTGCCTCTAACACTGCAGAATATCAAAGACCCCCTCAATAAGCCAATCCAAAAATTTATGAAGACCAGTTTAGTCTTGCAGTCGATAATGTGGGTATCTTGATTGAACTATATCCTCTATTCATTGTGAAGTTAGCTCGTTATCAGAATGGCAGGCAGTGGCTAGTGGGGTGACGCAAGGCTCGGGGCTGGGTCCCCAGTTATTCATAATATATATTAACAATTTAAACGAGGGAATTAAATGTGATATCTTCAAGTTTGCAGATGACACAAAGCTGGGTGGCAGTGTGAGCTGCAAGGAGGATGCAATGTGGCTGCAGGGTGACTTGGATAGGTTGGGTGAGTGGGCAGATGCATGGCAGATGCAGTATAATGTGGAAAAATGTGAGGTTATCCACTTTGGTGGCAAGAACAGGTAGGTAGATTATTATCTGAATGGTTCAGATTAGGAAAAGGGGAGGTGCAACGAGACCCGGGTGTGTTTGTACATCAGTCACTGAAAATAAGCATGCAGATACAGGAGGCAGTGAAGAAAGCTAATGGCATGTTGGACTTCATAGCGAGAGTATTTCAGTTATGAGCAAGGAGGTCCTACTGCAGTTGTATGGGGCCCTGGTGAGGCTGCACCTGGAATATTGTGTGCAATTTTGGTCTCCTAATTGAAGGAATTTGAGGAATGGCTATTGAGCGAGTGCAACATAAGTTCATCAGGTTAATCCGCGGGTTGGCGGGACTAACATTTGATGAAAGAATGGGTCAACTGGGCTTGTATTAACTGAATTTAAAAGGATGGGAGGAGATTATAGAAACATATAAAATTCATAAAGGATTGAACAAGCTAGATGAAGGAAAAATGTTCCCGATGCTGGGGGGAGTCCAGAACTAGTGGTCACAGTTTAAGAATAAGGGGTAGGTCATTTAGGACTCAGATGAGGAAACATTTTTTCACCCAGAGAATTGTGAATCTGTGGAATTCTCTGCCACAGAAAGCAGTGGAGGCCAATTCACGGGATGTTTTCAAGGGGGAGATAGATTTAGTTCTTTGGGCAATAAGAATCAAGGGATATTGGGAATAAGCAAAATACCAGAAACCCGGGTTCGATCCTGATCTTGGGTGCTCACTGTGTGGTGTATGTATGTTCTCCATGTGACTGGCAAGTTTCCTTTGGGTGTTCTGGTTTCCTCCCACATCCCAAAGACGTGCAGGTTTGTAGATAAATTGGCTTCTGTAATTTGTCCCTAATTTGTAGGATAGAACTAATGTACAGGTGATTGCTCATTGGAGTGGTCTCGGTGGGCCAAAGTGCCCGTTTCCATGCTGTATCTCTAGGTGATTGTTTTACTGAGCAGCTGTGCTCTGTCCACTACAGCCAGCAGGAGCTCTTGGTTGCAAGACTTGGTTGGTTGCAGTTTAATTCTGCTTCCCGTTCTCCTATTATTCTGCTTGTCCTCGATTCCTCCACTGCCAGGTTGAAGCCAAACACAAACAAGAAAAACCAGTACCTCATGTTCTGCCTGTGAAAATCTGAAAATTCTGCCTGCATCAAAACCTAATGATATGAACATTGAGTTTTCTAAATTCATGTCCCGCACTTGTCCTTTTCTCTCTCCTACTGATCTACCTAGGTCCTCCCGCAAACACCATTTTCTCAAAACTACTCCCTCCAGGCCCCTCTCATCCAGTTTCTATCCTCTCCTCCACCTACTGCAAATGCCCATCACCTACTCACCCCACCCACATAAACCCCCATCCTCTTACACTACTGTGCCCATCAGCCCTCCACTCCTTCCTTAATTGGATCCACTCATCACCTTCCTTTCATATCAGGTTCCATAATCTACAGCTCTGTGTTTTCCCTTGTACCATCTCCCAATCTTGTGTGACTATCGCCACCCTTTCTGCCACATCTAACCCATTTGAGAATCAATCCTTTCTCTCCTGTTTTCATCTATCATTCTACACATTTTGCCTCTCCTGCTTTATATTGCTATCTCCCGGCTACACTTTCTGTCCCACTGAAGGGTCCGATCCAAAATGTCAGCTGTGCATTTTCCTGCACAGATACTGCCTGGCCAACTGAGATCCTCCAGCAGCTCATTTTTGTTCACAATTTCAACATCTGCAGTCCCTTGTGTCTCCAAGGGGAACAACTACCTCACAAAGCAGGAAGATACATGGTAATGTTAATCATTTATATAGTTACTAGACCAAGTGCGGACCTGCTGGGCCCGCTCCCCCAATGCAATATTCCACCAAACTGTGCATGCACGGCCGCCACGTTTAAAGTTGTGCCGTTAACATGTAGTGATTTTACATGTTATTAACATATTAAACTTTACAAAAACAACATGCAGACTTTAAAAAATCGAACGTAGCCAACGGCAGGGGAAGTGGAAAAGTGGTTTGAAAAGTTTTTTTTTGTAAAGTTTAAAATGTCAATAATGTGTAAAATATAACATCAATCTGAACGAAACTTTCCACAGCACATCACAGGATAATGGTGTGTAAGGTGGGCTAAAACATGTAGTGCTATTGTGTACTGTTTTGGCATAGCTTCCGGAATTCATGCACATGCACACACACATACAAACAAACAAAATGAGAGTTTTAGTAATATATACTAGACTCAGTGGGACCCTTTGGGCGCCATTCCCCCAAAGCAATATTTCACCACTCATCCATTCCCCCAATGCAACCCGTTCCCCAAACGCAATATTTCACCGCTCACCCATAGCCCCTAACAGCACAGATGCGGTTCATTTCCCCTCATCCCCCAGCATTCCCTCTCCTCCTCTTCACCCTTCCTCTTCTTTCCCCTCTCCTCCTCCCCTCTCCCACTCCCTACCTCACGTCTCCCTCCCTCTCCTTTCCCTACCCTCAGTCACTCCCTTGCTCCCTCCATAACCCCTCTCCCCCCTAACCCCTCCTCTCCCTCTATCTCCCAGCTCCCCCATTCCACACCTCTCCCTATCACACTCCCCCACTAAACAAAATGTTTATATAACATTAACCAACAATCCTTGGCCTCTCCGCTTCCCCTCCCCCACTCCCTTCCTTTCCTTACAACAATGTAACAAATCTCGCATTGCACTGGAAGTCCTGTCTTTGTTAACAATGTAATGGCATTTTTTTTAAAAGAGCAATCTTTCATGTAAATGAGATTTAGGATCCAATTGTGACATTATATCCTGCTAACTGTCAGTGCAGATGCAAGTGAACTTTCTCAAAGTGGCGTTTTGTAAAATTTTAAATGTGAATAACGTAAAATATTCCATCAATCTGATCTAAACTTGACAAAAATATACCACAGGACAATGATGAGTAAGGTGGTCCAAAAATTGTAGCACTATCGTGTACAGTTTTGGTGTAGATCTGGGAGCACATAGTCAGACAGGCATAGAAATAAACAAGATGAGAGTTTTAGTAATATAAACTAGACCGAGTGGGATCCATTGGGTCCCGTTCCCCCAACACAATATTCCACCACTCACTCGTTCCCCCATCACAATATGTTCCACCAATGCAATATTCCACCACTCATCCTTAGACCACAACTGCGCAGGCGCGGCCTGTTTCCCCTTAACCCCCAGCACTCCCTCCCCCTCCTTTTCACCCTCCCTCTTTTTAAATTATAAAAAATTGACTTTTCACTTTAAAAATCAAATTCCATTTGCTGCCCCTGCCCATTATAATGTTACAAATGACAGGACTCCCAATGACTCCCAAACATTTGATTTTTTACAGTGAAATTATTAATTTTTTAACATTTTTTTTATTAGAAACAATTGTACAGAGATAAAACATTTGGCATCTAAAATTTACAATTATTGTACAGCTTCATTTTTATCCTTATAACCTAAACCATGAAAATGAAAAAAGAAAAGAAAAAGAAAACAAGAAAGAAAAAAGAATAGAAGGTGAAAAGATAGATCGAAAAAGAAAAAGTCCCCTAAACTACCAAGGTAGTGTGGCAGAAAGATATATATAATAAGAAGAAAAAAAAGAAAGATGGTGAAATACCTTGCCCCTCATCCCCCCCGTCCACCTCACCCAACCCAGCATCGGATTTTAATTTAAATTTGTGTTGCACCATGCTATTGTTGAAAGAATTCGGTAAAGGGTGTCCATGTCTTAAGAAATTGATCTGGTTGTTCCGCCAAAACAAGCCTAATGTTTTCCAAATGTAGTGTCTCGGACATATTTGTGATCCACATCTTCACTGTAGGGAGTGTTGTCTGTTTCCAAAATGTAAGTATTAATTTATTCACCGTTATCAGGCCATAGTTAAGGAAACGTCTTTGAAATTTTGTTAGCTCAGAACAGGCCTCCGATATACCTAGTGTGATCAATTTTATATCGGGATCCAATTTAGTTTTAAGTATTTTGGAAAAGGTATCAAAAATTCCCCTCCAGAAGTTTTGTAATTTTGTACAGGAAACAAAAGAGTGGGTTATAGTGGCTTCTTGGAAGAGACATTTATCACAGATAGGAGAGACATTTGGGAGATCTTGTTCAATTTAGACTTTGAATAATAAAGTCTATGCAGTATTTTTAATTGTATTAATGAGTGCCTAACATTAAGAGAACAGTAATGTGTATATAGAAGACTTTCCTCCCAACTATCCTTTGCAAATGTTAAACCCAATTCGTCTTCCCAAGCTCGCCTAATTATTTCCGACGATGGGATATGTAGATTTAAAAGGGTTTTATAGAAGTACAATATTAACTTATTTGAATCCACCTTTCTATTCATGCACTCATCTAGTATATCTGGACCCATGGAGTGACAATCTTGTGTGTGTATTTTCACATAGTCTCGTATTTGAAGATATGTGAAGTATTGACTACCTTTCAAATGATATTTCAACTGTAATTCTTGAAACGAGAGGAAGGTCCCCATCTCATAAAGTCTCCCAGATTTTTAATTCCTAAGCTTTCCCATTGTACAAACACCTTGTCTAAAGTAGACGGTTTAAACGAGGGATTATTGGCGATTGGTAAGAGGAGAGATCAATTTCTGAATTTAAGGGTTGATATCAGCTGTTTCCAGGTTCGTAAGATGCTAGGGATTATCGGATTTTTCTCATACGTTGATTACTTCAGATGTATTGGAGAGAGAAGAATCGTACCTATATTGAAAGGCGAACAATCTTCCCTCTCCATTTTTAACCAGTTTACTTGTATCGTCCATCCAGTAGATTAATTTTTTAATATTAGTTGCCCAGTAATAAAGAAGAAAATTAGGGAGAGCCAATCCACCGATTTCTTTAGGTTTGCATAAATGTCGTTTGTGAATTCTGTGAGTTTTATAATTCCAGATAAAGCTTGTAATCACAGTTGAGGTTTTTTTTTCTAAGTTTTTAGGGAGGAAAATCAGTATTGATTGAAATAGGTACAGGAGTTGTGGAAGGAAAATCATCTTTATGGCATTTACTCTACCATATAAACCCAGGGTGATCAGCATGTTTTAATTTACTAACATACTTACTTAATCTTCTTGCCAGGGTTTTAGCTAATATTTTCTGATCTGAATTTAAAAGAGCTATTGCTCTATATGATACTGGCTCTTCAAGATCATTATCTTTTTTGGGTATTAGTGTAATAGTTGATTCAGCTAAAGTTAGTAGTAACGTCTGTTCTTTAAATGCGTATATATAAAGGGCTTGTAAACGAGGAGAAATTAATTTGTGAAATTTTTTAGACATTTAAAAATTTTAAGGTTTAAAATGTGAATAATGAGTAAGGTGGGCCAAAAATTGTAGTTCTATCGTGTACCGTTTTGGTGTAATTTCAGGATCACATCCTGCACAGACAGACAGACACACACACACACACACACACAGACATAGAAATAAACAAGATGAGAGTTTTAGTAATATACTAGTGCAAGTGGGATCCGTTGGGCCCTGTTCCTCGAATGCAATAATCCACCACTCACCCGGGGGCGGCGTCGGAGGAAAGTTCTGGAATATTTTTTGTAAAACATTGGGGTGCAGTGTCTGCGCTCCCCAGAGCCAATAAGTGGACTCGATACTGGGGGCGGCGTCGGTGCTCCCCAGAGCCAATCAATCCTTCCCAGGTGGGGAGGGCGGCATCAGAAGAAAGTTACGGAATCTTTTATTGTAAAACGGCAATCAATCCTTCCCACGTCAAAACCCCCACCCCCATCCCACCCCTCACAAGGAAAATTCTGGAAATGAAACCTCTCCCCTATTCCACCCCCACAATGAAACGGGGAGCTCCACCCCCCACAATGAAATGGGGAGCTCCACCCCCCCCCCCCCCATCGCACCCCCACAAAGAAAATCTCAATTTTTTTGAGTAAATTAAACCTCTGCCATATTCCATCCCCCACAATGATAAACCTTCTCCCAAGAAATCTAAATGAGATTCCATTGTGATGTACCCATTACCCCAACGCAACCCATTCCCCAATGCAATATTCCATCACTCACCCATAGCCCCTAATTGTGCAGGGGAAGCTCATACATTCCCTCCCCCTCATCTTCACACTCCCTCTTCTCTCGCCTCTCCTCCTCCCCTCCTCCACTCCGTCCCTCACCTCACCCTCACTCCCTCTCCTTTTCCCTACCCTCAGCCACTCCCTCCCTCACATCTCCCCTTTCGCACTCCCCCACTAAACACAATGTTTCAATAACATTACTTCTCCTCCCCTCCTGCACTCCCTACCTCTCCTCACAACAATGTAAGTGCTTATCCCAACACTTTTAATTGGCAGCTGAGTTCCCATTGTGATGTCATTGGTGGACAAAGCAGCTTAGAGGTGGAGGCAGGTTCTCTGGATGCTTTCAAGAGAGAGCTAGATAGGGCTCTTAAAGATAGCGGAGTCAGGGGATATGGGGAGAAGGCAGGAACGGGGTACTGATTGGGGATGATCAGCCATTATCACAATGAATGGCAGTGCTGGCTCAAAGGCTCGAATGGCCTACTCCTGCACCTATTGTCTATTGTCTTATGTAAATGAGATGCCATTGTGATTGGAGGACTGTGAGATCCCATTGTGACATCATAGGTACAAATTGCCAGAGCTATCAGAGCATCTGTCAAGTTATTGTTGTCAAAGTGCGGTTTTTAAAACTGTTAAATATCAATAACATGAAATATAAATCTGAACAAAACTTTATAAGAACGACCACGGGACACAAATGTTAGCGCTATCGTGTACCTTTTTGGCGTTGGTCCGTGATGATTGATTGATAGATAGATAGATAGATAGATAGATAGATAGATAGATAGATAGATAGATAGATAGATAGATAGATAGATAGATAGATAGATAGATAGATAGAGCATGTCTATTTTAGATAGAATTTATTTCTGACTGTGGGTTTCAAACAGCTGCACATTAAGTTTGTGCACGACTGCAAAAGGCTGAATGAGGAAGTGATCATTTTTTTGTGGTGTATGTGGGCTGATGTTTTCAGAAATAAGATGCCCTTTTCGAAATACCAAAAAAAAAGTTGGTGAGCTGGAAGGCTAAACAAGTTGGACTGTCGACACCCTTTCTTCTCCCACAGGGCAGAGAAGCAGCGAGTCAGAGTAGAAAACAACCTACTGAAAGCACACCGCAGAAAGTGCAACATGATAATCATGTTGCACTGGACAATGTCCTTTGTAGCGATGATGAAAAATGTGAAGAGGATGTATTATTCAAATGAGAAAAAATTAAATGCACTTTACCAAAGCGAACACATGGCTAACATGTGTCTAAGGGCCCACTGTTAGCCTGAATATCTTGTGTATAGAGTCATAGTCATGTCGTGTGGGAACAGACCCTTCAGCCCAACTTGCCCACACCGGGTAACATATCCCATCTACACTAGTCTCACCTGAGGTTTAAATATAAACCTCGTCTGCTATTGCTACATCTGTGCATTGTTATGCACACATTTGCTCAAGGTAACAAGTAGAAAGCATGGCAAACCATCTCTCTCACCAACCCAGCAATTAATTGATTTGTGCACTGGCTTATTGTGCTACTATTTGGAAACCACAATGGTCAATAAAGACAGAGTATACTAAAAAACACACTAAGCTGCCGATGTTTCACTTGACAACAGAAACATTTTTCGATAAGACGTGGAAGAATTAGGTCATTCAGTCCATCAAGTCCGCTCTGCCATTTGATCATGATTGTTCTATTTTCCCGTCTCAACCCCATTCTCCCGCCTTCCCCTTGAACCTTTGACACCCTTACTAATCAAGAACCTATCAACCTCTACTTTAAAAATACCCAATGACCTGGCCTCCAAGGCTCTCTGTAGCAATGAATTCCACAGATTCACCATCCTTTCACTGAAGATTGTTTTCTTTATTTGATCAATGTTTAAGAATCCATTCATTTCTGTGACATGGATAGGAAAGGTTTAGAGGGATATGAATCAAACACGGTCAAATGAGACTAGCTTTGATGGGTATGGACGACTTGGGCCACAAGGCTTATTTCTAAGCAATCTATTGTCAATGAACTTCGATTTAAATTTTCAATGTGGTGTGGTCTTCTGCCCCAAAAATATTTATTCACCTTTATAGCATAGATTGATAATTAAAGACTTGCTTATTCTTTGTGTTCTTGGAACCAATCGTGCTGGGAGTAAAACTGGCCACAGTTGCAAAACTGGGATTTTAACACTAAACTATGCAGAATAGGAAGATATCGGGATATGGTTCAGTAGTTTTCAATTTCCATGTGTTAAGTACATACTGGCAAGTGCATACATGCAAAATGTCAACAAAACTAGCCCCAAAACGGGAAAAAGCAGGAGATAGAAACAACGAGATCCCTAATTGAAAATTGATCTTTAGGAAGTTACCAAATGGTTTCTTCATAGTACCTATCATAGAATCATAGAAAATTGATCAAATAAAGACTTCAGGTGGCGCTATGGAGGGCTAGAGGATAACGCCAGCCAGCTCCACGAAAAAAACGGGAAAAAACGGGGGATTAAGGGACCTACCCGCTGCCTGCTGCTTGCTGCCTGCCGTTTCTGCACCGAGTGTTGTGAGTGACGTCATCAGGCGCGCGACTAATTATGTCAACAACACGGAGCCCTACCGAAAAAGGGAAAACTCGATCCACCCGGCAGAGACAGCCAGAAGGCCAAACTGAAGCTTCGGACTCGAGTAGGACCTCCTCCAAGGAAGATGTATCCAAAAGAACAGGGAAAAAAACGGAAGGTGAGGAATTGAAAACTTTTATTTCTCAACAGATTGCTGGTTTAAGGGAAGAAATAAACCAGATGAACAACCAGATGAACCAGATGAACAGCCAGATGAACACCCAGATGAACCAGATGAATAATCAATTGAAAGAATTCCAACAGGAAACAAAGTTAAATATTAAAAACAAGATCAAGAAAATTATCGGAAGATTTGAAGAAATGAATTCACAGAAATGATCAATGAAATGACAAAGGAGATGGACAAAAAACTTGAAAAGGTTAAAAAAGACTTTCAAAATAGGATGAATCCTATGGAGGAAGTATTGGAACAACAGACGGCTGGTATAAAGAACCTTGAAGAAATAGCTGATACAAGTGCTTTGACTACAGCAAAGCTGCTTACAGAAAATGAACGTCTAACGAACTTGCTGACTAAAACAACAGAGAAATGTACTGAGCTAGAAGGACGCCAGAGAAGACAAAATCTGAGAATTGCAGGGATTCCTGAAGGACGAGAGAAAAATGAAGATCCTCGAGAATTTACTGCAAACCTACTGCAAGGTGTTCTATCTCTGGAAGAAACGCCTTTATTAGCTCGTGCTCATAGAGTCAGCATACGTCAGACCAGACCAAACGCACCTCCAAGACAAATGATTATAAAGCTACAATATGACTTTGTCCTGGATGAGATTATGTGAAAAGCTTCGAGAAACAGAAACCTGATATTTGAAGGACAAAGGATCAGTATCTACCGAGATTATCCACCAGAGGTTGCCAGGAAACGGAAAGCATTTAATGAAGCTAAAAGTCTCATGAGGGATGTGGAAAACCTGAGATATGGTTTGAATTACCCAGCTACTTTAAGAGTTACTTTTAACGACGCGGAACATTTCTTTACCACCCCAACAGCAGCACTGGAATTCGCCCAGCAGTTCAAGACCTGAAAAATATCTACAAATGAATATACTGTCTCTCACTACTTTTAGAGATTTTTACACGGATTCTCAACATCCTGCAAGATCTTACAAGATAATATTGGACTGGACGGAATGGACAATGTCGAATGGAATCGAGAGAAAAAACTGGATCGGAAAGCGTTATCTGGATATTAATAATTAGTCTCATCACATAACTAATATAATAAATAACACAAATATTAAAATCACAACGCGGTATTATTATTAGTATTATTTTTACCAATTAAGATTGTTCACTACTACTAATCACTACTACTAATAATTAACAACTAATGTTTATTTAATGAAATAGAGTTAAATATAGCGATGGATCTCATTTGGAGATCTTTCCTTATAACAGCAATTTTTACATTGAATTTTAATTTTTCTTTTTGTTTTACGGGATTTTTTATCCTTCTTTTTCTTATATAGCTTTTTCATTTTTTCATGTTTAATATACTTAGATTTTTAAATTAATTCTAGATATAGGCACTTTTATATATTTAATTAGTAGAATTTGATAAATGTCTCCTTTTTTTTTCTTTCTCTGTTTTCCCCCTTTTTTTGATGAATCCTACCCTTTTTCTTTTTTCCCTTTTTTCTTTTAACCCTTTTTTTCCCTTAATGTTATACCCCCCCGGTAAAATATTATTATGGAATAATAATTCCTTAAAACTAGGAGCTGGTCAAGTTAATAACATCAACGACGGAAGTCGGTAGATGGGTAGCCATGCTAGTATGGCTAGCACTAACTGCAACTACTCTAGATGTAGTTTTTTCTATCTTTAAGCACACCACTAACCTCTTAAACTATCCTTTACTCTTCTTTTATACAATCTATTGTGTTTTTCAGTTTGAATGGAGTTACACATTGGACCAATGGAGGATATATTCGTGAGGGACATAAACGAGATTTAAAATTTATCTATTCGATGTTCGGGTGTAAGGTTGGGTCTGTCGGGCTGATCCGTAGACTCTATTGTAGACCTCTATAAACATAAAATGCAAGACTTAAAAAAGGAATACGGGGAATGATGGGATTAACGTTTTGTAGTTGGAATGTTAAAGGTATTAATGAACCGATAAAGAGAGGAAAAGTATTGGCACATTTAAAGGCAACTAAAGCTGACGTAATTTATATTCAAGAAACTCACTTAAAAAAAGACGCTGAATATAGGTTGAAAGCTAAAATGGATAGATAAAAAATGTATCACTCTTCTTTTACGCATAAATCAAGAGGCGTAGTAATATTATTTCGTAAAGGTACTTTATTTAAGCATACATCAACTATAACTGATAAAGATGGCAGATACATTATTGTGATAGGAGAATTAAACACAGAAAAAAATGATTTTTGTTAATATATATGGACCAAATTTTGATAGCCCATTGTTTTTTTTAAGAAAGTACTTAACAATATTCCGGAATTAACACAATATAATTTAATAATTGGAGGAGATTTTAATTGCACACTAGACCCCTACTTAGATAGATCTATAAAGCAAAGAAAAACTAAATCACACTCCAGTGACTTATTAAACGCATAATATGCAAACGACTAACATTAAAGATGTTTGGAGAACAGAAAAACCCTACTAAGACGAGAATACTCTTTTTTACTCGCCAGTACATAAAACTTATTCAAGAATAGATTATTTTTTGGAGAACGCAAAACTTATTTCACTTACTTATGAATCCAAATATCATAATATTATAATTTCAGATCATGCGCCATTAACATTTAAAATTAAAATAAATGGCAAAACAGAAAAATCAGGACAGTGGAAATTTAACCCACAAATTTAAAAAAAAATAAAACTACTCAGGAATATATCACAACTCAAATTAAGATTTTTTTAGAAACAAATGATCAACCAGAAATATCTTGCTCCTTATTATGGGAAACATTCAAAGCATATCTCTGGGGAATCATGATCTCCTCACAAGCATTCCATAATAAAAAGATTCGGAAGGAACAACAAGATTTGGAAAGGGAGATTAAACAATTAGATATACAGAATGCAACAAAACCAGATATAATATTACACAAAAAATTGCAGCATTGAAATATAAATTAAATAAAATATATACAGATCAAGTTGTAAAACTTTATCAACATACCAAACAATTACAGTTCGAATTTGGAGATAAACCCCAAAAATTATTGGCTCGACAATTAAGCAAAATTGAAGCTGAAAAATTTATCCATAGGATTAAATCACATAATGGCGAATTGTTAATACAAACCCAAAGATATTAATGAAAGATTTATGCAATATTATAAAAACTTATACACTTATACAAATAAAACAGAAATAGAAGTATTTAAAAAAAAATTTAACCTGAAAGGATTGGATTTACAAAATAGAGAATTACTAAATGCTGATATCTCAACAAAAGAAATCCAAGAATCTATTAGATCATTAAAAAATGGTAAAACACCGGGACCAGATGGTATAGGTTCGGAATTTTATAAAATATTTCATGATCATATGGTTCCACGTTTGAAATCATTATATGAACAGATATACACACAACAGAAATTACCAGAAACGTTGAATGAATCTATTATAACACATACCTAAAATAAATAAAGACTTGGATGAACCAGGATCATATAGAGCAATAGCTCTATTAAATACTGATCAAAAGATATTAACAAAAATACTAGCACAAAGGCTAAGTTCAGTTGTCAACGAATTAATCCATCCCGATCAAACAGGATTTATACCAAAAAGATATTCCTCATACAATCTAAGACGGTTATTCAATATTATATATTCGAAAAGAAGTAATAAAAAAGACTTAGTAGTCATTTCGCTTGACGCAGAAAAAAAAGCTTTTGATCAAGTGGGAATGGCCCTACCTATTTTCGGTTATGGAAGCTTTCAAATTGGGAGAGAAGTTTACTACTTGGATTAAATTGTTATATACAAATCCAACAGCTAGAGTAACAACAAACCGAATGTTATCAACTAAATTCAGTTTATCTCGAGGTTGTAGACAAGGTTGTCTTTTATCACCTTTATTGTTTGCACTCGCAATAGAAACCTCTCGCCCAGAGGGTGAGATTACATCCGGAAATACATGGATATGATACTAGAGACACTAAAAAATAAAATCTCCTTATATGCGGATGATGTATTACTTTATATCACTGAACCAGAAACAAGTATCCGAAATTTGTTAAAAACTAATAACGGAATTCGGATCTTTCTCAGGATTACAGTAATTAATTGGAATAAAAGTGAACTCATGCCAATAACGGTGAATAACTTACATATATTACAACAATTCCCTTTTAAGATAACAAACGAAAATATTAATATCTTGGGATTTTCGTTACAAAAAGATTTGGACTCTTTATTTAAATTTAACTTCCCCCCATTATTGAATAAATTAAATAAGAATATTTTTATACTGGAAAAAGCTTACCTATTTCAATGTTAGGTAAAATTAATGCAATAAAAATGATCTTTCTCCCACAATTACTATATCTATTTCAATAATTTTCTGATTATATCTCCCTAAAATTTTTTTTTTCAAAAAAGTAGATTCTCTAATTACTAACTTTATCTGGGATTACAAGAGCCATAGAATAAATAAAAAACACTTATGTAAACCCAAAATAAATGGAGGATTAGCACTACCAAATCAGTTATGTTTTATTACTGGGCAGTCAATATTAAAAATATGAATTTTTGGCTAGAAGAAAATAGATAATAAACCAAAATTGATTAAAATATGGAAAAAGAAGATTGTTCTCCATTTGAAATTAGCTCTATAATATTTGCTAACACTAACGTAGCTAAGAAAATTTATAGTGAAAAATCCGATAATAGAAAACGGAATCCGCATCTGGAAAACAAATAAAGAAAAACAATAAAACTAAAATCTATACCATTAGGTCTTACCATCGCCAATAATGTTACGTTCAAACCTTCAATGATGGATATGAGGCTTTTTTACAATGGTAAAATAAAGGAATTACTAAGATGGGTGATCTTTATAAAGGAAAACTCTTTCCTTTCATTTCAAGAGTTTACAACAAACTTATGGACTACACAATTAAAGAATATTTTAGATATATTTACAAATCAGAAATTATGGTTTCTGCAAATACACAAGAACTTAGAAATAGAAAGACAGAAATTTTTAGATGAATGCTTGAATAAACATCCAAATACGGAAAAAATGATATCATATATATACAATATTCTATTGGAAAGTGATGTTTCATCAACAGAAATATATAGACAGTCTTGGGAAAATGAATTAGGCCAAATTATAAGGCCAGAAATATGGATGAAAGTTTACAACATATTACATCATTTGCTTGTTAAATGCTAAACATTCCCTTATACAGTTTAAAATACTACATAGATTACATTATTCCAAATATAAATTACATAACATTTTCCAAAAGTATCCTCTATATGTGATAAATGTCAAAACTCAGAAGCAAATTTATCCCAATTCATTCACTAACTGTATAAAAATTGCAAAATACTGGAATGAAATATTTAAGATAATTTCGAATGTTGTCAATATAACTTTGACATCCTGATCAAAGTTAATAATACTTGGAATATCTAGAAACAGACCAACTAATAACAATGAACCAAATAACTTTTATCGACTATGGTTTAATAATTGGGAAAAAATTAATATTAAAATTTTGGAAAGGCCCTACATCCCCAACAATCAAAATGTGGAACACAGAAAATGTCGGAGACACTTCATCTGGAGAGATTGAGGCTTGTCCTAATGGACAGGTTAGATCTCTTCAGAAAGATTTGGTCTCCATATAGTAAATATTTACAGGGTCATAATGTTCGGCACGAGGGCTTGGACTGAGGCCCTGAATGATTTGAATGGATGAAGAATATATATAATAAATCATGAATATATCTCCAAGGACGGATTAATGATTAATATTCCACTCTCCATCAAACTTTTCACACTCTATTTTCTTATTTTTCATACTTTTATAAAAAATTAGAAAAAATGTTATAGAAACACATAATCTTAAATTTTTAATATCAATACGAATATAAATATTACTAATTTCATGAAAGTGATTATTAGTATCAGGCATGATTTTCAATTATATAAAATATATAATTTTAAATTTTAAAATCAATGATAATACAAATATTATTAACAGTATGAAAAATATAATGATATCATGAAGTGTTACCTAGTATTATGTATTTTCAATTATATAAATATGGTCCTACATTTCAAAATCAGTGACAATACAAATATTATCAACAGTACGAGGTATATTACTAATATTATGAATGTATTACTAGTACCATGTATTCTCAATTATATAAAATACATAATCTTAAAATTTATAATCAATAATAATACAAATATTATTACACATACAAATATATACTGAGTTGGATGATCAGCCTGATCATATTGAATGGCGGTGCAGGCTCGAAGGGCTGAATGGCCTACTCCTGCACCTAATTTCTATGTTTCTATGTTTCTATATCATTAATATCATGTATTTTCATCATTGCAAAATAATGTACTTTGTTATTATTTTGTTTCTATAATAAAAATATTAAAAAAAAAAAAAAAAAAAGAAAATAGGTGCAGCAGTAGGCCATTCAGCCCTTTGAGCCTGCACCGCCATTCAATATGATCAAGGCTGATCATCCAACTCAGTATCCTGTACCTGCCTTCTCTCCATACCCCCTGATCCCTTTAGCCAAAAGGGTTACATCTAACTCCCTCTTAAATATAGCCAATGAACTGGCCTCACTACCTTCTGTGGCAGAGATTTCCACAGACTCACCACTCTCTGTGTGAAAAATGATCTTCTCATCTCGGTCCTAAAAGACTTCCCCCTTATCCTTAAACTGTGACCCCTTGTTCTGGAGTTCCCCAACATCGGGAACAATCTTCCTGCATCTAGCCTGTCCAACCCCTTAAGAATTTTGTAAGTCTCGATAAGATCCCCCCTCAATCTCCTAAATCCCAGCAAGTACAAGCCGAGTCTGGAAACTGTTGGTCATTATCTACAGGAAGGAAAGAACAAACGTTGTTATGGGAGTGTTGGTGGAAAGCAGGGACAAACCCATAAGTCGTTCTTCCCATTTACCTGTTTTATGCACTATTAAAATTAAGGTATTGGTTGAGAGTTGCGTGTGCTGTTAATTATAGTATTATTCATAACATAAGTCTATTTAAGATAGATTTTATCTTTGACTGTGGGTTTCAAACAGCTGCACCTTAAGGTTGTGCTCGACTGCAAAGATGCTGATCAGGAAGGTGATAATTATTTTGCGGTGGGTATGTGGGCTGAAGTGTTCAGAAATAAGCTGTCCTGCTCGAGATACCAAAAGCAAAGAAGGTGAGGTGGAAGGCTGAACAAGTTATACTGTCGACACTCTTTCTTCTCCAACAGGGCAGAGAAGCAGTGGGTTAGATTGGAAAACAACATACTGAAGCAGAACGTGCAACATGATAATCAGTGAACAGTGCTGTAAAATGTGCACTGTGGAATATCCTTTGTAGCAATGATGAAAAATGTGAAGAGGATGGATTATTCGAATAAGAAAAAATTAAATTCACTTTACCAAAGCGAACACATGGCTGTGTCTCAGAGCCCACTGTTAGCCTGAATATCTTGTGTCTAGAGTCAAAGAGTCATATTGTGTGGAACCAGGCCCTTCAGCCCAACTTGCCTACACCGGCTAATATATCCCATCTACACTAGTCTCACCTGCTTGTGTTTGACCCATATCCCTCTAAACCTGTCATATCAATATACCTGTCCAATTGTTTCTTAAACATTGTGATAGTACCTGCCTCAACTACCTCCTCCGCCACCTTATTCCATACACCCACCACCCTTTGTGTGAAAAAGTTACCCCCTCAGGTTCCTATTAAATCATTCCCCCTCACCTTTAACCTATGTCTTCTGGTTCTTGATTCCCATACTGTAGGCAAACGTTTCTGTGTGTTCTTTTCACTTAGTATGGCTGTATGGTAACTCAAATATAACTGTACCTTAATAAATGAGAAATTGAACTTGATTGCTCTCTATTTGTTGGTAGTATGGTTCAGTGGCCTGATAACAACTGGGAAGAAACTGTTCCTGAATTTGGAGGTGTGCGTTTTCGCATTTCTGTACCTTTTGCACGGTGGGAGAGGGAAGAAGAGGGCGTGGCCAGGATACGACTCATCCTTGATAACACTGCTGGCCTTGCCGAGGTGTAAATGGAGTCAATGGAAGATGAGTTAGTTTGTGTGATGATCTGGACTACATCCACAATTCCCTGACATTTCTAGCGGCCTTGGATGAGTTGTAACTGTTGTGGACCATGCTGTGATGCACACAGTTCCAAGATATGTACCAATAATCCTACAGTGATGAACATCCAGAGGAAGTCAAAAGGTCTGTGGGTCGAAAAGAGTTGAGATATGTTCTGCTGATGAGATGATTGCTATTAAGTAATCTCTCAAAGCATCTCTATTTTGTCATGTTTTACTGATGGTAGTCTTAGAATGTTGTGAGAAAAGGTTAAAAAAGTAGGATTCATTTTAGTTGGCATTTCAAGATGCATGAATATGAGGTTTAAATAGAGCCCTGGTTGCTGTTGCTACATGTGTGTGTTGTTATGCACACATTTGCTCAAGGTAACAAGTAAAAAGCATGGTAAACCAAACAGTATTTTTCTCACCAATCCAACCGTTAATTGATTTGTGCAACCAATTAGAACCCACAATGGTCAATAAAGTTAATAAAGTCAAAGAGTATACTGTGGCAGGCTGAGCCATTTTGCTATCGAATAATCGTCGGTCGGGCTCAAACTCTCGCATGGACCGGGCATGATCTGGGCCAACCAATCACGCGGTCAGGGGGGTGGGCCATCGTGGGCTTTGAGAACAAAGGATTTGGCGGTTGAAATTTAACGTGTGTGCTCACGAGCGAAAGCACAGTAATAGTTAAATATTAACTTAATGCGTGCATGAGCGATGGAACTGTATCAGTTAATTATTAAATGGAGTGTTTAGACAACGCGTGGACCTCTACAGTGGTGACCCCAACGATCAAAAACTGCCTTTTTTGGATTTTATCATGTTTGCAGCCGACAACCCAGACCAGCAGAAAGCAGTTTCTATCAAACTGCTCACTTTCTCATCAGCACAGCCCCACATGCGATTTAAACAGGCTGAAGCCCAGTTCCACATTTGCCTTATCACTGCCGATGGCACCAAGTAATAATACGAGGTCAGTGCGCTGGGCCAGATACCGCCTGGTGCCTAATCGATTACCTTTGCCAGCCACCAGCCGACGGCAAGTACGAGGGTCTCAAAACGCTCCTCTTGTCCACTTTCGGTCTCGAGCCACCGCGACAGGGCAGCCAGCCATCCTTGCCGTGGATGGACTAGGCGAACCACAACAAGCCGACCGTGCTTATGAATGAAATGCTTGCTGCTGATGGATCGACACCAAGACCTCACCCTGTTTGAACAGGTTTTTCCACGAGCAGGATGCCTGATGACATCCGTCTGCTCAAACTTGTTTGTTCCTTTGGTGTGCCTCATCTGCCCCTAGCTCGGCATCCCAGCGCTGCCCAGCCCTCTACCCCCCATTCTCTTGAAATTCGGCCTTTCCGCCGCTGTAACACGAGGAGGGGTTCCAGCTGGCTGCTTGGTGGGTGGTGGGTGGGTGAGTAGGGAGGGGGAGTGGGTACAAAACCACCGAATCCATTCTCAAAAGTCAGGCAGGGCCGTGTAGAACACACGTTTCACTCTTCTATCATATACTGGGAATCCCTCATGTATGGTCACTCAGCGGGCAGGAGCAGCATCTCTGGATAGAGGAATGGGTGACGGGATGAGTTTAAAATTTAAATCATGGCAATCACCATCTGCGCCAGACTGCTTTAACATTATTTATGTGTTGAAGTTGTTTGTGAGGCTGGACTTCTCTGAGGGTCACCACCTATATTGGATACATATGCGTGTGCCTTAGATCCTGTCAGCTGGCCTTATGCAGAAGTGTGGAGGGGAGTTCCGACAAAGCGCGGCCCAAGAAGATGACCTCAGTGGAACTGGCCGAGTTTGGTGTTGGCTGCTGGCTGAGAAGGTGGAAGAAGGCTGCACAGGAGAGACTCCCAACTGTGATGGAGCCCATATCATTGGACCCGGGACTGTCCCAGTGAATTTTGTTCGAAAAAGTGTTACCAATAACTTTTGTTGGAGATGGTCATTGCTGATAATAGAATTAGCAGTCAAACAGCACAGAACCATCCCTTCAACATCCTTTTTTCCATCCCACTGATCGCATTTTCTCAAATTAGGTCCTTGATCCTTTCCCCTTGTCTATTGAAATACTTTAGGAATACAGAAGCGCGGGAAAATCAGTGCCCCTTTAGTCCACCAACGATCCTACACATTAAAACACCATCCTACCCCACACTATGGGACAACTTTAACAAGCAATTAAACCTGCAAACCTGAACATCTTTTGGAAGTGTGGGAGGAACCAAAGGATCTCAGAAGAAAACCCACGCCAGGTCACGGGAACCATACACACAAAGTCCTTCACATCAAGATCATTTATTGTTTTGATGCTCGTTTATAGAGCTGATGAAACTGCAATGCTACAGTTTCAATCAACAAATCACAGAAGGCACAGAACACCATTGTGAAGCTTTCCAAACCTTGGTGTAACAAACAATGTGAAATCAAGAGGGGGGGGGGGGGGTAATACAGAGAGAGACAGTAATAATTCCAATCACCCACAATCTAAATCAAGACAGGATCACCTCCACACAGGGAACTTTCCCACATCTCGTGTCAGCCCATCACCACACCCCCCGTGCCCCTGACGCTTTCTTGTCTACCTGTATGTGTCAGAGAGATGGCAGCAAATGCCCTGGACACACTTGGTACTGCTGTCATCTTCACTGGAATGACCCAACTGTTTTCCCATGGATTTGAGGAAGGGCTCCAGCAGAATGGACGGAGGAGGGTATTCGAGCTAAAAGAGGGCGGACTTGTCTGTTCCTGAGCAGATCCCTGGGCCTTCAGTCCAAGGGTCAGTTGTGGGGCAGTGCCGCTGGAGTTACATCCTTTAACATCCACAATTTTCCCGCTCACCGTCCATCTCTCAATATGTGACGGAGAATGGCCGAGAATATCACTGATTTCGGATACCAATCCTGTAAAAAGTGAAAGAGTTAGATTGTCATCATGTCAGTGTAAAGTTGCAGCTTTACCATCTGAGATGAGCACAAAGACGCAGCAAAATTTGGAAAATGTCATCCGTCAACCCATCCCTTTGTCCCGCTGAGTTAAAGAGTGCCCACGTAGACTCCACGAGTCAACTAAAGGTAAACGCACGGGCCACTACGTTATTACAACGAGTTTAATGTTTCAATTTTTAATTTGAACAGTAAATTTGACTCGTGAAAAACCTCAAACATGTTTGAATTAACAAGTTTCACGGGTACCTGCCGTTAGCGCCACGAGGTCCTTTACGTTTGCGTGCGCAGAGTGCGACGACCGTTTCCTCTACGTTAATTGTACGTGAGTACCACGCGAGTGAAAACTCGGGGTCACTCATCGTCCCGACTCACATCACCGTGAGACAGGGTTTTAATGCCCTGTGAATTAGGAGTTTACAGTCCTAATGGCCTCTGGGAAGAAACTCCTTCTCAACCTCTCCGTTCTCTCAACATGGCAACGGAGGCGTTTGCCTGACCATAGCAGCTGGAACAGTCCGTTGCAGGGGTGGAAGGGGTCTCCCATCATCCCATGGAAAAAAAAAAGAAAATGGCGCGGCCCATGCCCAGTCGCCGTTGGGCAGCTCCACAGAAAAACTGTGTGTATTTTTAACTTTCATGTCATATTTTAACTTTATTTCCTAAGTTCTCCCTAGTACTAACGAAGTATGGCAGGGAAACCCTCTTAAATCTAAATCCTAGCGCAAACAGAGACTTTTTAAATGCTGTACTTACTGATCCAGCATGGCAACAGAAGATCAACAGAAGCTTGCTTGTAAACATCAATGGGAGCTTCGCCACACGGAAAACCCGGAGAAAACATCGAGGTAGAGCGGTGGGGGGGGGGGGGGGGGTGGGGGGGGGGTATTTGGAATAGGCTGAGAAGCCCAACCTTTCGTCCCTCCTCTGTGCCCAGCATTCTTCAGGCAACGTCCAGTTCCCTGGAAAACAAGCTGGGCGTGACCTCAGGGCGAGGATCAGATTCCAGCGGGACATAAAGGACTGCAACATCCACTGCCTGACGAAACATGAACATGACCTCACTGATTCCCAGATCAGGTATTCTGCCCAACCGAGTCCATTATCACTGTCCATCGTGCTGACAGAAATCAGAAGAAATCAGGGAAATCCAAGGTGGAAGGATCTGGCTATCATGACCAATAACAACTGGTGCAACCCTGGAAATATCCAGATGCTTTCTCCCGTTTCCTGCTCGCCGGACCCTGGAGAGCACCTGACGATCTCATGTCGCCCATCTCTACCCTTCCCCAGGAGTTCGGTCTCAGTGATCGTCACAGCCGTCTACATTCCACCGCAGGCGGACACCGACGTGGCACTGTTTGGCCCTACAAATGCACATTGTGCTATGTCAACATCAAACAAGTACCCAAATGCGGCTATGGTGTGGCTGGAGATTTAATAAATCAAACCTCAAGAAGGTCATGCCTACTTCTGCCAAAACATCACGTGTGCCACGCAGGGCGGAAAGAAGCATTGGGACCCACTGTATGACGCCATTTCCGGAAGGCTACAAGGTCGTTTCACTCCCTCCCCTAGGAAAATCTGACCATGCTGCCATTTTCCTGCTGCCGGAGTATAAACAGAGGATAGTTCGGGAAGCGGCAGTGACGAGGGACGTAAAGCGGTGGTCCGACCAGTCAGAGGCCATGCTGCAAGATGCACTGAGCGATATCGACTGGAATATATTCCAAGCAAGTTCCAGTGACATCAGTGAGTTCGCAGAAGCAGTCACAGACTTCATCGCAACAATAACCGACAACATCGTCCCCACGGTAAGGGTTAGCACCTTTCCAAATCAAAAACCCTGGGTAGACAGGTCCGTCGTGTTTGCCTTGAATGCTCGCACCGCTGCCTACAACTCTGGCCTGGCATCCAGAAACATGGACGTCTACAAGGTAGAGTCCTACCGACTGCGAAGGGCGGTGAAGGACGCAAAAATGAGGTACAGGGACAAGATGGAGTCACAGATGGAGCAGCAGGACACCAGACGCCTGTGGCAGGGGCTACGGACTGGTAAACCAACTACCCTCATCCCGCAAGTGCCGGCACCTCCCTAGCTGATCACCTGAACTGCTTTTACGCTCGTTTCAAGATGGGCAACACCATCCCAGGTCTGCCGACAATCGACAATACCGCCAGCGGGCTGGCTAACGAAGCTGAAGGGAGGAATGAGCACATATTCTCGCTGTCCGAGCACGATGTGAGGAGGGCTCTGACACGGGTGAACACGAGGAAAGCTGCAGGCCCCGATGGCATCTCGGGGCGAGTACTTAAGTCCTGTGCTACGCAGCTAGCTCCAGTGCTCACTACAATATTTAACCTCTCCCTGGACAAGTCCGTGGTCCATGCCTGCTTCAAAAAATCCATCATGTACCGGTACCTAAAAATGCCTCCCCAGCCTGTCTGAATGACTATACCGTCCGGTGGTCCTCACCTCGGTAGCCCATGAAATCCTTTGAGAGGCTGGTGAAAAAAAAAACACCGTGGGGCAGCCTCCAACCGGAACGACCTGAGGCTTGCCAGTCGCGGAGCCTGCGGACTACTTACCATCGTGGGGCTGGCCAGCCTTGGAGCATGGGGAGCGGTGGTGGCTCGCTGCTGCAGCCCGACTCTGGGGCTCGGAGGCTCCAGCCGCAGGCCCGGTGGACAGTGACATCGGGAGCTAGCGGGCCCAGGTGGGATACCGCTTTTCGGAGCTCCCGCAACACAACTTCTCCAACCCGTGTCACGGGGTTGGAAGGACCCGGAGCGGGGCCGTACATCGCCCCGCACAGCTTTAATGGCCGCGGGACATTCCAACGCCCGCCGGGGGCTCCAACTTTGTGACTTTTGGGCCTGGAGCGGGGCCGTATAACGCCCAGCGCAGCCTGAAATGACCGTGGGACTTACCATCGCCCACCTGGGGCTTCAACATCGGGAGAAAATGGTGCAGGGGAGAGGAAATTCTTTGCCTTCCATCACAGTGAGGAGGAGATTCACTGTGATGGATGTTTGTGTAAATTTAATTGTTTGTATGTTTTGTAGGAATTGTCTTTTGTTTGTATGGCTGTGGAAACAGAGTTTCGTTTGAGCCTCACTGAGGTTCAAGTTACATGGAATAAAATATTGTATTATTGTATTGTATTGTATTGTATTGTATTGTATTGCAACATGGACCCGTTACAATTCGCATACCGTCCGAACAGATCCACGAACGATGCGGTCTCCAGGTTTTGCACACTGCTCGCTCTCATCTTGACAGCCAGAAGGGGGGCTACGTGAGGATGCTGTTCATAGACTTCAGTTCAGACTTCAACATGATAGTCCCCACCAGACTGGCCGAGAAGCTACTGGAATTAGGGCTCAACACCCCCGTGTGTGCCTGGGCCCTGGACTTTCTCACCGCCAGGCCCCAGGTAGTCAAGATGGGAGGGAATACATTGAAGTCCCTCACGCTGAGCACAGTCTCCCCCCAGGGTTGCATCCTCAGCCCCCTATTGTACTCCCTGTACACACATGACTGTGTGGCTAGGTTCAGCTCCGACTCGATTATAAAGCTTGCTGATGACACTGTGTTGGTGGGTCTGATCTCAGACAACGATGAGAAGGCCTACCGGGAGGAGGGTGGCTGATCTGGCACTTTCGTGTCAGGACAACAGCCTCCTCTTGAATATCGAAAAAACTAAGGAACTGCTCGTGGACTTTAGGAGGGCACATCATCCGAGGACATACACACCATTAACGATAAACGGGGATACTGTGGATAGGGTGAGCTATTATAAATACCTGGGAGTCCACATCTCTGAGGATATGACATGGACATCACACGCTGCAGCACTCGTGAGCAAGGCAAGGCAGTGCCTTTACCACCTCAGGCAATTGAGGAAATTCAGAGTGTCTCCGAGGATCCTCAAGTGCTTCTACTCAGCGGTTGTGGAAAGCATCTTGTCCGGAAATATCACAATCTGGTTTGGGAATTGCTCTGCCCAGGACAAGAAGGCTCTGCAGAGTAGTGCGTTCAGCTGAACGCACTATGGGAACTTCACTCGCCCCTCTGCAGGAACTATACATCAGGAGGTGCAACTCCAGAGCCAATAAGATCAGTACCCCATTCCTGCCTTCTCCCTATATCCCCTGACTCCGCTATCTTGAGAGTATCCAGAGAACCAGCCTCCACCACCCCCTGATGCAGAGAATTCCACAGACTCACAACTCTGTGAGAAAAAGTGTTTCCTCGTCTCTGTTCTAAATGGCTTACCCCTTATTGTTAAACTGTGGCCGCTGGTTCTGCACTCCCCCAACATCGGGAACATGTTTCCTGCCTCTAGTGTGTCCAAACCCTTAACAATCTTATATGTTTCAATAAGATACCCTCTGATCCTTCAAAACTCCAGAGTGTACAAGCCCAGCCGCTCCATGCTCTCAGAATATGACAGTCCCGCCATTCCGGGAATTAACCTTGTAAACCTAAGCTGCACTCCCTCAATAGCAAGAATGTCCTTCCTCACATTAGGGGACCAAAACTGCACACAATACTCCAGGTGTGGTCTCACTAGGGCTCTGTACAACTGCAAAAGGACCTCTTTGCTCCTATACTCGACGACTCTTGTTATAAAGGCCAACATGCCATTTGCTTTCTTCACTGCCTGCTGTACCTGCATGCTTAGTTTCATAGACATGAACAAGGACCCCCAGATCCCGTTGTACTTCCCCTTTTCGCAACTTGACACCATTTAGATAGTAATCTGCCTTCCTGTTTTTGCTACCAAAGTGGATAACCTCACATTTATCCACATTAAACTTCATCTGCCATGCATCTGCCCACTCCCCCAATCTGTCCAAGTCATCCTGCATTCTCATAGCATCCTCTTCACAGTTCACACTGCCACCCAGCTTTGAGTCATCTGCAAATTTGCTAATGTTACTTTGAATCCCTTCATCCAAATCATTGATATATATTGTAACTAGCTGCAGTCCCAGCACCGAGGAGGGGGAGGGGGGATGGGGGGGAGGGGGGAAGGGGTAGGTGGGTGGGAGGGTGGGGGGGTGGGGGGGGGCGGGCGGGGGGGGGGGGAGGGATGGTGTTGGGGGGGTGGAAAGAATCCACTCAGCACCTCCCGACTCCACAACAGCTGCTTTCCAGACCTCCACACAGTTGCTTTCCCCTTCTCTCCTAGACTCCACAAAGCAGCTTTCCGACTCCAACATCCAGCGGCTTTCCCGACTCCACACAGCGGCTTTCCCGACTCCACACAGCGGCTTTTGCCCCGACTCCACACAACGGCTTCCGCCGACTCCACACAGCAGCTTTCCCCGACTCCACACAACTGCTTTCCCCGACTCCACACACAGCTGCTTTCCAAACTCCACACAGCGGCTTTCCCGACTCCACACAGAGCGGCTTTCCCGACTCCACACAACGGCTTTCCCGACTCCACACAGCAGCTTTCCCGACTCCACACAACTGCTTTCCCGACTCCACACAGCAGCTTTCCCGACTCCACACAGCAGCTTTCCCGACTCCCACACAGTCTACGGCTTTCCCGACTCCACACACAACGACTTTCCCCGACTCCACACTTGCGGTCTCAATTAGCACGGTATTCTTTGTTTACTCAGGCCCCGCCTCATAACTTTTCTCATATTTCACTGATCGGAACTAAATTTGGTGTCTTGGAGTAGAGGAGATTGTTTGAGTAAGGTGGTGAAAAAACTCCTAGCGATATAGGGTAGTGTTTTTGCGCAAATCTAGTTACAACACAGACCGGAAGTGGTCAAGCTGAGGGTTTTAGTAATAGTGTCATAGATAACTGAGCAATGTTACAAAATTTTGTGATTTAAAGGACAATCAAGTCTGCAATTTATCCCATCAGTAAAGCATAACAAGAAGTTTAATTTGACACCTAATTTCACTTTCATATCAGTATTAAAAAAGTTATGGCCTTTTTCATACCCAGCAATTAGCATCTTGTTCCCTATTGCTTTTCCATTCACTTAACTCAATAGCTGTGATCGAGGACAGTCAAAAGCTCATAACCTTCTTAAAAAATTAAGAGAACTGAATGACATTTTTCAGTTATTAATAGATTGAAAGCATCCTGAAACAAACATGAAACAAATCTTACTTGGATGACCTGAAATTAAAGCATATAATTAGTTAGTTACCTAATTGTAGCTAATTACAATATTCAATTACTAGATCTAAACATCTATCCATTACATAATAAAAGGTAAACATTTTAAATAGCCTAAGTGTCCAAATAACATTGGCACACAAGAATTCACAAATATAACATGATTTTTTGAAAATCTGTCATGAAATTTATAGGCCAAAGGAAGGAATTTAGCGTTTAATTCCATAAATTAATGGCCATTTTAATCATCTTTGCAAGTGAGATAGATTTTGTGGAACGCAATCGATTGGAACGTTGCAGTTTGCGGTGAATTTAAACCCCAATACTGCCGGTTCATTATATTTACATAATCACATTTTTCGCTGAATGAATTTTGATTAAAGTAATCCTAAGAAGCAAGTTTTGTATGTAAAATAAATGACTTACCTTTGTTTTGTCCCGTACGTGAGATCCGTCCCGTTGGCGGCTTGACGGCGTTAGAAGTCGCTTTTTATTTTACTCCAGCGCTTAAATTGTCCCGCGGGTTTAAAAAGAAAATTGCACGGACTGGCAGTCGGAACCATTATTCAGCAACGGTTGTAGCCTGAGAAAATATATCTTGGACAGGGCAGGAGAAAATGGCATTTTTGAATCCCGCCCCCCCTCCTTAAAGGCGCCAAAGTGCCAGTGACAGAACTGCAGCGCCGCTGGAGGTAAGTTCTGTAACATACCTATAGATACATAGAAACAAAGACATCGAAAATTAGGTGCAGGAGGAGGCCATTCGACCCCTTCGATCAAGGCTAATCGTCGCCTATCAATAACCCGTGCCCTGCCTCTCCCTATCCCTTCACTCTACTAGCCCCCAGAGCTCTATCTAACTCTCTCTTAAATCCATCCAGTGACTTGGCCTCCATTGCCTTCTGAGTGGAAGGGAATTCAATAAATTCACAATTCTCTCTGGGTGAAAACGTTTTTTTTCTCACCTCAGTCTTAAATGACCTCCCCTTTATTCTAAGATTGTGGCCCCTGGTTCTGGACTCGCCCAGTTAGAAGATGGAAGATAGACACTAGACCAAGTAGGACCCGTTGGGACCTGTTCCCCCAAACACAATACTCTACCACTCACCCATAGCCCCCAACTGTGCAGGCACGGCTGACGGGTTCCTGTTGTGATGCCAGAGATTCTCATTATGATGTGACTCATGGCAACCCTCCCCAACTGTGCCTCACCATCCCTCTTCCTACCGCTATCCTCCTGCATTCTGCCTCATCACCCAGCACTCCCTCCCCATCCTCTTCACCCTCCCTCTTCTTTCCCCTCTCCTCCTCCCCTTCCCCACTCCCTCCCTCTCCTTTCCCCTAACCACAGATACTCCCTCCCTAACCCCTCTCCCCTCCCTACACCCTCTAATCCTCACCTCTCCGCTATCCCACTCCCCCACTAAACACAATGTTTAAATGACATTAAACAACAATTCTCGCCATCTCTTCCCCTCCCCCACTCCACACCTTTCCTTACAACAATGTAACAAATCTCTTATTGCACTGGAGAGTCCTGTCATTTGTTAACATTGTAACGAGCAGGGCAAGTGGAAAAGTGTTTAAAAGTGGATTTTGTAAAGATTAAAATGTCAATAACTTGTAAAATATAACATCAATCTGAACGAAACATGCCACTGCACACCCCAGGACAATAGTGTGTAAGGTGGGCCAAATATTGGAGCGCTACCTTGTACTGTTTTGGCTTAGTTTCTAGCTATCACTCACATGCACGCACACATACATACAAACAAGATGAGAGTTTGAGTAATATACTAGACCAAGTGGGACCCTTTGGGCCCCGTTACCCAATGCAATATTCCACCATTCACCCGTTCCCCCCACACAAACTATTCTCCTACCGCAATGTTCCACCACTCACCCATAGCCCCCCTACTGTGGCAAGCATGGCTCATTTCTCTCATACCCTCGGTACTTTCCTCCCCCTTCTCTCACTTTTCCTCTTCTTTCCCTCTCCGCCTACTCTAACCCACCCTCCCTCATTATCTCTTCTGCCAATTCTTTTCGTCCCCGCTCGCCCTCAGTCACTCCCATCCCTTCCTCATAACCCCTCTTCAATCCCTACCCATGCTTTCTCCATATCACTGTGCGCCTCCCCACCACTTCCTCAATGTGTGGCGTCTCTCCACTCTCCTTTACCCAAAACTCACCATATCTCTGTGCTCCACCTCCGCTCCCCCTCGCCTCTCCTGTAACCTAACCCCTCCATCACTCCCTCCCCCTCCCTCCCTCCATAAGCCCCTCTGCCCGCTCCCTATTATCCATCTATCTCCCTTCTTCCCCCTACTCCTCACTTTTCACCAATTTCCCACTCACCCACTAAACTCAATGTTTAAATAAAATACCTCTTCCTCCCCCTCTCCTCTCCCTCGATCACCTCTCCCTCCCTCTCCCTTTCCCTACCCTCTGCTGCGGCGTCCCTGGAGCCAAATAAAGGCCCCACAAGGGGGAAGGGTGGTGTTGGGAGAGAAATGGAAGAGTGGGGAGGGATGGGTGGGAGAGGGGTAGGGGGAATGATGGAAGATGGGGGAGGGGGGGAGGGGGGGGAGGTGTTAGGGGGGAGTGGTGGAAAAGGGAAAGAGGGGTAGGGGAAATGGTGGGGGAGAGAGGGGAAGGAGGGGGGGAGTAGGTGGAAGAGGGGGCCGAGGGGTAGGGGAGAATGGGGCGGGGGGAGAGAGGGAACGGGGATTGGGGGAGAGAGGGAGGGGGTGGGAGAGAAGGGATGGGGGTGGGAGGAGTGGTGCTGGTGAATGAATCCATTCTGCTTAGACATCTGTGAGGGATGGCATTGTGACATCACACGATGGAACGTTCAACAACATTCTATGGGTGAGAGCTGTTTGATTTTGTAACATTTTGAAAGTTGGGGGGATTTTATTAAAAAATGTGTACATAAAAATGTCTAAATGTAATGAGGAGTGCATTAGTGAATGTAAAAGTGTAATGTCTAGCAAAATGGAAAAAATCTGGGCGTTTGAGCGTGTGGTTTTGGCGAACCATGGAATCAAAGGCCAAAAATCTTAACAAAAAAATGGAATGTGACATGTGGGAGATAGGGAGAGAGTGGGGAGGGGATGAGAATGAGGAGGGGGAGTGAGGAGGGGAGAGGGAATGGGGAGGAGAGGGAAAAGGAGAAGGGGGAGGAGAGTCGGGGGGAATGGGGAGAGGGGGAGGGGAAGTGAGAGCGGTGGGATAAAAGGAGGAGACACGCGTTTTAGGGGAAGGGGGTGGTGGTGGGGGGATAGGTGGGGAGGGGTATAGAGAGGAGGGGTGGGGGAGTTGTGTGTGTGTGGTTTTGGCTTGTGTTTGGTTTGAGCGTTTTTTTGGTTGTGTTTTTTTAGTGGGTTTTTTATTGTTGGTGGGGAAGGGAGGAGGATGGGTGTGGAGAAGGGAATATGGGGAGAGAGTGGGGAGGAGAGAGATGAGGAGAAGTGGGGGTGGGGGGAGAATGGGGATGAGCCTGAAGAAAGGTCTTGACAGCCAAAACTGTCACCTATTCCTTTTCCTCCCCAGAGATGCTGCCTGACCCATTGAATTATTTCCAGCATTTTGTGTCTATCTTCGGTGTGAACTAGCATCTGCAGTTCCTTTCTCCACAAGTTATGAATTAGCTTAATTGGTTGCACAAGATGCAAACAAAATGCGATAAATCACTGTCATCAGACAATTAGATAAGAATTTACTGGAGCCAAGTTTGGTTATAATATAGCACAGAAGTATAACTCAAAAAGATGTTATCACCTAATGGTGATGTTACACAACAAACTGAGTTGGATTATTTGCAGTGAGTAAGGAAACCACCAGATAGACTAATTAGGCAAATTTACAAGGATGGAAATATTAGTTTTATAGTTCTGTGGGAGGTTTGTTTTTTGTTTATGACATTTTATTTTTCTGTAAGTTGTCATTGATATATTAAGATAAAAGAGAAGTAATAGCACCAAATGTGGATATTAGCAGTTGTAGCAAATATTGCAGATACTGGAAATCTGAAACAAAACAAAAAATGGTTTAAGCATTCATCAAGTACAACAGCATCCATACAAAGAGAAAGTTGACATTTTATGTCAAGGGACCTTCATTAGAACTGGAAAAATGAAACAAAAACAAGTGAACTTTAAGTTACAGAGGGAATGGTAGCAAGAACAGAGAAAATGTATGTAATAGAGAGCAGATCAAAGTTGTGAAAAGACTCCAGTCTGAAGAAGGATCTCAGCCTGAAACACCACCCATTCCTTCTCTCCAGCGATGCTGCCTGTCCTGCTGAGTTACTCCAGCTTTTTGTGACTATCTAAGCTAAAGACAGTAATTGTATTAATGTTCCTTGAACTCATAGTGAACATTTTTGGAGCAATATGGGAAATTAAAGACAGAGGGATTAGAGTGGGAGTGATGACAAATTAAAACTAATTGGACTTTAAGCCTTTGAGCTACTGTGATCCGGTCAGTCAGCTCCATCTGGTGGCTGGATGCCAATACAGAAATAAAATGGTTTGGCACTCAGAAAGCACATATAACCATATAACCATATAACAATTACAGCACGGAAACAGGCCCTCTCAGCCCTTCCAGTCCGTGCCGACCATTTGTTTTCCCCTAGTCCCATCTACCTGCACTCAGACCATACCCCTCCATTCCCTTCCCGTCCATATACCTATCCACTTTACTTTTAAATGTTAAAATCGATCCTGCCTCCACCACTTCTGCTGGAAGCTCATTCCACACAGCCACCGCCCTCTGAGTAAAGAAGTTTCTCGCTCACGTTACCCATAAACTTCTGTTCCTTAATTCGCATGTCTTGCCCTCTTGTTTGAATCTTCCCTACCCTTAATGGGAAAAGCTTATCCACGTCAACTCTGTCTATCCCTTTCATCATTTTAAAGACCTCAATCAAGTCCCCCCCTTAACCTTCTGCGCTCCAAAGAATAAAGACCTAACTTGTTCAACCTTTCTCTGTAACATAGTTGCTGGATCCCAGGCAACATTCTAGTAAATCACCTTGTACTCTCTCTATTTTTGTTGACATCCTTCCTATAATTAGGCAACCAAAGTTGTACACCATACTCCAGAATTGGTCTCACCAATGCCTTGTACAATTTTAACATTACTTCCCTGCTCCTATATTCAATGCTCTGATTTATAAAGGCCAGCACACCAAAGGCTTTCTTTACCACCCCATCTACATGCGATTCCACTTCAGGGAACTATGCACAGTTATTCCTAGATCTCTCTGTTCCACAACATTCCTCAATTCCCTACCATTTACCATGTACGTCCTATTTTGATTTGTCCTGCCAAGATGTAGCACTTCACACTTATCAGCATTAAACTCCATCTGCCATCTTTCAGCCCACTTTTCCATATGGGCCAAATCTCTCTGTAGACTTTGAAAATCTACTTCATTATCCACAACACCACCTATCTTAGTATCATCATGGTGAAACACATGTCTTTATCAACATGACAGAGTTACATGCAAAGTCTTGCCCCCTACAATCAGCACTCAGGCAACCAAGTGCTTCAATGGTAGTCCTTCCTTGCCCAGGTGTTTCAGCTTTAAGGGCCTGTCCCACTTAGGTGACATTTTAGGCAAGTGCAGGAGACTCTGCCCTCGCCTCATGATTGCCACATGTTCGCCGGTGGTCTCTGGTGAACCATTCATGGTCGTGAGGGGATCCCACATTCTTGGATCAGTCACGGCATCAGTATGGTCATCACAAATTTTCCAAATTGTTAAAAAATTGTCTGCGACCACAAATTGGTCGTCATGGAGAAAATCGATAATCCTGTTGTCGTAGGTGCAGTTGTAGTGGGGTCGCCATGTAGTTATGGGTAGTCGAGGTAGTCGTAGGTAGTTTCAGTTAATCTCCTTTGCTCACATAGCATTTTCATTAGCTCATTAGGGGAAAAAATACATAAGCACGAGTTTTCCGAACCAAGGATAACCGACCGGTAATGTTAAATGCCCGCCGAACTTCACAGCTGTGTATCTCTGGCTTCTTAAAAGTTGTCTGGCTTCTTAAAAGTGTCTCCACTCCTTCTCCCCCCTTCTCCCCCCTTCTCCCCCCCCTTCACCCCCCCCCACCCCTTCCCCTTCTTCCCACCTTCTCCCTTCCTCCCACCTTTAAGGACTTACCTTACACTGTGCTAGCCGTTTTAACCTTCCTGTTCATCATGGTGTGTGTCTGTATCACCTTGGCTATGCTCCGTGTGAATTCCAAACAGCGCTACCCCGCTTTCCCTGGCCCCCGCCTTTGCAATGTGTTTGTGTGTGTGTTTGCGTGTGTTGCACTCTGTCAGTCGCAGTTCCAGTTCCCGGTTTTTCAGGCGAACTTGACGCTGAAAAATCGCCTAAGTGGGACAGACCCTTTATTATTCCTCTTGATTTGTAGGGATTCTTTAATGAGATGGATTACTTCCAGTATGGTATTGAAAGGAGCCATTATAATGCTTTTCAAAACTTTGTCTCCTCAATGGCAACTCCGAATGAACCATTACAGTTTGAGTATTGTATCTATGTCTGAGCACTGCACTTCAGGAAAGATATGAAAGCATTAGACAGGGTTCAACAAGGATTTTATTACCATGATTCCAAGAGGGAATGGCTATGTGGAATCACTTCAGAGGTTGGGGTTGTTCTCATTGGAACAGTGAGGGTTGGGATCTGTTAAACAAATTTAAACCCCATGATAGCTCTAGACAGAGGTTTTTTTAATTTGTTTTTATTTTTTTTATTAGAAGTAGGTACATTACATTTTGATGGTACCTTTTTACAGGTTCCCAGAATTATTAAAACATTCTTTGTACAACTTCCTTTTGTTTTTTAGAAAGAAATGAGAAAGAAAGAAGTAGTGAAGAGTAAAGGATAGTCTATTGAGTGTGGTTTAAAGAAAGAAATGTGAGAAAGTGAAGCAGAAAGGAGATTCTCCCATGCCACAATTCGACGGATTTTTATATTCTTAATCATTTTTCGCCCTAACCCAACATTTTTAATTTTACGATACTATTGCACCACATGAATCCACAAGGTCAATAAATGGAGACCAACTCATTAAGGATTGATCTGTTTTGAGTCCGAATGGGCAGTTTCCAACATATTACCAATCCACATTTTGAGTGTTGGTATAGTAGCCTTTTTCCAAAATTTGAGTATGAGTTTTTTCGCTGTTATTAAACCATAATTAAAAAATGAGATTTGGGATATATTTAATTTGTTTCCATCTCCTATTACACCAAAGATAATCATTTCCATGCTAGGTTCCATTTTTATCTTGAATAAACTAGTGAATATATCAAATATATCACACCAAAATTTTTGATGTTTTGTGCAAGAAACGAAAGAATGTGTGTAATTGGCATTTTGAGAAAGACATTTATCACAGATGGGAGAAATATTTGAATAAAATTTAATCAACCTAACTTTTGAATAATATCATCTGTGTAATATTTTAAATGGAATTAAATTATGACTAGCATTAATCGAATATTTATGTATATATATCAAATACCTCTCCCATGTTTCTTTAGGCATTTTTGTCATTAATTCTTTTTCCCAGTCTACTCTAATTGCCTCTGTTTATGGCAATTCTCTATTACTGCTATATAAATATGATATTATTTTTTGTGAGTCCGCCTTAATATTCATTGCTTCTTCCAATGGGTCTATTATTATGTTCTGTAGTCTTGGTATATATTTTTTTATAAAGTCACATATCGGTAAATATTTAAAGTATTGGTTATTATTCAGATTAAATTTTGATTTTAATTGTTGAAATGATAATACATTTCCCATTTCGTACATGTCACCCAACTTTTTAATTCCCAATCTTTCCCATTGTCTATATGTTTTATCCATAAAAGATGGTTTAAATACCAGATTATTCACTATTTGTGTTAATGATGATAAGTTTCTTAATTTTAAAGTTAATGTTATTTGTTTCCAAATTCGAATTATATTGTGTATGATTGGATTTTTCTTATAAAATATATTATTCAATTGTATCAGGGAGAAGAGAATCACTCCTAAATCATAAGGAAAACAATCCTCTTTCTACATTCTTATCCATTCCATCTGTTGAGAAGGACAGTCCAACCAATAAATGTTATTCTTAATATGCACTGCCCAATAATAATAAAAAAATTAGGCAGTGCAAGTTCCCCTACATCTTTAGGTTTACACAAATGATGTATTTTAATTCTATGTGCTTTGTTGTCCCATATAAATTTAGTAATATTAGAGTCTAGTTTTTTTTTTAAATATATTTTGGTATATATATTGGTATGGATTGAAATAAATATATTATTTGTGGTAGCACTATCATTTTTATAGCATTTATTCTGCCAATTAATGATAGTGGGAGTGTTTTCCAAAATGTATTCAGAGCGTTCAACTTATTTAACAAAGGACTAAAATTAGCATTAAATAATGATTTATATCTTCTAGTAACTTGAATACCTAAATACTTAAATTTTTCCGTTGCAATTTTAAATGGAAATTTTAATAGATGATTCGCTTTCTGGGGCTGTAATGACATAATTTCACTTTTATTCCAATTTATTCTATATCCAGAAAAAGAGCCAAATTCCTCTATTACGTTTAGTAAATTCGGGATACTCGTTTCTGAATTTCTAATATATAAAAGTATATCATCCGCATAAACCAGGACCAAACGGGGTTTATACCTAAAAGACAATCATTTAACAATTTGAGATGACTTTTTAATATAATGTATTCACATAAAGGGGAAAAGGAAGACTTATCAGTTATATCTTTGGATGCAGAGAAAGCATTTGATCAGGTAGGTTGGCAGTATTTGTACATAGTACTCCAAAAATTTTATATGGGAGATAATTTTATTAGATGGGTAAAATTATTATATGATAAACCAATGGCAAGAATATTAACTAATAATATGGTGTCTCCAAAATTCCAATTATCACGGGGCAATAGGCAGGGATGTGTTTTATCACCCCTGCTATTTGCCCTTATGATAGAGCCTCTGGCTGAAAGAATAAGAATACAACCGAATATTCAGGGATATAATATAGATATATTATAAAAAGGATTTTATACCTGGCATTCCCTCAAGTTTTAAACTAAAAGTCAGCGGAGAGTGATCAGAAATAATACTATTGTGGTATTTAGGATATATCGTATATGGTATTAATTTTGTATCCACTAAGAAATAATCAATTTTTGAATAAGTTTTGTGTACTGATGAATAAAACGAATATTCCCTTCCAGTTGGATTAACTATTCTCCATACATCTGTTATATTAGTGTTTTTTATATGTGTTTAAGAATTCACTAGACTTGCATTTGACACTACCCTTCTTTAATTTTATTGATTTGTCTAAGTATGAATCTATAACACAATTAAAGTCCCCCCTAGTATTACATTTTGAAAATTGTACTCATCTATTTTATCTATAATTTTCTTTAAAAATTGGGGATTATCAAAATTTGGTGCATAAATATTTATCAGAGTCAGTGGAGTAGAATAAATTTCTCCCGCCACTATCTAATCTTCCTTCTTTATCAGATATTGTATTATTTTTGTTGTTGTTTTTTTGTTGTTGTTTATTTTTGTTAGAAGTAAGTACAATAGTGTGGTACTTGAGTACCTAATACATACATACATATTTCCATTCTTGTACAACTTCGTACTTTTGATTTAATAATAAAAGAACAGTGAAAGAAAAAATAAATAAAGAGTGTTGGAATAGATAGACAAGCGAGTAGAAACAGATAGCCCAAGAAATAAAGGACAGAGATGAGAAGCTAAAAAGATTGAAAGAAAAGGAGAAAGTAAAGAAAAGAGAGATTAGGAGAGATCTACCTATCTCGTATTTTTGCCCATCCGTCACCCGGTTCTAAACCATTTAATTCCTAAGGTTATGTTATGTTGCACCATATGCTTGTAAAAAAGTTGATAAAAGGAGACCAAGACTTTAAGAATAGGTCTACTTTGCTTAGTAGGAGGGATCTCATTTCTTCAAGATGTAGCATTTCAGACATGTTTGAAATCCACATCTTGAATGTTGGTATGTTTTTCCAAAATTTGAGTATAAGTTTTTTTGCTGTTATTAGACCGTAATTAAGAAAAGCTTCTTGGAATATAGTTAGTTTACTTCCCTCGTCCATTGATCCAAAAATAATCAGTTTTGTATTGGGGTTCAATTTTGTGTTAAATAGTTTTGTAAAAATTCCAAAAATTTCATTGCAAAATTTATACAGTTTTGTACAAGAGACAAGGAAATGTGCTATAGTGGCATTTTGAGTTAGACATTTGTCGCAGATGGGGGAAACATTTGAAAATATTTTATTCAGTCTAGTTTTCGAATAATATAGTCTATGTAAAATTTTAAATTGAATTAGGTTATGTCTTACATTAATTAAACATTTATTTACATATAATAATTTTTTTTCCCCATCTATCGAGGGGAAAAATCCTCTTTCTCCATTTTTATCCAATCTACCTGTTGGGCAGAACTGTCCAACCAATAGATTATATTTTTAATATTCACTGCCTAATAGTAATACAATAAGTCAGGGAGTGTCAGTCCTCCTGATTCTTTAGATTTACACAAGTGTTTTTATTAATTCTGTGTGATCTATAATCCCATATGAAGTTTATAATATCAGAGTCTAGTTTTTTAAAGATTTTTTTAGGTAAGTATATTGGTATTGATTGAAATAGGTACAATATTTGTGGTAAGAAGATCTTTTTTTTTCTTTTTTTTGTAAAATATTTTTATTAGAAGTAATTACATATTAAGAAGAAATAATATAAGATCAAAGAAAAAAAAAAGAAAATATTATCGTCACATACATTCTTAATATTTTAAACTTTTACAGTCAATATTATTTATACTTCTAAATATATTTTTTATTTTATAACAGTAGGAAATAGAAATAGGTAATAAAGAGAAAAAGAGATAAAAAAGAGATAAATTAAATGAGTGGAGTATTAAACAAGATATTCTTCATTTGAGATATATTCATGGTCTATTGTATATAATTCTTCATCTATTCATTCATTCAGGCTTCAGTCATGGCCTCGAACCGGACCATCTTAACCCTTTAAATATTCAATAAATGGAGACCATATTCCTCTGAATTGATCCAGCCTGTCCATCAGGACAAGTCTTAATCGTTCCAGATGAAGTGTCTCCGACATTTCTGTAATCCACATTTTAATTGTAGGGGAAATGGGACCTTTCCAAAATCTTAGTATTAATTTTTTTTTTACCAATTATTAAACTATAACCAATAAAAATTAATTTGTTGTGCTGTTAATATCTGATTCGTTTCTAGTATTCCCAATATGATTAATTTTGAATCTGGAATTAAATTTGCATTAACTACAATTGAGATTATCTTAAAAATTTCTATCCAAATATTAGTAATTTTTATATATTTTGTGAATAAATGCGTTAAATTAGCTTCTAATTGTTGACATTTATCACATATCGCGGAAACATTTGAGAAAATTCTATTTAATTTGGATTTTGAGAGATGTAATCTATGTATAACTTTAAATTGTATCAAAGAGTGTCTGGCATTTAATGAACAGTGATGTATATGTTGTAAACTTTCATTCCATACTTCTCTACTAATTACTTGACCTAATTCGTTTTCCCATGCTTGTCTATATTTATCCGTATTTGGTAAATCATTTTCCAGTAAGATATTATAGATATAGGATATTAATTTTTCTGTATTCGGATGTTTATTTAGACATTCATCTAACATTTCTGTCTTTCTATTCCTAAAATCTAATATATTTGATTTAACATAATCTCTAATTTGTAGATATCTAAAATATTCTTTGGAATGTAATCCATAATTTTGTTGTAATTCCTGAAATGAGAGAAATAAACTTTCCCTGTAGAGATCACCAATCTTATTTATTCCATAGTTCTTCCATTTTAAGAAACCTTTATCCATCAATGAAGGTTTAAAATAAATATTGTTTACAATTGGAAGAGCTAGTGGTGTATTCTGTAATTTTAATGTTTTTTTTTAATTGTTTCCAAATACGTATTCCACTTTCTATATTGGGTTTCCTCTATAAGTTTTTCTTATGTATTGTAGTATTAGCATATAAAATCGAGCTAATTTCAAAAGGTAAACAGTCTTCTTTTTCTATTTTTAACCAGTTTTGGTTTTTATCTAGTTCTTCCAACCAGAAAATTCATATTTTTTATATTAACTGCCCAATAATAACACATAAAATTAGGCAATGCAAAAACCTCCATTCATTTTGATTTACATAAATGCTTTTTAATTATTCCTATGGTTTTATAAAACCCAAATAAATTGGTAACAATAGAGTCCCACTTTCTTAAAAAAAATTTTAGGAAGATATATCGGGTATCATTTGAAACAAGTATAGTAATTGTGGAAAAAAAATCATTTTTATCGCATTAATCTACCTAACATTGAAATAGGTAATGTTTTCCAATATTGAATATTCTTAAGTAATTTATTCAATAAGGTGGGAAATTAAGATTTAAATAAAGAATCATATCTTTTTGTTACATAAATTCCAAGATATTTAATTTTTTCATTTGCAATCTTAAAAGGGTATTGTTGTAATATATGTAAGTTATTTCCCATTATTGGCATAAGTTCACTTTTATTCCAGTTAATTCTATATCCTGAGAACGATCCAAATTGAGTTACTAAATCTAACAAGTTAGGGATACTAATTTCTGGTTTCGTGATATAAAGTAATACATCATCTGTGTATAAAGAAATTTTATTTTCAGCTTCTTTAGTTTCATACCATAATCTTTCAGGATGCAATCTCACAGATTTTGCTAGTGGTTCTATTGCAAGCGCAAACAGTAGTGGAGATAAAGAGCAACCTTGTCTGCAGCCTCGGAATAAGTTAAATTTAGTTGTTAACACTTGGTTTATTAATATTCTAGCTGTTGGTCTGGTATATAGTAATTTAACCCATATTATAAACTTCTCCCCCAACTGAAAAAATTCCATAATCGAAAATAAATAAGACCCATTCAATCTGATCAAAAGCTTTCTCTGCATCCAACGAAATAATTGATAAATCCTTATTAATGCTTCTTTTTGAATATATAATATTAAATAATCTTCTCAGGTTGTTTGAGGAATATCGTTTTGGTATAAATCCTGTTTGATCTAAGTGAATTAGTTTATTAATCACTGTGTTTAGTCTTTGTGCTAATATTTTTGTTAATATTTTTTGATCAGTTTTTAAAAGAGATATAGCTCTATATGACCCTGGATCATCAAGATTTTTTATCTAATTTAGGTATAAGGGTTATAATAGATTTCATTTAATGTTTCTGGTAATTTCTGTTGTGCATAAGTGTGTTCACATAGTGTCTTCAAACGTGGAGCTATCATATCATAAAATATTTTATAAAATTCTGCTCCAATACCATCTGGTCCTGAGTTTTAACCATTTTTTAATGATCTAATAGTTTCTTCAATTTCTTTAGTAGTTATATTTCAACGTTTTATAATTCCCTATCTTCTAAATCCAGTCCTTTTAGATTACAATTTTTTTTTAAATGTTTCTACTCCTATTCGATTTTCTTTTGTTTTAGCTGAATATAAATTTTTATAATATTGCAAAAATCTCTCATTTATATCTTTGTACTAGTAATTCCCCTTTATCTGATTTAATCCTATAAATTAATTTTTCTCCTTCCAATTTTCTTAACTGACGAGCCAATAGTTTATGTGGTTTGTCACCAAATTCAAATTGTATTTGTTTAGTATATTGGTATAGTTTTACAACTTGGTCTGACTGTATTTTATTTAATTTATATTTCAATGCAAAAATTTTATTATGTTTTATCATAGTTGGGTTAACAGAGTTCTCTGTATCTAACTGTTTAATTTCTCTTTCCAATTCTCTTTACTATAAAATGCTTGAGAAGATATCATAATTCCCTGAACATACGCTTTAAAAGTTTCCCATAAGAGGGATGAAGATATGGTGTATCGTTTGTTTCAAAGAAAATCTTGATCTGTTTTGTAATATATTCTTGAGTTATTTTGTCCTTTAAAATTTGTGGATTAAATCTCCATTAACCTTGTTTTTCCATTTTACCAGTTATTTTCATCTTAAAAGTTAAGGGTGCATGATCTGAAATTATAATATATTGTGATATTTTGAATTGTACGTAAGTGGAATGAGTTTTAAATCTACCAGAAAATAATCTATTCTTGAATAAGTTTTATGCACGGGTGAGTAAAATGAGTATTCTCGTCCTGTTGGATTTTGCAATCTCCAAACATCTTTAATATTACTAGTGTCTATATATGCATTTATTAACTTACTGGAGTGCGATTTAAGTTTCCGTTGTTTTGATGATCTATCCAAATAAGGATCTAGTGTGCAGTTTAAATCTCCTCCAATTATTAAATTGTATTCTGATAATTCCGGAATGGTATTAAATATTTTTTTTAAAACAGCGGACTATCAAAATTTGGGCCATATACATTGACAAAAATCATTTTTTGTGTGTATAATTCTCCTATTACAATAATATATCTACCATCACTATCAGTTATTATTGAAGTATGTTTAAATGCAGTGCCTTTACGAATTAATATTGCTACACCTCTAGATTTGTGTGTGAAAGAAGAGTGATATACTTTATCAATCCATTTGGCCTTTAATCTATGTTCTGCCTCTTTTTTTAGATGTGTCTCTTGGATAAATGCAAACGTCTATTTTAAGTGCTTTTAAATGTGCTAATACCTTACCCCTCTTAATTGTTTCGTTAATACCTTTAACATTCCAACTACAAAACGTTATTCCTCCATTCCCCGTATTCGTATGTAAGTCTTGCATCTTTTATCTAAAGGGATGTATAATAGAGCAAATGGTACAGTTCGACATACCAGACCTTACACCTGAACTTCGAATAGACAAATTTCAAAACCCTTGATTTTCTCTCACATATATATCTCCTTTGCATTAATTTATAATTCCACTCAAATGTAAAATAATAATAGCAATAATCAGAAATAGTATTAAAAAAGGGATAGATTAAGAGAGTAGTAGAGTGCACAAAGAAAGAAACAACTACATCTAGTATAAGTGTAGTTAGTGTTAGCCATACTAACATGACTAGCAATCTAAGGACTTCCGTAGTGAATGTTAAATGTTGTCCATCTCCATGAATCACTAAAATTAATATTCCAAAATAAATTACTAATTAAACTAATTTGTGTAAAAAGTTCATAGTCAAGTATATAGAAATATATATACTTAATGCCTATTAGTAAACTATAATAATACAAATATATAATAAAGAGAAAACGAAAAAAGAAAAAATTTAAATTAAAAAAATAATGAAAAAAGACCCAATTTATGGAAAAAATAAAAAGTAAAAAAGAAATAAAAAATACCAGGGGAGATAAGTGAAGTCAAAGTTTATATTTGTATATTTATATTTACTATTTACTTAATTCTAAGTTAGTCGGCTATAATTAATTATTAATTATTAATCAATAATTAGCAATTATTTAATTATTAATGATACTAGTGTATTAAATTTAATATATGTTTATATATGTTAATATATGTTAATTATTAAACTAGTAGTGTGAGTATTCTAATTATTAGTATCCATGGAAATGTCTTCAATCCAAATCTCCTCGATTTTCCCGTCCGCCTCCTTCTCCGTCTTCTTTAGATGAAACAAGTCCATGGTCTATTGGAGTCTTCAACCAATCTTGAAAATACAGTTTAATTGTTCCTTTAATTCATCTTTGAAGGTTCCATTCAGTCTTCTTCTCGCTCCTTAATCCTTTGGGCAAATCTCAATGCGTTCTCTGGATTTTTAAAATAATGTTCTTCCTGATTGTAGGTGACTCTCAGTGTGGCTGGGTATCTCAAAGTATACTTCAGATTCTTCACTTCCCTCAGAATTCGTTTGGTTTCTTTAAACGCATTCCGTTTCTTAGAGACCTCTGCTGGATAGTCTCGGTAGATACTGATCGAATCTTCTTCATATTTAAGATTTCTACTTTTACAACTTTATTCATCATATCTTCCAAAACATAATCATACTGGACTTTTACTATCATTTGTCTTGGAGGAGCATCATGCTTTGTATAACGTCTCATTACTCTGTGTGCTCGGGCTAGCAAAGGCTTTTCTTCCAGAAATAAAACCTTTTGTAGTAAGTTTGCAGTAAACTCTCGGGTATCTTGATTCTTTTCTCTCCCTTCTCGAATACCCACGATCCTTAGGTTCTGCCTTCTCTGGCGTCCTTCCAGCTCAGTACACTTATCAGTAACTTTGCCCAATAAGTCGGATAATCGTTGACTTTCTTTGACGAGTGTTTTCGTAGTCTGAGTATTTGTTTGGACTAATTCTTCAAGGTCTTTTATGGATGTTGATTGTAGCTTAATTTCTTCCAGCACTGGTTCCATTTCCTTTTCCACCTTTTTTTCAATTTTTTCATGCAACTCATCCATTATACTTGCAAATTTTTCGGTCACTACTTCTGTAATTTCCTTTCGGAGCATTTCTGATAAATCCGTAGTCGAGAGATTAACTTCAGATTTTAACTCCTTCATCTCAATCTTGATTTTATTCATTTCTTCCATAAAGTTCATTTTTTCCAATTCCATGTTTAATTCAGACTTCATTTCTTTCTTTAATTCTGCCATTTCTTGCACAAAAAAAATTTTGAGTTCTTCCAATTCCGATTTTTTTTTCGATTTTTTAGACAAATCTTCTAGGGACTGTGTCCTACCTGAGGCAGAGGCTTCAGTCAGGCCTTGCTCTTGTTCAGCCATTTTTTTTTTTGATACCGGAGTCTGGATTTCTCTGGTGGGCTGCGCTGTGTTGACATTACGGTCGCACGCCTGATGACGTCACTCACGGCAGCCGGTGTAGAAGCAGCAGATGCAGAAGCAGTAGGAGCAGCAGGTAGGTTTTTTCCCCGTTTTCTCCCCGGTTTTTTCTTGTTTCTTCACGGAGGTGGCTGGCGTTGCCTTCTAGTCCTCCATAGCGCCACCGGAAGTCCTCAGAAGATCATTTTTATCGCGTTTATTCTGCCTATTAAGGACATCGGCAGTGTTTTCCAAAATTTAATCAACCCATTTAATTTAGTTAATAAAGGCATATAGTTTGCGTTGAGTAATGATTTATATTTCCTAGTGATTTGGATGCCCAAATACTTACATTTTTTTGTTGCAATTCTAAAGGGGAATTTCAACAAATGTGTCCGCTCTTGAGGTTTTATCATCATAATTTCGCTTTTGTTCCAATTTATTCTATATCCTGAAAAAGAACCAAATTCCTCTATTAAATTTAGTATATTTGGTATGCTAATTTGCGAATTTGTTATATATAGTAATATGTCGTCTGCATACAATGAAATTTTATTATTTGAGTGTTTGGTATTATATCCATGAATATTCGGATGACTTCTTATACTTTCTGCTAAAGGCTCTATCACTAGTGCAAATAGCAGGGCCGATAGTGCGCACCCCTGCCTATTGCCCCTTGCTAATTGGAATTTCGGGGATAATATATTATTAGTCAGTATTCTAGCCGTCGGCTTATCATATAATAATTTTACCCATGAGATAAAGTTATCTCCCATGTTAAATTTTTGCAATACTTTGAATAAATATAGCCAGATAAAGTATATCATCTGCACATAATTAAATTTTGTTATTAGAGTCTTTAGTATTATATCCCTGAATATTCGGATGTATACTTATCCTTTCAGCCAGAGGCTCTATCCTAAGGGCAAATAGCAGGGGTGATAAAACACATCCCTGCCTATTGCCCCGTGATAATTGGAATTTTGGAGACACCATATTATTAGTTAATATTCTTGCCATTGGTTTATCATATAATAATTTTACCCATCTAATAAAATTATCTCCCATATAAAATTTTTGGAGTACTATGTACAAATACTGCCAACCTACCTGATCAAATGCTTTCTCTGCATCCAAAGATATAACTGATAAGTCTTCCTTTTCCCCTTTATGTGAATACATTATATTAAAAAGTCATCTCAAATTGTTAAATGATTGTCTTTTAGGTATAAACCCTGTTTGGTCCTGGTTTATCAATTTATTAATATGTTTACTCAATCTTTCTGCTAAAATCTTTGCTAAATTTTTTTGATCTGTATTTAAAAGTGAAATAGCTCTATACGAGCCCGGATCTTCTAGATTGGCACATAGGTACCAATGACATAGGCAGAAAAAGTGATGAGGTCCTGAAGGGAGAATTTAGGGAGTTGGAGGGAAAGTTAAGGAGAAGGACCAAAAGGGTAAAGATTTCAGGATTACTGCCTGTGCCGCGTGACAGTGAGAGTAGGAATAAAATGAGGTGGAGGATAAATGCGTGGCTGAGGGACTGGTGCAGTGGGCAGGGATTCAAGTTTCTTGATCACTGGGACCTCTTTTGGGGAAGGCATGATCTGTACACAAAGGACGGGTTGCACTTGAGCCCGAGGGGGACCAATATCCTGGCAGGGAGATTTGCAAAGGCTACTGGGGAGACTTTAAACTAGAAAGGCTGTGGGGAGGGACTCGGGTAGAGGGGCTAGGGGTCAGGGTGTGGGGCAAGAGGCAGAGAAGGGGAAGCACTCGATCCAAAATGTAGGCGAGAAAGATGAAAACGATAATAGACAGAGAATAAGGGATGGTGGGTTTCTAAAAATGTGTATATTTTAATGCGAGGAGCATTGTAAGTAAGGTGGACGAACTTAGAGCCTGGATTGACACCTGGAAATATGATGTTGTGGCAATCAGTGAAACATGGTTGCAGGAGGGCTGTGATTGGAAACTAAATATTCCAGGATTTCGTTGCTTCAGGTGTGATAGAATTGGAGGGACCAGAGGGGGAGGTGTTGCATTGCTTGTCAGAGAAGATATTACAGCAGTGCTTTGGCAGGATAGATTAGAGGGCTCGTCTAGGGAGGCTATTTGGGTGGAACTGAGAAGTGGGAACGGTGTAGCAACACTTTTAGGGGTGTATTATAGACCGCCAAATGGGGAGCGTGAATTGGAAGAGCAAATATGTAAGGAGATAGCAGATATTAGTAGTAAGCACAAGGTAGTGATTGTGGGAGATTTCAATTTTCCAAAAATAGACTGGGAAACACATTCTGTAAATGGGCTGGATGGTTTGGAGTTTGTAAAATGTGTGCAGGATAGTTTTTTGCAGCAGTACATAGAGGTATCGACCAGAAAAGGGGCAGTGCTGGACCTCCTGTTAGGAAATGAGGCAGGTCAGGTGACGGAGGTATGCGTTGGTGAGCACTTCGGGACCAGTGATCACAATACCATTAGTTTTTCAATATAATTATGGAGAGAGTCAGAACTGGACCTAGGGTGGAGATTTTTGATTGGAGAAAGGCTAACTTTGAGGGAATGCGTAAGGATTTTAAAGGAGTGAATTGGGACACTTTGTTTCATGGGAAGGATGTAGAAGAGAAATGGAGGACATTTAAAGGGGAAATTGTAAGAGTACAGAATCTTTATGTCCCTGTTAGGTTGAAAGGAAATAGTAAAAATTGGAAAGAGCCATGGTTTTCAAGGGAAATTGGACACTTGTTTCGAAAAAAGATAGATTTCTACAATAATTATAGAAGGCATGGAGTAAATGAGGTGCTAGAGGAGTATAAAGAATGTAAAAAGAATCTTAAGAAAGAAATTAGGAAGGCTAAAAGAAGATATGAGGTTGCTTTGGCAAGAAAGGTGAAAGTAAACCCAAAGGGTTTCCACAGCTATATTAATAGCAAAAGGATAACGAGGGATAAAATTGGACCATTAGAGAACCAGAATGGACAGCTATCTGCAGAGCCAAAAGAGATGGGGGAGATATTGAACAATTTCTTTTCTTCGGTATTCACCAAGGAGAAGGATATTGAACTCGGTGAGTTAAGGAGGAAAATGTAGAGTAGCTATGGAAACTATGAGATTCAAAGAGGAGGAAGTACTGACACTTTTGAAAAATATAAAAGTGGATAAGTCTCCAGGTCCTGACAGGATATTCCCTAGGACATTGAGGGAAGTTAGTGTAGAAAATAGCAGGAGCTATGACAGAAATATTTCAAATGTCATTAGAAAACGGGAATAGTGCCGGAGGATTGGCATACTGCGCATGTTGTTCCATTGTTTAAAAAGGGTTCAAAGAATAAACCTAGCAATTATAGACCTATTAGTTTGACGTCAGTGGTGGGCAAATTAATGGAAAGGATACTTAGAGATAATATATATAAGCATCTGGATAAACAGGGTCTGATCAGGAACAGTCAACATGGATTTGTGCCTGGAAGGTCATGTTTGACAAACCTTCTTGAATTTTTTGAAGCGGTAACTAGGGAAATTGATGAGGGTAAAGCAGTGAATGTTGTCTATATGGATTTCAGTAAGGCATTTGACAAGGTTCCCCATGAAGGTTGGTTAAGAAGGTTGAATCTTTGGGTTTAATGGCGGAGTAGCAAGATGGATTCAACAGTGGCTGAATGGGAAGATGTCAGAGAGTAATGGTGGATGGCTGTTTATCAGGTTGGAAGCCGGTGACCAGTGGGGTGCCTCAGGGATCCCGTGTTGGGTCCACTGTTGTTTGTCATGTACATCAATGATCTGGATGATGGGGGTGGAAAATCGGATAAGTAAGTATGCAGATGATACTAAGATAGGTGGTGTTGTGGATAATGAAGTAGATTTTCAAAGTCTACAGAGAGATTTGGGCCATTTGGAAAAGTGGGCTGAAAGATGGCAGATGGAGTTTAATGCTGATAAGTGTGAAGTGCTACATCTTGGCAGGACAAATCAAAATAGGACGTACATGGTAAATGGTAGGGAATTGAGGAATGCTGTGGAACAGAGGGATCTAGGAATAACTGTGCATAGTTCCCTGAAGGTGGAATCGCATGTAGATAGGGTGGTAAAGAAAGCCTTTGGTGTGCTGGCCTTTATAAATCAGAGCATTGAATATAGGAGTAGGGAAGTAATGTTAAAATTGTACAAGGCATTGGTCAGACCAATTCTGGAGTATGGTGTACAATTTTGGTCGCCTAGTTATAGGAAGGATATCAACAAAATAGAGAGAGTACAGAGGAGATTTACTAGAATGTTGCCAGGGTTCCAGCAACTATGTTACAGAGAAAGGTTGAACAAGTTAGGTCTTTATTCTTTGGAGCGCAGAAGGTTAAGGGGGGACTTGATTGAGGTCTTTAAAATTATGAAAGGGATAGACAGAGTTGACGTGGATACGTTTTTCCCATTGAGGGTAGGGAAGATTCAAACAAGAGGGCATGACATGAGAATTAAGGGACAGAGGTTTCGGGGTAACGTGAGGGGGAACTTCTTTACTCAGTGTGGAATCAGCTTCCAGCAGAAGTGGTAGAGGCAGGATCGATTTTAACATTTAAGAGTAAAGTGGATAGGTATATGGACGTGAAGGGAATGGAGGGGTATGGTCCTGAGTGCAGGTAGATGGGACTAGGGGAAAACAAATGGTCGGCACGGACTGGAAGGGCCGAGAGGGCCTGTTTCCGTGCTGTAATTGTTATATGTTATATGGTTTATCTTTTTTTGGTATAAGCATAATTGTAGATTCTGCTAAAGTTTCTGATAATGTGTTTTCGGTAAAAGCATGACTGTATAATTCAAGTAATCGTGGGACCATTAACTCCTGAAATCGTTTATAGAATTCATTATTAAAACCATCAGGCCCTGGTGTCTTCCCATTTTTCAGTTATTTTATTGTTTCTCTTATTTCTTCACTTGTAATCTGAGCTCCCAATTCCTCTTGTTCTAAGATATCCAATTTTGGCAAATTACAATTATCTAAAACATTTATAATTTTATTGTCTTCACTGTTAGTTTTAGATGTATATAAATTTTGATAAAATTGAGAGAACCTTTTGTTAATGTCCTTAGGTAAAGTTAATAGTTCCCCGTTCTCTGATTTAATGTTAATAATTGTTTTTTCCTTTTCTTGCTTCTTCAATTGCCGTGCTAGAAGTTTATGTGGTTTATCCCCAAATTCAAACTGTATTTGTTTTGTGATCTGTAATAATCTTATTACTCTTGCCGATAATATTCGATTAAGTTTAAATTCAATAATGTTATCTTATTATGTTTATCTATAGTTAGGTCTTTTGCGTTACCTAATTGTAATAATTTAATTTCCTTTTCTAACGTCCATTCTTCTGTCCTATTTTTTTATTTAAAAAACTTTGATACGAAATTATAACTCCACGGATGAATGCCTTAAAAGATTCCCATACTAGAGATGGTGAAATACCTGGTGTCTCGTTTGTTTCAAAAAAAAATTTCATTTGTTGTTTTAAATACTCGTAACCTTGTGAATCATTATCTATTTGTGTGTTAAATCTCCAAAAGGATTCTATACCTGGCATTCCCTCAAGTTTTAAAGTAAAAGTCAGCGGGGAGTGATCAGAAATAATACTATTGTAATTTGTAATTTGTAATTTGAGTATTATTTGCAGAGGTTTTCGATGTATATAAATTTTGATAAAATTGAGCAAATCTTTTATTAATATCTTTAGGTAGTGTTAGTAATTCCCCTCTGTCTGATTTAATTTTAGTAATTGTATTTTCTGTTTCCCGTTTTTTCAGTAGGCGTGCTAAGAGTTTATGTGGTTTATCACCAAATTCAAAATTTTCTTGTTTTGTAGTTTGAAATAATCTTATTATTCTAGCCGATAAAATTTTATTTAATTTATATTTAATATTGTTATCTTATTATGTTTATCTATAGTTGGTTCTTTGGCATTTTCTAAATCCAATTGTCTAATTTCTTGTTCTAACTGCAATTGTTCAGTGTTATTCTTTTTATTTTGGAAAGCTTGATATGAGATTATAGTTCCTCTAATAAATGCCTTAAAAGTTTCCCATAATAAGGAGGGTGAAATATCTGGTGTATCATTTGTCTCAAAAAAAATCCCATCTGCTCTTTTAAATATGTACATCCTTGTGAGTTGTTTAAGATTTGGGGGTTAAACCTCCAAAACGATTTTTTGTCAGGCATTCCATCTAATTTTAAAGAAAAAGTTAGTGGGGAATGATCAGAAATAATACTATTATGATATTTAGAATTATATGTATATGGAATTAGTTTTGTGTCCACTAAGAAGTAATCAATACGTGAATATGTTTTATGTACCGTTGAATGAAATGAATATGCCCTGCCTACAGGGTTAGCGATCCTCCATACATCTGTTATATTGGTATTTTTCCTATATGTATTTAGGAGCTCACTAGTTTTAGATTTTTTGTTAATCCTTTTTTGTTTTGCTGATTTATCCAAATATGGATTTAAAACACAATTCAAATCTCCCCCTTTTATCACATTTTGATAGTTGAGTTCTGTAATTGTATCCAAAATTTTACTAAAGAATTGGGGATTGTCAAAATTAGGAGCATAAATATTTATCAAAGTAAGTGGAGTAGAATAAATTTCTCCCGTGACTATGACGTACCTCCCTCTTTATCTGCTATGGTATTCTTTAATTTAAATGGTATACCTTTACGAATGATAATAGCCATACCTCTAGATTTAGAAGTAAATGAAGAATAGTATGTTTGCCCAATCCAATTTGCCTTCAATCTTATCTGTGTTTGATATTTCAGATGCGTCTCCTGTAAGAAAATTATATCACTGTTTAAAGCTTTTAATTGGGCAAAGATCTTACCCCTTTTAATTGGTTCATTTGCACCCGTTATATTCCAACTACAGAACGTGATTCCTCCAGTTTTCTTTTGTTTATCGTCTTGCATTATGGATCATGTTAATACCTTTACTTCATATGGTGCAACCAAGAACCTCATAACTCTAGGTGAAGGATGGTCATCCCCAGCTGTTAAGTTTTGTTGGCATCTCCGCTTCAGAATAGACCTTGAAAAAGACCAGAAAGTGTAAAGTCGTGAAAAGATAATTAACAAACAAAAAGTGATATTATAATATCCAAAAATAAAATTATTATAATTAAAAACAAACCACCAACAGGTGGTAGAAAAATTCTTGTTGACTTCCGTTGATGTTTTTATGTTTCGCTCTGCCCCCTTGACCAATTATTATTAATTGGAAGAGAGAGCGATACAAAGTTCAAATATATATATATATATAATAAAACGCACTCCAATAGATAGATTAGAAATATATCTTCAAAGAGGAAAAACAAAATAAAAAAGAGTTTCCGAGTATATATTTAGATATAACTAATTATGTTAATTATATATCCATATCTATTGATATGCCTAGATCTATTACAATTAAGTCTCAATCTTTTGTATCAGTCAGCAGCAGGTTCCAAGGGGTTAACCAGATTCAGACCCTTGGATAACTTCCAAGTATCTGAGTCTCCTCCCCACTCTTTGCGTGCAATTTAGACTAAATCTACTATATCCATAACATTTGTTAGTATGTTATTAGTACTTATCAATCATATTTAACTCGTTATTCTTATATTTAGCAAGTAATTAACATCATGAAATAAACATCAGCCATTATTAAGCTATGCCTTAATATTACAAAATTTTATTAATTATATTTTATGTTAGTATATAATTGTGTTTCTTAAATCATAAATTTCTATATACAAGTTCACTGATAATATTTTTCCATTTTCTCAAGTTATTTTCCCCGCCACAGTTTTTCTTCTTTGTCAATCCTTTGTTGAAATGAAACATAAAATCCGACCTTGAATAAACATTCCAAAGAAAAAATGGCTAGACAACACCTCGAGGAAAGTTCGCCATCTTAACCAGAGCAGTCTTTTTTGTATGTTAAAAAAAGAGAAACACAGTTCTTTCTTCGTCGTTTCTCCTCTGTGTTATTGTAGGAGACCAACTCCTAATGATCAGTAGACCTCCTTTGTGATACTTTGTGCATATTTAAATGCCTCTTCTGGATCCATGAATGCATGTTCAACATAGTTATAAGTAATTCTCAATTTCGCGGGATATACTATCCCATATCTTACTCCCGAGACCTCTTTCAGTAGCCTTCTCGTGTTTGTAAACTTGTCCCTCTTTTCCATGACTTTAGCTGGAAAATCACGGAAGAATCTTAGTTTGTCTTCTCCAAACATCAAATTCACTCCATATGGAATCTTTTTCATAATTCCTTCCAGGGTTGAAATGTCATAGAATTTCAGAATAATCTGTCTTGGGGGGGGGGGGGGGGCAGTTGAGCTTGCTTGAGCCTTACGTCGGACCCGGTGAGCCATATCTATTCTCGGGGCTTCAGGCAGCTTAAGTACTTGTTTGAGTAAGTTGGCAGCAAACTCCTGAAAGTTTTGTCCACTCTCCTTTCCTTCTGTTACTCCAACTATTCTCAGGTTCTGCCTCCTTGATCTCGCTTCCAAGTCCATACATTTATGCTTCATTTTAGCAAGTTCCAGTGCTTTCTTGTTCCTTTTTTAGTCTCTTTATCTCCTTAACCATCTCAGTTATCGTATTATCCATTCCTTCCATAGCCGCATCAGTAGACTTTAACATTGCGTCCAGCTTTTTATTACAGTTCTTATCAATCCGCTTAATTTTTTTGTTTAAATCCTCCTCAACCTCAACCACACGTTTGGTTAAGTCATCAATTTTCCCCATCAGCGTAGCATTATCTTGTTTAATTTTTTCTAAGAGGCTTCTGTCCAGCGCGACATTCCCCTCTTGTATCACTTCAGAAATAACTTCAGTGACTGACGTTAATACTGACTTTTCCAATTGTTCCATGTGGTCTCTTTGTTCCTCCATTGAAGTCATTTCTGTAGAAAGATTTCGAAAGTCAGCTTCTTCTTCTGAGCTTCCAGCTGATGCTTGAGGGGATTGAGGAGTCTTTCCAAGTTTTTTCAAGTAATCTCTTGTAGCAGGTCTTGAAGCAGGTTTTACAAGCTTCTGATGAGGTTTCACTTTTTTCATTTAAAACTGCCGTTATTCTCTGTTATCAGCAGAATTTCTGATAACACACAATTAAATAGCAGCTCCGGTAGTATATTTTAGAACTCCCCCGTCTTCCAACTCATATTTTAGCACATTAAAACATTCTTCGGGAACAGAGCAAAACAGCAGCGTCTCTCATCCCACCATTGACGCCGCCGGAAGTCAGATATTGTATTCTTTAATATAAATGGTATACCTTTCTGAATAATAGGAGTAAGATTAAATGAGAACTTACCTGTTTGAAGTTTGATCTTTATTTTATGAGGAGTTACGATGAGGGATTACGTGAAGAAGCCCCGCCAGGCGCAGGCTCGACATACTTCATAGCAGCGGCGTGAAAAACCCAGAACCAATAGCCGAAGAAAGATAGTAAGGCTCACACAAGACTAGAACTACCAGATGATCGTTTAGATTATGAGGGTCGGGAGCGGAGGGCACGTAATTCCTCATCGTAACTCCTCATAAAATAAAGTTCAAACTTCAAACAGGTAAGTTCTCGTTTAATCTTACTATTTTACTTTGGAGTCACGTGAGTGACTACGTGAAGATTTTAAAGCTCTGTGATTTTCATGCCGTAGATTCATTCCATACGACACACTGCTTCAATAGACACAGTAGTGAGTAAATAATATTATTGAACATTGCTTGAATAATGCAATAAGTATTTTAATATATAATAATAGAAGAAAGTAATACCCCTTTATAATAGGGGAAATTACAACAAAAGATATGAATCATTACATAGAAGAAAGCAAATATCAAACAGAACTCAACACTGCATGTGCAAATTCTGGCACCATGATAACAGGTTTATTGTAAAACTTGGAAAAAGTTTCTTCTTTACACCATCCTGTGGCCTCTAAAATTTGGTCGAGCGGCACGTCCTGTGCCATCGCCGCGGACGTGGACGCTGCCCTGGTGGAGCGAGATTTAAACACATCAGTGTCTACTCCAGCTAAATCCCAAACCTGTTTTAACCATCTAGAAATAGTTTGTACTGACAGTTTTTTGTATGTTTTTTATGAGCAATAATCACAACTTCAGAGACTCTTGGTTACTTCAATATATTGAATCAGATGCTTAACCACACACAATGTTTGGTCAACAGGATATGCTCTAAAGATTACCTTGGTTCCAGACTTCCCCGGTCTGCTCTGTTTGATTAGATCATAAACATAAAAAGTAATGTTATCTGCAGACAAATGCATACAATCTAAATGTAACATTTGCAATGTTTGTACTCTTTGTGCCGACACTAATGCCATAAGCATTACCACCTTAAATGTTAACTTCTGAAAAGATAGTGACGTAATTGGGGCCCATTGCCGAGGTAATGTGAGGACTATACTAACATCCCAAATTTCTGTATATCTGGGTTTGGGAGGATTTTTATTAAAAATCCCTCTCATAAATCGGGATATTAATGGATGAGACCCGATAGATAGGTGTTCTGACAATTGTCCTGAATGGGAAGACAAAGCACTACGAGCACTATTAATGGCACTATAACTAAGGTTCTGATCAAAATGCAACATGGCAAGGAACTCCAATACATCTGATATGTTTGCAGAATGATAAGATATCTCTGACTGAATACAAAAAGCTTCCCATTTCTTTATGTGAGACATATATTGTTTCTTAGTGCTATCTCTCCAAGCTGACGTTATGACTTCCATTGTCCTATCCGACAGTCCAAGCCCTTGTAATGGTCTGGTCAGAACTTGCAGATTAACAAATTAATATGAACATGTAATGGATGAACTTGTTCTGTCACTGGTTGTACCAACAAATCCCTGGAGCTGGGGATCGTCATAAAAGGTTCAATTATAATTCGAAGCATCAATGGGAACCCTGCCTGTGTAGGCCAGTTTGGAACCATCAAAACACCCTTAGCAGAGTCTTGCTCTATTTTATTGAGACATTGCCTAATCAGGCAAAATGGGGGTAAAGCATAGAAAAACATATTTCCCCAATGTAGCGAGAATGCATCCAGCTCCTGGGTCAGGCTCCCATGACATGTATATAGGCAATTGGTGATTTAATCTGGATGCAAACAAATCAATGTCTGGTACACCATGGTACAAATACTGATTGACAATTTTTTGGAAAATTTGTGGATTTAATATCCATTCTGTATTGTCTTTAAACTCCCGTGATCTGTTGTCTGCCACAACATTGTCTTTCCCTGGGAGATAGATAGCTGAAAGCCAGATATTCCTAGATATACACCAATTCCACATCTGGTTGACCAGATGATCACATGATACTGATCTTACTCCACCCATGTGATTGATATATGCTACAGCTGTGGTATTGTCTACTTGTAATTGAACATGCAAGTCCTCCATAGCAGAACAATAAGCTTTTTATCCAAAAAATGCCCCCAATAACTCCAAATAATTAATACCATATGTTTGGAGAATTAAGTCCTCTTGGACAGTCCATCTACCACCACAGCTGGTGTCATTGTTCATAGCCCCCCATCCGAGAGCACTAACATCAGTTTGTAATACTACTGTAGGTTGCTGAATAACAATGTTTTTAGTAGCTTGTGCAATATTCTCAATCCACCACTGTAATTCAGCCAAAGCTTCTGTTGGCAACTGCATGGGTCTGTCAAAATGACCTGCACGCTTTTTTAGTGCTTGTGCTTTTGCCCTTTGAAGATTTTGATAATGCAAAGGGCCAAACTCAACAGCAGGAAACGCTGCTACTATCTTACCAATAACCCTAGCTACTTCTCGGATGGAGGGATAAGGTTTGTCAGCAATGAATTCACACTCATTTGTAATATCCACAATTTTATCTGTTGGTAAAGTTAATGACACACCGCAAATATTCAATTATCTGCAATGACTGTAGCTTAGATTTCGTTGGATGGATCAGAAACCCTAGCCGTTTCAATGGTCTTATAGTTGCTGAAACTGAATCTTCAGCTGATTCCTGTGTGGCATTAACAATTAAAATATCATCAAGATAAGCCATGACAATTTGATTTTGAGACCTTAACAATGCCAGTGCTGGTTTCAATAATTTTGTGGACAGCCTAGGAGCGGAACTTAACCCATTAGGTAATGCTTTATATTGCCACAACTGACCCATCCAATTAAACTTCAAGTACCTACGATAATGGTGATGAATTGGCACTGAATAATACGCATCTTTTAAGTCTATAGTAGCGATGTAACATCCTATGGACAACAACTCCTTTGCAGTGTTGAAGGTGTCCATTTTGAAATGTCTATACTGGACATATAAATTCAGTTTTGTGAGATCCAGAATGACTCTAGAACCCGCATCTTTCTTTGGCCTGGCGAAAATATTTGACACAAATTATTCCGCGTCTAGACTTATCAGGACAGCATGCATACTTTCCTTTTGAATCTTGTGTATTATATGTAGAGATCTTCTAATGCTGTCCTGTGTTTGTCTGCCTATTATAAAACCAGTCTGGTTTTCATCAATTAAATCTGGCATGAACTTTTCAAATCGTTTGGAGATAATTGAAGAATATAATTTATAGTCCACATTTAGAATTGATATCGGTCTGTAGTTGGTACAATTTTCCTTGTCTTTGTTCTCTTTGGGGATTAATGTTATAATTGCCTCTTTCCATGACGGGGGTGTCTTGCCTTCTTTGATAATCCAGTTAAAGGTTCTCAGAAGAAGTGGGTTCAGCTCATTCCGAAATATTTTGTACCATTCTATAGGGAAACTGTCGCTGCCTGGGGCCTTGTTTGATTTCATCCTACCAATTGTCTTCTCTATCTCCTCCAGTGATATTTCTGCTGTGACTATTTTATTTTGTGTCTCTCCAATACAGGGCAGATCTATTGTACTTAAAAAAGTCCTCATTGATTCCCCATCTACTGTAGATGCTTGTGTATATAATTCTTTATAATATTCCTGGAAGATATATTCTATTTCATTTGGATCACTCTTCAAATTAGTGTACAGGGGTCCTTAATTTTGTGTATGGTGTTGTCAGCCTGTTGTTTGCGCAGCCTTCAGGCAAGTATTTTAGTGGATTTAGGGCCAAGCTCATAATGTGCCTATTTTACAAATCTTGCTTTTTTCTCCACCTATTGACCCAATATTCCATCCATTTGTCCCCTCAAATCTTCTATTTGCTTATAAGTTCTCTGGTCCTTATTATTTTTGTACTTCTGTTCTAAATCCTTCAGGTCTGTTATCAACTTATTATATGTTTTCATTGTGGCCTTTTCATATGTGATGCCCTCGCTATTAACCTACCTCATATTACAGCCTTCAATGAGTCCCATAGTATGGATGGGTCCACCTCCCCATTGTCATTCTCCTCTAGATAAGTTTTGATTTCCAATTTAATTTAATTAACAGTTGTTTTATCATTCAGTATTCCAACATTTAATCGCCACACTGTGTTTTTCCTTCTACTGTCCATTTGAATTGTTAAGTATATGGCATTATGGTCTGATACATCTGCCACACCAATTCTGCAATCCGTTATCCTATAACAGTCTTCTTTCTGCATTAAGAAATAGTCTATTCTGGAGTAAACTGAGTGTGGTATTGAGTAATGTGTATAGTCTCTTTCTAAAGGGTGAAAATTCCTCCAGACATCAAGAAAACCAAATTCTTCACAGGTAGTGTTTAGTAGTTTTGTTAACTTGTTCTTATTCTTCTTTTTACTTGTCGTATCAAGCCTATGATTCAGTACAACATTCAGATCCCCCCCACATATACAAATTCCTTCTGCTTCCATTGCAATAATATCAAATAGGGATTTGAAAAAATGTTTATCACTATCTGGGGGAGCATAGATATTCACCAGTGTCGGGATATTATTATCATCTTTGCCCTTTCCTGTGATATACCTCCCTTCTTTGTCTTTTATTTCTTTAAACATTTCGAATTTAACTGAGTTTGATATCAAGATTGCCACTCATCTTTTATGACTACAAGTATGTGAGCTATAATATGTGTTTTTATATCCAAATCTTTTCAGCTTCTCATGCTCTTGTCGCGATAAATGGGTTACTTGTAAGAAAATAATATGCAAATTCACTTTTTTCAATTTAGTCATGACTTTAGCCCTCTTAATTGGATTACCCAAACCATTAACAATTAGAGACATCAGCTTGTCCTTGACATTGCATCATTACACTTAGTGTGATTAATTTCAATGTATCCCCTCAACTCAACACCAGAACCATTCTGAACGACAAACCAAAACATATGAACAAACAAAGGTGTTTTACCTGGCAAAACAAAACAAAACATCAAAACATATATGAACTCCCAAAAAAGGATATTCTCTCTCCTCCATAGATCCAGAATCCCTTTGTAAATTGAGGGGGGAAGCCTAACACTAAGAAAGGGCCCTCTCCTAGATAAGGGGGGTAACCCTCTATGGGTCCCTCCATTCATTCTAGCTGTAATATTTCGCTAATCTCCCCAACAGTCGGATTTATCTAATACAGAAAGTTGTATTAAATTAACATTAATTGCACTCACATGAGGTCTGTGATGCTTGGTGATATTTTTAGAACCAGGCTTATAAACAGATTTGTCTATGAATATACATATCTATACACATATTTATAAACTTAGGATTCCATAAGAACTCAGTATTCTAACATATTGTGGCAGAAGCCATTGTGTTATCCATGTCTGTGCGTACCTTCATAATCATATCTCAGTTCAAGCATGAGTCTTTTGTTGGAATACTTGAAGGCGCTCCCATGCCCGTCTGACTGTCTCTGATTCTCCGTGTCTCTCGACGAATTGCCACCGCGCCATTTGGTGGAGTTGTTCACGCAGTGGCGGCATGTCCGTGTCTCCCCGCAGCTCTTCCACTTTATAGCCTCTCCGTTGTAGCTCTCGCACGGCTTCCCTTGCGTTGTTGGTTTGGTGTTCGCTCTCCCAGTGAATACGTATTTTGGTAAATGGTGTCTGAAAGCGGATTCCTTCCTCTTTCAAGAAGCGTTTAATATGTTTGTATGCCTTGCGTTGTTGTACTATAGCGGTAGTATAGTCATGGTCAAAAGACAGCATTCGTTCTCCAAGTTGGATCTTCTTTTGCCATGCCTGTTTGAGAACCATCTCTTTAACTTTAAACTGGAGAAAGTGGACAATTGTGGATCTCGGAGGGGAACTGGGGCTTGGTTTCCGTGCCAGGGATCTGTGTGCTCGTTGAATCTGTAAATCTGTCATTTCATGGATTGACATTTCACTTCTGAACAGTTTCTCTACAAACTGAGGTACTGAGCTACCTTCCACACCCTCTGGCACACCGTATATCCGCAGATTATTTCTTGGGGATCTGGACTCCAGATCATTCAATTTGTCGACAAGTAACTTCTGGTCTTTCAGTGTTTCTTGGAGTATGGTGTTTGCAGCGACACTCCATGTTTCCAGCTCCTCTATTCGGGTGGCGGCTTCTTCCATTTTTTTTTGGTCTTTGTATTGCTTGTGCATTCGCTGCCATCTGAAGATTCATTTCATGTTAAATTCGGCCAGCTCTTCTCTCATATCCCGCTTGAAATCGTCTTTGAATGATGTGAAGTCGGCTTTTAATTAACTTCTCAAGTTGCTGAGTTGTGTACTTATGCTTTTTAATCCCTCATGGAGGGCCTCTGTTGCATCGTCTCCACCAGCCTGTTTGTTTTTGGCTTCGTCTGTGTCGCTTCAGGCCTGACCTTCTGTTTCTTGCTTTTCTAGCATCTTTTCTTGCAACTTTCTGCTCTTTGTTTTGACTCCCCCACTCATGCTCATTAAAACTGAAATACTTGCTTACTTTGAATTTAGGGGAGGTTTATTTATCCGACTGTACGGAGCTCTCTGTCTAATCAGCCACCATGCTCTGCCGCCTACCGGAAGTCAACCTTCATATCTTCTATCGACTTATCGACTCCTTCAGTCAGTTCATCAAATTTCTTTTTATAATCATTTTCCATTCTCGCAAATTCCTGAGTTGTCCTCTGATCCAGATCCAACAGCTGTTGCTTCAAAGAGTCAAACTGTTCCTTTGAATCATCACGCACAGTATCTATTTTCTTGGAGAGATTAACCTCCAATTTAGAGAGCTTATTCTCCAGCGTCTTATTCACGCTATTAAGCATTTCGGAGAATTCCTTAGTGAGATCTGTGGTAAGATCTTTAGTAAGATTAGCTCTTACCGTTTGTTCCCACTGCTTCATCTCTTTCTCCTTTTCTATCCCTTTTGTCTCTCCTTCTGTAGCCATTTCAGATACTGCTTGTTGAGAGTCAAATTCTTCGCCTGAGCTTTCAGTTGCTGTTTGGAGGGCTGCCAAATCTTCTTCCAACAGGAGTCTGATAGTCGATTTCTTGGGTCCCCGTTTTTCCCTTTCTCATCTAAAGGTCCTATTAAAACTCAAATTTTCTCGACACTGTCTGATGATATCACTCCCACAACACCAAGCTGGTGGATGTTTTTAAATCGGTCCCAACTTTAGAAACGACTTTTTACACAATTTTAGCAGGAGCTGAGTTCAATGCTGCACCTTCAACACTTCATGGCGCCAGCTCTGGACAGAGTTGACAGAGCCAAATTGTTTCCATTGTTCGAAGAGTTTGGATTCAGAGGAAGTAGAATGGTAAAAGTTGGAAAAATGAACCAAAAAAGTTTTTAAACCACATATTTATAATTCACAGCACACATTTAGGAATAAAGGATTTGACAACACATTTTAGAATTTAGAATGCACTGTCAGGAATGATGAAGGCAGATTGAAATATAATGTTCAAAGAAGAACCAGAGTTATTTTAAAGGGGGCAAAAATATGCAGAGCTCTGGGGAGATAAGTGTAGCAATGTTACAACATTTTGAGATTTTAAAAATCAAGTCTGCAATTTATCCCATCAGATAAAGCATAAAAAGAAGTTTAATTTGATACCTAATTCACTTTCATATCTTCAGTATTAATAAAGTTATGGCCATTATCATACTTGGAAATTAGCATCTTGTTCCCTATTGCTTTTCCATTGACTTAACACAAAACCTATGATCGAGGACAGTCAAAAGCCCATAACTTTCTTAAAAATAAGAGCTGAAAGAAAATTTCAGTTATTATAGATTGAAGTATTCTGAAACAAATATGAAACAATCTTACTTGGATGACCTGAAATTAAAGCATATAATTAGTTAGTTACCCAATTGTAGCTAATTACAAAATTCAATTACTAGATCTAAACATCTATCAATTTCTTAAGAAAGATGAACATTTTTAAATAGCCTAAGTGTCCAAATAACATTCACACAAGAATTCACAATATAACATGATTTTAAATCTCATTGTCATTAATTTATAGGCCAAATGGAAGGAATTTAATGTTTAATTCCCATAAATTAATGGCCATTTTAATCATCTTGTGAGTGGGATTTTCTGGAAAGCGATCGTTTGGAACGTTGCAGTTGCGGTGAATTTAAACCCCATATCGGCAGGAAAAATACTGCTGGTTCGTATGGGGAATAAATCACCTTCTCGCAACGTGAAATTTTGATTAAAGGTATCTTAAGAAGCACTTTTTAATGAAAAAATAAACTGTGTACTTTGCCTTGTCCCCTACGCGAGGTCCGTCCCGTTGTCGCCGTTCACGGCTTTAGAAGATGATTTTAAATTTACCACAGCAATTAAATTAGCAAGCGCAGTTTAAAAATCACTTCAGAAAATGGCAATCAAAGCGATTTTTCTTCATCAACTAAATAGCCTGTTCAAGATCGATTTGAATTGGCTTCCAAAATACCGCATTTTAAACCCGCCCCCCTCTCAAAGGCGCCAAAGTCGCGCACACAGGCAGTGACAGAACTGCAGCGCCGCTGAAGGTAAGTATTGTAAAATACCTAATAAGTGGGCAAATGGGACTAGCTCTTACTTAAAGGCAGCAGGACTGAATGCTCTCAATCTATTCTTATTAGCCCTATTGTCGTTCTGTGAATTATATACTTCCAGCATGTTCGCATGAATTATGCATCAAAATCTTGAAATTCACTTGACACACAAAAGCACATTTTGGTCGGCGAAGTGTATCAGCTATAATATAGTCACAAGTTATTTTTTGATATGTTGTTCTATTTAATTTAAAGATGATTATAATTTTGTTCATAAAAAAAAGGTAATAGAGAAATGTTAAGAACAGGTTGAACATAATTTAAATCAATTAGAGGACATATTGCAATAAGAAATTTTGTTAGTAGAAGGAGTCCACCTACTAAGAGAAGTACAAGGAAGGATCCTGTTGGCAGAAGCACAATCTGGAATAATGGTGTTTGAGAAGAACTTTCTAATTATTTATAAATATATAGGATGCAATCATATTCTGGTACTGAATGTCAATCAGAGGTTGACCCAAAATGCTGAGGTAACTCAGCAGGGCAGGCAGCATCTGTGGAGAAAAGGAATGGGTGACGTTTCAGGTCGAGACCCTTCTTCAGACTAATGTCAGGGGAGTGGGCGGGACAGAGATAGCATGTAGTCAAAGATAGTAAGACTGATGGGAGAACTGTGAAGGGGAGGAAAGCAAGGGCTATTTGAAGTTAGAGAAGTCAATATGAGGTGCTGTTCCTTCAATTTGCACTGGGCCTCACTGACAATGGAGGAGGCCCAGGACAGAAAGGTCAGATTGGGAATGGGAGGGGGAGATAAAGTGCTGAGCAACCAGGAGATCAGGTAGGTTAAGGTGGACTGAGCGGAGGTGTTCAGCGAAACGATCGCCAAGCTTTTAATCTATCAAAAATCTGAAGTCTTAATATTACATCATGAACCCCATCAGTATGTGTGTGAAATGAATGTTCCTAACAGGACAATAAAGCAGTGCTAGGACACTGAGTACAGGGGTGCAACAGTGGAGGGAATATTTCATTCCTAAATTAAGGGAGTTCACAGTAACTATGAAAATTGGGCAGATTTATAAAGGATGGCTGATTGGGAAAGTAAGTTGATTACAAAGGCAAAACTGTATCCCACAGGCAACAATCTATTCCTCTCAACTGACAAGGAGTGAGAGATAACTCCTTCTTCTTTAATGTGGTGTCTTCAGCATTCATTAAGAGAGAAGGTAACAAGAAGCCCTTCTTCAGTCCCGACCCAAAATGCCACCTATCCTTGTTTTCCCAAGGTGCTGCCTGACTCATTGAGTTACTCCAGTACTTTGTGTCTTTAAAAAAAATTCCAGGTTCATTTCTACCTTCTGGGTGAAAACATTCGCAAATTCTATCACAGAGAAAGATAAGACCTGTCACAGGTACACCACCACCTGTAGGTTCCCCTCCAGGCTGCACATCAACCTGACTTGCACGTATCTTCCCAGCCCTTCATCACATTGGGTCTAAATTTTGGAAGTCCTTTCCAACAGTACAATGAGAGTACATTCACAAGAATAACTGCAGAGATACCAGAAGACAGGTCACCATCACCTTCTCCACAGTGATCAGCGATGGGTAATAAATGCTGGTCTGATCAGTAATGCAAAGAATCTGAAAATTAATATTTATTTGCTCATATTGGAGGGCAGATATACCTTAGCAGTACAAAGAGATGCTTTTGAAATAAGAGCACTCAAACCCACGCAATGGCATGTCTGAATTATAAAGTATTTAAGAGCAGAAATATTTAAAAGCTTTTCCAAAGCTTTTTGGAGTTTTAAGCTATATTTTTATATCTGGGGAGAGGGGTTGCATTCTGTTAAGCTTTTTAACTTTTTTTATTGTTTCTGAAACATGTGATCTCAGGAATATTCACATGTTTTTAAATAATAAAGACTGGGCCGGTGCTGGCTAAGTCAGGAATGGGGCTGGGTGACTTAATCAATTGTTAACATTTTTTCATGCTTAGTTAGCAGGGGTTATTTTGTCCATATCATGTGATGGCTCTTCAGACCATCTGACTTTCCTAATACATAAGTGTCTTTCAAAGTGAAATGTGAACATTTAGAAGTTTCCAGCTGTTGTAGTGAGGAACTAATGCATATATCATGTCCCGGAGCACCCACAGCTACAGTGCATTCAGAAAGTATTCAGACCCCTTCACTTTTTCCACATTTTGTTACGTTACAGCCTTATTTTAAAATTGATTACATTCATTTTTTTTTAAATCATGAATCTACACACAATAACCCAGAATGAAGAAGCATAAACAGGTGAATAGAAATGTTTGCAAAGTCATTAAAAATAAATAACTGAAATATCACATTTACATAAGTATTCAGACCCTTTGCTATGACACTCAAAATTGAGCTTAGGTTCATCCTGTTTCCATTGATTATCCTTGAGATGTTTCTACAACTTGATTGGAGTCCACCAGTAATCTAGATTAAATTGATTGGACATGATTTGGAAAGGCATACACCTGTCTATATAAGGTCCCACAGTTGACAGTGCATGTCAGAGCAAAAACCAAGCCATGAAGACAAAGGAGGGAGGGACAGGCCACACTTGCGCCAAGTATAGCAACTCCGAGAGTACCTCACACCTGATGACCATTTTTTTTCCAGTTATAGACAGCTGGTTCCTAGTTTCTGTTCCAGTTTCTTCCCTACTTGTGTAATTCTTGTCACGCGCCTCTGCCCCCCCCCCCCCCCCCAAACCAGATCCCCAGCACCTTCAAGAAGTCAGGCTTGATGGTGAAGAGGACAGAAGATCGGTCAGGCCAGTTGCCAAAGAGCATGGCCTCGCTCTTCCTGCGGTTCACCCTAGCTCCCTTGGCCGGCTCAAGCTGGTCGCAGACGTTAATCAATCTGAGGACCAACCCTGGATCCGAGCAGAAGACGGCGACATCGTCCATCTACAGGGAGTGCCCCCACTGCCAGGCAATGTCACTCCTCTTATGTTCGCGTCCTTCCTGATGCTCAGCAAAAGGTTCAATACAACAGATAAACAAGGAGAGAGAGGGCAACCCGGCCTGACTCCAGACCTGATGGGAAAGCTGTCTGATTCCCACCCATCGATTTGGACTGCACTACAGATATGGGTGTAGAGCAGTTGGATCCAATTTCTGATTCCCTCCCCAAAGCCCAATTTGGAGAGCACGTCCCTCATGTATGTGTGCGATATCCTGTCGAAGGCCTTTTCCTGGTCCAAGCTGACTAGGCAGGCATCCACCCATCTGTCCTGCACATATGCAATGGTATCTCTCAGCAGCGCCAGGCTGTCTGAGATTTTCCTGCCAAGTACAGCACAGGTTTGGTCTGGATGGATCACCCATCCCAGAACACAATTGACCTTGTTGGCGATGGCCTTAGACAGGATCTTGTAATCAACATTCAACAATGTGATGGGTCTCCAATTCCTCATATTATTCCTCCCCCTTCTGCTTGTAGATTAGGATGCTGCCCTTCCTCAGAGTCTGACATGCTGCCGGCTAGAAGCATGATATTGTACACATCCAGTAGGTTCGGGCCCACCCAGTCCCACAGAGCCGAATACAGCTCGGCCGATAAGTTATCGATTCCGGGAGTTTTACTCGAATCAAAGGACCGGATGGAATGGATAGTCAGCTCCTCTAGGGTCAGTGGTTGGTCCAGATTCTCCCACTTGCTGTCCTCCAAGACCTCCGTGATAGAGGACAGGAGGTTCTGGGAGGCAGTGCTGTCTGTGGCCTTTCTGTCATACAAATCCGTATAAAAGGATGTGCAGATCCTCAGCATGTCCGTCTGCAAGGATGTTACCGAGCCGTCCTCCTCCCTAAGGCTGTTCATCACAGAACTCCTCCTGTGTACCTTATGGAAGAAGAAGCATGAGCATGTCTCATCCTGCTCCACGTGGCGGACCCTGGATCGGAAAATGATCTTGGAGGATTCGGAGGTAAAGTGCCGATCTTGCCAGCCCTTCAACTCTCTAAGTTCCTCCCTCACAGCCACCCCTCTCGACTGCAAAAGGAGCAGTTGCTGCAAATCTGTCTGGAGTTGACACAATTCCCTCTGCCTCTCTTGCTCTCTGAACACCTTTAAATATGAAGAACGTCTTGATGTTCTTGGTTGCTTCCCACCAGTGTGTCAGGGAGTCAAAGAGGGGCTTCACCGTTCTCCAATATGCATTGTCCCTCTTTAGCTCCACAATGTTCACTGGGGTTAACAGCTTCACATTTAACTTCCACGTCCCTCTGCCTGCCTTCCGGTCCTCCTGTAGGTGACAGGAAGCCTGAAGGAGGCAGTGGTCAGAGAAGAACACTGGCGTGAGGTCGGTGTGTCTGACCATGATGGCCTTCGACATGAAGAGGAAGTCTATCCGGGATCGGACTGAACCGTCCGATCTCGACCAGGTGAACCGCGACAGGGACCCGCCTTCAGGGTCGCTGAAGGCATCCCACAGCTTTGCGTCTTTGACCGTCTCCATCAGGAGCTTGGATGTGCTGTCAAGTCTGTTGTCGGCTGGACATGGGGGAGCAGGGTGTGGTGGAGACGCCACTCGAAAATAAGGGAAGGGATTCCATGCCGGTGGGCCACATGAGTGGCAAGAGTGGGGGATAAATTTGTGTAATGTGTGTGAACAGTATTGAATATATTGTGTAGCCTCCAAGAATGTCGGATCAATTTTGTGCACGGTTCCTGTATTGTTTATATTTATTACTTGAATAAAGTCTATTTTGAAATTTTTTTTTGTAAAATATTTTTATTAGAAGTAAATACATATTAAGAAGGAATAACATAAAATCAAAAAGAAGAAACATATTATTCGTCACATACATTCTTAATGTTTTTAAAGTTTACAGTCGTTCTTATTTATACTTCTATACTTTTTATTATTTTATAACAGAAAGAAAATAGTAAAGAGAAATAATAAAGAGAAATAAAATAGAAGTAGAAAATCGATAAAATGAGTGGAGTATTAAGCAAGATATTCTTCATTGGAGATATATCCGTGGTCTATTGTATATAGTTCTTCATCTATTCCTTCATTCAGGCTTCAGTCAGGCCCTCGAACCGGACCACCTTGACCCTTTAAGTATTCAATTAAAATGGGACCATATTCCTCTGAATTGATCTAGCTTGTCCAAAAGGACAAGTCTTAATCTTTCCAGATGAAGTGTCTCCGACATTTCTGTAATCCACATTTTGATTGTGGGGGATGTAGGACCTTTCCAAAATCTTAGTATTAGTTTTTTACCAATTATTAAACTATAACCAATAAAAATTATTTTCTGTGTTGTTAGTAGTTGATCCATTTCTAATATTCCTAATATGATTAATTTTGAATCTGGGGTCAGATTTGCATTAACTACCTTCGAGATTATCTTAAAAATTTCTATCCAAAAATTAGTCATTTTTATACATTTTGTGAATGAATGCGTTAGATTAGCTTCTAAATGCTGACATTTTCTGTCTTTCTATTTCTAAAATCCTGTGTTTGATTTAACATAGTCTCTAATTTGTAAATATCTAAAGTACTCTTTTGAGTGTAATCCGTAATTTTGTTGTAATTCCTGAAATGAAAGGAATAAACTTTCCCTGTAGAGATCACCCATCTTATGTATTCCATAGTTCTTCCATTTAAAAAAACCTTTATCCATCATTGAAGGATTAAAAGTAATGTTATTTACAATGGGAAGAGCCAGTGGTATACTTTCTAATTTTAGTGATTTTTTTAATTGTTTCCAAATACGTATGCCACTTTCTATTATTGGATTTCCTCTATAAATTTTCTTATGTATTTTAGTATTAGCAAATAAAATCGAGCTAATTTCGAAAGGTGAACAATCTTCCTTTTCCATTTTTAACCAGTTTGGTTGTTTATCTACTTCTTCCAACCAAAAATTCATATTTTTAATATTAACTGCCCAATAATAAAACATAAAATTAGGCAATGCAAAACCTCCATTCATTTTTGATTTACATAGATGTTTTTTTATTTATTCTATGGCTCTTATAATCCCAAATAAAGTTGGTAACTATAGAGTCCACTTTCTTAAAAACATTTTTAAGGAAAAAATAGATATATCGGGATCAGTTGAAACAGGTACAATAATTGCGGAAGAAAAATCATTTTTATCGCATTAATTCTACCTAGCATTGAAATAGGTAATGTTTTCCAATATAGGATATTCTTAAGTAGTTTATTCAATAGGGGTGGGAAATTAGATTTAAATAAAGAATCATATCTTTTTTGTTACATGAATTCAAGATATTTGATTTTTTCATTTGCTATCTTAAAAGGATATTGTTGTAATATATGTGAGTTATTTCCCATTATTGGCATAAGTTCACTTTTATTCCAATTAATTCTATATCCTGAAATAAATTCAAATTGAGTTATTAAATCTAATAAGTTAGGAATACTAATTTCCGGCTTTGTAATATAAAGTAATACATCATCTGCGTATAAAGAGATTTTATTTTTAGTTTCTTTGGTTTCATACCCGTATATTTCAGGATGTAATCTCATATGTTGTGCTAATGGTTCAATTGCCAGTGCGAACAGTAGTGGAGATAGAGGACAACCTTGTCTACAGCCTCGGAATAAATTAAATTTAGTTGTTAACATTTGATTTATTAATATTCTAGATGTTGGCTTGGTATATAGTAGCTTAACCCATGTTATAAACTTCTCTCCCAACTGAAAAGTTTCCGTAACCGAAAATAAATAAGACCATTCAATCTGATCAAAAGCTTTCTCTGTGTCCAATGAAATAATTGATAAATCTTTATTAATGTTTCTTTTCGGGTATATAATATTGAATAATCTTCTCAGGTTGTTTGAGGAGTATCGTTTTGGTATAAATCCTGTTTGATCTGAATGAATTACTTTATTAATCGCTGTATTTAGTCTTTGTGCTAGTATTTTGGTTAATATTTTTTGATCAGTATTTAAAAGAGCTATGGCTCTATACAACCCTGGATCATCCAGATTGTTATCTGATTTACGTATGAGCATTATAATAGATTCTTCAAACGTGGAGCTATCATATCATAGAATGTTTTATAAAATTCTGATCCAATACCATCCGGTCCTGGAGTTTTACCATTTTTTTTAATCACCTAATAGCTTCTTTGATTTCTTTAGTAGTTATTTCAGCGTTTAGTGATTCTCTATATTCTGAATCCAGTCCTTTTAGATTACAATTAAAAAAAAATTGTTTCTACTCCTATCCGATTTTCTGTCGTTTTGGCTGAATATAAATTTTTATAATATTGCAAAAATCTCTCATTTATATCTTTAGTTTGTACTAATAATTCCCCTTGGTCTGATTTAATCCTATGGATTAAATTTTCTCCCTCCAATTTTAGTAATTGATGAGCCAATCATTTTTGTGGTTTATCTCCGAATTCAAATTGTATTTGTTTAGTATATTGGTATAGTTTTACAACTTGGTCTGACTGTATTTAATTTAATTTATATTTCAATGCAAAGATTTTATTATGTTTTATCATGGTTGGGTTAACAGCGTTTTCTGTGTCTAATTGTTTGATCTCCTTTTCCAATGCCTGTTTGTTCCCTCCGATTCTCTTTATTAGAAAAATGCTTGAGAGGATATCATAATTCCCCGAACATACACTTTAAAAGTTTCCCATAATAGGGACGAAGATATTTCTGGCGTATCATTTATTTCAAAGAAAATCTTGATCTGTTTTGTGATGTATTCTTGAGTTATTTTGTCTTTTAAAATTTGTGGGTTAAATCTCTATTGTCCCTGTTTTTTTTTTTTCCGTTTAACCAGTTATTTTCATCATAAAAGTTAAAGGTGCATGATCTGAAATTATAATATTATGATATTTTGAATTATAAGTGAGTGGGATAAGTTTTAAATCTACCAAAAAATAATCTATTCTTGAATAAGTTTTATGCACATGTGAGTAAAATGAGTATTCTCATCCAGATGAGTTTTGCATTCTCCAAACATCTTTAATATTACTAGTATCTGTATATGCATTTATTAGATCACTGGAATGCGATTTAAGTTTCCGTTGTTTTGATGATCTGTCCAAATAAGGATCTAGTGTACAATTTAAATCTCCTCCAATTATTAGGTTGTGTTGTGTTAATTCCGGGATAGTATTAAATATTTTTTTTAAAAACAGCGGGCTGTCAAAATTTGGGCCATATACATTGACAAAAATCATTTTTTGTGTGTATAATTCTCCTATTACAATAATATATCTACCATCACTATCAGTTATTGTTGAAGTATGTTTAAATGAAGTGCCTTTACAAATTAATATTGCTACACCTCTAGATTTGTGTGCGAAAGAAGAACGATACACTTTGTCAATCCATTTAGCCTTTACTCTATGTTCTGCCTCTTTTTTTAGATGTGTCGCTTGGATGAATACCACATCTTCTTTAAGTGCTTTTAAATGTGCTAATACTTTACCTCTCTTAATTGGTTCGTTAATACCTTTAACATTCCAGCTACAAAACGTTATTCCTCCATTCCCCATATTTTGTGTAAGTCTTGCATCTTTTATCTAAAGGAATATATAATAGGGCAAATGGTTCAGCTCAACATACCCGACTTTACACCCGAACTCCGAATAGATGAATTTCAAGACCCTTGAGTATCTCTCACGTATATACCTCCTTTGCATTAATTTATAACTCCATTCAAATATAAAATAATCATAACAAGAAATAATATTTAAAAAAAGGATAGATTAAGAGATTAATAGGGTGCACAAAGAGAGAAAAAACTACATCTAATATTGGTGTAGTTAGTGTTAGCCATACTACATGGCTAGCAATCTATAGACTTCCGTAGTCAATGTTACTAACTTCTCCATCTCCATGATTCATTAAAATTGTTATTCCATAAAAATATTTAACCGGGAGTATTAAACTCTGATGTGTACAAAATCCATCAGTCAAGTATATGATAATATCTATACTTAATACTTATTAAATGCTATAATAAGAAGAAAATATAAAAAAATAAAGTAATAATAAAAAATAAGAAAAAGAAGAAAAATATAGAAAAAATTAAAACAAATTAAAAGTACCGGGGGGATAAATAAAGTCAAAGTTTATATTTTGTGTATTTATATTTACTATTTACTTAATTCTAAGTAAATCAGCTATAATTAGTTGTTAATCATTAATTAGTTATTAGCTTTAATTAATAATAATACCACAGTATTAATTTTAGTATGTGTTAGTTATTAATATTAGTAGTGTTACTATTCTAATTATTAGTATCCATAGGAGAGTCTCCAATCCGTATCTCCCCGAATCTCCCATCCACATCCTTCTCCATCTTCTTTATATGAAACAAGTCCATAGTCCATTCCAATCTTGAAAGTACAATTTAATTGTTGGTATAGTTCATCTTTGAAGCTTTAATTCATTCTACCTCTCGCTCCTTAATCCCTTGGGCAAAGCTCATTGCATCCGCTGGGTTTTTGAAATAATGTTCTTTCTGGTTGTAGGTAATTCTCAGGGTGGCTGGGTACCTCAGACTGTACTTCAGATTCTTCACTTCCCTCAAAATTCTTTTGGTCTCCTTGAACGCATTTCGTTTCTTGGAGACCTCTGCTGGATAGTCTCAGTAAATGCTGATCGAGTCTTCTTCATATGTAAGATTTCTACTTTTTACAATTTTGTTCATCATCTCCTCCAGGACATGATCATACTGGACTTTTACTATCATTTGTCATGGAGGGGCGTCTTGCTTTGTCTAACGTCTCATTACTCTGTGTGCTCGGGCTAGTAAAGGCTTTTGTTCCAGAGATAAAACCTTTTGCAATAAGTTTGCAGTAAACTCTCGGGTATCTTGATTCTTTTCTCTCCCTTCTCGAATACCCACGATCCTTAGGTTCTGCCTTCTCTGGCGTCCTTCCAACTCGGTACACTTATCAGTTATTTTGCCCAGTAAGTCAGATAAACGTTGATTTTCTTTGAGGAGTGTTTTCGTAGTCTGAGTACTTGTTTCGGCTAGTTCTTCAAGGTTCTTTATGGCTGTCGACTGTTCCTTGATTTCTTCCACCACGGGTTCCATTTCTGTTTCCACCTTATTTTTGATTTTTTTCATTCATCCCATATATTTGCAGATGATCCGTCAATATTTCTGCAATTTCCTTACGGAGTTTGTCAGATAATTCCGTGGCCGAGGTATTGATTTCAGACTTTAACTCCTTCATCTCCTCCTTGATTTTTTCTATTTCTTCCTTAATATTCATTTTTGCCAATTCAGTCTTTACTTCCAACTTTATTTCTTTCTTTAACTCTGCCATTTCTTGTACAAAAAAACTGAGTTCTTCAATTTCCGATTTTTTCTTCGTTTTTTTCGACACATCTTCTAGGGATAGTGTCCTACCTGAGGCAGAGGCTCCAGTCAGGCCTTGTTCTTGTTCTGCCGTTTTCCTTGTATACCGGAGTTTTGTTTTATCCATGGGTGGGCTGCGCTGTGTTGCCATTACGAGTCGCACACCTGATGACGTCACTCACGGCAGCCGGTGCAGAAACAGCAGGCAGCAGGTAGGTCTTTTCTCCCCGGTTTTTCCTCATTTTTTTTTTCACAGAGCTGGCTGGCGTTGCTTTCTAGCCCTCCATAGCGCCACCGGAAGTCTCTATTTTTGAAATTTAAAAAAAATAATAATTCTAGTCCAAACCCATGCTCAGTTTGGACATGTGATGGCTGAACTCTTGTAATGGCCAAATTGCACCGTGCATAGTAGACCATGAAGACAAAAATGTCTGAAGCCTTCCCAGCTCAGTCTGAAGAAGGGATTCGACCCGAAATGTCACCCATTCCATCTCAGATACAGATACAGATACATTTTATTTGTCACGTGTACCAATTGGCACAGTGAAATGAAATCACCATACAGCCATACAGGAAAAAAATAAAGAACACAACACAGAGCAGATAGAAATTTAACATAAAACATCCCCCCACAGCGGGATCAAAGCTTCCCACTGTGAGGGAAAGCACCTGCTATGCTGCCTGTCCCACATAGCTACTCCAGCATTTTGTGTCTATCTTCTGCTATTCCATCCTACTCATGACATAAATGGTTCTGGCTGGTTAATAGCATCATCAGAGTTTTGCACAGAGGGATTTGATTTTGAGGATCCCAATTGTAGTTTCCATTCCCCTGTTAGAGCCGTGCACTTCGCCGTAGCGTTGCTCGCATGGTGCAGTTGCACCTGTGAGTTCCATGATCAGCAACCTAAGCAGCGGTTTGCCCCTTGTTCTCTACAATCACTCCTTGGGCTGTGTGACCTGTAAAAGTCAAGATGCAGCTGCGGCAAGGCAAGGATTAAGGGATTCATCAGGATATATGGATTCAAGCATTACAATGGTCCTTTTATAGACTCCCACCAACAAGTTGTTGAAAGCCTATACTTCCTTCCTGGGAATGAACATTTGTTTGTTGTTAATGGCAGTGTATTGGCCACATGAAAGTAGTCCTTGACATTTTATTTTGTACAGGTCCAGCACCAATTTCCCCGTACTGTTGGATCCAGAGCCTTGCTGGATTATCAAATTTGAGGAGCCGAGATACTGACCCACAAGGTCGGCTATTGGTAGGGATCTGCTGGCTCTGGCTGGGCCAGAGGACCAGAGCCCCGGCCACTGGGGGCAGATTCGACCCGCCAATTGGCAGCGTAAATCCCGATGAGGTTGAGATCGTCCAACTCACCGGACCTAGGCGCCATATTTTCGGGGGGACTTTGAGGGGGGGGGGGATTTCAATTACGCTCTCGTCATTTTGGCTGGACTAACAGAAATACCGGTCCAACAGTTGCCGGAAAATCGATGGTGAACCTGCGGAAGCCCATTGTAATGGCCTTAGGATTATATCTGCACTTCTTTAGCAGAGAGTATGAATGGTCTCCCTAAAGCAGTGATGAGCAGTGGCAGTGAGAAGTGGCATGTATTGGCAGTTGCAGGTGAGAATGATTCTGGGCCTTGAGAAAAAGTGAGAGTCAGTGTTATCTTGGCTTTGAAAGAGAAAAAATATCTAGAAATACACAATAGTCTAGCAGCATTTGTGGAGAGAGAAATAAAATAATTGTTTCGAGTTGATGACCATTTGGTCTGAAATGGAGCATTCATAGACTTGAGGTTGCAGTTGCAGTAAGATTTTATGAGGTCTCAGTTTTCAGTGAGCACTACATGGTGGAACTACAGTGTGCACAACAGTCTGTTAATGAATGCTGGTTGCTTGTGTTTGGCCTCTCAAACAGCAATGTTTCTAAGCAGCCAGCATGAGTAAAAGTGTTTCTCCATTGAGAGAATAACCTCTGTCATTTTCTTCACCAATGAGGTTGACAATCTCATTGCTGAGATATTGCACTGTACTGACGTTGGGTGAAATGCATGCGAAGAAACACCAGTGTGCAAGTAAATCTCACACCATTCTGAAGAAAGTTGGATGATAATGTCCAGTGATTAAACCACCAGTTCTTTCAGAAGCTCACATAGACTTCTGATGCAAATTACAGCCCCTTACCTATCATCAGCACACCAGAGATGTCTTATCTGACACCCCATCGCTTGAGCATGTGAATTATAATTGAAAGATAGATAGAAAGATACAGCATGGAAACCGAGCCTTCGGCCCACTGAGTACTGAGTCTACTTTGTCCATCAACCATCCATTTACAATAATCCTACGTGAATCTAATCCAGTCTAATTATCCTCATGTTCTCGATCATTTTCCCCCCTTCCCCTAGATTCTCCAACTCTCCCACACACCAGGAGCAATTTACAATGGCTAATTAAACTACCTACCGATGAATGTGTGTCTTCTAAGAAAATTATTCAATGGAAATATAAAAAATAATTAACTGTCCTTTGATGTATAAGTGAAACTAATCTGACATGATGAGAGTGAATCATTTGATACCTTTCCAGAGATCGGCAGATCCTGCATTTCTGCACATTCCTTGATCTCCCCAATCATCCCGGGCTGGTAGGCTATTCACTTCCAGAGGTGAGAGGTAAATGCACTGTATTGTGTCATTTTAACTTGGAGTCACGTGAGTGACTATGTGAGGAAGCCCGCCAGCCCACATGTGCGTCAATACGTCTAACGCATGGCGCACGACTGGCTGGGAGGTGCGTCGCTCCTCCAGCGGTAAGTCTAAAAGCCCCACAGGTAAGTTTTAAACTTATTCTGAGGTCGTTTTGTTAGTTAAAAATCTTGTTACAGCGTTCAAGTTCGCACTAATCATGGAGAAATCCAGGGAGAATTCCAGACGGGCCGCGGGGAAACCAGCTACGGAGGAACGCGGGAGTGCGGGTAGCCGGCGGCCGTCGATTTTGCCATCCGAGTCGCTAACGCTGCAGTCAGCGACTTCAGACTTGTTGCCTGTCCAAAGCCCCTTGGCAACCCCGAAAGGGGGGAAAGCCAAGAAGAAGTCTGATAGGCCTGTTTACTCAGACGAGTCAGGCCAGGAGGATTAGCCTCCTACAATGGATAGCGTGGAAGATGCGCAATCCGTGCACTCCAGCAACCCTACCCCCCAATCCTCGGGGGCTGAAATAGAACCTGTATCAGGGGCCTTTGGGCCTACCATAAAACCACCGGTAACTATGGAGGTAGGTGGGTCTGGTTCTTTCCGGAACATGGGGTGTGTGGACCGGTTACAAGATGGTGGTAGATTACACTTGGTTTTGAATGAATGGTGTTGGATAACATCAGATCCGTTTATACTGCACAGTATACAAGGGTTCCAAATTGAATTCCCTCCCAATTCATTGCAACCCACACAGCATACACCAAGCCGGACATTTGTTCATTCCCAACGGGAAAGTTTGGATATACAAGCTGAAATTCAGACATTATACACAAAATGGATAATTGAGAAGTTGAGTCATGAACATCAGCAATCCATTACTAATATATTTACCAGACAAAAGAAAGATGGAGGATGCCGAATCATCCTTGATTTAACTCAACTTAACTCTTATGTGCAGTATAGACATTTAAAAATGGAAAACTTCTTACTGCCAAACAACTGATTTCCAAAGGATGCTTTATGGCATGCATCGATCTCAAAGATGCATACTATTCGGTACCCATCCACAGGGATCACCGGAGCTATTTGAAGTTTAGCTGGATGGGGCAACTGTGGCAGTTTAAAGCGTTGCCTAGGGTTAACTTCAGTCCCCAGATTATTTACCAATTTATTGAAACCAGTGCTTGAGCTACTTAGAGCTCAAAATCACATTGTTTTGGCATACTTGGATGATATCCTAATCATAGGGAAAACACTGAAATTAGCTAAATTATCTGTTTCAGCCACAAAACGCACATTTATGAAATTTGGGGTTTTTCATCCATCCAGTTAAATCCAAGTTGATACAAACTAGAGTTATTGATTATTTGGGATTTACCATTAACTCTATTAATATGTCTGTGACTCTGCCCTGGGGCAAGAGATTAGAATTAATAACATCCTGTAACAACATGTTGTTAGGGAGCAATGTGCCATTGACAAGTATCCAGTGTAATTGGCAAATTAGTGGCCGTTTTCCTAGCTGCACAATTTGGGCCTTTGCATTATCAAAATTTACAACGTGCAAAAGAGCAAGCATTCAAATACCATATAGGTCATTTTACCAGACCTATGCAGTTACCAGCTGAAGCTATATCAGAGTTACAAGGTGGACGACCAATATTCGGTGTTGCTCCAGTAACATTTTGGTCAGCAAACCTTCAGATATTACAAACTGATACTAGTGCTCAAGGATGGGGAGCTACTAATACCATCTCTAGTTGCGGTGGCAGATGGGATGTGCATGAGTCATCAATTCTTCAGTTACATGGTATTAACTACCTAGAGATGCTGGGAGAACTCTATGGGTTGAAAGCTTATTGTGGGAATATGCATCATCTGAATGTTCAACTACAGATTGACAACACTACATTATTAATCACATGGGTGGAATCAAGTCAGTATCCTGTGATAATTTAGCTAACCTTATTTGGCACTGGTGTATCGAAAGAAGCATTTGGATTTCAGCTACCTACTTGCCGGATAGGTTGAATATGGTGGCGGACACCAGGTCACGAAAATTTAATGACAACACAGAATGGATGTTGGATCATGAAGTGTTTAACGACATTGTTACTTGGTATGGAACACTGAATATCGATTTATTTGCATCTAGGCTCAATCACCAGTTACCAAAAAATGTTACAAGGGAGCCAAACCCAGGGGCAGTGACGATAGATGCATTCTCGCTACACTGGGGAGGAATGTTCTTTTATGCATTCCCTCCATTTTGCCTCATCAGTCGGTGCTTGCAAAAAATCCAGCAAGATTCCGCTTCAGGCATTTTGGTAGTGCCTGACTGGCCTACACAGCCATGGTTCCCATTGATATTAGGAATGATAACAGAACCGTGTATGCTTATTTCCAAATGCAATAATTTGCTGGTTCATCCCGTGACTCGTGAAGGCCATCCGTTGCATGATCTAATCAATTTATTGATTTGCAGACTTTAAGAAGACCTTTCCTGGGGCTCGGATTGTCAGAGCAAACTGTGGACGCGATCACTGCAGCTTGGAGGTATAGCACCAAGAAGCAGTACAGATATGTGAAGAGAAAAAGGTTAGTTAAAGCAAATGTAGGTCCCTTGCAGTCAGAAACTGGTGAATCGATCATGGGGAACAAGGAACTGGCAGACCAATTGAATAACTACTTTGGTTCTGTCTTTACTAAGGAAGACATAAATAATCTGCCAGAAATAGCAGGGGACTGGGGTTCAAATGAGATGGAGGAACTGAGTGAAATCCAAGTTAGTCGGGAAGTGGTGTTAGGTAAATTGAATGGATTAAAGGCCGATAAATCCCCAGGGTCAGATAGGCTGCATCCCAGAGTACTTAAGGAAGTAGCCACAGAAATCGTGGATGCATTAGTGATAATTTTTCAAAACTCTTTAGATTCTGGAGTAGTTCCTGAGGATTGGAGGGTAGCTAATGTAACCCCACTTTTTAAAAAGGGAGGGAGAGAGAAAATGGGGAATTACAGACCAGTTAGTCTAACATCAGTAGTGGGATAAATGCTAGAGTTGGTTATTAAAGATGGGATAGCAGCACAATTGGAAAGTGGAGAAATCATTGGACAAAGTCAGCATGGATTTATGAAAGTAAATCATGTCTGACGAATCTTATAGAATTTTTCGAATATGTAACTAGTAGAGTGGATAAGGGAGAACCTGTGGATGTGTTACAGTGGCTTGCAAAAGTTTTCATACCCCTTGAAATTTTCCACATTTTGTCACATTACAACCACAAACGTAAATGCATTTTATTGGGATTTTATGTAATAGACCAACACAAAGTGGCGAAAATAGTTGTGGTGGAAGGAAAATGATACATGGTTTACAAATTATTTTACAAATAAAAAACTGAAAAGTGTGGCATGCAAATGTATTCAGCCCCCTTTATTCTGATACCCCTAAATAAAATCCAGTGCAACCAATTGCCTTTAGAAGTCACCTAATTAGTAAATAGAGTCCACTTGTGTGTAATCTAATCCTCAGTATAAATACAGCTGTTCTGTGAAGGCCTGAGAGGTTTCTTAGAGAACATTAGTGAACAAACAGCATCATGAAGCCCAAGGAACACGCCAGACAGGTCAGGGATAGAGTTGTGGAGATGTTTAAAGCAGGGTTAGGTTATAAAAGAATATCCCAAGCTTTGAACATCTCATGGAGCACTGTTCAATCCATCATCCGAAAATGGAAAGAGTATGGCACAACTGCAAACCTACCAAGACATGGCCGTCCACCAAAACTGACAGGCCGGGCAAGGAGAGCATTGATCAGAGAAGCAGCCAAGAGGCCCATGGTAACTCTGGAGGAGCTGCAGAGATCCACAGCTCAGGTGGAGAAATCTGTCCACAGGACAACTATTAGTCGTGCACTTTACAAATGGAAATGGAAGAGTGGCAAGAAGAAGCCATTGTGAGACAAAGCCATAAGAAATCCAGTTTGCCAGTTTGCCACAAGCCATGTGGGGGACACAGCAAACATGTGGAGGAAGGTGCTCTGGTCTGATGAGACCAAAATTGAAGTTTTTGGCCTAAATGCAAAACGCTATGTGTGGTGGAAAACTAACACTACACATCACCCTGAACACACCATCCCCACTGTGAAACTAGGTGGTGGCAGCATCACGCTGTGGGGATGCTTTTCTTCAGCAGGGACAGGGAAGTGGTCAGAGTTGATGGAAGATGGATGGAGCCAAATACAGGGCAATCTTGGAAGAAAACCTGTTAGAGTCTGCAAAAGACTTGAGACTGGGGTGGAGGTTCACCTTCCAGCAGGACAACGACTCTAAACATACAGCCAGAGCTACAATGGAATGGTTTAGATCAAAGCATATTCATGTGTTAGAATGGCCCAGTCAAAGTCAGACCTAAATCCAATTGAGAATCTCTGGCAAGACTTGAAAATTGCTGTTCACAGACGCTCTCCATCCAATATGGACTGAGGTTGAGCTATTTTGCCAAAGAAGAATGGGCAAAAATTTCAGTCTCTAGATGTGCAAAGCTGGTAGAGACATTACCCAAAAGACTTGCAGCTGTAATCGCAGTGAAAGGTGGTTCTACAAAGTATTGACTCAGGGAGCTGAATACTTTGCATGCCACACTTTATCAGTTTTTTATTTGTAATAACATTTGGAAAACCATGTATCATTTTCCTTCCACTTCACAATTATGCACCACTTTGTGTTGGTCTATCACTATTAATCCCAATAAAATAACATTTAACGTTTTGTGGTTGTAACGTGACAAATGTGGAAAGGTTTCAAGGGGTATGAAAACTTTTGCAAGCCACTGTTATATCTGGACTTTTTCAGAAGGCTTTCGACAAGGTCCCACATAAGAGTTAGCAAACAAACTTAAAGCACACAGTATTAGGGGTTCAGTATTGATGTGGATAGAGAACTGGCTGGCAGACAGAAGCAAAAGTAGGATGTAAACGGGTCATTTTCAGAATGGCAGGCAGTGACTAGTGGGGTACCGCAAGACTCAGTGCTGGGACCCCAGCTATTTACAATATATATTAATGATCTGGATGAGGGAATTGAATGCAACATCTCCAAGTTTGCGGATGACACGAAGCTGGGAGGCAGTGTTAGTTGTGAGGAGGATGCTAGGAAGCTGCAAGGTGACTTGGATAGGTTGGGTGAGTGGGATAATGCATGGCAGATGCAGTATAATGTGGATAAATGTAAGGTTATCCACTTTGGATGGAAAAACAGGAGGGTAGACTATTATCCGAATGGTGGCCAATTAGGAAAAAGGGAGACGCAACGAGACCTGGGTGTCATGGTACACCAGTCATTGAAAGTAGGCATGCAGGTGCAGCTGGCTGTGAAGAAAGTGAATGGTAATGTTGGTATTCATAGCAAAAGGATTTGAGTACAAGAGCAGGGAGGTTCTACTGCAGTTGTACAGGGTCTTGGTGAGGCCACGCCTGGAGTATTGCATACAGTTTTGGTCTCCTAATCTGAGGAAAGACATTCTTGCCATAGAGGGAGTACAGAGAAGGTTCACCAGGACTGGGATGGCAGGACTTCCATATGAAGAAAGATGGATAGACTTGGCTTCTACTCGCTGGAATTTAGAAGATTGAGGGGGGAATCTCATAGAGACTTACAAAATTCTTAAGGGGTTGGACACGCTAGATGCAGGAAGACTGTTCCCGATGTTGGGGAAGTCCAGGATAAGGGGTCACAGGTTAAGGATAAGGGGGAAGTCTTTTAGGACCGAGATGAGAAGATCATTTTTCACACAGAGAGTGGTGAGTCTGTGGAATTTTCTGCCACAGAAGGTAGTTGAGGCCAGTTCATTGGCTATATTTAAGAGGGAGTTAGATGTGGTCCTTGTGGCTAAAGGGATCAGGAGATATGGAGAGAAGGCAGGTACAGGATACCGAGTTGGATGATCAGCCATGATCATATTGAATGGCGGTGCAGGTTTGAAGGGCCGAATGGCCTACTCCTGCACCTATTTTCTATGATACATTGATTCTATCTCTTAAATCAAGAGATGGGAGGTGTTCTGTTCGCAGTCCAACATAACGTATGACACGGCACATATAACTGATGTCTTGGAATTTCTCTCAAAACTGTTCTTTGACGAGAGATTGAGTTATAGTGCCATTAATTGTGCCAAGAGTGCGTTGTCGTCATACTTGTTGCTGGGATTGGGACACCACTCTTTCGGGTCTCACCCACTTATATCCAGATTCATGAAGGGTATCTATAACACAAATCCCCCTAGGCCCAGTTACACAGAGATATGGGATGTTAACATTGTGCTAACGCTGCTTCGCTGGTGGGCTCCAGCTACATCCTTGTCTTTGGTCAAGCTCACTTATAAAGTGGTTATGCTCATGTCGCTGGTTTCAGTGCAACGGGTCCAGTCATTGCATAAGCTATGGCTGGACAGAATTATTACATCTACCAATAAAATTACATTTTATGTTCATGAGCTAGTCAAGCAGAGCAGACCAGGGGTGTCAGGTCTAAAACAATATTTTAAGGCCACAAAGAACCTTAGAGGCACTGAACTGGCAATGTTTGTTAGCTATAAAAAAACACACAAGAGGGTATCAGTGCAGACCATCCCCAGGTGGTTAAGATGTGTACTGGCTTGTGCAGGAGTGGACACTGATGTTTTTAAATCTCACTCCACCAGGGCTGCAACAACATCAGCAGCGAGGGTTATGGAGGTTCTGCTGGACCACATCCTATTATAATTTTTTATAATAAACCCATTGCCAGGCCGGGGTTGTTTGCCAACTCAATTTTAGGTTCTGTCCTATAGTTTACCCCCTAACTATAGTTTAACCCTAACCCTAACCCTAACTTTTATGGTGGTGCATACAAGAGAGGCACTGCAGTACAGGGACTCCAGGGACCAGAAGGTGTCATCGGCTGGCATTGAGGTGAGAACAGGGAGGAAATGGAGGGCGGTGAAAGCAGTGGAGTTGGCAGAGTCACGCTTACGGCAAAAGGCATTGGTGGGAGTCATGGCAACTGGCAGAGCGGGTTTGGGATACTTTGGCAAGGAGAGACACCATCTAATCCAGGAAGAGGTCCGAGCAGGTGTGGAGGAAGAGCGTGTGAGCAGGACGGTGGGGCTCAGGCAGCAGGGAGCGTGGACAAGGTGTGAGAGCATACCACAGTGCAGGGTTACCTGGTCAAACATCATGCAGGCAGACTTCCAGCACATCCGGTTACTTGTCCAAGCTGTCTACGATGCCCTACCAAGCCCAGCAAACCTCCACATCTGGGGCAAGAGCGAGACACCTTCCTGCCCACTTTGCTCTGGAAGAGGATCATTAGAACATCTCCTCAGCAGCTGCCCAAAGTCTCTTGTGGAAGGTCGCTATCGGTGGCGCAATGACCAGGTGCTCAAGGTGGTTGCTGAGAGCATAGCCACTGCCATCGGTAACAGCAAACACCACCACGCCCCAAAGAAATCAATCACTTTTGTCAAAGCTGGAGAGAAGCCCCGACCACAACCAAAAACAAGGACGGGCCTCCTCTACACAGCCACTGACTGGCAGCTGCACGTCGATCTGGGCAAACAGCTGAAATTTCCACAGCACATCACAGCAACATCACTCCGGCCAGACATGATCATCACCTCCGAAGTGACAAAACAGCTAATGAGAGGAAGCGCGCAAAGTACCAGGAACTGTAGAGATGTGCCAGGACAAAGGCTGGAAGACATACTATGAGCCCATAGAGGTGGGCTGTAGAGGCTTTGCAGGACGCTCACTCTGCAAAGTCCTCAACCATTTGGACATTACGGGGCTGGCAAAGAAGAGGGCCATTCAATCCGCAAGCGAAGTCGCAGAGAAAGCCACTAGGTGGCTTTGGATTAAGAGGGCTGACCCGTGGGCGGTTGCTGGTGGGACTCAAGTCGGGACTTGATCAACCCCAGCTGGGTCGCCTGGGCGAGGGTGTCTGATATTGTGAGACCCGAAACACCCGATGACCCCAGGTCACATCACTGAGGATGCGTCCCAGCGCATCTAGAAGATGTATCTTTCACACTGGAGTCTGGCTCAGCCTGTGACACCTAGGAATAGACTGGGTGACAACCAAGAATAGTTTGGTGACTACTGGAGAGACAGTTGACGGCACGGAACGACGGCACCAGGGACAGGCTGGGTTAGCACCCCAGTCTGTGTCTTTCGTGAGAAAGACACCCAACAATCGCTACAGAAAGGCCTAATGAAAAATACCTCCAGGAGATCCAAGGGGGGGGGGGGGAGGATGAGATCTCCAATACAACGGACCAATGTATATTGACCCACGCAAACAAACTGACAACGATTATAAGATGCATTTGCGGAAAGCTGTGTAAGAACCACTGTGGCCTAAAAATCCATCAGGCAAGAATGAAATGCTCGGAGAAGGAGAAAGAGGTGCAGCGCACAGGCCTTGAACCTGGTGAGACGCAGGAGGAGCCCGGCCAGGACTCACCCCACAGAGCCCAGTCCCTCCACGCACTAGAATCTCCCAACCCCTGCAGAGTAGTTCCACAGCAATGGATTGAGTGGCCCCCAGCCTGCAACCGGAATGAATGGCTGCAGTTTGACAAAGATGTGACCAATATCATTTAAGCCACAGCCAAAGGAGATGTAGATCGCCGACTCCAAACAATGACTGCCATCATAGTCAGTTATGCTTCGGAAAGATTCGGCCATCGGGAGAAAGGTATCACCAAGCCCACCACCTACACCATGAACCGCAGGGCCACCAAAATACATCAACTGCGGCTGGAGCTTCGAACCCTCTAAAACCAGTACAAGAAGTCTACTGATGAGGAGAAGCAAGCCTTGGCCGAACTACAAAACATCCTAAGGAAAAGGCTTATGACCGTCCGCAGAGCAGAGTGGCACAGGAGAAGAGGAAGAGAGAGAACTAGGAAGCGAGCTGCATTCATTTCCAATCCCTTTGGCTTTACCAGGCGACTACTTGGGGACAAGCGCAGTGGTCACCTCATGTGCTCAACAGGTGAAGTAAATCGCTTCCTCCATGATACCCTGAGCAATCCAATGAGGGAACTGGAGCTCGAACCAACAAAGCTCACCATCCCAGCCCCTCCCCCCCCCCCCCCCCCCAACAACAGAGTTCAATCTGAGGGAGCCGAGTCTGAAGGAGGTTGAGGAGATCATCAAGGCGGCACGCTCAGCCTCTGCTCCAGGCCCTAGTGGCGTACCATACATGGTGTACTAGCACTGCCCAGAGCTCCTTCTATGGAAGATCTTTAAGGTGGTATGGCGAAGGGGGAGAGTTGCTGACCAGTGGAGGTGCACTGAGGGAGTTTGGATCCCGAAAGAGGAAAACATCAATCGGTTTTGGTCAATCTTGCTGCTGAGCGTCGACAATTTTTCAGCATTGTCTCCTGAAGATTAACTGAGTTTCTCCACAAAAACAGCTACATCGACCCCTCAGTGCAGAAGGGTGGGATTCCGGGAGTTCCCGGCTGTGTGGAGCACACTGGAGTAGTTACGCAGCTCATTAGAAAAGCCCATGAAATCAGAGGCGACCTAATTGTTCTGTGGTCAGACCTCGCCGATGCCTATGGGTCCAAACTGGTTGAGCTTGCACTACACCGACACCATGTTCCCAGAAAGATCAAGGACCTGATCCTGGGTTATTACCATAATTTCAGGCTGAGGGTGACTTCTGGGTCAGTAACATCAGACTGGCATCAGATTGGAAAAGGAATAATTACGGGATGCACCATTTCTGTTATTCTTTTTGCTCTTGCCATGAACATGGTGGCCAAGTCAGCCGAGGTGTAATGCAGAGGCCCCCTAACCAAGTCTGGTGTGCGACAGCCCCCAATTAGAGCTTTTATGGACGACCTTACCATCACCACAACATCAGTCCCAGGAAGCAGGTGGATCCTACAAGGTCTTGAGAAACATATCACCTGGGCACGGATGAGTTTCAAGCCAACAAAGTCAAGGTCCATGGTGCTGAAGAAGGAGAAGGTGACTGACAGATTCCACTTCTTACTATCCGGAACTGCCATTCCCTCCATCACTGAGCAACCTGTCAAGAGCTTGGGGAAGGTTTTTGACGCAACTCTGAAAGACTCTGCCGTCATTCAAAAGTCCATCAAAGACCTTGAAGCCTTGCTCACCAAAGTCGACAAGTCAGGTCTGCCAGGCAGATTCAAGGCCTGGATCTATCAGCATTCCATCCTGCCCCGAGTCCTGTGGCCTCTGCTGGTTTACGCTGTTCCATTGACCACAGTTGAGTCCCTCGAAAGGAAGATCAGCGGCTTTCTCCGCAGATGGCTTGGCCTTCCCCTCTGCAGCCTCAACAGTGCTCACCAAGCACAACTGTATGCTCCTGGACCAGTAACATCTTGCCTCTGCTGGTTTAACTCCCATTCAGTGGCCTCACGGAAAAGTTTATGGCACTCCCATTCAGCGAACAAGAGAGGCACTGCAGTACAGGGACTCCAGGGACCAGATGGTGTCATCAACTGGCATCGAGGTGAGAACAGGAAGGAAATGGAGGGCGGCGAAAGCAGTGGAGGTGGCAGAGTCACGCCTATGGCAAAAGGCATTGGTGGGAGTCAAGGCAACTGGCAGAGCGGGTTTGGGATACTTCCCTAAGACACTGGTTGGCAAGGCCCAGGGCCAGGAGAGACACCATCTACTCCAGGAAGAGGTCCGAGCAGGAGTGGAGGAAGAGCGTGTGAGCAGGACGATGGGGCTCAGGCAGCAGGGAGCGTGGACAAGGTGTGAGAGCATACCACAGTGCAGGGTTACCTGGTCAAACATCATGCAGGCAGACTTCCAGCACGTCCGGTTCCTTGTCCAAGCTGTCTATGATGCCCTACCAAGCCCAGCAAACCTCTACGTCTGTGGCAAGAGCGAGACACCTTCCTGCCCACTTTGCTCTGGAAGAGGATCATTAGAGCATCTCCTCAGCAGCTGCCCAAAGTCTCTAGCGGAAGGTTGCTATTGGTGGTGGCATGACCAGGTGCTCAAGGTGGTTGCTGAGAGCATAGCCACTGCCATCGGTAACAGCAAACACCACCACGCCCCAAAGAAATCAATCACTTTTGTCAAAGCTGGAGAGAAGCCCCGACCACAACCAAAAACAAGGACAGGCCTCCTCTACACAGCCACTGACTGGCAGCTGCACGTCGATCTGGGCAAACAGCTGACATTTCCACAACACATCACAGCAACATCACTCCGGCCAGACATGATCATGACCTCCGAAGTGACAAAACAGGTGATCATTCTGGAACTGACAGTGCCCTGGGAAGAGCGTATTGAAGAGGCTAATGAGAGGAAGCGCGCAAAGTACCAGGAACTGTGGAGATGTGCCAGGACAGAGGCTGGAAGACATACTATGAGCCCATAGAGGTGGGCTGTAGAGGCTTTGCAGGACGCTCACTCTGCAAAGTCCTCAACCAGTTGGGCATTACGGGGCTGGCAAAGAAGAGGGCCATTCAATCCGCAAGTTAAGCTGCAGAGAAAGTCACTAGGTGGCTTTGGATTAAGAGGGCTGATCCGTGGACGGTTGCTGCTGGGACGCAAGTTGTGGCTGGTTCAACCCCGGCTGGGTCGCCTGCACGAGGGTGTCTGACGTTGTGAAACACCCGATGACCCCAGGTCGCATCACTCATGTGACTCCGAAGTAAAATGGGAAGATTAAATAAGAACTTAGCAGTTTGAAGTTTGATCTTTATTTTATGAGGCGTTACGATGAGGGATTACGTGCCCTCCGCGCCCAACCCTCTTCTCATAAAGGGCATGTGATAGTTCTAGTTTCTCAAATCTTCCTATAATCAGTTCAACAACTGTTATCTGTGATTTCACATCGCTGCTTTGAAGTTTGACGCACATGTGGGCTGGTATGCTTCTTCACGTAATCCCTCATCGTTACTCATCATGAGATAAAGATCAAACATCAAACTGGTAAGTTCTCATTTAATCTTCCTATTCTACATTCATAGTATGTATGACATTCTATTGTGTCACACATCAAGTGATGTGACAGAGATCAGATCACTAAGCTCTCTATCTCCTTTCTGATCATCGTCTCAGCATTGTTTGAGATCTGGCCCACTGCAGTGATGTCATCTGCAAGCTTGTAGATGGAGTTTGAGCAGAATTTAGCCACACGGTCATGAGATAATAAGGAGTATAGTATGAACTAAGAACATATTCTTGTGGAGGACTTGTGAACATTAAAATCACCAAGAATATTCATATACCTTATCTTAACAAACTATTCTTCATCTGTCAGTTGAAAAAACATAATCAGTGATTCTATTCACTGTACATGTCTGAAACATGAAACGTTGTCTGAACATTGCCCTGAACAGATGCTGCCTGACCCATTGAGTTAGACTTTAGCCTTTAGACCTTAGAGATGCAGTAAGAAAACAGGCCCTTCGGCCCTATTTCTTCGGAGTCAGTTCTGTGGTTTAGATGAGGCAGGGAGATATGTTAATGAGATTGAGATACATTGACACAGTAAACTGCAGATTATCAAGAAATTAATCCAATCATGAAAAATTAATATTATTTCTAAAATAAAAGAGATTTGCACACCCACACAACCAGTCTGTAATGGCCATAATGTCACAACTATTTTGTGAATGGAAATGTAAAGGGTACCACTACGTTTAGGAATAAGAAGGTTTGACAAATCTAATTGTCTCATCACAATTTCCACAGAGGCACCAAATCTATTTTCCCATTACTTCTTCCCCCAGAGAAGATAGAGAGGAAGTTGATCATCTCAGAGGGCATATATATATCAGCTACGATCTAAATACACTCTATTCTTTAACATCATTGCAGCAGTGAGGAACACAATTCTAAGAAAATGAAACAAGTTTTTGTGGTGTTGATTTGTCTCAGCGTTGTCAACTTCAGTGTGGCCGGAGGTGAGAGCAATACTTTACCATGTGCTTATTGCACATTCTGCTTATTTTTACTTTCAAAAACAACCGTCCCTTAAGTAGTAATTGTAGAGCAAGTCATAATGTCCAAAGAATTCCCACTGATTGCTTGTCGTTGACTGTAATTGGTTGCTATTTTTCAATACCTAGCACAGACCATTTAGAACATTGTTCTGAACCCATCTGTAAATAAATAGCGGATGATTTTAAATGAAGCAGCAAGCCTTACTTTATTTCTCTACAGATCCAGATTCTCTTTCAGTCTTCTTTTATATTTAGCTGTATTTTCCTATTTGTAATTGTATTTCTGTGATTGACACAAGTTCGGAATTGGTGCAGTTGTTCAGCCGTTACTGATGCTGCCTCACAGCTCCAGTAATGCAGGTTTGGTCATCTGCTCTCTGCGTGGAGTTTGCATGTTTTATTTACTGTATGACCACAAGGGGTTTCCCCGGGTGCTCTGGTTTTTTTCTCACAAATACATGCTGGTAGATTAATTAGCTTTAACTGTAAATTGCCCTTCATGTACATAAAAGGCAAAATAATTCAAGGGGAATTGAGCATGCATTGGAAAATTGTGGGATATTAATAAGATGGGAAAAGGGTCTTGACGTGATTGCTACGCTACATATTGGCACAGATCCGATGGACCAATTCACCTCCTTCTGTATCATAATAAGTAATAAACCAGGAGGAAAATGTAGTTCATAGGAACAAAATACTTACCAAAATCATTGTGTGGACGTTACTCAGTATTTAGTTTTCATATAAAACATAATTATGATTGTTTGGAGATCATTGTAACTCCTTGTTACTTTTTTCAATAATATGCACTCTTCTCACTGCTATCATTGGGGAGAAGGTACAGGAGCGTGTTGTCCACAGGTTCAAGAACAGCTTCTTCCCATGAACTATCAGGTTCTTGAACCACCCTACCTACAACTCGACCTCAACCACTGAACTACTACAGACTTTGCCCAACTATGGCTGCTCCATGTGCTTTGTCTTTTTGCACTGTTATGGTCTAATATTATCTAGGCTTGATGTAGTGACTCAGTTTCTGTTCAGTTTATTGTTACATGTACTGAGGTACAGTGAAAAGCTTTTGTTGCGTGCTAGCCAGCCAGTGGAAAGACAATACATGATTACAATCGAGCCATTCGCAGTGTAAGGATACATGAAAAGTGCAGGGTAAAGCCAGTAAAGTCCGATCAAAGATAATCCGAATGTCCCTGATGAGGTAGATAATAGTGTCTAATGTGTCAAAAGTGCCCGTAAACTTACACCAAGTAAGAATCTCATTGTTCTCCTTCATATTTGGTGCATAGGACACATCAATACTCTTGATTCTTCACTCTTATTCTAAACCAAAATATTCTCCAAGAAACACTTTGATATTGAGCTTTTTCTGGAAAAGTGCTAAACGTTTATTTAGTCTGTTTTACCTACAAGCCTATTAACATAGCACCAGCCTAGTACAGGACTATCAAGTTTCATTGTGCTCTGCCTGCCGTATTGACCAAAGCAGAAATGGTTATCACTGTCTTCAATTCTTCTTACAAAGAGGCACTACAAAACACCAGTGCATGTTGCAACTAAACGACCATGCAACCTCAAACCATAACCAACATGACGTATTTGATATTCCAATGTGCTTGTCTACTCAAGTTAATTTTGTCCAGGTGATTCATTCATTGTATTACCATCAGTTCCTCTGCTTTATCTTCACCTGTGCTACACTAACTTTAAAAGCTGTTTGTTAAAGATGAGCCCAAAACAAATTGTGAACTTTGTAATTAATGATAATATATCAATAAGATAGCACAAAAAATAACAGCAGTGAATCTGCACTAATATTCATTGAAATAAAAACCAGGTCATGAAATCAATTTTGTGAGGAATATTTATTGGAAAGCAACTCAAGTGCAAATACAAATGGCCAAGAATAAGATAATCTCTGCTATTTAAACAAACCTTTATTCTCCGCAAATATACTTGAAACTTATTATACTTCCTACTGTGGCTATGACATATTTCAGTGCTCCGTATCATCTTTTCTGTGCTGTGAATGCATTAGTTTACATTGAAGAAAGGCAATGTTAACCAGTGACTTGAGCCCCATTAGCTGTGATCTGTGTTAATATCGTTATCATTCATGTAACATCTTTACTTGCAGCATGTAGAAAACAACATTCATCCCCTTAAACTTGCCCTTAGTTTTGAGGCTTCATTTCTCACCATTTATACCCAACAGCATGAAATAACTAACTTTTACTTCATTTTCCTAGCTCCTACTCGAGTACTGACCAGCTGCTGTATGAAGTATTCGACACGAATCCCTGTCTTCAAAAATATCCAAAGATATGAAATGCAGTCAAGTAATGGCCAATGCAGGATTGAGGCTGTGATGTAAGTCGATTTCCTCTTCCTCTTCCTCTTCCTCTTCCTCTTCCTCCTCTCCTTCTTGTTTCTCTTCTTGTTCCTCTTCATCTTCCTCATCTCCCTCTACATCCTCCTCTCCTTCCTCTCCTCTTCCTCTTCGTGTTTGTCGTCTTCCTCTTCTTCCTCTCCCTCTTCTTTTCCCAAGTCAACAGGAGACCAAAATCTGCTGCTCAAACTTAGCCTGCACATATTTTAATGTCATAGTCATTGAGCTTGCAGTGTGGAAACAGGCCCTTCAGCCCAACTTGCTTACATCAGCCAACATGTCCCAGCTACACTAGTCCCACCTGCCAGTATTTGGTCCATATTCCTCCAAACCTGCCCTGTCCATGTACTTGTCTAACTGCTTCTTAAATGTTGGGATAGTCCCTGCCTCAACTACACTCCCCCGGCAGCTTGTTCCATACATCCACCACCCTTTGCGTGAAAAAGTTACCCTCAGATTCCTATTAAATCTTTTCCCCTTCACCGTAAACCTATGTCCTCTATTCTTTCTTTTTAATAAAACTCTGCCTTGCAATGGACCCTAGATTTGTATGTCATTATTATGCTTGAAGCGTATATAGTTGTTACTGAATGTAAAGCTCAGCGATGGCAGCATCGCCAACAGTCTGTCTGTCTTTTAGTCTTTTTTGTTATTTTTAGTGTGTTTTAAAAGTTTGTGTTAATGTTCTCTGGTTTGTTTTATGTGGGGGGTGAGGGAGGGGGAAGGTGGAGGGGAAGGGAAAGGGGTCGGGGGAATATTTTTTTCAATCTCTTACCTTGCCGGAGAGGCGATTGTTTTCCGGATCGTATCTGCGGTCGCTCTGCGGCCTAACATCATGGAGCTGGAGGCTTTGCTCGAGACTGATTTTGAGCTCCTCCGTGGGATCAACTCCCCAACTGCGGCCTGCGGATTTCACCATTGAGGAGCTCGCAGTCTCGGTTAAAGGCTTATGTCGGGAAGCTCCAAAGTCGCAGGAGGTTCGACTAGCCCCGACCCGGTGTCCGATCACCCATTGCGGGGAACTGAGATTCCCCCAATGCAGGAGCTTGATCGCCCCGAAGCGGAGGGCCCATCTGCTGGCTATGGGAGCCAAGATCGTCCCGTTAATAGACAATAGACAATAAACAATAGGTGCAGGAGTAGGCCATTCGACCCTTTGGCCCTTCGAGCCAGCACCGCCATTCAATGTGATCATGGCTGATCATCCCCAATCAGTACCCCATTCCTGTCTTCTCCCCATATCACATGACTCCGCTATCTTTAAGCCCTATCTAGCTCTCTTGAAAGTATCCAGATAACTTTCCTCCACCGCCCTCTGAGGCAGAGAATTCCACAGACTCACAACTCTCTGTGAGAAAAAGTGTTTCCTCGTCTCCATTCTAAATGGCTTCCCCCTTATTCTTAAACTGAGGCCCCTGGTTCTTGACTATCCCAACATCGGGAACATGTTTCCTGCCTCTAGCGTGTCCAAACCCTTAGCAATCTTATATGTTTCAATAAGATCCCCCTCTCATTCTTCTAAACTCCAGAGTGTACAAGCCCAGCCGCTCCATCGCAGCATCCGCAGCATATGCACTGGAACGGAAGGCTCGAGGCCCCTGACCGCGGGAGAACAAAGAAGGGAACAGATTGAACTTTTTTTCGCCTTCCATCACAGTGAGGAATGTGGAGGAGTCACTGTGGTGGATGTTTATGTTAAAATGTATTTTGTGCGTCTTGTTGCTTTTTAATGGTATGACTGTATGGTAAATTAAATTCCTCATATGTTGCAAAACATACTTGGCTAATAAAGTATGATTATGATGATTATAATTATGATTTGTCTCATTTCAGATTCATTGTTAGAGACAAACGCGTCTGCACAGATCCAAAAAATAAAAATGTGACTGGACATTTGATTGAGCTCACCAAAAAAGACAGAGGATGAAGATGATGCTTATTTTATGGAAGTAAAGAGGATATCTTTACCAACTATGGAGCGAAGGAAGTTTTCAAGAAAAACTTTTCTACTTAATATTCTGGTTTCTCATATTTTACACATTACCTTGGAAAAATCAAACATGGAATCAAGGTCTCCATACATGCCTTAAATTGTGCACAAGCCTTGTCCAAATCTGATCTTCTCCTTATTGTTTGAGCTCCGACCACACACTGCTTCTTCACCACCACCTTTGTAAGGGCGGCACAGTCACACAGTGGCGCAACAGTAGAGCTGCCGTTTTGCAGTGCCAGACACCCGGGTTCAATCGTGGCTATGGGTGCTGTCTGTGCAGAGTTTGTATGTTCTCCCTGTGACCACGTGTACTTTCTCCAGGTGCTCCGGTTTTCTCCCACACTCCAAAGACGTACAGTTTGGAGGTTAATTGGCTTCAGTAAAATTGTCAATTGTCCTTTGATAGTGTGAAGGATAGCTCTAGTGTATGCGGTGATCGCTAATCAGAGCGGACTCAGTAGACTGAAGGGCCTGTTTCTCTGCTGTATTTTTAAAGTAAATCAGAGATGGGTATGCACATCCCCAAAATGAATCATTTTTAACAACTCATGCTGTGCCATGGTAACTGATCAAATCTATAATTGGTACTTTCTCACTGATAAGAGTCAGATCTCGCACACCCACACATAATTTTCCTATCTGGTCTCCTGAATTCTTATACATCTATAAGGTGTCAGATCTTGAAACCTTAAGCCAAGATGGATCTCTCCAAATATAAGTGTACTTACTTCCATTTTAGCTTAGGGGATTTACAAAGTGCTGTTATTGTTACTTATTTACATACAGTCTAATGTACCAATGCAGTTTTCCTTAAAATTCCTTTATTTGTCATTCAGACCTTTCGGTCTGAACGAAATTTCGTTACCTTGCAGTCATAACATGTAATAAATTAAAACAAAACACACAATAAACACTTAATTTAACATCCACCACAGTGAGTTCACCAAGCACCTCCTCACTGTGGTGGAAGGCAAAAGTCTTAAGGTCTTTGTCATTTTCCCCTACTTGTTCCCCCTCTGTACTGAGGCGATCCAGGCCTTCGATGTCATCGTCCACCAGGCCCGCGGCCGGGCCTCCGAAGCCAGGCCGCCACCGCCGCCACCGCCAGAACGCCGGAACACCACCACAGCTCCCAGTCAGGATCGACCACGGGAACGCTGGAGCCGCCGGAGCCCTGAAGCCGGGCCGCCGCCGGAGCACCAGCTGGAGAGCCGCCGGAGAGCCGCCGGAGCGCCGAAGCCGGGCCGCTGCTGGAGCACCGCTGGAGAGCCGCCGGAGCGCCGAAGCCGGGCCGCCGCCGGGACACCCGCTGGAGAACCGCCGGAGCCGCCGGAGCGCCGAAGACTGCTGAATGCAGTTTTCCTTAAAATAATTTTAGCTAACATACACACACAGAGTCATAGAGTTATATAGTGTGGAAACAGGCCTTCGGCCAATCGTGCCCACACCAACCAACATCGACACTAGTCCCACCTGCCTGCGTTTGGCCCATATCCCTCTAAACACGTCCTATCCATGCACCTGTCTAATTGGTTCTTAAACATTGCAATAATCCTTGCCTCAACTACCTCCTCTGGCAGCTCGCTCCATACACCCACCAACCTTTGTGTGAAGAAGTTATCCCTCAGATTCTTATTAAATCTTTCCCCCTTCAACTTAAGCTGATGTCCTCTGCGTCTCAATTCCTCTTCTTTGGGCAAGAGAGCCTGTGCGTCCGCCCGATCTATTCCACTCATGATTTTATACACGTCTATAAGATGACCCTTCATCCTCCAAGGAATAGTCCCAGCCTGCTCATACCTCACCAAGCAGTGACATTTTATAATATTCCCATTCAAAAAGGCTTCACTGTCAGATAGCGAAAACTCATTTATGCCATGTTAACTTACTTTTTTCCAGAACAGGTAGAATGATTTATTTTCAAAACAGGTTGCATTATGGTCCACAGACTTTGCATAAGGGAAAGGATGCTGAAATATTAAGCTGATCTTCAATCCCACTCTTTTTAAACTATATAATGTCTCACAAAGAGTGTATTCCTGTCTAAATAGAAAAAAATCAGCTATTTATTCTGACTCTTTGCTGTATTCATTTTCTGATTCAATAAATTGTATATTCATAATTTTGAGTACGGATCATTTTTGCATACAATTATCATTAAACAGTGACAAGTAAACAGTGGATACATTTGTTTTATTGATTTAATGGCTCCATCAAGACATTGAAGATGGTTATTGAAAATTCCAGCAGGGCCTTATTCAACTGAGCAAGTTGGCTGAGGAATGGCTGATGGTGTTTAATGCAGATAAACACAAGGCGTTGCATTTTGTGAAGTCAAACCACAGCAGGACCTTCATAGTGAATGGTAGGCTGCTGAAGACTGCGGTAGAGCAATGTTCCAGGAGTTCAGGTGTTAATTCAGGTTCTTCTACCTCGGGTCTGGGTCAGTAAAACACTGAGTCAAGCACTGGAATCCAGACCCTTTTATTCAACACCATTGGGTCAACTTCTGCTCCACTCACTCAAGCCCGTGACAGCCTCTCGTAGACAGAACAGAAAGAGAGACAACACCCCAACGAACAGATCGTCATTATATCCCTAGACACTAGCGGTACAAAAGTACAAGGAGGGGGGGGGCGACCCCCACAAACCAATCATTGATAAAATACATGGAGTGGCAATTCCTTTACCCAATCACAGAACAATACATGGGATCATCTTTAACACATGGAAACAAAATAGAAACATCTTCAGTGCATAAAGCAACATCTTTAGTGAGGCCACCGCTCTGGACCAATCACGGGTACCGGCGGGAAGGCACTGATTAAAAAGTAGAAACATAACACACCCCTAATCAATCACAAGCATGCATTGTGTCAGTGCACTGAAACAGAACAGAAAACCCTTGAGGAACCCAGACTTAATGGCAAACGGTGGGTCACTTGAGCAAAAGCTTCCTGGAGCTTTTTCAGAGTTCCAGACATAGTGGAGCCAGTTAGGTCATTTGGGTCCCCAGCACCTTGCAATGTATTGTCACTATCTGTGAAGCCCAGTTTCTCACAGACGCCTGCCATTTCTAAAGTACCCAAACCCCTGCATATCTACACAGGTACATAGTTCCCTGAAAGTGGCATTATGCATAGATAAGGCGGTAGAGAAGGGTTTTGGTACATTACAGTTGTACAAGATGTTGATGAGGTTGCATTAGGATTATTGTGTTCAGATTTTGTCACCCGGATATAGGAAGTGTGTCATTAATCTGGAAATAGTGCAGAAAGGATTCATGAAGATGTTGCCAGGACTCAAGGGCCTGAACTATAAGAAAAGATTGGCAGACTACAACATTATTCCTTGGAATGCAGGAGGTTGTCGGATGATCTTATAGAAATAAATGAAATAATGCGAAGAATAGATAGGGTGAAAGCACATAGTCTTTTACCCAACGTAGGGGGATTCAAGAACCAGAGGACATAACTTTAAGGTGAGAGGGGCAAGATTTAATTGGAACCAGAGGGGCAACATTTTAACTCAGCGAGTGGAACAAACTGCAAGAAGAGGTAGTTGAGACAGGTACTATAACATCATTTAGGATAGGAAAAATTGAGAGGGATATGGGCCAAACAAGCAAATGTAACTTGCTTAGATGGGGCATCTTGGTTCGAATGGACAAGTGGGCCAAAGGGTCGATTTCCATTCTGTACAACTCTATGACTGTATCTAAGCTTAATCAATGCTGATAAATAAAGTGGTATTATTTAAATATCCTGTTATCATTTGGACTTGTCATTCCTACACTTCAGGTAGCACCAATGCAGTCGTAGATGTAGCAGAACTAGAGTTCGGGGATAGGGCCACGGTACGCCTCGAACAAGGATTGTTCGACGCACCCCATCCGTCTACTGATACTCTCCTCCGCCTAGTGGAGCTGGTCCTAACCCTTAATAACTTTTCGTTTGACTCCTCCCATTTCCTCCAAATACAAGGCGTAACTATGGAAACACACATGGGCCCTAGCTATGCCTGCCTCTTTGTAGGGTACGTCGAACAACCCTTGTTCAAGGCTTACCGTGGCCCTAACCCCGAACTCTACCTTCGCTACATCGACAAATGCATTGGTGCCACCTCCTGCACCCACAAACAACTCACTGACTTCATCCATTTCACCACTAACTTCCATCGCGCACTCAAATACACCTGGACCATTTCCGACATTTCCCTACCATTTCTTGACCTCACTACCTCCATCGTAGGCGATAGACTACTGACCGACATCCACTATAAACCCACTGTCTCCCATGGCTATCTGGACTACACTTCTTCCCACCCTGCTTCCTGTAAGGACTCCATCCCCTACTCCCAACTCCTCTGTCTACACCACACCTGCACCCAGGATGAGGTATTCCATGCAAGGGCATCGGAGATGTCCTCATTATTCAGGGAATGGGGGTTCCTCTCTTCTACTATAGATGAGACTCTCACCAGGGTCTCTTCTCTACCCCGTCACTCTGCTTTCACTCCCCATCCCCCCACTCGTAACAAGGGCAGAGTCCCCCTTGAACTCACCTTCCACCCTACCATCCGTCACATACAACAAATAATCCTCCAACATTTTCGCCACCTCCAACGTGATCCCACCACTTGCCACATCTTCCCATCTCCTCAGCTTCCCATCTCCTCTGCATTCCACAGAGACCGCTCCCTCCGTAACTCCCTGGTCAATTCGTCCCTTCCCACCAGAACCACCTCCTCTCCTGGCACTTTCCCTTGCAACTGCAGGTAATGCTCCACTTCTCGCTTTACCTCCCCCCTTAACCCCATCCAAGGACCTAAGCAGTCTTTCCAGGTGCGGCAGAGTTTCACCTGCACCTCCTCCAACCTCATCTATTACATCCGCTGTTCCAGATGTCAGCTGCTCTACATCGGTGAGACCAAGCATAGGCTTGCCGATCGCTTCGCTCAACATCTCTGCTCGGTTCACAATAGCCAACCTGATATCTCGATGGCTCAGCACTTCAACTCCCCCTCTCATTCCGAATCCGACCTTTCTCCTGGGCCTCCTCCTTGGCCAGATTGAGGACCACCGTAAATTGGAGGAGCAGCACCTCATATTTCGCTTGGGCAATTTGCACCCCAGCAGTATGAACATTGACTTGTCTAATTTCAGGTAGTCCCTAATTTCTCCTCCCCTTCTCAGCTCTCCCCCATAGCCCACTGGCTCCACCTCTTCCTTTCTTCTTCCTGCCCCCCCCTAGCCCCACCCTCACATCAGTCTGAAGAAGGGTCTCGACCCGAAACGTTGCCTATTTCTTTCCCTCCATAGATGCTGCCTCACCCACTGTGTTTCTCCAGCATTTTTGTCTACACTGTATGCATGAGGATGCATTTCATCTCAGATGCACCACTACTTTCCATGAGATTGAAGGACTTTGCCGAGGGCATCTGAGACTTGCAAGGGGGCGGCACGGTGGCACAGCGGTAGAGTTGCTGCCTTACAGCGCTTTCAGCGCTGGAAACCCGGGTTGAATCTCGACTATGGGTGTTGTCTGCATGGGGTTTCTATGCTCTCCCCGTGACCGCATGGGTCCGAAATCCTCGGTTTCCCCCCATACTCCAAAGACGAACAGTTATGCAGGTTAATTTGCACACCATGTGTAAATTGTCCCTAGTCTGTTGGGAAAGTGTTAGTGTGCGGGGATTGCTAGTCAGCGTGGACTCAATGGGCCTAGGGGGCTGTTTCTGTGCTATATCTTTAAAACTAAAAACTAAAACTAAAAAGATCTCTGACCTCCTCCCTCCTCACAATTAAAAGACTGAAACAGTCCTTTCAGATAAAACTGAATTTCACTTGCACTTCTTTCTGCTGTAGTGTATGGCATTTGGTGCTCCTCTGCATTGGAGAAACCAAACTATGGGGTTAACCGTGAGCTTCCTGTTGCCTGTAACTTTAAGTCTCCATCACACTTTCAGTCAGACACATAGTATATAACTGTGGCTTTCTGCAATGTTCTAATAAGGTGCAACATATGGTGGGGGATAGCAGTTAATATTCAATGTGTGAACAGTGTGGCCCTTTGGACTCAATATTGAATGTAATAGTTTCAGGTTACTTGCTTTCTAGGCATGTATCAGCTTGTAATGTTAACCCATTCACTCCCTTTTCATGGATTCTGTCTGATCTGCTTGGCATTCCCTACAGCTCTGACCTGCATTTCAGCCTTTCATTTTTTCTTTCTTTTTCTCTCTCAGAATTAACTATCAACCGAGTGATTTTATCAGCTGCTTATCACCATGAGAAAGCCAGCCTCACCTTTTGCTTTGCCATCTAGTTCAGCTGGGAAGAAACTGTCCCTGAATCTGGACGTGTGCTTTTTCACACTGTTATACCTTTTGCTCAGTGAGGGGAGAAGAGTGTTTGCTTTGTCCTATCTATTCTTTCCCAACTTCCAGCAACTTTTTTCACTCCTTCCCATTTCAGATCCAAGGCCTTCACTGTCTTTATTTCTCTTTCCACAGACGCTGACTGACCTGCTCATTGTTTCCAGTATCATCTGTTGCATTTCAGATTTCCAGCATCATGATGTTTTTTTTATTTTTTATTAATATTTTTGTTCCTTAATCTTCAATTAAAACCACAGTCCCCTCCTTTTATGGATATAATTATAATTCAATTAACCTACAGTACTTTCACTTCAGGCTGGGCTGCCACTTCTTGGCTGACAAACTAAGTTCTGATGCATTTTAGTTTCTTTCATTGCCACTTCACCACTGTGGCATTGAGGGAACCATTGCCTCCAGGATCAAAAACAGCTTCTTCCCAACAGCTCGAGCCACAACCTCATCTCAGCACCAGACACCTGCAGACTACTATGGTTGCTCTTCGTACTTTGGCTTGCATGGTCTAGTTGATCTAGAATAACTGATAATTTATTGGATAATTTATTGGATATGTATTCATTGTGGTTAATGTGCTTGTAAATCTGCTGCAAGTAAGAATTTCATTGTTCTGGCCCCAGAACAGGTGACAATTAAGCACTTAACACTCTCTTGACCATTAAATTACTAATAAACAAAATGTACATGAGGGCCTCTTCTAATATCTGCCATAACTACCCCAAACACCAGGCTTCCAACAAGAATGTTCTTAGACATTAATGTTTTGTCTAGAAGCTGGACTAACTCTTAATGGGAAACCCAAATTGAAGTCCAGGAACAGATCTCAGCTAAGGGAGCGAAACAAGTGGCTACATCAAACTATGATTTTGGATCCCATTTCAAATTCCTAACTGGCAAATATTATCAAACACCAACATCATCCCGGTCCCGGTATCATCTTACTTCTACTATCGGGAAGAAGATATGGGAATCTGAAAAAAATTCCCCACCAGATTCAAGAATAGCTTCTTCCCAACAGAAGGCTCTTAAAGACTGAACAACACTAACCTCAATTATCAACTTTGATCGACTGTCTTTGGTTACACTAAGGACTTTTGTTTTTTTAATTATTTTTGCTGTTCTTAATTTATTCATCTTTTATGTTGCTACATGTTATCCGTGTGTATTGTGTTTACAGACCTGCCAGTACATATAACAAATGAACATTTTATTTTAGTTTAAGGACACAGCAAAAAGTCCATGCCGACTACCAATCACCCATTCACACCAGTTCTATGTTATCCCATATTCTCATCCACTCCCCACACATTAGGGCCAATTTACAGAGGCCAATTAACCCGCAAACAAGCATTTCTTTTGGATGTGGGAGCATCCGGAGTAAACCCACGTGGTCACAGGGAGCATGTGCAAACACCACTCTTGGCTCTTGAGCTGGATAGTCTACTTTCTCCTTTTTTATTCCATTATACATTTATGCATAAGGGCTTAGCTGGTGAGGCATATATTGCTCATTTTTAACAGTCCTTGAAAGGTAGCTGTTTGCTGCATCATGGAAATCCTTCTGTTGAAGGCACTCTCATTCTGACCTTGGGTAGAGAGTAATGGAATTTAGTCATAGTAATGACAAAGGAGCAATGATATATTTTACAGACTGGACGGTGTGCAATTTTAAAGGGAATATCCATTACACTAACAACCCACAACCAGGGCTTTAGCTCTATAAACGTTTTTCTGTGATAGAGCTATGTTTTTTTATCACTTGTTTTATGTTTGCTTAGTTTAATAGAAATAACATTCCTTCTATTTAAATCATATTGTGAAGTTTTAATTTAAAAGCAAGCCATTGTTTACTTTGATGGTCATTTTCATAAATATTTCGAAAGATATCTCTCAGGCTGTCACTTCTCAACCTGTCACTTCTGAGGTCTGAGGTTCCCACCTCCCCCAAAAGGGCATCAATAATACCGGTGCCCAAGAAGAGCAAGGTGACGTGCCTCAATGACTATCGACCTGTGGCACTAACGCCTGTGGTGATGAAGTTCTTCGAGAGGTTGATCATGGCGCAAATCAACTCCTACCTCGACAAAAACCTGGACCCACTGCAGTTCGCTTACCGCCACAACAGATCAACGGTGGACGCGATCTCGCTGGCCCTCCACTCTGCTCTGGACCACTTGGACAACAAAAACTCATATGTCAGGCTGTTATTCATTGACTACAGCTCGGCATTTAACACAGTCATCCCCTCCAAGCTGGTTACCAAACTCGCAGAACTGGGTCTCTGCGCATCCCTCTGCAATTGGATCCTCGATTTCCACAGACCACAGTCTATTCGTATTGGTGGAAATGTGTCAGACTCGATAACAATCAGCACGGGAGCACTTCAAGGCTCCGTGCTCAGCCCCCTGCTGTACTCACTCTATACTCATGACTGCGTAGCCGATCATAGTGCGAACTCCATCATCAAGTTCGCTGACGACACCACTGTTGTGGGACGTATCACTGATGGGGATGAGTCGGAGTACAGAAGAGAGATCGAGCGACTGTCCATATGGTGCCAGCACAATAACCTGGCCATCAAAACCAAGGAACTGATTGTGGACTTTGGAAGGAGTAGGATGGGGACCCACAGTCCTGTTTATATCAACGGGTCGATGGTTGAAAGGGTCAAGAGCTTCAAATTCCTGGGTGTGCACATCTCTGAAGATCTTTCCTGGTCCGAGAACACAGATGCAATTATTAAGAAAGCTCATCAGCACCTCTACTTCCTGAGAAGATTACGGAGAGTCGGTCTGTCAAGGAGGACTCTCTCTAACGTCTACAGGTGCACAGTAGAGAGCTTGCTGACCAGTTGCATCGTGGCTTGGTTCGGCAACTTGAGTGCCCTGGAGAGGAAAAGACTACAAAAAGTAGTAAACACTGCCCAGTCCATCAACGGTTCTGACCTTCCTTCCATCGAGGGGATCTACCACAGTCGCTGCCTCAAAAAGGCTGGCAGCATCATCAAGGACCCACACCACCCTGGCCACACACTCATCTCCCTGCTACTTTCGGGTAGAAGGTACAGGAGCCTGAGAACTGCAACGACCCGGTTCAGGAATAGCTACTTCCCCACAGCCATCAGGCTATTAAACCTGGCTTGGACAAAACTCGGAACATTTTTACCCCTCCATCTGTTATTTGCACTTTATTAATTTATTAATTAATGTGTGTATTTACGTATATAATTGTAGTCAATGCCTACTATGTTCTGTTGTGCTATGCAAATAAATAATTTCATTGTCCTGTCAGGGATACATGACAATAAACTCTTTTGACTTTGACTTGACTTTGGGCACTTTACATAGCAAGGGAACATAAACATGTCCAAGTGAGTGAAGAACATGCTTCAGACTAAAATTCAATAATTTAGATCAGACTCACAAATTAACGGGGAGTACCGTAGTTACTGGAATTGTTTATCCACTTTGTAGATATTGATTAAATTCTCGCTTTGATATTCCAGAATGAATATATAATGTTTAAAGATCAGCCTTCATTAGCTGGAACATAAAACAAGGTCTTCAATCGAAGTGAACGATTAAAAATAACTAAACAAACTCAGACACATATCTAGTGAAAATAAAAGGTGGGTCATGCTCAATAGGGGGAGGAGGCACGAGGGGCTGAATGGTCTTCACCTTTTTACATTGCCTGGGGATTAAACAAGAAGTAAAAGAAGGTGAAAGGTAATATAATTTCCTATCAAACCAGAATGGAAATTTCAAAAGCAATGCAGGATCAACTCTGCTTGCATATGCATCTTCATTTTTATTTCATCTCTAAACCACTCCAATGTTATATTTCTCCTGAGAAGAATAAATAAATTATGACAAATCCGTATAAAACGTTGATTTTAAAGTTCTTTTCAGTGAATAGAAAAGATTATTTCAAGTAATTGGGGAGTTGCTGAGTAGTTATAAGATTGTTTATATGGGGAGAGAGGCTTGGATGTCTTCAAGACAAAAATGGAAATTCCTCCTTTCATCGTGATCATTCATTGTTAAGTACCTTGGGTATTTATTAAGTCCTATTAATAAACCAGCTTTTTCCTCCACTGTGCAAATCAACAGTCACCTATCTAATGGAAGAAAAATGGTCACTTTGCCCACAGGTTTCATTGGAAATCATCACCATTATCTCAGCACTAATAATAGCTGTAACATGCCAGTCTCGTGTTATTGTGGTCAGTTTACACCTTACACTTTACATTTACTTGTAAATCCATTGAATAATGGTGCGCTCAAATTTGTGCACAATGACTCACAATAATATTTTACTCCTTAATCCACTATCAGATATGCAGATTGCTTTTACAAATGTGTGAGGTTGAGTTTAAAAATTATTGCACAGTTTAGAAAATTTCTAAACATGTGATGCAAAGAAGAATGAAATGATAGTGGGTTTATGCTTAATCATGTTGGGGATTTATCCAGTCCCAGCCATCATTTTAGTTGGCACTTAGTGAAAGCCCAAAAAAAATATTGACTACTGGTTATTGCATGTTTTCAGATTTCTTGTCAACCTACAGCCGAGCACAGACACAAGAGATAGACACAAAGTGCAGGAGTAACTCAGAGGCACAGGGAGCATATTTGGAAAGAAGGAATGTGTGACGTTTTGGGTCAAGACCCTTCTTCAGACTAGTTCAGGGGAGAGCGAGTCCAGTGCTCTTGGACACCTTCTCCTACTTGTCCTTGGACCATGACCCCACAAATGAGTACCAGGCCTTAATCTTGCAGACTATTTCTGATTTCATCACTTCCAGCTGTCTGCCGTCCAATGCCTCCAACCTTATTATTCCCCAGCTCCGCACGGCCTGGTTTTACCTCATCCCCAAAATCCATAAACAGAACTGTCCTGGCAGACCCATTGTTTCTGATCGCTCCTGTCCCATTGAATTCAGTTCCACATAGCTCGACCATCCTATCCTCCCGACCTATGTCCAAGACCCTTTCCCAGGCCCCTACTCCCTCATCCCCCTCATTCCCACAGAGGCAAGAGATGTACAGGAGAAAGAGATTTACTAATCCCCCTCATTCCCACAGAGGCAAGAGATGTACAGGAGAAAGTAATGTGATAAAGAAAAGGAAAACCTGACATTCTTCATTGCGGCAGCTCTGCTCTAATCCATCTCTGTAGTTTCCAAGTAAATATAAATAGAATTAAATGACTATGACACTGAAGCTGAAAGTGTGAGCAAGTAGCAGTGGAGGGGGAAAATAGCTTTACTATGAGCGTGGGCTGAGGTCTTGAGGCTGCATTGGTTGCACTAGGTGTCTACTGACACCGTGCAGTATTCATACACAGAGGTCAGCTTCCTGCCACAACCCCATTTGAGTCACAGATCATTCGAGTGGGGCCTGGTGTGCCCCTTACTGTACAACAAGGGAAAGTTGAATCATACAGACCTTTTCAATTCCTCCAGTTCATTCATAAACGGAAGGAAAAACTACATGTCCCCATGGTCATGCACACTCATACCCTCATTGACTTAAACTCTTCTCATAGAGTCCTAGAGTGATACAGCATGGAAACGGGCCCTTCAGCCAAACTTGCTCATACCGTCAATTCATCCCAGCTACACCTGTCCCAACTTCCCGCGTTTGATCCATATCCCTCCAAACCTGTCCTATCCAAGTATTAAATGTTGTGATAGTCCCTGCCTCAACTACCTCCTCTGGCAGCTTGTTCATACATCCACCACCCTTTATGTGAAAAAGTTACCCCTCAGATTCCTATTTAATACTTTCCCCTTCACCTTGAACCTATTCTATGTCCTCCGGTCCGCGGTTCCCCTACTCTGGGCAAGAGATTCTATGCATGAACCCAATCTATTCCTCTCGTCAATTTATATACATCTATAAGATCACCCCTCATCCTCCTTTGCTCCAAGGAATAGTCCCAGCCTACTCAACTGCTCCCTATAGCTCAGACCCTCTAGCCCTGGCAACTTCCTTGTAAATCTTCTCTGTACCACTTTCCAGCGTGACAACATATTTCCTATAACATGGTGCCCAGAACATAGAAACATAGAAACATAGAAATTAGGTGCAGGAGTAGGCCATTCAGCCCTTCGAGCCTGCACCGCCATTCAATATGATCATGGCTGATCATCCAACTCAGTATCCCGTACCTGCCTTCTCTCCATACCCTCTGATCCCCTTAGCCACAAGGGCCACATCCAACTCACTCTTAAATATAGCCAATGAACTGGCCTCAACTACCCTCTGTGGCAGAGAGTTCCAGAGACTCACCACTCTCTGTGTGAAGAAAGTCTTTCTCATCTCGGTCTTAAAGGATTTCCCCCTTATCCTTAAGCTGTGACCCCTTGTCCTGGACTTCCCCAACATCGGGAACAATCTTCCTGCATCTAGACTGTCCAACCCCTTAAGAATTTTGTAAGTTTCTATAAGATCCCCTCTTAATCTCCTAAATTCCAGAGAGTATAAACCGAGTCTATCCAGTCTTTCTTCATAAGACAGTCCTGACATCCCAGGAATCAGTCTGGTGAACCTTCTCTGCACTCCCTCTATGGCAATAATGTCCTTCCTCAGATTTGGAGACCAAAACTGCACGCAATACTCCAGGTGTGGTCTCACCAAGACCTGTACAACTGAAGTAGAACCTCCCTGCTCCTGTACTCAAATCCTTTTGCTATGAAAGCTAACATACCATTCGCTTTTTTCACTGCCTGCTGCACCTGCATGCCTACTTTCAATGACTGGTGTACCATGACACCCAGGTCTCGCTGCATCTCCCCTTTTCCCAATCGGCCACCATTTAAATAATAGTCCGCTTTCCTGTTTTTGCCACCAAAGTGGATAACCTCACATTTATCCACATTATACTGCATCTGCCAAACATTTGCCCACTCACCCAGCCTATCCAAGTCACCCTGCAGTCTCCTAGCATCCTCCTCACAGCGAACACTGCCCCCCAGCTTAGTGTCATCCGCAAACTTGGAGATATTGCCTTCAATTCCCTCATCCAGATCATTAATATATATTGTAAATAGCTGGGGTCCCAGCACTGAGCCCTGCGGTACCCACTAGTTACTGCCTGCCATTGTGAAAAGGACCCGTTTACTCCTACTCTTTGCTTCCTGTTTGCCAGCCAGTTCTCTATCCACATCAATACTGAACCCCTAATACCGTATGCTTTAAGTTTGTATACTAATCTCTTATGTGGGACCTTGTCGAAAGCCTTCTGGAAGTCCAGATATACCACATCCACTGGTTCTCCCTTATCCACGCTACTAGTTACATCCTCGAAAAATTCCACAAGATTCGTCAGACATGATTTACCTTTTGTAAATCCATGCTGACTTTGTCCAATGATTTCACCACTTTCCAAATGTGCTGCTATCCCATCTTTAATAACTGACTCTAGCAGTTTCCCCACTACCGATGTTAGACTAACTGGTCTGTAATTCCCCGTTTTCTCTCTCCCTCCCTTCTTAAAAAGAGGGGTTACATTTGCTACCCGCCAATCCTCAGGAAACTACTCCAGAATCTAAAGAGTTTTGAAAGATTATTACTAATGCATCCACTATTTCCTGAGCTACTTCCTTAAGTACTCTGGGATGCAGCCTATCTGGCCCTGGGGATTTATCGGCCTTTAATCTATTCAATTTACCCAACACCACTTCCCGACTGACCTGGATTTCACTCAATTCATCCTTTGACCCACAGTCCCCTGCTATTTCAGGCAGATTATTTATGTCTTCCTTAGTGAAGACGGAACCAAAGTAGTTATTCAATTGGTCCGCCATATCCTTGTTCCCCATGATCAACTCACCTGTTTCTGACTGCAAGGGACCTACATTTGTTTTAACTAACCTCTTTCTCTTCACATATCTATAAAAACTTTTGCAGTCAGTTTTTATGTTCCCTGCCAGTTTTCTTTCATAATCTATTTTTCCTTTCCTAATTAAGCCCTTTGTCCTCCTCTGCTGGTCTCTGAATTTCTCCCAGTCCTCTGGTATGCTGCTTTTTCTGGCTACTTTGTACGCATCATCCTTTGCTTTGATACTATCCTGATTTCCCTTGTTATCCACGGATGCACTACCTTCCCCGATTTATTCTTTTGCCAAACTGGGATGAACAATTTTTGTAGTTCATCCATGCAGTCTTTAAATGTCTTCCATTGTATATCCACCGTCAACCCTTTTAGAATTAATTGCCAGTCAATCTTGGCCAATTCACGTCTCATACCCTCAAAGTTACCTTTCTTTAAGTTCAGAACCATTGTTTCTGAATTAACAATGTCACTCTCCACCCTAATGAAGAACTCAACCATATTATGGTCACTCTTGCCCAAGGGGGCACGTACAACAAGACGGCTAATTACCCCTTCCTCATTACTCAAAACCCAGTCTAAAATAGCCTGCTGAATAGAACTGAACACAATAGAACTGAACACAATATTCTAAATGCGGCCTCACCAACGTCTTATACAACTCCAACATGTTCTCCAAACTTCCATACTGAATACTCTAACTGATGAAGGACAATGCGCCAACACCTTTTTGACCACCCTATCTACCTACAACTCCACCTTCAAGGAACTGCATCCTAGATCCCTCTGCTCTACAACACTCCCCAGAGCCCTGCCATTCACTGTATAGGTCCTGCCCATGTTAGACTTCTCAAAATGTAATACCTCACATCTCTCTGTTTTAAATTCCATCAACCATTCCTCAACCCACCTGGCCAATCGATCAAGATCCTGCTGCAATTTTTCACAACCATCTTCACTATCTGCAAAACCACCCACTTTTGTATCTTCTGCAAACTTGCTAATCTTGCTGTTTATGTTCTTATCCAAATCATTGATAACAGGCCCAGCAGCGAGCCCTGAGGCACACCATTAGTCATTACTCTTCTACCGGCTTTTAAATAGTACGTGAAGGGTAAGAGGGTCAAAGGAGCATAGATTAAATCCAGAAGGAAGAGGGCAAGGCCAGAATATTTAATGAACATTTAATCATGTTTGCTTAGATCATCTTGGGCCACCATGCCATCTCCTAGAGCAATCCATCGATACCATTCCATGATTGAATGGTGGAGTTGACTTGATGGACTGAATGGCCTAATTCTGCTCCTATAGCTTATAACATGATTTCCCCCACTTATTAGTTTAGTTTAGAGATGCAGCGTGGAAACAGGCCCTTCGGCCCACTGATTCCACGCCGAGCAGCGATCTCCGTACACTAGCACTACCCGACGCACACCAGGGACAATTTACAATTTTCACCAAAGCTAATTAACCGACAAACCTATACGTCTGTGCAGTGTGGGAGGAAACCAGGGCACCTGGGGAAAGCCCATGCGGTCACAGTGAGAATGTACTGTAAATTTTCTGTACTGACAGCACCCACAGTCAGGGTTGAACCCAGGTCTCTGGCACTGGAAGGCTGCAACTCTACTGCTGTGCCACCGTGCCACCCTGTAACATCTATCCCTTTCCCAGTAACAGCATGCTGATTCTAATGCCAGCCTTAAGCCAGGGATCATGTATAGCAGCCAATTAACCAACAAAACAGCAGGAAACTGTGATGTGAGTGTCCCTGGGGGAAACCTACGTAGTCATATGGAGAATGTACAACTCCACGCAGCCATCTGAGGTGTTTCCAATGTTTCTTGTTTTTGTTTCAGATTTCTAGCATCTGTAATTTTACTTTTAATTTTTGCCCATTGTGATAAACCCACAGGAGCTGATAGAAATATTGGAATGAATTGCAGGACCTCTGGAACGTGTATTACTCAAAAGACTATCAGTTAATGTTAGCACAGATTTCATATTTTATATTTTTCACAATATTAAAGGAGACTGTATGGCCAGTCCTGTCTATGGCAGAATTTGGAATGATCCCATCAATTTAATTCCCTGCAATAATTTATCTGTAAACGATTTGCTTTTGCACCTGCCCATCAACTCCATTCCTGATTCTTCCATCATCCATTGTAGACAGCACCAGAGATCAGGAATGAACTTGGGTCACAGGAGGTGAAAGGCAGCAGGACGAGGACCCTCGATTGTTGGAAAGACCAAGAGGAGATTCTGCGGCTGCAAAAGAGATACCAGGATGGCATGATGCCTCCCAGGTGCCAGGGTCAAGGATGTCTCTCAGTGGTGGCAGAAAATCCTCAAGGAGGAGGGTGAGCAGCCAGAGGTTGTTGTACCTATTGGTACCAGCAACATCGGCAAAAAAATGAATGAGGTCCTGCAGAGTGAATGTAGGGAGCTAAACGAGAGATTAAGAGGCAGGACCTCAGAGGTAACAATATGTGGACTACTTCCTGCGCCACATGTTGGATACTAAGGGGAAACCTGATGAGAGTAGGTAGAGGAGATTGGTGCAGATGAATTGGCTGAGGAATTGGTGCAGTTTGCAGAGGTTCAGATTTTTGGACCATTGGGATCCCTTCTGGGGCAGAGGTGACCTGTACAAGGGGGATAGGTTGCACCTAAATTGGATGGGAAGCAATATCCTGGCAAATGGTTTTGTGGCGGGCAAGGACCTTCCGCCATTCACGGCTCTCTGGGACTTTCTGCGGCATGCTGGGACCTTCTCGGATTCGCTCTGTACCACACATCTCCTTTAAACTTTATCCTTCTGACCTTAAAGCTACGCTCTCTTGTCTTTTGGCAATACCACCATGGGATAAAGGTTCTGACTATCCTATCTATGCCTCTCATCACTTTATAAACCCCGACCAGGTCTTCCCTTAGTGTCAAAAACTCCAGAGAAAACAATCCAAGTTTATCCAACTTGACAATCCAACCAAGCAAACGTCACCCACACTGGATAACATGCTGAGAGATTTCGATCTCAATCACTATATATGTGCTAATTCAAGTCCCAACCAAGCGACAGATTCAGAACTCCGGAAGTCAATTCCCTGCTACGTTGGGCTCCATGTGGACCTCTGTAACCAGCTTGAACTTGTTGAGATTCCAATGCAGCCATACTGTGGAAGCTCCACCCAGAATCAAATACACAGGACTAAATGTTAAGAAGTCCCTTGTGCCAGTAGGTGGGGAGCATTTCACGACATTCATTGATTGCTGAGAGTGGTCGACGCTCAACATCAGGGGGGGGGGGGGGGGGGGGGGCGGGGGCGGGGGCGGGGGGGGGGGGGGGTACGTATACGTATATCTTGGCCTGGGTAACCTTCAGGACAGCTGGGCACAGGACACATCATCAGTAGTGTACCCTTGCATCACTGGGTGTTTCGGCCTTTTATCACTATACACCCTCCACAAGGGCGGCCCGCTGCAGGATGATCAGCCCTCAGCGCGTGTCCCGTGTCAAACTGCCTCAAAGATTCACCATGACGCATTTGGTGCCCAGCATGGGTCTTTCCGCTTGAGCCAAATCCAACAGCTGCTTCTTTCAGCCGCGTCTGAGAGTGATCTTATGGTCTTCTGCAGAGCCTGACCGTGGATTCCAAGCTCCTTCAGCAGTCTGATGGTAGATGATGCAACAAATCCTCTGCATCCCACTTCAACTGGATAAACGTTGATGTTCCAGCCACGCTGCGTTGCCTCTGCTGCAAGCTCTGTGTAGCGCAGCTTCTTACGCTCATAGGCCTCCACAACAGAGTTCTCCCATGGAACTGTGAGCTCTATGATGTAAGCAGTCTTCTGTGAAAGGGACCAGAACACCAAATCTGGCCTGAGGTTGGTTGAAGCAATTTCAGGTGGAAAGATTAGTTGTCGGCCGATGTCCGCCAGCATCCTCCAGTCACGGGCCCTGCATAGGTTTCCTTCTTCTGATCTAGTGGAAGGATGTTTCGGTGTTTTCTGTCCTTCTCGGACAAAGGTTGTCGCCCTTAAGTGGGAGGGGTTGCTTGCTCTTGGAGGCAAGGAGTTGGTCGCACACAGCCTGTTCTCAAGGGCTGTTGCCAGGCTTTTTAATACCTGATTATGCCTCCACGTGTATCTCCCTTGCGTGAGGCTGGTCTTGCAGCCTACCATGATGTGTTTGAGGGTCGCTGGAGTTGGGCAGAGGGCACAGGTTGGATCCTCGCCATACCACTGATTGAGGTTCTTTGGTGATGGAAGGACGTCGTATGTCGCTCTGATGATGAAGCTGATCTTGCTTGATTCCATTTCCCAAAGTTCTTTACAGCTGATCTTCCTCCGCTCCACACCTTCCCACTGCATCCATTGCCCTTGTTTGGCAAGAGAGACCGCCTTTGCACTTCTTGCGGCCTCCTCCTGTCGCCGCACCTCCTCAACCACCAATGTCCTCCGCTCTGATGTTGTGGCCTCTCGCCAAGTTGGTTTACTTGTCGTAAGGCCAAAGCCTCCTCTTCCCTGCTGCACTTGCCCACGACGTCTTTGTGCCTCAGGGCTGATGAAGCTTGCTGTACTGCATCAGATGGTGTCCACTTCCGGCCGGTTATTAGGGGCGGCGCAACAGCACTGATTGGTCTTGTCTCTAGAGTCCCTCAGTGTCATCTGGAGTCTTACTTTGGAACACTTGTACTCCTCTGTTAGGACTAGTGAGAGGTAGTTCCAGGACCCCTTTGCCATAGAGGCCGATGTTAGTTAGACATCGTGGGACACCGAGCCATTTCTTCGCGTATGAAGTTATGGTTCGCTCCATCTTCTCCACAGTTGTTATTGGAGCTTCATAAATGGTCAGTGGCCACATTGTCTGAGGAAGGAGTCCAAACTGTAGGCACCAGAGCTTCAGTTTCCCAGGCAGTAGGGTCTGATTGATGATCTCCAGGCCGTTGACAATTTCTTGCCTTAGCTGTTTGCACCTGCTCTTTGTCCTTGAGACTTGCGTTGTACCATCTGCCCAGGCTTTTTACTGGCTGCTCAGACACTGTTGGTATTAGGTCGTCACCGATGCAGAACCTTGTGTCTCTAAGCACCCCCTTAACTATGGAGATGCTTCGAGACTTACTTGGTTTGATTTTCATTCGGGCCCACTTGATGTTCTCCTGCAGCTTTCCAAGTAGCCGCTTGGTGCATGCTGCAGTAGTGGTTATTGTTGTCATATCGTCCATGTATGCCCTGATGGGTGGCAGACGGAGCCCAGCTCTGGTTCGTTCACCGCCCACCACCCATTTTGAGGCCCTGATGATGACTTCCATGGCCATTGTAAAGGCCAAGGGTGAGACTGTGCAGCCTGCCATGATGCCTACTTCCAAGCGCTGCCATGTTGTACTGAATTCAGCTGTTGTGAAGCACAGCTGCAGGTCTTGGAAATAGTTCTTGACCAGTGTGGTGATGAGCTCTGGTACATGGAAAAAGGCAAAAGATTCCCAAAGGAGTTCATGTGGAACTGAACCAAATGCATTGGCCAGATCGAGGAAGATCACATGTAGGTCTCTCTTGTCCTTCTTAGCTGCTTGGATCTGGTGCCAGATCATGCTTGTATGCTCCAAGCAGCCTGAAAAAACCTGGAATTCCTGCTTTCTGTACAGATGTATCAATGTACTTGTTTGTTACCAGATAGGTGGATAGCCTTTGTGATACAATGCTGAAAAAGATTTTCCCTCGACGTTGAGGAGACATATTGGCCGGAATTGGCTGATGTCTGATGCATCCTTTTCTTTAGGTATTAGTATGCCGCCGGCCCTTCGCCACACCTTAGGTATTGTTTGCTTCTTCCACACCACCCTCATGAGCTTCCATAGAAAGCGTAACACATCCGGTGCATTCTTGTAGAGCTTGTATGGTACTCCGTTTGGCCCCGGAGCTGGTGCTGCTCTTGCTCGCCGGACAGTGTTCTCTACCTCTTTCCATTTCGGAGGGCTGGTGTCCAGGTTGAATTCGGGTGGTTGAATAGGTGGGATGTCATGTGGGATGACTAACTTCTCATGCCTTTGCGTGTCTTGGTGGGCCTTTTCCAGGTGTTCCTCCAATTCTTGTTTTGATGTTTTCAAAGTTCCACTTTTTTCCTTTGCGAAGAGGTCTTTGATGAACTTGAAAGGGTCTTTGTAGAACCGTGTTCTTGTGTGTTCTTTATTCTTGCGGTTTCCTCATGTTCTCTGCTTTTCGCAAGGTTGCCAATCGGCTCTTGATGTCCTCTTGGAGTAGCATGAGACCTTCTCTCTCTGCGTCAATTGCTTTTTTCCATTGCTTTTTCAACTGTCTCCTCTCTCTGATTAGCCTCTCGATCTCCTGCTGCCTCCTGGACTTGATTGGTGTTGGTAACTTCTTTCCACCTCTCCCTTTACTCACCCCAAACCGTTCTTCTCCATAGCTGTAGATTATGTTGCCCATCCTTTCAAGCTTTTCCACTGCTGTGCCCACTTGTTGCTCCAAGATATGTATAAGGTCACTGTTGACCGTCTCCCACTCTTTCTTTTCAACAGCTTTGGGCCACTTCACTCCAGGTTTATGCCCTTTGATCTTTCCCTCCAATGGAGGTCTTTGTAGTTGTTGCGTGGGCTCCTCCACCGGCATTTCTGTGCTTGTATCACCCTCTTCAGTGACATGGGTGCTGATGCATTTGGTTAAAGCTGGGGTAGAGTCAGCTAGCACATTAATTTCAGTGGAGCAAGTTAGTGGTGATCAAATGGACAGTAACATGGAGTGAATTGGCAGGACTCATAGACTGCAGGTTTTCCTGTCTACCAGTTACTACTAGATACTCCATTTAGTCACTGACAGATTCAGTATGAAAGCACATGGAGCAAGGTGATGTGTTACATGATCATCCAATTGCTTTGATTAATCTGCCATTGAATTAATACGCAATAGACATTAGAAAATAGGTGCAGGAGCAGGTCACTCTGCCTTTCGAGCTAGCACCAACATTCAATGTGATCATGGCTGATCATCCCCAATCAGTACCCTGTTCCTGCCTTCTCCCCATATCCCCCGACTCCGCTATCTTTAAGAGTCCTATCTAGCACTCTCTAGAAAGTATCCAGAGAACTGGCCTCCACTGCCCTCTGAGGCAGAGAAATCCACAGACTTACAACTCTCTGTAATAAAAAGCGTTTCCTCGTCTCCGTTCTAAATGTGGCCCTTGGTTCTGGACTTCCCCAACATCGGGAACATGTTTCCTGCCTCTAGCGTGTCCAAACCCTTAATAATCTTATATGTTTCAATAAGATTCCCTCTCATCCTTCTAAACTCCAGAGTATACAAGCCCAGCCGCTCCATTCTCTCAGCATATGACAGTGCTGCCATCCTGGGAATTAACATTGTGTTATAATTAACATTATGCTGTACTCCCTCAATAGTCCTTCCTCAAATTAGGGGACCAAAACTGCACACAATACTCCAGGTGTGGTCTCACTAGGGCCCTATACAACTGCAGAAGGACCTCTTTGCTCCTATACTCGACTCCTCTTGTTATAAAGGCCAACATGCCATTCACTTTCTTCACTGCCTGCTGTACCTGCATGCTTACTTTCATTGACTGATGAACAAGGTCACCCAGATCCTGTTGTACTTCCCCTTTTCCCAACTTGACACCATTTAGATAGTAATCTGCCTTCCTGTTTTTGCTACCAAATTGGATAACCTCACATTTATCCACATTAAACTGCATCTGCCATGCATCTGCCCACTCACCCAACCTGTCCAAGTCACCCTGGATTTTCATAGCGTCCTCCTCACAGTTCACACTGCCACCCAGCTTTGCATCATCTGCAAATTTGCTATTGTAATTTGAACAATTAAATATTAATTGCTGCAATATCTTCAGTCCATCTCATTTTATTTCATATTTCCTTACAACCTCAGAAGAGGTTATTAAGCCCATCAAGTTCACAACAATCAGCAATTCCATTCCACCTCTAAATCTTGAATAACCTATTCTCATGGCTTTTTCAACCATTCTACCGCCTACATATACTTAGCCAATTACCCAGCCACATGCCTTTGGCTTTTGGCATGTGGGATAGAAAGAAGCCCCCAGTGGAAAACAGCATGGTCACAAGAAGATCGACACAAAATGCAGGAGTAACTCAGATGGTCAGGCAGCATGTCTGGAGAAAAAGAATAGATGATGGTTCAGGTCGTAACCCTTCTTCAGACCAATGGTGACCAATGGTTTGAAGAAGGGCTCCGACCCAAAACGTCACCTATTCCTTGTCTTTATAGATGTTGCCTGACCTGCTGATTTGCTCCAGCATGTGTGTCTATCTTGGGTATAAGCCAGCATCTGAAGTACCTTCCTATACATGATCACAGAGAGAATGTGCAAACCCCACACATACAGCACTGGAGGGTAAGATTGAACTCTGGTCCCCAGATCCGTGAGGCAGCAGCAGTATGAACTGCGCTACTCTGCTGCCCACGAGATGGGGAAGGTGCTGGCATAAAAGGTATACTATTAGGTGATATATTGTAGCTTCCTCCATTTGCATGGATCCCAAATCCTCTGGAGCCAGCATTAAGATATTCCTCTCACCTCAGCATATTTAGATATACAGATGACCAGACTTCTATAAGCCAGAGATACAGATGATAGGAAGTCTATTCACTAGGTATACATATGATAAGAAGTCTATAACTCCAAACTTTCCGAGTTGACTGTGCCTGAACCCCTCTGTCGGTGGATCACCAGCTTTCTGACAGACAGGAAGCAGCATGTGCGGCTGGGAAAGCACATCTTGGACCCACAAATGCTCAGCATAGGAGCACTGCAAGGCTGCGTACTCTCTCCTCTCCTCTCTCTACACCAACGACTGCACCTCCACAGACACCTCTGTCAAGCTTCTCAAGTTTGATGTCTGGAACAACAGACGGCTGGTATAAAGAACCTTGAAGAAGTAGCTGATACAAGTGCTTTGACTACAGCAAAGTTGCTTACAGAAAATGAACGTCTAACGAACCTGCTGACTAAAATAACTGAGAAATGTATTGAGCTAGAAGGACGCCAGAGAAGACAAAATCTAAGGATTGCAGGTATTCCCGAAGGACGAGAGAAGGATGAAGATTCTCGATAATTTACTGCGAAATTACTGCAACATGTTTTATCTCTGGAACAAAAGCTTTTATTAGCCCGTGCTCATAGAGTCAGGAGATGTCAGACAAAAATAAACGCCCCTCCAAGACAAATGATCATAAAGCTACAATATGACTTTGACCTGGACGAGATTATGCGAAAAGCCTCGAAAAACAGAAACCTGGTATTTGAAGGACACAGGATTAGCATCTACCGAGATTATCCAGCAGAGGTTGCCAGGAAACGGAAAGCATTTAACAAAGCTAAAAGTCTCATGAGGGGTGTGGAAAATCTGAGATACGGTTTGAATTATCCAGCTACTTTAAGAGTCACCTTTAACAACAGGGAACATTTCTTTACCAGCCCAACAGAAACACTGGATTTCGCTCGGCAGATCAACACCTGAGAAAAATCTTCCATTGAATATACTGACTCTCACTACTTTTAGAGACTTTATAAGGATCCTCAACATCCTGCAAGACTTCACAAGATAATGTTGTACTGGACGGATTGGACAATGTCGAATGGAATCGAGAGGAAGAAGTGGATCGGAAGACCTCATCTGGACACTAATAATTAGTAAAATCACACTATTAATATAAATAAATAACTAACTAATATTAAAACCACAACGCGGTATTATTCTTGCTAATTAAGATTGCCCACTATTACTAATCACTACTATTAATAATTAACAACTAATGCTTATTTATGTAGGGATGGATTTCAATTGGAGATCTTTTTTTATAACAGCAATTTTCAACCTGAACTTTTGTTTTTCTTTTTGTTTTATGGGATTTTTTATCTTTTTTTTAATATAGCTTTTTTATTTTTTACTTTTAACATTACTTAGATTTTTAAATTAATTTTAGATATAGATACTCCTATATCTTTAATCAGTATAATTTGATAAATGTCTCTCTTTTTTTTTCTGTTTTGCCCCTTTTTAATGAATCTTTTTCTTTTTTCTTTTTCCCTTTTTTTTTTACCCCTTCTTTTTTTTCCCCTGAATGTTCTACCCCCGGTAAAATATTATTATGGAATAATAATTCTTAAACCTAGGAGCTGGTCAAGTTAACAACATCAACGACGGAAGTTGGTAGATGGTTAGCCATGCTAGTATGGCTAGCACTATCTGCAACTACTCTAGATGTAGTTTTTTTCTATCTTTAAGCACAATACCAACCTCTTAATCTATCCTTTACTTTTCTTTTATATAAACTGTTGTGTTTTTCAGTTTGAATGGAGTTATACATTGGACCAATGGAGATATATTCGTGATGGGACATAAACGAGACTTAAAATTCATCTATTCGATGTTCGGGTGTAAGGTCGGGTCTGTCGGGCTGATCCATGGACTCTATTGTAGATTTCCATAAACATATGATGCAAGACTTAAAAATGAATACGGGGAATGAGGGATTAACGTTTTGTAGTTGGAATGTCAAAGGTATTAATGAACCGATAAAGAGAGGAAAAGTATTGGCACATTTAAAGGCAACTAAAGCTGATGTAATTTATATTCAAGAAACTCACTTAAAAAAAGATGCCGAGCATAGGTTGAAAGCTAAATGGATAGATAAAATGTATCACTCGTCTTTCACGCATAAATCAAGAGGCGTAGCAATATTATTTCGTAAAGTTACTTTATTTAAGCATACATCAACTATAACAGATAAAGATGGCAGATACATTATTGTGATAGGAGAATTAAACACAGAAAAAATGATTCTTGTTAATATATATGGACCAAATTCTGATAGCCCATTGTTTTTTAAGAAAGTACTTAACAATATTCCGGAACTAAAACAATATAATTTAATAATTGGAGGAGATTTTAATTGTACATTAGACCCCTATTTAGACAGATCTACTAGGCAAAGAAAAATTAAATCACACTCTAGTGATTTATTAAATGCATATATGCAAACGACTAACATCAAAGATGTTTGGAGAATAGAAAATCCTACTGGACGAGAATACTCCTTTTACTCGCCAGTACATAAAACCTACTCAAGAATAGATTATTTTTTGGTGGATGCAAAACTTATTTCACTTACTTACGAATCCAAATATCACAATATTATAATCTCAGATCATACGCCATTAACATTTAAGATCAAAATAAATGGTAAAATAGAAAAATCAGGACAGTGGAGATTTAACCCACAAATTTAAAAAAAATAAAACTACTCAGGAATATATCACAACACAAATTAAGATTTTTTTTGGAACAAATGATCAACCAGAAATATCTTGCTCCTTATTATGGGAAACATTTAAAGCATACCTCCGGGGAATTATGATCTCTTCACAAGCATTTTATAATAAAAAGAATCGGAAGGAACAACAAGATTTGGAAAGGGAGATTAAACAATTAGAGATACAGAATGCAACAAACCCAGATATAATATTACACAATAAAATTGCAGCATTGAAATATAAATTAAATTAAATATACACGGATCAAGTTCTAAAACTTTATCAACATACTAAACAAATACAGTTCGAATTTGGAGATAAACCCCAAAAATTATTGGCCCGCCAATTAAGGAAAATGGAAGCTGAAAAAAGAATCCATAGGATTAAATCACATAACGGCGAATTGCTAATACAACCCAAAGATATTAATGAAAGATTTATGCAATATTATAAAAACTTATACACTGCTAAAACAACAGAAAATAAAACAGAAATAGAAGTATTTCTAAAAAAATGTAACCTGAAAGGGTTGGATTTACAAAATAGAGAATTATTAAATGCTGATATCTCAACAAAAGAAATCCAAGAACCTATTAGATCATTAAAAAATGGTAAATCACCGGGACCAGGTGGTATTGGTTAGGAATTTTATAAAATATTTCATGATCATATGGTTCCGCGTTTGAAATCATTATATGAACAGATATATACACAGCAGAAATTACCAGAAATGCTGAATGAATCTATTATAACTCTTATACCTAAAATAAATAAAGACTTGGATGAACCAGGATCATTTAGAGCAATAGCTCTTTTAAATACTGATCAAAATATATTAACAAAAATATTAGCACAAAGGCTAAGTTTAGTTGTCAACGAATTAATTCATCTAGATCAAACAGGATTTATACCAAAACGATATTCCTCATATAATCTAAGATGGTTATTCAACATTATATATTCGAAAAGAAGTAATAAAAAAGACCTAGTAGTCATTTCACTTGACGCAGAAAAAGCCTTCGATCAAGTGGAATGGCCTTACCTATTTTCGGTTATGGAAGCTTTCAAATTGGGAGAGAAGTTTACCACTTGGATTAAATTGTTATACACAAATCCGACAGCTAGAATAACAACAAACCGAATGTTATCAACTAAATTCAATTTATCTCGAGGTTGTAGACAAGGTTGTCCTTTATCCCCTTTATTGTTTGCACTTGCAATAGAACCTCTCGCCCAGAGGGTGAGATTACATCCGGAAATACATGGATATGATACTAGAGACACTAAAAATAAAATCTCCCTATATGCGGATGATGTATTACTTTATATCACAGAACCAGAAACAAGTATCCGAAACTTATTAAAATTAATAACAGAATTCGGATCTTTCTCAGGATACAGTAGCAATTGAAATAAAAGTGAACTTATGCCAATAACGGTGAATAACTTACATATACTACACCAATTCCCTTTTAAGATAACAAACGAAAAAATTAAATATCTTGGAATTTTTGTAACAAAAAGATTTGACTCTTTATTCAAATCTAACTTCCCCCAATTATTGAATAAATTAAATAAGAATATTTTATATTGGAAAAGCTTACCTATCTCAATGTTAGGTAAAATTAATACAATAAAAATGATCTTTCTTCCACAATTATTATATCTCTTCCAATTAATTCCGATATATCTCCCTAAAAATTTCTTCAAAAAGGTAGATTCCCTAATTACTAACTTTATCTGGGATTATAAGAGTCATAGATTAAATAAAAAACATTTATGTAAATCTAAAATAAATGGAGGATTAGCATTACCAAATTTTATGTTTTATTACTGGGCAGTCAATATTAAAAATATGAATTTTTGGCTAGAAGAAATAGATAACCAACCAACTTGGTTAAAAATGGAAAAAAGAAGATTGTTCTCCCTTTGAAACTAGTTCTATAATATTTGCTAATACTAATTTAGCTAAGAAAATTTATAGTGAAAATCCGATAATAGAAAACGGAATCCGTATTTGGAAACAAATAAAGAAAACATTAAAACTAAAATCAATACCATTATCTCTTACCATCGTAAATAATGTTACATTTAAACCTTCAATGATGGATAAAGCTTTTTTACAATGGAAAAATAAGGGAATTACTAAGATGGGAGATCTCTATAAGGAAAACTCTTTCCTTTCATTTCAAGAGTTACAACAAATTTATGGACTACACACTAAAGAATATTTTAGATATTTACAAATCAGAAATTATGTTTCTGCAAATACACAAGAACTTAGAAATAGGAAGATAGAAATTCTAGATGAATGCTTAAATAAACACCCAAATACAGATAAAATGATTTCATTTATATACAATATCCTATTGGAAAATGATGTTCCATCAACAGAAATATATAGACAGTCTTGGGAAAAAGAACTAGGTCAAATTATAAGGCCAGAACTATGGGATGAAAGTTTACAACATATACATCACTGTTCGTTAAATGCTAAACATTCCCTTATACAATTTAAAATACTACATAGATTACATTATTCCAAAGCTAAATTACATAACATCTTTCCAAAAGTATCCCCCATATGTGATAAATGTCAACATTTAGAAGCAAATTTATCACATTCATTTACTAACTGTATAAAAATTACAAAATTTTGGATAGAAATATTTAAGATAATTTCGAATGTTGTCAATATAATTCTGACTCCTGATCCAAAGTTAATAATACTTGGAATACTAGAAACAGACCAACTAGTAACAATTAATCAAATAATTTTTTATTGACTATGGTTTAATAATTGGGAAAAAACTAATATTAAAATTTTGGAAAGGCCCTACATCCCCAACAAACAAAATGTGGAACACAGAAATGTCAGAGACACTTCATCTGGAGAGATTGAGGCTTGTCCTAATGGACAGGTTAGATCTCTTCAGAGAGATTTGGTCTCCATTTATTAAATATTTACAGGGTCATAATGGCTCGGCACGAGGGCTTGACTGAGACCTGAATATTAGAATGGATGAAGAAACATATATAATAAATCATGACTATATCTCCAAGGACGGATTAATGATTAATACTCCATTCACCATCCTACTTCTTACACTCTTTTTCTCTATCTTTTCCTACCTTTAAAAAAAAATTTAGAAAAATGTATAGAAACATATAATCTTAAATTGTTAATACTAATAAGAATATAAACAGTACTAATATCATGAAGGTATTATTAATATCATGTATTTTCAAATATATAAAATATATAGTCTTAAATTTTAAAATCAATGATAATACAAATATTATTAATAGTATGAATATATCATTAATATCATGTATTTTCAGCAATGCAAAATAATGTACTTTGTTATTATTATGTTTCTATAATAAAAATACTTAACAAAAAAAAAAGTTTGCAGATGACACAACTCTGATTGGACTGATCCAAGATGGGGAGGAATCTGCCTACAGTATCACAGTGTCACAGCTGGCGTCCTGGTGCCATCGCAACAACCTGGAGTTCAATGCTCTTAAGGAATTGATTGTAGACTTTAGGAAAGCTCCCCCTCTCCTCACCCCACTCACCATCACCAACATCACAGTCACATCTGTCGAGTCTTTTAAGTTCCTGGGAACCATCATCTCCAAGGACCTTAAGTGGGGGGCTACCATCGACTCCACAGTCAAAAAGGGACAACAGAGGATGTACTTCCCATGGCAGCTGAGGAAGCACAATCTGCCACAGGCAATGATAGTTCAATTCTACACGGCCATCGTAGAGTCTGTTCTCACCTTCTCCATCATGGCCTGGTTTGGCTCAGCCACCAAGCACGACACGTGGAGGCTGCAGCGAATCATCCGATCAGCAGAGAAGGTTATTGGCTGCAACCTTCCCTCCATTGATGAACTGTACACTGCAAGGGCCAGGAAGCGAGTGGGCAAGATCATCTCTAACCCCTCTCACCCTAGCCACAAACTCTTTGAATCACTTCCATCTGGAAGGCGACTCCGGATTGTCAAGCTGCCACAGCCAGACAGAAAAACAGTTTTTATCCACAAGTAGTTGCTCTACTCAACAGCCAAAAATAGTAAGATTAAATGAGAACTTACCAGTTCGAAGTTTGATCTTTATTTTATGAGGGGTTACATTGGTGATTACGTGATGAAGAAGCCCAGCCAGTCCACATGCGTGTCAATCTTCAAAGCAGTGGTAAGAAATCACAGGTAACAGTAATTGAAGTAACATAGTAAGATCAGCAACTAGAGAACTACCAGATGAGCTTTGTGAGAGAGGGTTGGGAATGGAGGGCACGTAATCACCAACAAAACTCCTCATAAAATAGAGATCAAACTTCAAACAGGTAAGTTCTCGTTTAATCTTACTATTTTATGTCGGAGTCACGTGAGTGATTCCATGAAGAGTTCAAAGCACGGTGATTTCATGCCGCAGATTCAAATCCCGGTGTCTTACTGCATCGATTGACTCAGGATGAGTTAAATAATCAACAATGCATTAATCATGACATTGAATTAAATATAGTAATGATTTATTTGAATAACAAAACCCAACAGCAACCCCTCTATCCCAGGGGTAAACTTAAACAGAACTTAACACAGAATTGGCAAACAGCCCCGAGTCAGTAATCGGCCTGTGATAGAATTGTTGGAAAACCAATTAATTTGACCACCCGGCGACTGCAAGTATATGGTCGATGGGAACGCCCATCGGCCTGGCCATGGACATTGATGCCGCCCTAGTGGAATGAGATGTGAAAACGTCAGTGTTAATAACTGCATAAACCAGCACTTGTTTCAACCACCTCGAGATAGTCTGCACTGACACTCTCTTGTGTGGTTTCTTGTGACTGATGAACAATGCTGTTTCCACATTTCTTAAGGCCCTCGTGGCTTCGATATAATATTGTAAATGTGTCCTTACACATAGACATAGCTCCGTAGGATATGCCGAGAATACGATCTTAAACCCTGTCACCCCTGGCCTGCTCTGTTTGAATAGATCATAAATGTAGAACGTAATGGTGTCTGCAGCCACTTCCATCCTGTCTGTCTGCATCTTTTGCAATGTCTGCACTCGTTGTGCTGATACCAGTGCCATTAGCATGACCACTTTCATGGTGCTTTGGCCAAAGACAGAGAGGTGACAGGAGTCCACTGGCGAAGTAGCTTGAGGACCATGCTTACATTCCAGATTGCCACATACCTGGGTTTAGGAGGTCTGGAATTAAAAATTCCTTTCATTAATCGAGATATGAGAGGGTGAGACCTAATAGGATATTCTTCTGACCCCATCAACAAGTACAAGGACAATGCACTTCTAGCTGAATTGATCGCACTATAACGCAACCCTTCATCATAGTAGAGTGTCGACAGGAACTCTAGAACATCCGAAATGCAGTATGGTATTCAATGTTCTTTTGTACACAGAATTCCTCCTATTTTTTAATAGAAGAGATATATTGCTTTTGGGTACTCTTTCTCCAGGCTGCAACGAGCATATCCACAGTTCGCCCAGTCAGTCCTCGCCCCAGATATGGTCTTCTTAAAATTTACAAATTAACAAATCAATACGGTCATATAAAGGATGCCGTTCGCCAGTTACCGGGTGCACCAGTAAATTTCTCCGTTTAGGAACAACCATAAGAGGTTGTGTCATCAATTCCAATACCAAAGGGAACCATGGCTGAATAGGCCAGGCGGGTATCACCAACACTCCTGAAGCGGAGTCCTGCTTAATTTTGAGCAGACATCGACTAATGAGGCAGAATGGTGGAAATACAGATAAAAACATACCTTCCCAATGTAGCGAGAACGCATCAATCGCTACTGCCCCAGAATCTGGTTCCCATGACACATATTTAGGTAGCTGGTGGTTTAGTCTGGATGCAAACAAATCAATATCTGGCATACCATATCTAACAACTATATCATTGAATACCTCCTGATTCAACATCCATTCTGCGTTGTCATTGAATTTTCGTGACCAGGTGTCTGCCACTATGTTGAATCTACCTGGTAGGTAAATAGCTGAAAGCCAAATGTTTCTGTCAATACACCAATTCCATATCTGATGAGCCAATTTGTCACAAGATACCGACTTGATTCCACCCATGTGATTAACATACACCACTGCGGTAGTGTTGTCAATCTGAAACTGAACATGCAGGTGACATTTAATAGAGCAATAAGCTTTAAGTCCATAAAAAGCTCCCAACAGCTCTAAGTAATTAATCCTATATGAGTGCAGAAGCGATGCCTCTTGCACATTCCATCTGCCCCCACAGCTTAACTTCATATCAGTGGCAACCTAGTGCACTGACATCAGTCTGTAAGACCATGGAAGGCTGTTCATGCAAAACTTTGCTGGAACAACTGGAGACATTTAGTATCCACCACTGCAGTTCAGTAACAGCTTCTGCTGATAATTGCATGGGCCTATTATAATGACCCGAATTTATCCTGAATGCCTGTTCTTTTTCCCTCTGTAGCTGTTGGTAGTACAATGGTCCACACTGGACTGCCGGAAAAGCTGCCACTAATTTACCCAGCAAGCTGGCCACCTGTCTAATTGAAGGGTGTTGTTCCTCACTGAGCTTGATGCAACCTTCAATTAACTCCAGCCTTTTCCCCCTGGAGTTAATTCAATTCAATTCAATTCAATTCAAATTTAATGTCATTGCACAGATACAAGTATGGGTACAACGAAATGCAGTTTAGTGTCAATACGTAGTGATAGCAATGTTTAGATAAATACAGATAAATAAATACAGATGTGGGAATCTATCGGCGGGACTCCGAGTTCAGCAGTGCGATGGTGTTATTGTAGAAGCTACGCCTCATCCTGCTGGTGCGGGACCTGAGGCTCCTGTACCGCCTCCCCGATGGTAGGAGGGCAAACAGTCCATGGTTAGGGTGGGAGGGGTCCTTGATGATCTTCCCAGCCCGTCTCAGACACAGTTTTCGGCGGAGGGCATCCAAAGCAGGGAGCGGGGCACCGATGATGTGCTGGGCGGTTTTCACCACCCGTTGTAGTGCCTTCCTGTCTGTTACGGTGCAACTGCTGTACCATACCGTAAAGCAGGTGGTCAGGATGCTTTCGATGGTACAGCGGTAGAAGTTGGTCAGGATCAGGGGGGACAGGTGGGCTTTTTTGAGCCTCCTCAGGAAGTAAAGGCGCTGCTGTGCCTTTTTGACCAGCTTGGAGGTGTTGAGGGACCAGGACAGATCCTCCGAGATGTGTACCCCGAGAAATTTGTAGTTGGAGACCCGCTCCACCTCAGTCCCGTTTATATGGATGGGGGTGTGTCTGCCCCCTCTGTTCTTCCTGATTATTTGGCAGTAATTAAATGTGATTTGAATTCAATTGTTGTAACTGGTGTTAATTTAGATTTTTCTGGATGAATGATAAATCCCAATTTTTCAAAAGTGAGTTTAACAACTTCCACAGATGCTTCAGCTATTTTCCTAGTTCGACCTGTAATTAAAATATCATCCAAATTAGCCATAACAACATGACCCTGGGCTATAAGTAGCCCCAGTACTGGTTTTAACAATTTTGTGAATATTCTAGGGGCTGAAGTTAACCTGTTAGGCAGTGCCTTGAATTGCCATAGTTGATTCATCCAGCTAAATGTCAAATATCTTCTATCCTCCAAATGAACAGGCACTGAGTAATACGCATCTTTCAGATCTATACTTGCCATATAGCATCCTCTGGAATCCAGTTGTTTGGCAGTAACAAACATTTCCATTTTGAAATTTCTATACTGTACAAAAGGGTTTAGACCTGTTAGATCAAGAATAATACTACACCCTCCGTCCTATTTTGGATGGGGAAAAATTTTATACATAAACTGATGGAGTTGGCGAACTGACTTCTTAATTACCTCTTTTTTACACAAATTTTCAAGTTCTGCCTGAACCTCCATATTCTCTGTTTGTGAGAAATTGAGTTTTCTTCTAGGAACATGTTGAATGGGCAAATCACAATTTTGATCAAACTCAATTCAAAACCCTTGGATAATATTCAGTATAAACGGATTTGATGTTATTTGCTTCCATTCCTCGAAAAACAGGTGTAATCTACCCCCAATTTTTAGCTGTATTGCAGTTAATATGTTCTCATGAGAACCAGGCCCACCTACCTGCTTGGTGAATGGTGGGTTGTGCTGTCCCCGGTTCCTGCTGGAAAATCCACGTTTGTCCGCTGCTGAGTGCCAACTGCGCATCTGAGTAGACGGCCGGCTTGTTCCTGGACCAGCCCCTGACCCTGCTGCTCGTCTGTAAGGATAATGTTTCCGAACAGCTTTGCCGACCACCGATGGCTTGATCATGCCCTCCGTCTTTGCCTCGTCATCCAATTCTTTTACTCGCTTTGCGAGGTCCTCTCCAAAGAGTAAATTGGGCGGCTGTATATCATTGGGTGTGCAGAACGCTGCAAACTTCGAGTTTATGGTAGGGCGAATGGCACTCTTCCGTGAACAGTTAATCTCGAAATGCGCACTGCACATCAACCCTAGTGCATCTTGCTGCATCTCTGACAGGTGCCCTCCATCTACCATTCTGGTGAATGCCGTGATCCCTGAGTTGAGCAGCTTCAGGATTCTCTGCAACTTCATCTCCTGGGCACGAATGCCGAAATCCATCTGACCCCATATCACTTGGTTCACTCCTGGCACTCTCAATAAAACGCAGTCACGTGTTTCTTGCCGGTCTCGTCCATTGTCAGCTCCTGCAGCTGATGGGAGACTAAATAATTAATTGAGGAGGCCATCTCATCTCCAAGTGGCTCCCCTGACTCTTTCGGGATGGCAAAACGTGCTGCCAGGGATGGGACAACTGGCACCTTGGTCCCCCAGGGTGAATTTCCCGTTAGAGTCGGGGTCAGAACATTGCTGACCCATTACACTTTCCTCATCAATGAGGGAGCAATTGAGCAGACCTATACCAGGCGCTGTTGGCGCGGCCTCTTCATCCGGCTGGCACCGACACCACACCTCCTCCCGGAGTGTGCCCTGCTGGAGCAACTCTTGTATTAGGTGCTCCATTTGAGATAACCGCTCGGACATGGTATCTACTGCTGGAGGGGAATGCTCCCGACCCGACTCCGCCGAGTCTATGGCCCGCACAGACTTCTCCACGGCCTTGTGCCCGACTGGCACTGCCGCAGTGCTCTGCACCACTAAGTCTGTAGTCGTCCCGCTCCCGACCGGCGACTGAGAAGGGGTACGAGACAGCCGTTCACTGACCGCTCTCCCGTGGTTCTCCACTGACTTTCCACCAGCTCGCCTCTTCCCCTTGCTCGCTTTGTCCATGGCGCTTCCTGAAATACAATCCACACCACGACAAAACAAACTCAGGCTAAGTTTTCCACTTACCTGAAGTTTTTAAATATTACCGCTGGAGGAGTTCTTCCTCCCAGCCGGTCCATTGCGCCAATGCGGCTGACATAATGACACGCATGCGGACTGGCTGGGCTTCTTCTTCATGGAATCACTCACATGACTCCGAAGTAAAATCTGTAGCCTCCCTTTGATCTGGTATTTTGTTGGTTCTCATGCTTGATCAATGGTGTTTTATCATTAATGTTTTATTATTATTAATGTTTAGTGTTTTCTGAGACATTTGTAACTGTCACTGTATTTCACGTTGTTACTTGTGGGTGGAGCACCAAGGCAAATTCCTTGTATGTGAATACTTGGCCAATAAACTTACTTACTTACTTACTTACTTACTTACAAGTATGATCAAATGTAATGTCTGCTGGCACCACTCTCTGCTGGTAGTTTAGCTCAAACAGCACCATCTCCTGCACAAGTTGGATATTTACCAGCACATGTTGGTTATTGTGACAGCAGAGCTTAAATCAATGAGGATTTTTCCAAATCAAATGTTTACAGAATTAGCGCAAGGATTCATTCTGACTCAGTGAAAATCCTGTAGAAACTATAAACAGTCATTCAAAAAAAAATCTGAATCTGTCCTTTTATTCTGAGGCCGTTCCCTCCAGCGCTAGACTCCCCCATTACTGGAAACACCCTCCCCACATCCACTCTATCAAGGCCTTTCATTATTCAGTAGGTTTCAAAGAGCCCCCCCCCCCCATTCTTCTAAACTGATTTTTTTTCCTCTTTCATCTGAACATCTATTTCAATTATTCTTGAAAAGGACATTTTAACCTCCACATTTTTGGCCAAAATCCATTAAATTATCTCCTCCTCCTTTAAAATAGGATGAATTTCTGAATTTTCAGTCATCCATAACCAAAACTCCCACCTATCCCACGATTGTCCTGGAATGAGAAGGTAACTCGTTGGTTTGAATTGAGCCTATGGCCATGAGGCTTTGAACTTGATTCGCTGATGAAATGTGTTGTGGTTATGACAAGAATGTATTCCAAGGATTTCAGGAGAAGAACTTAATTTGAGTTAGCTTTCTCTCCTCCTTGCTTATCAATCATACCTTTCAGTAGTCCAATATCAATATTTCCATAATTAATAAAAATCAAAGCTCCCTCAATACAATAAATGATGAATAATGTTTCTTTCTAGTGTTCATATTGCTCCATGAGACCATTTATTGTGCTTCCACAATATATTCAGTGGGGTCTATTAATGTAATTGTTCATAAAGTAATATTTAATTTCCCTTTGAATACCAGCAAACATATTAACACCATGTTCATTGCTCAGTGGTCTGATATGAGGGCAGGTTCTCAGCTAGAACACAGAACCAAAACATCCCATGAACTCCTTTGTTGCTAAATATTTTCCAGAATCTCTATTTAAATCTTTCATTCAACCAAGGTGCGCCACATTTTATAATCAATAATGTACAAAATAATAATTGTTAAATGCAAACTATTTCTGTAAAGTAATAATCAGGGACATTGAAAATTATAAATTGAACCAAATCCCATTGATTCTTCAGTCTATTGATCTATATGAACTGTTGTTCATCCAAAAACCTTAAATTCTTATGTTAAAAATCCATGTCTTGGCTTTGTCCCTCCCTGTCCCTGCATTGTTCCTTCAATGTTCCTCAGACTTTTACTTTATTATATTTCTCTTGCTTTTGACCAACTATTTCTCTCTTCAACATTCTTCTCCACCTCCTTCTCATGCCCACAAATATATATTTATTTGTCTAAGTTTTATGTCACTCATTGCAATATTTTCTGGTCTAGCTTAATTGTTTCTTTTGTACATCAGTGAAGCCCACAGGATGTTTTTTAACTCTCTTAAAGAAAGGTGTGAATGCAACCTGTTCCTCTGGTGAAGGTGCTACATGTCTTTTTATAAGGCACAAATGAAAGCAAAATCCCCACGGAAGTTTAATGCTTGCTCTGTTATGAAACAACCACCCCTTCTGGACCAGGATGTAGTTTTGATCCCTGGTCTCTCCCAACCCAAGTCACTGGTCAAGAAGAGGACACCACCAGGGGCACCGGGGAGATGGCAGCCCTGCCGGCAGTCTGTTCGTTTTTTCTTTCCTTTTGTTATTTTTTAGTTTGTTAAAAGTTGTTTTTTAATGTTCTTCGGTTTGTTTTATGTGGGGGGAGGGGGGAGGGGATCGGGGGAAACTTTTTTCAAGTTCCTACCTTCCCGGAGATGTGACCATTTTTTGGATCACATTCCCCGGGCTCTGCGGCCTAACATCGCTGGTGCTGGAAGCCTCCTCGACTGTCGTGAGCCCCACCGTGGGGCGTGGACTTAACATCGGAGCGGATCCCTTGCCTCGGATCGCTCCCACCACGACCACTGTGGACTTACCATCAAGGGCTCGTAATCTCAGGAGAGGCTAGTCGGAAGCTCCAGCGTCGCCGAAGGTTCAACCAGCTCCAACGCGAGGTTCGATTGACCGGCGCGGGGGAACTGACATTCCCCTGATGCAGGAGCTGAACACCTCAGTGCGGAGGGCCCGAACGCTGCCGGCTACAGGAGTCAAGACCATCCAATCAACGGAGGGCTCGAGGCCCCCGACCGAGGAAGAACAAAAGGAAGGACTTGAACTTTATTTTACCTTCCATCACAGTGAGGAATGTGTAGGAGTCACTGTGGTGGATGTTCATGTTAAAATGTATTTTTGAGTGATTTGTTGCTTTTAATTGTATGACTGACCTGGCCAATGAAATTCCTCGTATGTTGCAAAACATACTTGGCGAATAAAGTGTGATTTTGATTCTGATTCTGATTCTGATTCTGATACTCATTAACCTTTGTTTTAACTCCGGATGAGCAGAATGTTAATGGCTGCTACCTTCAGTTATCCTGAGGCTTTATCTCATCTTGCTCACCTTATACTTATATAATGCCACAGAAAGAAGCCACTCAGTCCATTAGATCAATGCTTGCTCCCAAGAGAATAAGCTCTTTACTCCCGTTCTCCACCTCCTTATTTCTCTGTTATCCTGCACTTACTTCATCTCACACATATTTCTTGGAAATAGAAGAAGGCCATTTCAGCCCAAGGAACCCACAGCAGTTCATTGAGTAACCCCATGCCCTTAATCTACTCTCCCCACATTCCTGTCAACTCACCCCATATTTTACCATTCACCTACACTCTGGAGGTAATTTATAGTGGTCAATTAAGCTACCAACCCACTCATCTTTGGTATATATGAGAAAACTGGAGCATTAGAAGGCAACCTATGTGGTTGCAGAAATTGGCTTTGCTTATGGGAGTAGGTTTACGCTGTGAAAGAAGTGGAAGGAGGTTATGAGGATCATGAAATCAGGGGAGAAAGAGCATATTGAGGTGGATATCATTGGGGATTACAAGTTGCCAAACATTGGGTACATGGGAAGTGAACAGAGACAGCACAACAGAGAGTAATTTGCTGCCGACCCTGGGAGACTGCAGATTATGGGGAACTTTAAATGATGTTGGAGGTGAGATGCAAATTAAAATCTTAAAGGTGATAGAGCCTGGTGTTATTTGTTGATAAAAGCCATGCTATTACAGTGGAAACGTTCATAGGTCATAAGGTCATAAGTGATAGGAACAGAATTAAGCCATTTAGCCCCTTTAGTCTACTTCATCATTCAATCATGGACTTCCGGTGGCGTCAATGGTGGGGTGAGAGACGTCGCTGTTTCGCTCTGCTCCCGAAGAATGTTTTTAATGTGCTAAAATATGAGTTGGAAGACGGGGGGAGTTCTGAAAATAACTACCGGAGCTGCTATTTAATTGTGTGTTATCAGAATCCTGCTGATAACAGAGAATAATTGCAGTTTTAAATGAAAAAACAGAAACCTCGCCAGAAGTCTGCAAAAGCCACTTCAAGACCTGCTACAAGAGCCTACTTGAAAAAACCTGAAAAGACTCCTCAATCCCCTCAAACATCAGCTGGAAGTTCAGAAGAAGAAGTTGATTCCCGAAATCCTTCTACAGAATTGACTTTAATGGAGGAACAAATGGAACACCTGGAAAAGTCAGTATTAGCTTCAGTCACTGAAGTTATTTCAAAACTGATACGAGAGGAGAACCTCGTGCTGGACAAAAGCCTCTCTGAAAAAATTAAACAAGGTAATGATACGCTGATGGGGAAAATTGATGACTTAACCAAACGTGGTGGTCGAAGTTGAGGAGGATTTAAATAAAAAAATTAAGCAGGTTGATAAGGATTGTAATAAAAAACTGGATACAATGCTAAAATCTACTGAGGTGGCTATGGAAGGAATGGACAATACGATAACTGAGATGGCTAAGGAGATAAAGAGACTAAAACAGGAACAAGAAATCATTGGGAGGGAGCTTGCTAAAATGAAGTATAAATGCACGGACTTGGAGGCAAGATCAAGGAGACAAAATTTGAGGATAATTGGATTAAAAGAAGGAAAGGAGATTGGACAAAACTTTCAGGAGTTTGCTGCCAATTTACTCAAACAAGTACTTAAGCTGCCTGAAGCCCCGAGAATAGATATGGCTCACCGAGTCCGACGTAAGGCTCAAGCAAGCTTAACTGCCCCCCCAAGACAGATTATTCTGAAATTCTATGACATTTCAACCTTGGAAGGAATTATGAAAAAGATTCCATATGGAGGGAATTTGATGTTTGGAGAAGACAAACTAAGATTCTTCCGTGATTTTCCAGCTGAAGTCATGGAAAAGAGGAATAAGTTTACAAACACGAGAAGACTACTGAAAGAGGTCTCGGGAGTAAGATATGGGATAGTATATCCCGCTAAATTGAGAATTTCTTATAACCATGTTGAACGTGCATTCACGGATCCAGAAGAGGCATTTAAATATGCACAAAGTATCACAAAGGAGGCCTACTGATCGTTAGGAGTTGGTCTCCTACAATAACATCGAGGAGAAGCGACAAAGAAAGGACTGTGTCTCTTTTTTTTTTAACATACAAAAAAGACTGCTCTTGTTAAAATGGCGAATCTTCCTCGAGGCACTGTCTAGACCTTATCTGTGGAATGTTAATTCAAGGTCGGATTTTAAGTTTTCATTTCAACAAAGGACTGACAAAGAAGAGAAACTGTGGCGGGGAAAATAAATTGAGAATATAGTGTAATATAGAATACGATTTAAGAAACATATAATTACATACTAACATAAAATATAATTAATAAAATTGGGTAGTATTAATAACATACTAACACATTTTATGGATACAGTAGACTTAATCTAGATCGTGCGTAAAGGGGGGAGGAGATTCAGATACTTGGAAATTATCCAAGGGTCTGAATTTGGTTAACCCCTTGGGACCTGCTGTTGTCTGATACAAAAGTTTGAGACTTAATTGTAATAAATCTAGGCATATTGATAGATATGGATATATAATTAACATAATTACTGTTATATTTAAATATATAATTAATTTGGAAACTACTTTTTTATTTTGTTTTTCCTCCTGGAAGATAAATTTCTAATCTAGCTATTGGAGTATGTTTTATTATATATATATATATATAATTTTGAACTTTGTATCGCTCTCTCTTCCAATTAATAATAATTGGTCAAGGGGGCAGAGCGAAACATATAAAAACATCTACGGAAGTCAATAACAATTTTTCTACCACCTGTTGGTGGCTTGTTTTTAATTATAATATCTTTATTTTTGGATATTATAATATCACTTTTTGTTTGTTAATTATCTTTTCACGACTCTACACTTTCTGGTCTTTTTCAAGGTTTATTCTGAAGGAGAGATGCCAACAAAACTTAACAGCTGGGGATGATCATCCTTCATCTGGAGTTATAAGGTTCTTGGTTGCACCATATGAAGTAAAGGTATTAACATGATCCATAATGCAAGACGATAAACAAAATAAAACTGGAGGAATCACGTTTTGTAGTTGGAATATAAGGGGCGCTAATGAACCAATTAAAGGGGTAAGATCTTTGCCCAATTAAAAGCCTTAAAAAGTGACATTATTTTCTTACAAGAGACGCATCTGAAATATCAAACACAGATAAGATTGAAGGCAAATTGGATTGGGCAAACATACTACTCTTCATTTACTTCTAAATCTAGAGGCACGGCTATTATCATTCGTAAAGGTATACCATTTAAATTAAAGAATACTATAGCAGATAAAGAGGGGAGGTACGTCATAGTTACGGGAGAAATTTATTCTACTCCACTTACTTTGATAAATATTTATGCTCCTAATTTTGACAACCCCCAATTTTTTAGTAAAATTTTGGATATAATTTCAGAACTTAATCATCAAAATGTGATAATAGGGGGAGATTTGAATTGTGTTTTAGATCCATATTTGGATAAATCAGCAAAACAAAAAAGGACTAACATAAAATCTAAAACGAGTGAACTCCTAAATACATACATGAAAAATTCTAATATAACAGATGTATGGAGGATCGCTAACCCAGTAAGTAGGGAATATTCATTTTATTCAACAGTACATAAAACATATTCACGTATTGATTATTTCTTAGTGGACACAAAACTAATTCCATATACATATAATTCTAAATATCATAATAGTATCATTTCTGATCATTCCCCGTTAACTTTTTCTTTAAAATTAGAAGGAATGCCCGATAAAAATTTGTTTTGGAGGTTTAACCCCCAAATTTTAAATAACTCACAAGGTTGCACATATTTAAAAGAGCAGATGAGATTCTTCTTTGAGACAAATGATACACCAGATATTTCACCCTCTTTATTATGGGAAACTTTTAAGGCATTTATTAGAGGAATTATAATCTCATATCAAGCTTTCCAAAATAAAAAGAACAATACTGAACAATTGCAGTTAGAACAAGAAATTAGACAATTAGATTCAGAAAATGCCAAAGAACCAACTATAGATAAACATAATAAGATAATAATACTAAAATATAAACTAAATAAAATTTTATCGGCCAGAATAATGAGATTATTTCAAATTACAAAACAAGAAAATTTTGAATTTGGTGATAAACCTCATAAACTCCTAGCACGCCAACTGAAAAAAGGGACACAGAAAATACAATTACTAAAATTAAATCAGACAAAGGGGAATTACTAACACTACCTAAAGATATTAATAAAAGATTTGCTCAATTTTATCAAAACTTATATACATCGAAAACCTCTGCAAATAATACTCAAATTGCAAATTTCTTAGATAATTGTAATCTTCCAAAATTAAATATGGTGGAACAAGAGGCATTAGGAGCTCAGATTACACTACAGGAAATAGAAGAAACAATTAGTTCGTTGAAGAACGGCAAAACCCCAGGACCAGATGGCTTCAGTAATGAATTCTATAAAAGATTCTACGAAATAATTTCTCCACGGTTGCAAGATTTATATATATACATTTTTAAAGAAAATAAACTACCAGAAACACTAACTGAATCAACTATTACACTTATACCAAAAAAGGATAAAGATCTAGAAGACCCAGGCTCATATAGAGCTATTGCACTCCTAAATACAGACCAAAAAATATTAACGAAGACCCTAGCGAGAAGATTGAGTAAATATGTTAGTAAACTAATAAATCCGGACCAAACAGGGTTCATACCAAAGAGATACTCATTTAACAATTTGAGACGGTTGTCTAATATAATGTACTCACATAATACTGAAGAAGAACTAGCAATTATTTCATTGGATGCAGAAAAAGCTTTTGATCAAGTAGAATGGCAATATTTATTCAAAGTATTGGAAAAATTTAATATGGGAGATAATTTTATTTCATGGGTAAAACTATTATATGATAAGCCGACGGCTAGAATACTGACTAATAATATATTATCCCTGAAATTCCACTTAACAAGGGGCAATAGGCAGGGGTGCGCGTTATCGCCCCTGCTTTTTGCACTAGTGATAGAGCCTTTAGCTGAAAGTATAAGAAGCCATCCGAACATTCATGGGTATATTACCAAACACTCAAATAATAAAATTTCATTATATGCAGATGACATATTATTATATATTACAAATTCGCAAATTAGCATACCAAATATACTAAATTTAATAGAGGAATTTGGTTCTTTTTCAGGATATAGAATAAATTGGAACAAAAGCGAAATTATGACGATAAAACCTCAAGAGTCGACACATCTGTTGAAATTCCCTTTTAGAATTACAACAGAAAAATTTAAATATTTGGGCATCCAAATTACTAGGAACTATAAATCATTACTCAACGCAAACTATATGCCTTTATTAACTAAATTAAATGGGCTGATTAAATTTTGGAAGACACTGCCGATGTCATTAATAGGCAGAATAAACGCGATAAAAATGATCTTCTTACCACAAATATTGTACCTATTTCAATCAATACCAATATACATACCTAAAAAATTCTTCAAAAAATTAGATTCTGATATTATAAACTTTATATGGGATTATAAATCACACAGAATAAAAAAAAAACACTTGTGTAAATCTAAAGAATCAGGGGGACTGACACTCCCTAACTTATTGTATTATTATTGGGCAGTGAATATTAAAAATATAATCTACTGGTTGGACAGTTCTGCCCAACAGGTAGATTGGATAAGAATGGAGAAAGAGGATTGTTCCCCTTATAATATAGGAGCGATCCTTCTTTCCCCGATAAAACTGAACAATGTAATATACAAGAAGAATCCAATTATTCATAGTATAATACGAATTTGGAAACAAATAAAATTAACTTTAAAATTAAGAAAATTATCGCTTCTTTCTCCAATAGCTAATAATCCCTCATTCAAACCATCCATTATTGATAAAACGTTTACCCATTGGGAAAGAATAGGAATTAAAATGATGGGAGATATGTATGAAATGGGAAAACTTTTATCATTCCAACAATTACAACTAAAATATAATTTGAAAAGTAATCAATATTTCAAATACCTTCAAATTCAAGATTATTTGAAAAAGTATATACAAGGATATCAAACTTTAACCCCAGATTTACTGGAGGAAGGAATGAATAGAAAGGCAGAATCAAGCAATTTAATATCTTACTTATATAATATAATTCTAAATATAGAAACACCAACGACAGAAGCAATTAGAAGAGACTGGGAACAAGAGTTATTGATAAAAATTCCGAACGATAGATGGGATAAAAATCTATTATATGTAAACAAATGTTCAATGAATGTAAGACATAACCTAATTCAATTTAAAATTTTACATAGATTATATTATTCGAAAACAAGACTGAATAAAATATTTTCAAATGTTTCCCCCATCTGCGACAAATGTCTAACTCAAAATGCCACTATAGCACATTCCTTTGTCTCTTGTACAAAACTGTATACATTTTGGAATGAAATTTTTGGAATTTTTACAAAACTATTTAACACAAAATTGAACCCCAATACTGAATTGATTATCTTTGGATCAATGGAAGAGGGAAGTAAACTAACTATATCCCAAGAAGCCTTTCTTAATTATGGTCTAATAACAGCGAAAAAACTTATACTTAAATTTTGGAAAAACGCACCTACGCCAACATTCAAAATGTGGATCTCAAATATGTCTGAAACGCTACATCTTGAAGAAATGAGATTCCTCTTACTAGGCAAAGTAGACCAATTCTTAAAGATTTGGTCTCCGTTTATCAACTTTATACAAGCATATGGTGCAACATAACATAACCTTAGAAATTAAATGGTTCAGAACTGGGTGACGAATGGGCAAAAATATGAGATAGGTAGATCTCTCCTAATCTTTCATTTCTTATTACTTTTTCCTTTTCTTTCAATCTTTTAACTTCTCACCTCTGTCCTTTATTTTTTTTAACTTTCTGTTTCTACTTGCTTGTCTATCTATTCCGACACTCTTTATTTCTCTTTTCTCTCACTGTTCTTTTATTATTGCACCAAAAATATGAAGTTGTACAAGAATGAAAATATGTATTTATGTATTATGTATTAGGTACTTAAGTACCAGACTACTGTACTTACTTCTAACAAAAATAAACAAACAAAAAAAAAAAAAAAAAAAAAAAAAAAAAAAAAAAAAAAAAAAAAAAAAAGAAGATAGTCTACTTCATCATTCAATCATGGCGGATCTATCTCTCCCTCCTGATCCCATTCTCCTGCCTTCTCCCTATAACCCCTGACACCCTTACTAAATATATGTTGAGCAAAAGCTGTAGCTATTTGCGAGCATTTCTTTAAAGGAAGTGTCATCACCCCACAACAGATAGGTACAACATTATTGCATTCACGGATTCATAAGCTCATGGATGGCAAGTACTAGCATTTTAAGAACTCAAGGTGCTTTAGAATGGTTAAGTCTTGTCTCACCTCAGTCATTCCTTCTTTTCCTGCTCCATCTCAAGCTTGGGAGCGCCACACCACCCGACTCAGGAGCTTATCCCCCTCAGTTATCAGTCATCTGAATGGTCCTCCATAAGCTAGGATGCTGTCAAATTCACTTCTACCCCACAGCGTACATTGGACATTGTCCATGGAACTGTTGCACTATAATGCACTATAATGCTTATAGTTATATTCTGCACTATCTAACTTCCCCTCTGCTCTACCTATTGTACTTCAGTTTGAATTTATTCTATTGATGTGTAATATTATCTTTGGACAGCATGCAAAACAAAAGCATTTCATTGTATCTCGGAATGGGCACCAATAGTATATCTAAATCTAAACCTGGACATTAAATTTTGGTCATCAATATTTCTCTACAAGATGTATCCTTTAATGGCATTCTGAACAAAATTTCGTGCCTTGCAGTCATAACATAGAATAAAATAACTAAACACACAATGAACACAGATTTAACATCCACCACAGTGAGTCCACCAGGCACCTCCTCACTGTGATGGAAGGCAAAAGTCTTAAAGTCCTTGACTCTTCCCTCTTTGTTCTCCCTCTGCGTTGAGGCGATCCAGGCTTCCGATGTTGTGACCCCGCCGGATGATGGTAAGGCCCGCGGCCGAATCCGAGCTCCGCGAACGGGCCGGTTCACACTCGGGGCGGATGAAGCGGTAGAGACTTAGGGAAGAGACTGCATTCAAGAATTAAAACACGTTTTTTTAGAGGGAGTCACAGTGGCGCAGCGATAGAGTTGCTGCCTAACAGCAGCAGAGACCCAGTTTGACCCTGATTATGGGTGCTGTCTGTACGGAGTTTGTACCTTCTCCCTGTGACCGCGTGGGTTTTCTCCGGCCCCTCCAATTTCCTCGCACAGTCCAAAGATTTACAGGTTTGTAAGTTAATTAGCTTCTGTAAATTGTAAATTGTCCCTAGTGTGTAGGATAGTGTTAGTGTATGGGGTGATTGCTGGTTGGCACGGACTCAGTAGGCCAAAGGACCTGCTTCCACGCTGTATCTCTAAAGTGCCTGTCCAAATGTCCCTTAAATGTTGTACAATATCTGATTCTACCACTTGCTCTGGCAGCATGTTTTATATATATACCGCCCTCTGTGTAATATTCTGTTTCGTTTTCCCTAATGCTCCTTTCAGCTAATAAAGTCATGGGATCATACGGCGTGGAAACAGGCCCTTTTGCCCAACTTGCCCATGCGGACCATCATGCCCCATCTACACTAGTCCCACTTGCCTGTGTTTGGCTCATATCCCACTAAACATGTTCTATCCATATACCTGTCCCAATATTTTTAAAATGTTGTGATAGCACCTGCCTCAACCTGCGACAGTGACTTACACTCAGGGCTCATGACTCAGATGGACAAGTTCTCCTTTCTGAACCACGACTGCCACCGTTCATTGTGAGATGTTGAGAGTGTCAAATATGGATTGCACAGTCAACACTGTGCAAACTAATTGCGTGCCGTCTATGGGATGCTTTGACTTGGTGTGGCACTAAAGAAACATATCTATTTTAATTAAACGTTAAAGTAAAATGGAACATTAGATCGTGTCAAGGATATAAAATAAGATTAAGTGATTCTAATGTTTTACCAACAAACTAATTGAAAAGTACATCATCATATTGATCAATTGTCCGTCCTCAGTGGCAGAATCACTTTACAGTTATTGTTCTTCAATGCACATTGGTAGACGTTTGATAATTCAATGGATGAGTTTGAATTGCAAGGTAGAATGGTGCGCACGGTTGCCCTGCCTCACTGTCAAAAACCAAAGAGACTTTAGAGGAAGGAAGGAAATTAAAAGGCAGGATCTCAAAGGCTGTAATGTTGGGGTTACTCCCAATACTACATGCAAAGTCAAAACACCGAGGATCGGGCAAATAAACATGTGATTAGGGAGATGGTGCAGGAGGGGGAAATGTCGTGAGGGGGGGGGAGCTTTAGGTTTCTGAAATGTCATATACTGAACAGGAAGATTGCAAGTACAGAGGAGGCTCCAAGAATATACGGACAAGCTGCGTAAACAGGTGAGTACATGACATCTTGAATGTAATATTGTAAAATATGAGGTCGTCCCCATTTTGAACTTAACAAACAAAGCAGAGCATTCTTTAAAAGTGGCAGAGCAGACGTTCAAAGGGAACTTAGTGTGCGTGTACACAAGTCACTAAAGGCCGGCGATTTATGTGCAATTAGGAAGCAACCGGGATGTTCACTTTTATTGAAAGAGGATTTGAGTACAACAGTAGAGACCAAGGGCCAAGTCCATGAAGAAATGTGATTTTCAGTCCGCCTATCTATTTCTTTTTGGAGAAGTGCCATGATTAGAAAGCAGAGGTTAATAGCTCCTGTTTCGAGAAATATACTCTCCAGGTCAAAGCCAGCAGAAACTGAAATGTCTCTCTGCGTCAGAAAGTGATTGGCCTATCAATGTCAAAAGAAACCAGCAGGAAACATTAGCATTCATTTCCTTCCTTTCTTAACATATGCTTTTCAAGGCAAGACATTTATTGTTTTGTTTTTGTCTTGTGTAATTTAATGTACCAGGCATTATAGTATAGTTCTACAGACATAAAGTCATTGTGAAAGTGCATCGAGCCAGCTACTGCTGCAGCAGAGAGAGGAGCACATTAACAATTGGCAATGACCATGGAGAGAGAGGAGGTTCTCTGCCCTATTTTTTAATAAAAGTCAGAGCAACCTCGCCATAGGTTTAAGGTGAAGGGGAAAAGATTTAATTGGAATCTGAGAGGTAACTTTTTCACACAGTGGGTGATGACTGTATAGAACAAGCTCTATGACTATGAATGTACCTTCATTTGACATCCTCCCTGAAGTAGAGAATGCCCCTAGAGTTTACGCAGTGACCAGGCTGGAAATTTCAGTCAGTGGGTGTAAGTTCGTAAATCATAAAGCAGATTTAGGCCATTCGGCTCATCAAGTCTACTCAGTCATTCAATCATGGCTGATCTATCTTTCTTTCTCTCTCTCCCTATAATCTCTGACACCCTTACCAATCAAGTATCTGTTTATCTGCCCATTAGAAATACCCAGTGACTTAGCCTCCACGGCTGTCTGTGGCAATGAATTCCACAGATTCACCGCCCTCTGACTAAAGAAATTCCTCCTCATCTCCCTTTTAAAGGGACATCATTTTATTCTGAGGCTGTGCCCTCTGGTCCTAGACTCTCCCACTAGAGGAAACATCTTCTCCACATGCACTCTATCCAGGACATTCACTATTTTGTAAATTTCAATAGATAATAGACAATAGAAAATAGGTGCAGGAGTAGGCCATTCGGCCCTTCGAGCCAGCACTGCCATTCAATATGATCATGGCTAATCATCCCCAATCAGTACCCCGTTCCTGCCTTCTCCCCATATCCCCTGACTCTGCTATCTTTAAGAGCACTATCTAGCTCTCTTTTGAAAGTATCCAGAGAACCTGCCTCCACTGCCCTCTGAGGTGAATTCCACAGACTCACAACTCTCTGTGAGAAAAAGTGTTTCCTCATCTCCGTTCTAAATGGCTTACCCCTTATTATTAAACTTTAACTTATGACAGTCCTGCCATTCCGGGAATTAACCTTGTCAACCTACGCTGCACTCCCTCAAGAGCAAGAATGTCCTTCCTCAAATTAGAGGACCAAAACTGCACACAATACACCAGATGTGGTCTCACTAGGGCCCTGTACAACTGCAGAAGGACCTCTTTGCTCCTATACTCGAATCCTCTTGTTATAAAGGCCAACACGCCATTCGCTTTCTTCACTGCCTACTGTAGCTGCATGCTCACTTTCATAGACTGATGAACAAGGATCCCCAGATCCCGTTGTACTTCCCCTTCTCGCAAATCTGCCTTCCTGTTTTTGATACCAAAGTGGATAACCTCACATTTATTCAAATTCATCTGCCATGCATTTGCCCATTCCCCCAACCTGTCCAAGTCACCCTGCATTCTCATAGCATCCTCTTCGCAGTTCACACTGCCACCCAGCTTTGTGTCATCTGCAAATTTGCTAATGTTACTTTGAATTCCTTCATCCAATTAATTGATGTATATTGTAAATAGCTGCGGTCCCAGCACCGAGCCTTGCGGTGCCCCACTAGTCACTGCCTGCCATTCTGAAAGGGACCCGTAAATCCCTACTCTTTGTTTCCTGTCTGCCAACTATTTTTCTATCCATGTCAGCACTCTACCCCCAATACCATGTACCCTAATTTTGCCCACTAATCTCCTATGTGGGACCTTATCAAATGAGTTTCAATGAGGGGTCCCCTCATCTTGCTAAACTGCTGCGAGTACAGGTCCAGTGCCATCAAACACTCATCATATGTTAACCCAGTCATTCCCAGGATCATTCTCATGAACTTCGTTTAGACCCTCTCCAATGCCAGCACATTCTTCCTCAGATATGATGCCCAAAACAGCTAACGATACTCCAACTTTAATGATCACAACATTGGATCTGGTTTCTGAGTCAGAGTCATACAGTACAGAAATGGGCCCTGGGTCCACGGAGTCTGCCCTGATCATCAAGTACATACTTACAATAATTGTACACTAATCCCATTTTATCTTCTCCATTTTCCCATCCATTCACTGCAACTTCAGCAGCTCATCTAATACAGTAAACAGTTCAGCCTACCAACCCTAAAGCCTTTGTGACCTGGTAGAAAAGTAGAGCACCAGGAACAAACCCATGGTCAGAGGGAGAATGTGAAAACTCAGCAAAGAACTGGATATCAGGAATGAGCTCAGGTCCCTTGAGTTACTGAGCATCTCTGGAGAGAAGGAATGGGTGATGTTCAGTCTGAACACGGGTCTCAACCCGAAACATCACCCATTCCTTCTCTCCAGAGATGCTGCCTGTCCGCTGAGCTACTCCACCATTTTGTGTCTACCTTCGCTATAAACAACCTACTGGAGGAACTCTGCTCGTCAGACATTTCAGGTCAAGTCGCTGCATCAGGGACTTAAGTAAAGTGGAGCTAGCGGGTACAAGGAGATGAGAGAGAGGGGTGAGACAAGAACTATCGAGTGATAGGTGGATCCAAGTGAGGAGGGGTTGATGGGCATATGGAGCCAAGTGGGGGAGGGAGATTTGGTGACAGGAACAGAAGCTGGATAATGATCAGTGGAGACTACAAAAGGCTGACGATTTCGGAATCTCTCCTTTACACTCTCAATCCAGAAGCCAAAGTGCTGACTCTCCCTTTGACTCTACAGAAGCTGCCTAACCTGACCCACTGAGCTACTCCAGCAGATTTTGTTTCTCTTTGCTGTTGACTACTTAACTTTGTAAACCCTGCGTGTATCACCTCATCGGCTGCCAGCAGATGGTGCTGTTGTGCCTTGTAATCCATGCTTTTTATTCTTGAGAAACTGCATTAGACTGTCCTCTGGTGGCAGACGTGACCAATTACATACACCAAAACCTGAACGGGACAGTGAGCAGCAGCTTTAATTTAAATTCAGATTCAGCAACACCACGGTGCAATCCCTTGTTCACATGAAACTCTCAGAGTACTCAGTATAAATACAATAATTGATTAATAGAAGGGAAAAAAATGACTACAAGGAGTGCAAATGAACAGAAAGGTGCAAGATTGTACCATGTTGGTGCAAGATTGCAAATGTTGATGTGTAATAACAGAATAACAGAAAGAGGCAGAGATGAGAGAGAGTATGTGGCCGCTGTTCCGGGTAGAGGGTGGGAAAGCGGTGATTGGTGTCTGATAACAGTGGGGAAGAAGCTGTTCTTAAGTCTGGACATCAGAATTTTCAAGCTCCTGTGTCTTCTCCCAGAAGGTAAAACAGAGAAAAGAGTGGCAGGCATCTGGATGATACTTACAGCTTCCTTGATGCAATGAACTGTGAAGATGGTTTGCATTGAAGGAAGTGTTGAGCTTGTGATGGAGAGATCAAAGCACTTCAACAAAACTACTTGGGAGAGAGAAAGTTAGAGTGCGAACATGCACAGAAGGCTGTGGATGCCTAGTCAATGTATATTTTTAAGGTGGAGATTGATAGATTCTTAATTAGTAAAGGTGGCAGGGATTATAGGTTGAAGGCACGAGAATGGGGTTGAGAGGCAAAGATAGATCAGCCATGATTGAATGGCGGAGCAGACCTAACGGTCCGAATGGCCTAATTCTGCTCCTAGAACTTAAGAAATTATGAACTTATTGAACCTACAATTATGGAAACTTGCTCTATGTGTTCTTCTAATAAATAATTTATATGGGGGATTCTTCAGTCTGTGTCTACTTTTAAGTTTCTGGAAACCCGAAAATAAAACTTACATTTTTGCAACTTTAAATGTTGTTTCACATAGATGAACATCTCTACTGTGGGAAAAATATTTGGTACAATCTTCACATAACTTTTCACCAACTTCCTCTAAAACAATATTAACTTCAGATGAATAGGCAGAAGCATACTGTTCCTTTATCAATTACAATTAATAATTATGGTCATTATTGTATTATTTTACACATTATGAGCACAAAATACTCATGTGATGGATATGACTCAGCACGGTGGAGATTATCAAAAGTTTGGGAGTGTCACATGATGGAGATGACTAAAACAATCTGTAGGGTTAGGATTCGGGGGTAGGGCTGGAGCTGGAGCTGGGGTTGGGGTTAGGATTGGGGTTGGGGTTGGAGTTGGGGTTGTGGCTGTGGCTGGGGTTGTGTTTGGGGTTGGGGTTGGGGCTGGGGCTGTGGCTGGGGCTGGGGCTGGGGCTGGGGTTGGGGCTGGGGCTGGGGCTGGGGCTGGGGTTGGGGTTGGGGTTGGGGCTGGTGCTGGGGCTTGGGTTACCTACCTCCAATCTCCAGCTCCAGCAACTCCAGCTCTAGCAGCTCCAACTCCATCTCCAGCCGGACACAAAGCTGTCGTATCTTCCCGTGACCCAATGTCCCTCACCACGCCCGGCCCTCTTCAGCCTTGTTCCCCTTGGGATGGGGGGGGAGAAGCAAGGGCTGAAGAGGGCAAGGCGGGGCGTGGAGAGGGACATCGGATCACGGGAAGATGCGACGACTGTGTCCGGCTGGAGCTGAATGGAGATCAGGGGTTACGTTGCGGAGATTGCCGTGCCGGGAATAGTGGCCCAAGCCTTTAGTCCAGGGTGGCCTCGCCGGAACGCCATGCCTGGCCATGTTGTTTCCCGAATGGCACATGGCACAATTTGTTCTCCAGAACAAATCAAAAAAGACCAATTTAAAAAAAATGTCTAAGAGTTGAGCACCGTTCGGAGATAACGCCGAATAAAGGAACGTACCTGCTATGTAGCAGACAACTGAGTTTTCACACGCTTCGCGTCCCACGAATCAGGAGAAATTCACAAGGTACGGGACTTTTGAATTCCGTGGTCTTTTGAGGTCGGACGTTCGCGTCTATTCTATTTATAGCCATGCGCGAAGGCTCAACAAAGGTGCGTGACGGTAAATGACTCTAATCATCGGGACAAGAATTTTTTGAAAAAAACATTATGATCTATAATCTTATCAAGAATAGAGGATTTTGTTTTAAGGGTGATAAATATTTTAATTATTAATACCTACCGTTTAAAAGTATTTTCATTTCAGATATATCCCCATTAAATAAATATGCCAACCTGAAATTTCACTAGTTACCATCGGGACATGCGGTTTTGGGGAGGGGGGCATAGAGCGTCAGGAAAAAAATAAATAACACCTTATTAATTTATGGTTTAAATTTTATTCATAGGATTATGTTTATTAACAATATCGAAAAAGAAGAAATGGGATAGAATTACAGATTTTCCTTATATACAGCATCAAAGTAGCGGGGCACTAAAGTAGACAATTACTGAAGAATCACCCATATATGAAGTTGAACAACTCGGTGTTTTGTACAACCTCCAACAATGAACATGCAGGGAAGATACTGTGGAGACCAATCAAACTAAAGTGTACATCTACCCTGTCACATGGAGCTATCATAAAGTGAATTGGGAAATTAACACAATTTGGATTTATTTCAGTCTCTTGCAGAGCTATAATATACCTGGGTATGTTATCCCATAGAGAACGCTAAAACAGCAGAGAGAAGGCAGAGTTTAATGAAGTGAAGAAATAATGCTTTTTAAATGTCTTTGTATGTTAGGGGAAAACAAACTTTAGAGCGATCAGGGTGTTCAAGGAGTGATAGCTAAGAACATAAGCCATAAAGCAGTAGGTCATTTAGCCCCTCAAGCTCACTATTTAGGTTCTATAAGATCGTGGCTCATTTGATCCTGGTCAGCTCCCACTGTTTCCCCTAACATCTAAAGATATATCATTCTATTTCAGCCATGAATGTATTCAATGACTTGGCCTACACTGCTCTCTGAAGTAGCAAAATCTTCAAATCCAAAATCTTCACTTATCTGAGGGAAGAAATAACACATCCTCTGAAATAGAAATGGAGTATTTCAAGTCTCTGTATCGTTCCGAATTTCCCCATGAAAGGAAACATCCCGTCAACTTTTACCTTCTTAAGACTCCTTATGATCTCAGTCTGAAAAAGGCTCCCAACCCAAAACATCATCTAAGAGAGACACAAAGTTCTGGAGTAACTCTGCGGGTCAGGCAACATCTCTGGAGAAAGAAGATGGGTGATGTTTTGTGTCGGGACCCTTAAACAGACTGTTATCATCTGACGATTTCTCTCCACAAATGCAGCCTGACATGTTGAGTTCCTCCACAAGTTTGTTTTTGCTCGTGGTTCCAGCATCTGCAGTCTCTGGTGTCTCTCCCTTACAATCTCGTATGTTTCAATAAGATCTTTAGTTTATTTTAGTTTAGTTGAGGTTTACTAAATAGTGGAAATAGGCCCTTCGGCTCAGCGAGTCCGCGCCAACCAGCGATCCCCGTATACTAACACTATCCTGCACACACTAGGGACAATTTACAATTATACCAAGCCAATTAACCTACAAACCTGTATATCTTTAGAATGTGGGAGAAAGTCAGAGATCCCAGAAAAAAACCCAACCCAGGTCACGGGGAAAACATACAATTTCCGTACAAACAAGCAACCGTGGCCAGGATCGAGCCTTGATCCTAGGTGCTGTAAGGCAGCAACTCTACCACTGCGCCACCGTGCCACCCTTCCTATTTTTCTGAACTACGATTAGTAAAGGAGCAACCTGCCCAACCTTTTTCCATGAGACATCCTTCTCACCCTAGTAATTAACTCAGTGAACCTTTTCTGAACTACCTGCAATGTTAATGCATCCTTTCTTAAATGATTCAGGTGTGTGCCATCACTGCTCAGTACAATTGCAGCAAGACCTGTCTGCATTACCTTTGCAATGAAGGCCAACATTCCATTTGGCCTTAGTGCAGCAACATTCTGTATCTTCATTTAAACTTAACTAAAATAAAACCAGAAAATATTTGAAATATCAGGTAAACATCTGTGGAGAGAGAAGCAGAGTTAGCACTGCAGCTGAACACATTTCATCAGTTCCAGGATTAATTGCCATGTATCAAAGTCTGACGAGGATACAAAGTTGGGTAGCAGTGGGAATTATGAGGCATGTAGATCAGGAGCTATTGATAGGCTAAATGAATAGGCAAGCCCATGAACTATAATTGACAAGAAAAAAAAGGAAAGCAGAATATATATTTTTTTAATGGTGCGAGGCTAAATGGTTTTGGTTTTCAGAGGGAAATAGGTTACACTTGTATAGGACCATGGAAAGTTATACTGCAGGACAACATGTCGATAGGAGCATTGGGTTGGATCAGAACCTCCTTGGTGACAATTCCCTTCAAAATAAAACACAAGGAACTGCAAATCAAAGATGAGCTCTATGTTCAGAATTACTGTGGAAGAGATGTCTTAATTTTGTGAAATACCCGGAACAGTTGCAATTGCTGCAATTTCCACAGGGTGACCAGGTTACTATAGAGGCAGGTGAGGCACCAGCACCAAAAGAACCAATTTGTTTGAATGGCCTGATTTTAAAGTAAGAACAATGTTATTAACAGTGAAGAAATCTGTCTGTTAATTGTGGCACGTCTGAGAGATAGGGTAAATATTCTGAAGATGAGGAAATGATGTGGAAGCTCCTAACACATGCCATGAATCAAAAATTCACTGCCATTGAGAACTCCGTTCATTCTGTGGGTTTTGCTAAATTTAGCCAATTACTGGCTTAATAGGAAACACACAGCTTAATAAGGTTAAAGAGGTCACATCCAGAAGTGGTCACTGACATTGGATCCCGATGGAATAATCAAAACCACAAAATCAAGAAGGTTTCCATATTGGTGAATGGAATTGCTTCTGTTTAGATAATAGGCAGATTAATAAATGGTCAGGACACACAGGGGTGGTTTAGTGAAGACATTTCAGTTCAATTTCAGTCGGGGCTAGCAAAATTCTTACCCTACAGAGATCCAGGTTCAATCTCCAGTGCCAACTGCAAGGATTTTGCACATTTTCCCCGTGACCACATAAATCTCCCCTCATGTCCCAAAGACGTGCCGTTTGGTAGGTTAATTGACCACTATAATTGCCCCTAATGTGGAGGCAAGTGGTAGAATCTGGGGAGAGCTGATGGGAACATGGGGGGAATAAAATGTGTTAAAGTAGGGTGAATAAAGATGGGTGGTTGATGATCAGTGTGGACCCAGTGGGCTCAAAAACCTGCTTCTGTGCTAAATGTCACGATGAGTAGGAGTAAACATTCAAGCTAAGGACTGCCAGAATAGTCATATATCAAACTAGCTTAAACACATGGTTCATAGATTTCAAGCCATTGAATTTATTGGACTAACTGTTGGAGGACATTGAGCATATACGGAAGGGGCAGGGATGGAGGGAAAAGGGAACGCTTAACTAGGGTGGAGATGGTGTTCAAAAATGGCCCTAAGAGTAACTGATGGGAAAGGAGGTACAGAAGGTGAAGAATGTAGTACGTGAAGGCAGGGATAGTGAGGGAGGTTTGAGATATATTGAGCTGCCAGCATTTGTGGAAGGACAGTAGGAAACATCAAAGATATTGAATGTAAACTCCCCACAACATTTTATTTTAATAGAACTGTAAACCAGCCGTTGATCGGCTTGGCTTAAACCAATACACGTGCACAGTTATACTGTGAAAAATAAACTGAAAATAAATAGATTTCATCCGAAATATATCTGTTGTTTATTTCCACCTCAGTCTTTTTTCGCTGTGAACTGTTCTCTTCTCCTTCTGCAGGGCGGTGACTAAACACTAATAATGTACAAAGGTTTTGTTAAATGAAAGTCGCCAAGAACTTAGCAAGCGATACCATTGTCCATATGTTCCTTTTCAGAGGGCAATCCAGAGAAGCAAGACAGTGTGTGGATTTTGAACAAAAGGCTGGAGGAGCTCAGCGGGTCAGGGGGCATCTGAGATGGGAAATGGACAGACGATGTTTTAGGTCAAGGCCCTTTGAGTTCCTACGGTTGTTTGTTTTTTTGCTGGGGATTGCAGCATCTGCAACCTCTTATGTCCCCACAATGGATTTTACTGTCCAAGGTGAAACTTTACTCTGCTGCCTTATTGGTGACATGGACCTGTAGTCTGTATTGAGCTAGTACCCTAACACTGATGTATTGTCAGTCCTGGGACATCCAGGAAGAATACAGACCACTGATGGCAGTCAGAGATAACTCTTCACAGAAAGTGGCCAAGGCTAATTGCTCTGGCACCCTGTGCCCAATCATTGAAATCTGTCTGTTTTATGATCCATTTGGTCCTACTCCAAAATTTTGAAAATGTAAATCATAGATTTCTAAATAAGATGCAAAGTCGTGGAGCTACAGCTGATCACATAGCCAGTGACTTCTCATCTATTGCTCCTCGTGAATGGCAGAGGTCAGGCAACACTAAGTGATGGAAGTGTGCTTGCTTTCAGTGGCATCACAGAGTAGGTATGTTACAAAACTTACCTTTAGCGGTGCTGCAGTTCTGTCACTGGCCGTGTGCGCGACTTTGCTGCCTTTAAGTGGGGGGGGGGGTGGGGCGCGGGGTTAAAATGTGGTTTTCCCCTTGCCATCCGGAGTTTTATTTTCTCGGAGTGCGAGCTATTTCTGGAGATTCGTTCCGACTGCCAGTAAGTTAATTTTTTTTTTAAATCGCCCGACTATTTCAGCCCTGGAGTAAAATAAAAATTAGCTGCTAATGCTGTGAACGCCGACAACGGGGACGGATTTTAAGTGGGGGGCAGGTAAGTGAAAGCTGTTTATTTTTACATATAAACCTGCTTTTTTAGATGACATTAATCAACATTTAATGTTGCGAAACGGTGATTTATTCCCAATACGAACCGGCAGAATTTTTCCTGCCGATATGGGGTTTAAATTCACCGCAACCGTAACGTTAGAATCCATCGCGTTTCAGAAAATCCCACTCGCAAGCTGATTTAAATGGTCATTATTCTACAGGCATTAAACACTAAATTCCTTCAATTTGGCCTATAAATTAATGACAATTAGATTTAAAAATCATGTTATATTGTGAATGATTGTGTGAATGTTATTTGGACACTTAAGCTTTAAAAAAAATGTTAATTTTTCCTTAAGAAAAGGATAGATGTTTAGATCTAGTAATTGAATTTTGTAATTAGCTACAATTAGGTAACTAACTAATTATATGCTTTAATTTCAGGTCATCCAAGTAAGATTATTTCATATTTGTTTCAGAATGCTTCAATCTATAATAACTGAAAATGTCTTTCAGTTCTCTTAATTTTTAAGAAAGTTATGGGCTTTTGACTGTCCTCGATCACAACTTTTGTGTTAAGTCAATAGAAAAGCAATAGGAAACAAGTTGCTAATTTCCGAGTATGAAAATAGCCATAACTTTTTTAATACTGAAAATATGAAAGTGAATTAGGTGTCAAATTAAACAACTTGTTATGCTTTATCTGATGGGATAAATTGCAGACTTGATTTTTTTAATTTTAAAAAGAGCGGTGACGAGAAAATGACGAGACACAGACATTGGATTCAAAAACCTCCAAAAGCTCAAAGAGAAGCACCAGTCACATTCAGTGAATCAATAATCATTGGTACAAACAGTGATAAAGAGCAATGGAGCAGACAGACTGTTTCTAGGAGGATCTTTTTACCATAGAGATTCTGAAGTAGAGATTACGAGCCCTCTTCAAACCTGTATGCACAACTAAAAATGATGCCTGAAGTGGAAGACTTAGTGTTGATCTAGGGTCCATTGACAATTACTTCCAAATCATCCTGCTATATTGTACAACCACAATGGTACAAAAATTGAGATAAACACAGAAAATGCAGGAAAGACTCACCAGGGAGCACCATGACAAGAAAGATAAAACAGCATTTACTTCCTCATGTCTAATTGCACTTGAAAAGTGAGCTGCCTTCTTGAACCAATCCTTGAGGGGTGGATATACCACCATGTCTGTTAGGGAAGGATACTCCAGGTTTTTTACCCAGCATGAGTGAAATACTTCCAAGTCACGATCATGTGTGACTTCAAGGGCAATGTCTACGAGGTGGTGTTCCCATGCTTTTACTTCCCTTATTCTTCTGGCTGGAAGAGGTTGTGGGTTTGGAAAGTGCTGACTAAAAGGTTTTGTTGATTTGCTGTCATGTGTCCTGTCAGTGGTACTAACCACTGCTATTGTGTGTCATTGATAGATTGAGTGAATGGTTGTGGATCGGGCGCCTAGTACGTGCGCAGCCTTGTCCTATTTGATGCTGAGGTACTTGAGTGTTATTGAAGCTGCACTCATCCAGGCAAATGGAGAGTATTCCATCCCACTCCTGACTTGAGCCTTATAGATGGCAAACAGGCTTTGAGGAGCTAAGGGGTGAGTGACTCTCCACAGGAGTCCTAGTCTCTGAACTGTATGTGGCTTGTCCAGTTCAGATCCTGGTTAAAGCTAACCTCACAAGGCATTGGTAGTGTGGGATTCAGTGATGGTAATACCAATGAATAGTTGAGAGGGGTGGGGGGGGGGGGGTGGAGTTGGGTGATAACGGGATGTTCTCTTATTGGGTATCATCATGCAATGTTTATGAAACATTTAGACAGGTACATGGATATGATAATTTTGGAGGGATATGGGCCAAACACAGGCAGAAGGGATTAGTGTAAATGGGGACATGTTGGTCGATGTGGGCAGGTTGAGCCAAATGGCCTATTTTTACGCTGTATGACTTTATGACTCTATCATTGTCTGACACTTGTGTGACAGGCCTGTCACTTGCCAGCTATGCTATTCACCTGGATTTTGGCCAGCGCTTGCTGGATTTGATTGTGGACAGCTTCATTGCCCAAGGAGTCTCAAATGCTGCTGAACATTGTGCAATCATCAGCAAACATCCTTACTTCTGACCTTACGATTGGAAGGTGATAATTAATGAAGTGGCTGAGGATGGGTGAACCCAGGACACTACGCTGAGGAACTCCTGCAGAATTGCCCTGTTACTGAGGTGATTGACCTCTGACCACCACAACCATCTTCCCTTGTGCCGGGTATGACTCCAACCAGTGGAGGGTTTTTCCCCGATTCCCATTCACTCCAATTTAGCCAGTGCCCCTCGATGCCACACACATTCAATTGCTGGCTTGGTGTCAAGGTCTGCTACTCCACCTATGTTTGTGAGTTCTGTACCTCACAGTTTTGGTCTGCAAAGGAATCAAGCACTGACTAAGCAAACAGTAGACGTTCACACATACTCTAGTGTGATATTAGGATCTGTGCAAAGATTGCGTAGAAAGTGCAAAAGTTAGCAAGCACATTTTAACAACTGATGGTTACGATGCAACACTCCAGTATGACTTACTCCCACACTGACATTTAGTGAGCTTTGGCTTTTAATATATTCATCTTCTGAAGTGGTAAAATTAGTCCTTGTATCTGTATATGTGCCAATGCATTGAATTTCTATCAATAGAATTCTTAAGTGGCAACCAAAGGTACACAGTCACTGTACCCAGACTTCAGTATCTATGCACAAGCAGACTGATCCCCTCTAAGAATTAGCCATTGGGTCTCTAATGTTGCTGCTTGTTACATGTGTTTAAAGTGTTACAGTCACTTTAATAGCAGCCACTGAGACGGCCAGGGTACTTAATTGGTACTCAATGCACTTTCTTCTCTTTCTCGGCACTTTGAGCAGGAGAGAGCAAATGTTACAATTGAAAGCAGAGGCTGAAATGGGCCCATGCTCTGGCTGATATGCTTCTCCTGATCATTGTAATCATATTGCTGTTGTTATCTTCAAACATGGAGAAATTAGCCCCAGATCAATAAGATTGTGGCAATGCATTAAATGTTTGTCAGATGGAGCCCATGTGTGGAACAACTTGCTCCAACAAATAGATGTGTGGAATGTGACACTGTACACAACGTCAGTGCTATTTTTTGTGGCAAGCAATCATGTAATCTAGAAGCTATCCTAAGACAACACATGTATAAATTCATTTGCAGGATAAATGACTCTAAAAATGTGCTTATTGTGGCCTTGACAAACATAAGGGTTAGCACTACACGCTACGAATCCCAGTTGTGGAGACACTGGTATCGTTGTCTCGTTGTACGACATTGATCATTTTATAATCTGGATTTTTAACTTAAGTATTGTGGGTTTTTTTTTTAATATATAAATTATGATGTTTTTATGTGATTTACCATGATTTTATATATATTTATGATATTTGAGATGCAATGCATTTTTTAATGTAATGTTGCCCCTTGTCTGGACCTTAAGTCCGTAATAAAGTTATTATTATTATTATTATTATTATTATTATTATTATTATTATTATTATTATGTAACTCAGAAGGAACCCATTTGGATTATTCTGTACCAGGTTTTTTTTAAGTGTTAGTAGATACCCTAGTATCAGAGAGACATAGTGCATGAAAATAGACCCTGCATCCCATTGAGAAGTGACAAAGGTAGACAAAAAGTCCTGGAGTAACTCAACAGGTCAGGCAGCATCCTTGGGGTAATCAGATGTGTGACATTTTGGGTTGGGACCCTTGTTCATCTTCTGATCTATGCCAGTTTGAACTATTCTCCTGGATGTACTAAATGGTTTCACTAGTGCTGGTACTGACCATCAAAAGGGAAGAGAAAAAAGAGTTGAAATGAAATCCAGGGAGAGAGCAGGGATGAGAGACTAATTGGATAGCTCTTTAAAAGGGTTGGGAGAGACATAGTGGGCCAAATGGCCTTCTGTGCTGAACGATTAATGAATCATTGCCACCTAGAAAGTTAGTGCATTCTGATCTCTAAAAATACAAATACATCAAAGTTTGTCCCCCACCTAGGCTTTAATACATTGTCATATTCACAGTTCTAGTGGTAATATCTATCTATGATGATGCTAGTCATAAGCAAGTGATTGTCTCCACTAGGGTCAGCTTGTTAGGGGTTGCAGCTATTATTTTTGAATTCCAGTTCACGATTCAGAATGAAGGTGAGAATTTGCATGGGGACCTCTTCCCAGAAATCCAGGCCCCACAGGCAGAATGGGGTTTTAGGTGTGCTTCATTGAGGGACCACCATTGAGGATATCTAGGATATCAACGGCATTAACTCTACACCACACACACCCACACACCCACATACAACAGCAGTAATACGATACTGGCCGGTGAGTGAAGGGGTATTTCTTTCTCTTCTGTGGCGCAGGATAACACTAGGTAGTGAATTTCCATCTTGATTGTGTTCTATACGTTATTATATTATTTTTTATTTTCGAGATACAGCGCAGATACTGGCCTTTCGGCCCACCGGGTCCACGTCGACCAGCAATCCCCATGCACTAGCACTATTCTACACACCAGGGACAATTAACCTACAAACCTGTACTTCTTAAGAGTGTGGGAGGAAACCGGAGCACCCGGAGAAAACCCACCGGGTCACAGGAAGAACGTACAAACTCCATACAGACCTTGTAAAGGTTTCTGGAGCTTTCATGCGCAGAGTCACACTGCGCTTGTTTCCTCTGTCAGGCAAGCACTGCAATTTCCAACCATAATGAGAGAAGCAATCCCAAGTGGAAGTTCGTGAAGAGCTTGTCAGACTCAAGGCGATATGACTCCTTAACACCAGTGAGTCTACGGAAGTTAATTTTGAAGCCCTATTTTTACAGTGCTGCTGATTGAGAACAACAATGGACCTGCCACTGAGAGCAAACTATCAATATAAAAGTGTCTCCATTTAAGATGGTTCATGTGGATGAGATTTGTGGTATGTTCAACATCGAAAAGGTGAGAGATGGTGTCTGTGCATCAATATATCCCATAGCCTTATTGATAAAGTAAAATGTTTCCGCAAGGCTGATTATATTTTGAGCTTGCCTGCTTAATGCTCAGAATAGAATGAGACAGACATGACCATGGAGCTGTGTTACTTTATCTCCTGGGAGCCCAAATATTGGCAGTTATTTCTATCTGAAACATGGTTGTGGTGGGAGCATGCTAGGAGATTGATCTGAGACATCAGGAACCTGGGTTCTACAACCTTCATAAGCTAACTGAGTGGAAGGTGTACAGGGTAGATAAAACAATTCTGGACCATTTCTTCAAATTAAGCAGGAGCAGGAAATATAAGAATAAACTGTAATTTTAAAAACTGAGGAAGAATGTGAGCAAGTTTTTCAATATGTAGAATTGATTTTTAAGCAGAAAATAGAGGCTCTATTTTAAAACCTGTAAAGAGTACTGGTTTTGGGTGGGGCATGGAAGGAGGTGCAAACATTTGTATTGGTCAATGAGTAAGGTAAAGGACTGAAAGTCATTAACAATGTGTTAACGAAGAAACTGCAGATGCTGGAGAATCGAGGGTTACACAAAAAGCTGGATAAACTCAGCGGGTGCAGCAGCATCTAAGGAGCGAAGGGGATAGGCGACGTTTCGGGTCGAGACCCTTCTTCAGACATTAACAATGTAGTGCCTTAATTTATCAGTTGTGGTGCCATCTGGTGGTTGGGCCGCAGGTTAATCGAACCCTCGTTCATCATGTGGTAAGAGGCACTTGACTGAGGGGCGGGGGTTAGAAAGGAAGTCGAGGGTGTGCCCTGCTGCAGCGACATGCAGTTACTCTGGGCTCAGCAGCACTGCTCTTGTTTTGGAATTATTTTTTGTTTAATAAAGCTTGTCCTTGAGTTCACAACGTCTGATTCACTTTATTGCGCTTTATAGTCACCCTGTCCCTTGAGTTTTTCATCCACAAGGACCGATATTCCAATCGGGTTCCTGGAGAATTAGGGTTCAGATTGGGACGTCACAGTGGCACAGCAGTAGAGTCGCTGCCTCAAAGCGCCAGAGATCCTGCTTCGATCCTGACCTCAGCCATGATCACATTGAATGGCGGTGCTGGCTCGAAGGGCCGAATGGCCTACTCCTGCACCTATTGTCTATTGAGTGCTTTCTGTACGAAGTTTGCACGTTCTCCTTGTGACCGCGTGAGTTTTCACTGCGTGCTTCGGATTCCTCCTACTCCCCAAAATCGTGCAGATTTTTTTAGGTTTATTGGCTTTGGTAAATATTGTAACTTGTCCCTAGTGTGTGTCGGATATTACTAGTGTACGGGGTGATTGCTGGTCGGCGTGGACTCGGCGGGCCGAAGGGCCTGTTTCCGCGCTGTATCTTGAAACTACACTTGTTCCATTGTTTATCATTGCTCGTCCACTGAAGGCTGAAGGTGATATTAAAGTATTTTACAGCCTCAGTGCTTCTGTACTCAGGAACAAAGAAAATCATTCAAAGTTCTCCCTAGCCATAGGTATGCAGCAATCTCGAGAAGAATATGAATTGCTATCATCAAGGACAAGATCGAGCCAAATGACACTTGTGTGTATATAGCCCAGTCTATCACACAGACCAGGCTCTCCACTACACTTCACACTGCCTCAGAACAGCAGCCAACATAATCAAAGACTTGTCTCACCACAGTTATTACCTTTTTCTCCTCATTCTCATCCTTCCATGAGCTAGGATACTGTCTGATTTGCTTTTACACATTGGCATTTGTCTCCAGATCTAGTGCGCTACAATGCTGATAACTACAGTATATTCTACACTCTGTATCTTTCCTTTTGCTCTATCTATTGTACCTGAGTTTGGTTTGATTGTGTTTATGTATAGTATTATCTGATTTAATTGGACAGCGTGCAAATCAAAGCTTTTCACTGCGCCTCTGAAGGTACACCTGATATATAAACCTAAACTTGCAGACAAAGCTACAAAACGGAGGGATACTATACAGTTAAGAAAGAAAAGATGACATCTTACAGAAATATACTCCAGCAAAGAAGCAACAGTTTTGGAGGAAGGAAAGATTGAGAGAAACTTTTTTAGAAAATAGCCTCAAGTTTCTTTAATAACAAAAAGCCCCCCAAATAGAAACATACGTCCTATTAAATGAGTAAAACATGTTAAAGGTGCACTGGCGTTTGGAAAGGCTGGATTATACACTGAAAACAATGGTGCATTTGACTGTTCATCCAACTGTGCTGTACAGCTGGCAAGAACTTGGGCTGTCAGTCTGCCTGTGGGCTAGAGTGAACAGATTTCCAATAGAAAGACTAAGCACTGAATCATAGTCATAAGCAGGCTTCTGGAATCCAATTCAAGAAGGAAAAATAACTGCTTAAAGGCAGTTAAAGCAAGTTGGTAAGAATCACCAGGCATGGCCTCATAAGAATGGACCTATTTTAAGTTGATTTAAAATAACACTTTTTAAACCAGGTTCCTCTCGAGCCTTTTGTATTCCTTGTGAAAGCAAATGCCTTCCATGATCACAAGTATGTCAGAAGATCTTTGTTTCCTAATCTGAGAGTTCATGATTAAATGCTAAGAAGCAGAGTGTTAAAATATTGATGGTTTTCATCGACTGCTGTCTAACTCCTGGTGGGTCGTGGCCATTCCCCGACAGTAGGCCTGGCTCTCCCACCGTGGATCCAGGAGAGAGAAGCTGCTGAGCCCAGCACCCACTCGCCATGAAGACTGGGAACCAGTAAATGATGTCAGGTCTCTCTCATCTGAGCTCTGACAAAGGGTCCGCTGAAGAATCTCTGACATGACCTGTTAACTCTATTCCTCTTCTCACAGATGCTTCCAGGCTTGCTGACTCTTTCCACCATTTCCTGTTTCTATTTCAAATTTCAGCATCTGCATTTATTTTATTCAAAGTTATTGGCATATCGACTGATTGATTGAATTGTTTGAAAGGTACAGCAAGGAAATAGGCCCTTCAGCCCACTGAGTCCACAGTGACCATCAATTCACACTAAGTTCTAGTTTTCTATGTTATCCCACTTTTGCCTTGAAGACCACTCCAAATCCAATGGCAACAACTATCCCATTACTGCAATAAGCTATAAAGGCACATCTTGCACTAAATGTTATTCCCTTTATCCTGCATCTGTACACTGCGAACAGCTTGATTGTAATCATGTGTAGTATTTTCGCTGACTGGATAGCACGTAACAAACAAAAAAGCTTTTCACTGCACCTCAGTGCACGTGATATTAATAATAAACTAAACTAAACTAAATTATTACCTTCAATGAATGACTTCCTGAGAGAAAGATAACACTAACTGCATTTTTCACTCCCTCAAAGAACGTGGCATGTGAGATAATTCAATCACACAAGGCAAAAGCTGAACAAAACATATGATTAATATTGCCTATGTCTGAGACAACGCTGCAAAATCCGGGAGAGAGTTGAAAACACAGATTATTGAGGGATGTAAATCAAAGTAACTTCAACAATGAGCCCTTGGAAAGTATCTCAAACTGTTTGAGCATCTTGGCAAAATCACTGTCATTTTCAGAGAATAAACCATATGATGTGCAAAACCCTCAAGATACTGCTGTGAATGGAACCAGAGGAGAACGTAAATATCAGGACAAAACTATCGCTTGAAAGCTTTGGCAGTAAACAATAATAGCATCAGAAAGATAAACAGAACTCTAAATAGCGCTTGTGCCCTTGTAGCAGCAAGCCACACTATGCGGGGTGTCCTGCGAAAAGAAACCTTATGTGAAAACTCAACCATTTTGCAAAGGTTGTCATTCAGTAACCCAAATTGTCAGAACTCATCAAGTAAGTAGACACTGTTGAAGCCAATGTGGAAATCAAGAGAAATCCCAATGATCCTGAGTATAAATTAATTATTCTCCAGACTCATCAGAATACAATGCCATACATACTAGTGAACACTAGCAAATCATCAGTCAGTTTATTGGTTGATACCGGCACATTGATCAATGAGATGAGTAAACAAGCCTTCATCATTCTATCAATATTTGCTGTCATCCTACTCCAAGTCAAAGAGAACATAGCGTAATATTCCCAAACTATCATTCTACATTGAAAGCTTTCAGGTTGTTTGTTCTGGAAACAGCATACAAATCCAAGCATGTCAACGTGACATTCTGTGTAATCTCAAGTGATTGCTAGACACTTCAGAATTTTGACATAGCATCAGTATTTCACATGGTAAAGATCACATTTGCTGTGCCTGCAACCAGCTTCACTAATCAGCAAGGAAATATAGCAGAAGTACAAACCTGCTATTGTCATCGCCAAGTCACCAATGGATTGCTTTAGAAACATTGCTCACAAAGCAGAGATGGAAAGTGAAGACTAAACCATTGGTTGAAAACAGGATTAATAAATATCTGGTGTATCAAGTTACCTTGATGCCACACATACAAGTGTCGGAGCTACACAAAGGGCCATGGCCAGGGGTGTAATGTTGAGGCTTTACAGGGCCAATTGCATTTGGAGTATCGTGAGCAGTTTTGGGCTGACTATCTGAGGAAAGGTGTGTTGGTGTTGGACAGGGTCCAGAGGAGATTTATGAAAATTATCTCAGGGATGATTGGGTATTTGATGGTTCTCGGTCTGTACTCGCTGGAGTTTAGAAGGATGAGGGGACACCACATTGAAAATTATCGAATAGTAAAAGGCCCGGATAGAATGAATGTGGAGAGAATATATCCACTAGTATATCCTGAGAATATATCCTCGGAAGAAGAGGACGTACCTTTAGAAAGGAGATGAGGAGGAATTTCATTAGCCAGGGGGAATCATTGCCATAGACAGCTGTGGATGCCGTCTTTCAGAGATTGATGTTCTTGAAAGGGTCTGGGGTGAAGGCAGAAGAATGGGGTTGAGAGGGATAGATAGATCAGCCATAATTGAATGGTGGAGTAGACACAATGGGCCGAATGGCCTAATTCTGGTCCTATGTCTTATGAGCGTGTGAACTTATAATACTTTTGACTTTTCAGATTCATATGCTGGTGATCATTTGGTGATCACTTACAATGACCAGAGTAGATTCCCCATTTTAGAATTGTCCTACATCCACAGAATCTGCAGAATCCACAGAAAAGCAGAATTTAATTATATCTTCACACTAATTGTTATCCCTCAAACATTGGGGAAGGAAAACAACTATTTATTTGGTCTTCTTAAACGTATAATAACACAGATTACCATTTGGCCTCTCAGATTCATATCAGTTTCACAGGCAGCAATCCCATGAGTTCTGTTTTCTCTTTTCCCACATTTCTACTCATTCTCTTTCACGCATACCTTTCAATTCTCCTTTGATTCATTATTTCCCATTAACTTACTCTAGGGGTCATTAATCATTTCCAATTAATTTAGCAGCATATCTTTGGGATGCAAGAGGAAACCACAGCATCCAGGGAAAACCCACATGGAATCACATACAGAACATGTGAACTCCACAGAGACAGCATCTGCTGTTAGGAGCGAACTCACCTAGCTGAAGTTTATAAGTTTTATATGTGCAAAAACACTTGCACATATAATCTTGTGGCAAATGGGAAATGTGTGAAAACTGAAACTAATGTATTCAAGAGAGAGTTAGATATAGCTCTTAGGGCTAACGGAATCAATGGATATGGGAAGAGAGCAGGAACGTGGTACTGATTTTGGATGATCAGCTACGATCACATTGAATGGCGGTGCTGGCTCGAAAAGCCGAATGCACCTATTTTCTATGTTTCTGTTTCTATCAAGGAAATTGGAATCATACAGCACAGAAATAGGCCCATCATTCCATTGAGTTTGCACCAACAGTAAAAACAAATGTATACTAATCCTATTAAACCATATTATTCGCCCCACATTCCTGTCAAATCCCTTCTAGTTTTGTACCTCATCTACACACTCTGGCCAATTTACAGTGGCTAATTAACCTGCCAATCTGCATGTTTTGGTTAGGTGAGAGGAAACTGAAGCATCCAGAGGAAACTCACATAGTTGCAGGTAGAATGTGCAAATATCATAAAGATCGGACTGAAGGTCAGTTTGAACCCTAGTTGCTGGAACCGAATGGCAGCAGCTCTACTACTTGTGGCTCTGTGCTGCCCTAATTTGTTCATGCCACTCCTGTCAAAGGGTAGCATGAACTTATCACAAATCTGCAGCGACATCTGCATTGGCCAGAATCCCAGGAGCTATGCTTAACATTTGCACAACCCGCACATACACATTCCCCTGTAAAATGGATGACCAACATCAAAAACGAAAACAACAAAGCCAAGAGAAACAGCATGAGAGCAAATCAGAGAAACGCATGAAAGCCAGATCTACCAATTACAAAGTGGGGTTACAGTTCTTTTGAAACTTAATAACGTAAAGGTCATCTGTATGATGTGCCATCACTTGATGTGACCACCACACAAAAAAAAATCCATGGTCAGAGCATCAAGCGGTTCACAAAGCATCAGTCAAAACAACAGACAGCCTCAAGCTGCCTAAGACACCATCCATTGTAGAATCGGAAATAAATTGTCGCAAGATTGAAGAAGAAGCTGAACAATGTGTACAGCACAGTGGCGCAGGAGTAGAGTTGCTGCCTTACAGCGCCAGAGGCCCGGGTTTGATCCTGACTATGCTATCTGTACAAAGTTTGTCCATTCTCCCTGTAACCACTTGGGTTTTTTCTGGGTGCGCCGGTTTCCTCCCACGTTCCAAAGACGTGCAGGTTTGTTGGGTAATTAGCTTCTGCAATTGTTCCTTGTGTGTAGGATAGTGTTAGTGTACGGGGTGATCGCTGGTCGGCACGGACTAAGTGGGCCAAAGCGCTCGTTTCTGCACTGTATCTCTAAAGTTTAAATTCTAAAGTGAATTCCAGTTGATTCAACATCCATTACCCTCACACCCAGGAATTGCTAACGTTGCCCATCATGTGAACAGAAGACTCCATCTTATGTGAAAGTCCTCATCCTAGACTCCTCTTGTTAAAATAAATCATCTTTTTCTTAGTCTTATTATCATTTGTTATTTTCACATTATATTAATGTTATGTTCTGTCGATACATCTCCTTTTAAAGAACACTCTTTAATTCAGTGTATAATTTTGTTGACACCAGCACTATTATTTCCAGCTTTTTTTAAAACTGAATTTATATTCCTTAACTGCTGCGGTTGGATTTAAATGAACGCACAATTTCCTGAACTGCCTATGTCTAAAGAGGCCTCTCTCCATGAACCCATCTACAGCTCTATAGACCCTGACTCGGTCTACTACCCATCCATCTAAATAAATAAATTCCTTCAAGTTTTGTTCGCACATCCCTTTCTATCATGCTGTTTCCTACCGATGTTCTCAATGACCAATACTCCAAAGTATTTTTCCCAAAGTCTGGTGTTCCTTTTTTTCCAGTGTTAGATGTGTCTTTCCTCCGCTTCTTCCCAAAAAGCTGTCATTTTTGCCTAAAGCCCCTCCTCACCTTGAATCCAGGCCTGATGGACCCTGCGACACCTTTTATTCTTGACTCTTCTCTATGCCACTTCCCACTGTGATTTGCAGCACAGTTGACTTCCTCCACCATCTTTGCAATGAGACCTGTTGGGAAGAAAGGGTTCCCTTCCAACAAAGTGTGAGATATCTGTCCTTCCGTGTACAATGACGTCAGCGTCACATCTGACAGTATTTCCAATCTGTCTCCATGTCTTTGCTCAAAGCCTATGCAGGTCCCTCTTTGGCCACCACAGAACTTTGACAGAACGGTGGCACAGCGGTAGTGTTGCTGTCTTACAGCGCCAGAGACCTGAGTTCGATCCTGACTACAAGTGCTGTCTGTACTGAGTTTGCATGTTCTCTCCATGATTGCGTGGGGTTTCCTCGGGTGGTCCAGTTTCCTCCCACACTCCAAAGACGCACAGGTTTGTAGGCTAATTGACTTCGGTAAAGATTGTAAATTGTCCCTAGTGTGTGCAGGGTAGTGCCGGAGTATTTGGGATCGTTGGTTGGCGTGAACCCGATTTGCCGAAGGACCTTTTCCCGCGCAGTATCTTCAAACTAAACTTCTAGATCTTCATTCCTTGCTAAACAAAAATAACTTGTTAATTTGCACTCGGGACGTTTACAGTTCTTCTGAGCACTAAACTAAACTGACTAAGATTGCATCAATCACATCCTTGAAAATGATTTGAGACATGCAGCACACTGACAGACAGGTGTAATGATAGCCACTGGATAATGAACAGGATAATGTGTGCCCTCAGCAACAGCAGAGAAAGACATTTTAACTTGGTCCATTCTGTCAAATTCCTAAAAGCAATACATCACTGAAACACTGGCAAGTATTTTTTAGGTACAGCTAATCTAATTTGTGCGTTAAACTTCATCCTCTGTTGAGTCCATTGGGCTTTAAGTAGCCTTTAATTATATTTTGAAGAATGTTCTCATACTGGTGCCTCGTATTATTTAACAAGTAAATAAATGATTCCTTCAATCTCATTACTGTCCCTGCGGCTTGCGTCTGACCAAAACTAAATAACCTTTCTATTTCATTTCTTTCTTCCTCATTAATATAAATAAGGGTGAAGTCTCAGCTTCAGAAAGGCATATAAAATATATATCACGCGTAAGAAGGAACTGCAGATGCTAGTTTATACCGAAGATACACATAAAATGGTGGAATAACTCAGCGGGTCAGGCAGCGTCTCTGCAGAAATGGAATAGGTGACGTTTAGGGTTGGAACCCTTCTTCAGGACGTCAAGAAAAGAGGAATTTTACTCTGGCCACGTTATGTTATAGACTGCAGTCCATAGTGGAATCGGTCATTGTAAGATCTCCTCAAACATTAATACTTCAATGCATTAGGAAGGCATTTTTATTGAGAAGTATCCGTCCTCATCCTGAGTCTGAGTCATAACTTATGCTAAGCTTTCCTCTAAGTGTCATTCAGTTCACCCCACCCCCCCCCTCCCCCCCCATCATTTTATTACAGATAAGGGCATTTCCTACCTGTCTGGATACCCATAGGTTGAATGACTTGTAGAGTCATAGTCATACTTGGCCATTTCAGAATAAACCACATTGCTATGAGCTTGGAGTCACAATCAGCACAGGTTGGTTAAGGGTTTTCTTCCCCAAAGGACATTGGGTGGCACCATCGTGCAGCTAGAAGAGCTTTAAGGGCCTGTCCCACTTTCATGACCTAATTCACAACCTTTTTCACTCGTGGACATTTTTCATCATGTTGAAAAAACGCCCCAACGTACTTGATGCCAAGAGTACCTACGACTAGCATCATGACCTACCTATGACCTACCTACGACCTTACGATCTCCAACGACCTCGTGACGACCATGCTGCGAGTATGAGTCAAGGGCAAACTCGGCAGAGGTCATGAATTAGGTCGTGAAAGTGGGACAAGCCCTTTAGACTTTAGAGATGTAGAGCCGAAACAGGCCCTCCGGCCCACCGAGCACGCTGACCAGCGATCAACCCATACACTACCTCTATCCTACATGCCAGGGACAATTTATAATTTTTATTAAAAGTCAATTAGCCTACAAACCTGTATGTCTTTGGATTGTGTGAGAAAACCGGAGCACCCGGAAAAAACCCATGCAGTCACAGGGAGAATGTACAAAATCCGTACAGACTGCACACATAGTCAGGATCAAACCCAGGTCTCTGAGGTTCTAAGGGAGAAACTCTATCGCTGTGCCACTGTACCACTGTGTTGTATAGAGACCTGGGTACAATTCTGATCTTCACTGCTGTTAGTGTGGAGTTTGCATGCGACAATCTAGATTTCCTCCGGGAGCTCCGGTTTCCTCCTACACCTTAAAGGTTGATAGGTTAAAGCCACTGCAAACTCTCCGAGTATGTGAGTGAGGCACAGGAGGATTGATGAAAATGTGGGGAGAATAGGTCATTAGAAAAGTTAGTGTGGGATGGAATTGTGCTGTGAGCTGGGATGGATTCAATGGATAAAATTGTCTCATTCTATATCATAAGGAAAAATTGGTCTCAGTTCCAGTTTTCTTTATTCCCACCCCTCTCCCCCTACAAGTGGTCTGAAGAAGGGTTCCCACCTGAAACACCACCTATCCATGTTCTTCAGAGATGCTGCCTGTCCCATTGAGCCTTTCCAGCATTTTGTGCCCTTTTGTTTACCACAACATCTCAGATCCTTGTTTCTACATTTGTGAGCCAGATGAGTTTCATGTTTACCATTGCAGATTTCAGTTTCTAATTCCAGTTACATTTTCTTAACAATTTAAATTCTACAGCTATTGGGTCAGGGGTTATGTGAAAAAGATATGAGAATTGTGTTGAGAGGGAAAGATAGATCAGCCATGATTGAATTGCGGAATGGATGTGATGGGCCGAATGGTCTAATTCTGCCCAAACAAATTATGAATTTATGAATTCATTGCTGCATCACAAGCAGGGATATGTTTGGAGAGGGGTGGGTTCTGGATCAATGGCGGCATGCTGCACCTTCCCTCGTTCAGATGACAGTCTCTGAGATGTTTATGGACTGAATGGCCCACCACCATACGCAGTGCATTGGTGTTCAAGGAACCATCAGGAGTTCTGGTGTGAATTGATTTGTTGGCATGTATTCAGCTGATCGAATACAATGATTGGAATCACATCCACCATCAACAAACCAGCTTCCTTTCCAGCAGTTGTTAAATCACCAACCTTGAAGGTACACAAAAAACTACAGTTGCAGGAATCATAAGCCAAACACAAGATGGACAGGTGATGTTTCAGCAACCCTGTCCATTCCCTCAGCAAATGCTGCCTGACCCGCTCAGTTCCTCCAGCACTTTGTGTTTTGCTCTAGCTCGAAGCACAGATCTCCTGTAAATCCTCACTCACTGCCTCCCCTGTCAGGTGACACAGTAGCTTAGCGGTAGACTTCTGCCTTACAGCGCCATAGACCCAGGTTCGATCCTGTCTACGGGTACTGTCTGTACGGAGTTTGTATGTTCTCCCTGTGACCGTGTGGGTTTTCTCCAGGTGCTCCGGTTTCCTCCCACACTCCAAAGACATGCATGTTTGTTGGCTAATTGGCTTCAGTAAATTGTAAATTGTCCCTAGTGTGTCGGATAGTGCCAGTGTACAAAGTGATCACTGGTTGGCATGTGCTTGGTGGGCCAAAAACCCTGCTTCCACTCTGTATCCCTAAAATAAAGTCTAAAGTAAAGATTACTGATAGTGGATGCAAACATTAGAAAGCACTGATGTTGGCACAATGTATTCATGTCTCATTTCTTCAAGTTGCGAGAGACACCTTCACTATAGGTAAGTCCAAATCCACCAGTGTAGATGATATCTGAAGTTCAGAGGCCATTGAGGGTGGACAATGAGCATTGCCAGTGACCTTCAACCTTCTACCCCATCAATAAATGAAAGACTGCTCGCTTTGAATCTGTATTCAGCTACAGTGGACAATGGCATTCAGATTTGCCTTTCTGAGGAAAGGTCGTCAACCTGAAACGTTAACTCTATTTCTATCTTCACGGACACTGCCTGATCTTCTGACTGCCTCCAGCTTTCTCAGTTACATTTCAGATTTACAGATTTTTATTTTCTCTTTCTGTTCCTTTGTTTTCCCCAGAACATTATTCGACCTATATTTCCATGGTGATTGACTGCAGCTCGCACCTTGTGTAAAGTATGTTCTTGTATCTGCCAAGGTGCTGGACAACATTTCCTACATTCACTGTCTGGGAAATATTCTGGTGGACTTAATTATACACCTGTCAGATTCCATTGATATTGATTCAGTGCCAAACCCACAGTGCAGAGTGGTGATTAGGAAAATAAGTAAGTCAATTCTACTTGCATCCAGGTGTTTAATGCAACAGTGGTCTGCTAACTACCAATCCACTGCTCTTCCTTGAGTTACTTTTAAATCTTTGCCCTTCTTTTGAATGCGGGAGGAAACTGGAGCACCCAGGGAAAAACCACGCGTTCATGGCGAGATTGTTCAAACTCTGCACAAACAGCACCCGTGGTCAGGATCGAACCCGGGTCTCTGGCGCTGTGAGGCAGCAGTTCTACCGTTGCGCCACTGTGCCGCCCCCCAAAGTTGCAGCTTTAGGTGGCTACAGACCGGAGTCTCACTGTGGGCTAGGGTGATAAATAACATAGCCATTGGCTCGTATTGATTTCCCATCATAGAGAAGCAAAGAAACCTCAATTTATCTTGAAGGCATTAAATTGATTTTTGTGTGAGCACTACGTGTCTAATTTAGTGTGGAATTTTAACTGGGTTTTTATACATTAAACCTGTCAGTTGCAGAAATGATGCATGTTAGCAGAAAACAAGGTTTGAAAATAAGACACCTGCTACATTCAGGCCTGGTAATAAATTGTTCATCGTGAAGTGGTCATAGTGAATGAGAAGCATAGTAAAGCAAAATAATATACCATAAAATGTGCTTGCTTGGTGTTTTGATAAGACCTAATCTCTTGTCATATTATTTATTTGCCCTGTATTCTGGTGCAGAAAAAAAAAACCTTTTCTCTTCTCACTCATTTAGCTTACAGATTGCATCCTCCTTCAGCAAATCCTGTGTTACTGGCAATGTTACACAAGGATTTCTGAAAAAAAAAGGGCTGCTCCTCCAAAATCACAGATGGGGAGATGGATGGAAAAGGGGGAGGGGGGGCGGTCATTTGTCTAATCATGTCTTTGCTAGACCGCCGGAATTATACTCCATTAGCATGTTGATAACATGAAGCACAGTGTCTTTCTGTATGGAATTGACAAAGTGCCTTTGACCTCAACCACTTTTTCTTTCACTTTCCACAGATGGGCAGCACAGTTGGGCAGCAGTAGAGTAGCTGCCTTACGGTGCCTGAGACCCGGGTTCGATCCTGACTACGGGTGCCGTCTGTACAGAGTTTCCTCCCACACTCCAAAGACGTACAGGTTTGTAGGTTAATTTGGTTCAGTAAGTTATAAAATTGTCCCTAGTGTGTAGGATAGTCCTAATGTATGGGGTGATTCCTGGTCGACACGGACTCGGTGGGCCAAAGTGCCTGTTTCCACTCTGTATCTCTAAAGTCTAAAAGTTTAAAGATGGCCTGCTGAGTGTTTCCACCATTTTCTGTTTTACCTCAGCATTGTGGGACTGCCAGATGTGCATGAAAGGGAAAGTCTTGACCCCTCACCACCATCAACACAACTGTAGATACAAACTTCTGGAGTAACCCAATGGGTCAGGCAGCATCTCTGGAGAACATGGACAGGTGACGCTTCGGGTCGGGACGCTTCTTCAGACTCACCTGAATATCATGGACAGGTGATAGTTCGGGTCCCGACCGGAAATGTCGTCCATCCATGTTATCCGCAGAAGCTGAAGGACTCGTAGAGTTACTCCAGCATTTTGTATCTTTTTTGTGAACCAAAATGTGCCTTGTTTGTACATCAATACAACTGTTGTAGATAGAGCACGATTCCACAGTATTTCCCAGTATTTCCACCAGGAAGGCTGCCTTATCAACTCACAACAAACTTGAACTGCAGAGTGTTCATCAACTCCATTCATTTCAACAGAGGAAAACAGCAGTCAGGGTGAAAGCAAAGTTACAGATAAGTTACTTTTTAATTCAATTAAATGACTTTTTTTTTGGTACTTTTTAACAGTATGAATACTTTTAATAGTCGGGTGTTTTTTAATGAATTTCTGATCACTATGGTAGCCTTGACAATCTGGTTGCACTTTGTGACGATGAGGATGTTTGGCGTAGTGGCCAATCTCCAGGTCTGAGGGGGTCAAAATGACAGTCACAGTTGGCAAGCCATTCCAGCAAAATATCACACCAATGAACATGAGCACTCGGCATTCTTGTGTGTTGTCAATCACACAAAGACGGGGCGGGTCCGTGGCTGCCAAGCAGTGATGATGTGCTTTCAATAACTGTAAATAGAGGAATATCCATCGCATTCCAAAAATCGGCCGAGAATAAATGTATCAAATGGAAGAGATGAATAGAGAAAACTGGTATAACAAGATGAACATCTGAAAGAAATGGGTGATCTAATTTCAATTCACCTGCAGTAAACCAGGTAGCTGGTATAGTTAAGGTGCTGTCCCACTGCGGCGACCTAATGTGCGAGTTTAGATGAGTTTGCCCTCGACTCAAACTCACAGCATGGTCGACATGTGGTCCTAGGAGGTCCTATGTGGTCACTGGAACTCTCCTTCATGCTCGAGGGAAGCACACGCATACTCGCGACCTCAGTGTAGTCGAGAAAAAATTTTCAGCATGTTGAAAATTTTTCAGTGAGTAAAAATTGGTTGGCATGGTTCTTTTGAACTCGTAGTGCAGTGGAGCGGGGTCGCTATGTAGTTATAGGCAGTCAAGGGCAGCCGTAGGGAATCTCCTTCACTGGCCGGGCATTTTAATTGCTCACTGGAGTTTCCAGGACCAAGGAAAACCAACCGGTAGGTTAAATGCCTGCCAAGCTTTATTATACATTGTCTGGCTTCTTAAAAAAGTCTCCACTCCTTCTCCCCCCTTTCTCCTCCCTTCTCTCCCCTTCTCTCCCCTTCTCTACCCTTCTCTCTCCCCCCCCCCCCCCGGCACTTTCTAAAGGACTTACTGTACACTGTGCAGCCATCTTTTACCTTCCTGTTCATCGCAGGTGTGAATTTCAGACAGCGCTCCCCCGCTTTCCCTGGCCCCCGCCTTTGCGATGTGTTTGTGTGTGTGTGTGTGCGGTCGGTCGATCCAGCTCGCAGTTTCATCGCTGACGGTCAATCCAGCTCGAGGTTTTTCAGGCGAGTGCCCTCGTTTAAGAGGTTTTTAGATAGGCACATGGAAGTGCAGGGAATAGAGGGTTATGGATCACGTGCAGGCAGATGTGATTGATTTAATTTTGCATCATTTTCAGCAGAAGCAGTGTGTGCCGAAAGGTCCATCCGTGTGCTGTATGGTTTTATGTTCTATGTTTTATCACTTATCCATGCTGGAGCTGCCATGCATTGATTTTCATCACAGGCAGTTAGTCTAAACGGCCTGTCACACTGCGGTGACCTAATTCGCCAGTTTAGAAGAGTTTGCCCTCGACATACTCGCAGCGAGGTCGACACGAGGTCCTAGGAGGTCTTCGTAACTCTCCTTCATGTTCGAGAGTAGTCCCCGCATACTCGAGGACTCAGTTAGGTTGCGGCTTTTTTTAAGCAAGCTGAAAAATGCCCGCGAGTAAAAAAAAGTCGCCATGGAAAAAAATCGATATTTTTTTACTCATAGGTTTAATCGATGTAGGTCGTCGTAGGTCATAACACTATCATAGGTAATCAAAGGCAATCGATGGTAATCAAAGGTAGTCGAAGGTGAAGCTCGTTGAGAAATAAAAGTAAGTAAACCGACCGGCAATGTTAAATGTCCGCTAAACTTTATTTAAAGTTGTCTGGCTTCTTAAAAGTGTCTCCACTCCTTCTCCCCCCCCTTCTCCCACTTCTCTCCCCTTCTCTCCCCCTCTCTCCCCTTCTCCACCCCCCCCCCCCCCCGCGCTCTCTAAAGGACTTACCGTACACTGCGCCAGCCATCTTTTACCTTCCTGTTCATTGCGGGTGTGAATTTCAGACAGCGCTCCCCTGTTTTCCCTGGCCCCCGCCTTTGAGATGTGTTTGTCTGTGCAGACGGTCGATCCAGCTCGTGGTTTCATAGCTGACGGTCGATTCAGCTCGAGGTTTTTCAGGCGAGTGCCCTCGAGCTTGAAGGTCGAAGACAGTCGCTGAAAGGTCGCGTCAGTGGGACAGGCCCTTTAACATCTCGCATTCTTACAAAATAAAACTCAGGAAGGAAACTATGATGACTCCTCAGTAAAATAAGCACAGGAACAGGCCACTTGGCCCACAATGTATATGCCAAACATGATGCCAGATTTAACTAATCTCCTCCATCTGCCTATGATCTATATCCCACCTTTCCCTGCTTATCCATGTGCCCATCTAAAGGCCTCTTAAATACCGCCATTGTATCTTTGTCCACCACCACCCCTGGCAGAGGGTTCCAGGCACCCACTACTTTCTTTAAAGAAACTTGCTCCCGCACATCTCCTTTCATCTTAAATCTATGCCCTCTGGTCTTTGACATTTCTACAATGGGAAACTGTCTGTTTACCCCACTCATGCCTTGGTTGAAAGAAATATTCTTTTTGATATGAAGTGTGCAAAGCTCTTAATTTCAACAGAGTACTCTAAAATATCCTCTAAAGAATTTCTGGTTGACTCTTCAGAAGATTTAAAAAAAAACTAACATAAAGGTAGAAGAGCAGGGAATGTTGAAACTATTTTCCTTTTAGCAAATATGTGCATGCAGAGTTGGGAACGAAATTTGAATTAATTCGTCATATTTGAATACACTGTTTAGATGCTACAATGTACTAGGAAGATGGGCTTATTCAAAAGTACATTGGCTACCCATCCGATATAAGGTTTGTTTGAATAATATATGGCTACAATTACTCCATTCAGTCATGCAAGATTTGTGCAAGCAGGGATTTTTATATTTTATTTTTAATCTGCATTCAACGTGTCAACTGTTCGATTGCTGAAAGGCTTAATTATTGGAAAAACCGTGCAGAAATTGTGAAAGGACTCGAATTACGTTATATCTGAACTGTAAAATAATGGGAAATTATAAATACTAATTGCATTTACTATCATGGTTCTGTGTAGTTCCATTCCTTCCTCTCATTTCTTCTCAGATACTGACTGAAGAATGTGTTGATCCTAGTGAATGTAATGTGAAACATCCTGTGTCAATTTGTCACAGAGTCATTACATAAAATGATTTAAGATGCTGTGGATAAATGCCAATAACACACAGGACATGTTATGCTACAACGATTCAATTGAAGGTTTTGTATTCTGCATTCAAATGGCTCATTTGCAGGGAATGTAAGGAACATATAAACCTCAGCACATTTTTTCATTCAAACTGCTAAAGTATCAGAGATTAAAAGCACTTTGTTCCACAAAATGTGATATTCTACAACATGTAGTTAGTACATAATGGATAGGCTGGTTGGATCATATGAAATGCACTGAAATAGGAGAATGTGAATAATAGGGCATATTTTATATTTTGGTCTATATATAACTCCATGTAACAGGCATTCTGTGGAACTTGTTTCCATTGTTGGACTGGATATATGAGTGCTGGAAGCCGTGGCTATTTTTGTTCAGCAAAGAGAATCCTCCACTATTCATCTTCCTTTTATCAGCCAGGGTCACCCTTTCTCTGGCCAGGCATGTACATCAATGGAAATCACAGACATTTCTTTCATTGCAAAGAATGATTCTCCTTTTACTGACACAAAAAGAGATACATTTAATTATTATTCAGGTGCAGTACTCACGCCACATAATACGGTGGGAAATTTTATGCTGACATTGTGTATATATAACAGGATGCATATATACTCACTTTAATGTGATCAAGAAACAAGGTGGTAGCTAGCCACATAGACGAGTTTGAAGAGTAGGAAGGAACTACAGATGCTGTTTTACACTGAAGATAGACACAAAATGCTCGAGTAACTCAGCGGGACAGGCAGCGTCACTGGAGAGAAGGAATGGGTGACATTTCTTCAGTCTGAAGAAGGGTCTTGACCAGAAACATCACCCATTTCATCTCTCCAGAGATGCTGTCTGCCCCCTGAGTTACTCCAGCATTTTGTGTCTATTTTAGACAAGTATGATCATTGGTCCTTTGCCATGATTTTAAGGAAGAGTAGTACGTCACCCATCCCTTTACTCCAGAGATGTTGCCTGATCCACTAACTCCCGCACTTTGTGTCTATCTTCGGTATATACTATCATCTGCAATTCCTTTCTGCATTTTGTGAACAATTATTGAACAGCAGAATATCCGCATTATTTATTCCGAGAAATCGTGCAGATTTGTTTCAATTCAGAGCCCACGCTATTATTATGTGGACCTGCACAAATCGTAACTCCGAACCGCATTAAATTGCTAACAGGTTTGCCCTTTGAAGTTGTAGAGCCGCAAATTGGGCATCAAGCATGACTAAAAAGGAACATTTTATCTATTTATATCGAAGCAGATTAAATCCACATTCCCAATATTCTACGTATTTGCGTGTGCTAAAATACATGCCGCAAAACGACATAGTTGAAGCCACAAGGGTTAGACCACATTGGAAAAAGAGAAAAAGAGGGCAAACATTTGTAGGTGCATAAGGGTATTTTACACAATAATAAATTAAGTTTTGGTTATAATTTTGAGCTACATTAGTTTTATTTATCTCCCATTTTTGAATGTTGGGAAGTAATTACTTCGCTCTTATTTAACGGTAGGGTGTGAGCTGATGAGGCCACGCCAAGTGTCAAGCTCCTCATAATTGTCTGAATGGGTTCTGTATTCTCTGTCATATTCATAGTCACCAGTGCACAGTGCCATACACCGCAAGCATTTGGAAACAGACACAAAATGCGGGAGTAACTCAAGGGGCAGAGACCATTCTTCAGACATGCTGCAGACTCCAGAAAGGTCTTTACCGGAAACGTCACCTATTCCTTTTCTCCAGAGATGCTGCCTGACCCATTGAGTTATTGCAGCATTTTCTGGTAGACAAAAATGCTGGAGAAGCTCAGCGGGTGAGGCAGCATCTATGGAGCGAAGGAAATAGGCGCCGTTTTGGGTCGAGACCTTTCTTCAGACTGATGTGGGGATGGGGGGGACAGGAAGAAGAAAGGAAGAGGCGGAGACAGTGGGCTGTGGGAGAGCTAGGAAGGGGAGGGGAAAGAAGGAGAAAGCAGGGACTACCTGAAATTGGAGGTCAATATGAGGTGCTGCTCCTCCAATTTACGGTGGGCCTCACTCTGGCCATGGAGGAGGCCCAGGACAGAAAGGTCGGATTCGGAATTGGAGGGGGAGTTGAAGTGCTGAGCCACCGGGAGATCAGGTTGGTTATTGCGAACCGAGCGGAGGTGTTGGGCGAAGCGATTGCCAAGCCTACGCTTGGTCTCACCGATGTACAGCAGCTGACATCTAGAGCAATAGATGAGGTTGGAGGAGGTGCAGGTGAACACACTCTGCCACACCTGGAAAGACTGCTTGGGTCCTTGGATGGAGTCAAGAGGGGAGGTAAAGCGACAAGTGTAGCATTTCCTGTGGTTGCAAGGGAAAGTGCCAGGAGAGGGGATGGTTTGGGTGGGAAGGGACAAATTGACCAGGGAGCTATGGAGAGAGTGGTCTCTGCAGAAAGCCGAAAGGGGAAGAGATGGGAAGATGTGGCCAGTGGTGGGATCCTGTTGGAAGTGGCAAAAATGTTGGAGGATTATTTGTTATATGTGACGTCTGGTAAGTTGGAAGGTGAGGACAAGGGGGACTCTGCCCTTGTTACGAGTGGGGGGATGGGGAGTGAGAGCAGAGTTACATGGTATAGAAGAGACGCTGGTGAGAGCCTCATCTATAGTAGAAGAGGGGAACCCTCGTTCCCTAAAGAATGAGGACATCTGCGATGCCCTGGTAAAGAATGAGGACATCTAGAAGACCCAGCATTTTGTGTCTATCTTCGGTGTAAACCACCATCAGCAGTGCCTTCTGGAATCTGGTGTTCTTGGTCGGTGCCTAGGATTCGAAAAGGTATATGAAATGTCTTTGCAATGTTGGTCCTTGCTCAGTGAAAGATATGGTTAACATGGGACTCCCACATCCTGAAGACATGCCGTTGGTCATTGTATATTGCCTGCAATTGCAGTGGCAGATTCTGGGAAATTTTGATGAGAATAAAATTGAATTAATGCAAATGGGTGCTGGATAGTCGGTGTGGACCCAATGGGTCGAAAGGCTTGTTTCCATGCTATATCTCTCGTTTTATAACTTAGTCTACATCAGTCCTGGGCCTCAATGTCAGGGTTCATCATTGGTGACACACGGCACATTTTTTACAGGGATTTCAAATAACTATATGGTGAGTCTGGTTTGAGCTATGAAGAGATAAGAAAGTCAAATCAAAGGTATTCCTGGTAACCCAGGAATCTAACAAAGAACTCTTGGTGCTTATACATCAGCTGTACATAAATGCAGTGGAAGTGGATGATCCCAACATCTGCAGATAATGAATCCAAGCCATCGCAGGAGGCCTATCATTAACATTAACACTCACGCATTCAGGTTGGTAGTCAATGCATAAATAACAACACTCGAGGTTGACTTCCCTGGTAAATATGGTACCAATTACCTGTCAAATGCAATATGGACCACCAACTGGGAGATCTTGTAAATGTTTCCTGGAAATACCAGGATAGATCTACTCTAATGGAGAAATATTGAGGATTATGGATTTTATTTTTCCTGGCTGCAGGTCACCAGAGCTACAAATGTCCACCCTAACTGACGTGACTCATTGAGAACCCACCTAAAGGCTTGTCTGGACCCTCTTGATGGCTTGATAGACAGTGTAACCGGGGCCCTCCCTAAAGGCTAGTCGGTTGGCAGGATTGGGAACCCGCCCGAAGGCTTGTTGGATGACTTAACCAGGAGGAAGCTGTAGATGTCGGGGTGCTTGGAGTAGACCGGGGGAACCAAGGTGATGCCTCCAGTGCCTTCAGGTTAGGCTGCAGGAGGCATCGCCGGGCCGCAAAGACAGCCGGACAAGGAGAGCGACGTCGGTTCACTGCAACTGCTCCAACACATTGAGTGCGTGAGTGGATTGAACATTGGATAATGGAGTCAATAATAGCCAATAATGTCCCGCATGTGTAACATATTCAAAAAGAATTTCACTGTGACAAATAAAGCACTATTGACTATTGAGCTTCCTGTAACACTGCCAACCTGCTTAATCCTCTGTAGTCCCTGTAAGCCAGTGTACCTTCTGTGTGCTACATCTCTCTGCTGATCACACGTTCCGGTGGAATGGTGGAGTGGGAATGAAATGCGTGGAGAGTGGGTCACCTTAAATTGCAAAATTCAATGTTCATTTAGTTTAGTTTAGTTTAATTCGGTTTATTGTCACGTATACTGAGGTACAGTGAAAAGCATTTGTTGCGTGCTAACTGGTCAGCAGAAAGACAATACATGATTACAATCGAGCCATCCACAGTGTTCAGATACATGTTAAAAGGAATAACGTGAATAACATTTTGTGCAAGATAAAGTCCAGTAAAGTCCGATCAAAGATAGACCGAGGGTCTCCAATGGGGTAGATAGTAAATTGTACAATTTTCCCTAGTGTGTGTAGGATAGTGTTAGTGTGTGGGGATCGCGGGTCGGTGTGGACTCCGGGCCGAAGGGCCTGTCTCCATGCTGTATCTCTGAAATAAATTAAACTAAACTAGGGGAAATTTACAATTTTACCGAATGCCAGTTAACCTACAAACCTGTACGTCTTTGCAGTGTGTAAGGAAACTGGAGCACCCAGAAAATCATGGTTAGAACATACATACTCCATACAGACAGCACCCGCGTCTCGGGCGCTGTAAGGTAGCAACTCTACCACTGCACCACTGTGCCGCCCTATAAGGTTTGAAGTAATTATTAAAAAGATAATGCTTCTAATAAAATAAATCTAAAAAATATATATAGATGCAGAGTGCTGGAGTGGCTCAGCGGGTCAGGCAGCATAACTGGATGGAAGGAATGGGTGACGTTTCGGGTCGAAAGCTTTCTTCTCGACCCAGGACGTCACCTAGTCCTTCTGTCCAGCGATGCCGCCTGACCCGCTGAGTTACTCCGGCATCTTGTGTCTATCTTCGATGTAAACCAGCATCTGCAGTTCCTTCCCACACAATTGAATAAAATAGATTGTTTGCTTACATTTTTTTAAAAGAAATAAATAAATAAAAGATAAAGGGGAAGCTATGGAAGGATGTCAAAGTTAGTCAATGAAGCTGGGAGTTATTGGCGTGTAACACTGAACAGGATAAGGGCAGAAGGAATGATTTCACATTTTCGGAGGATAAATATTAGAAGCATTTGAATAATCAAACGCAGAGGTGACAAAGATGATTGAGAGTTTTTGTAGTAATTGGTCTTAGAGGTCAGAGGCTAGTGATGCATTGAAGATAGAAGTAGGTAGTTTTGAGATGCAGATAACATGGAATGGAGACTTAGAAGATTAAAACACAATGTTAATCTTATCAACAATATTGTTCAGCAATTGGAAAAAAGATGTTGGTTCCCTTTCCCACCCCATTTGCTCTTCTTCGCTACTCTCTCTGTCAACATTCTACAATTTGAGGGGTTGGCAGTTTCTTCCTGTGACCACATGTTTTTTTTATGGGTACTCTGGTTTCCTCCCACAACCCTAAGACATGCAACTTTGTAGGTTAATTGACTTCTGTAAATTGCCCCTAGTATTTAGATTAGCACTAGCATACGGGTATCAGTGGTCGGCACGGACTCGGTAGGCCGAAGGGCCTGTTTCCACACTGTATCTCTAAACTAAAACTAATCATTTGTCCTATCCCCTTTAACCTAGCTACTGCCACTGTTCTTCTCATCTTGCCTGCCCTCTCCTTTTCTCTTCCTTCTTTTCACTTCACTTTCCCTTCTCCACATTGGTCGTTCATATGAACCCCCATCCATTTACCACTCCGTCGCCCTTACGCCCTCCCCACACCCCAGTTCTTCCCACCCAGGGCCAATTATTCTGCTTTGGTTTTGAGCATCTCTGCGCCAAGCCACGGGGGAATCGTTGAGCGTGTTTTAAAAATGCAGAAAGGTGGTTGACATTCTTTACGAGCTTAGGCATAGCCCTTGAGGTATATGACCTCATCAGCACTGCCTGATTCAATAAATGCCTTGTAACTTATGCAAACCATTTATTAACCATGCTGCATTTCCCTGCAGGAATAAATTCCGAGAGGTAACTGAAAGGAATTATCTGAGACATTTTCAGGTGGTCTGGGCAGTGAGGGTTAATGCTTGTGACTTTCCTTCCAATTGTTACTTTGATGTATTATTTATCAATTTGCTTCACTGTTGCTCATTCAAAGTGCATCTGTCTGTTGCATTAAGCAGTTCACTGCCCCCACCCCTGCCATTATAATCCACAACAGCCCATGCCGAGAGGATGACAGAAGCACCTGGATATCTCTTTAGTATTATTTCAGATTTGCTTTTCTTTAATCAATGCTTTTTATCACTCAAACTTGGAATACAAAATATTGCTGTCCTCCACACCAGCATGTTAACTTCAGCCAGCTTGCCCATATAAATCATGTATATATCCAAGGTGACAGAACCAAGTCACTTACTCATTGCAAATGCTTTCCACACTTGCAGAAAGCAATATGCAGGGTGAGCACGTTTGAAAGCATGACTGCTTTATAATCTCATGCTTCTACTAAATTAATCAGGAGTACCTGATTGAGGTGGATATATCAATGAGAATGCAAAGAAAAATTATACTCAGGTACTAGAGTGCTAAGTGCCTTGATCACTAATTAAAAGACTGATTGCAAGATTCCCACTTCAATGTAAATAAGTTTCTGAAATGTGATGGATTAAAGGAAGAATACAAGTAGCAGCGTTCCATTGCACTTAGTTCACTCTGAACACAGTGCCTCAGTGCTATTTGCTGGAATCTGAGTAATAGGGGCATGGATTGACTGCAAGGTTTCAAGCAGCTTGTGGGGTTTGCTTCACAGTTTGTTTCCAGTTTTATGCATACAGTCCCTGTGTGCACGCTCATTATATCTGGAAATCCTCAAGCCAAATGTATGTAAAAGGGTCATCATCGACATCTACAGAGTATTAGAATTGGGATGAAAGAATAGAACATCCTGATCTTGGTCATGAATATCTATAGAATTAATTTGTGTGACACAGTGGAGCAGCAGTAATGTTGCTTCTTAACAGCTCCAGAGAACTGGGTTTGATCCCGACTACTGGTGCTGTCTATATATCTAGGGCATATTATTACAGAACAAATAACAGATGATGAGGATATTTATAGGCAACGACGCATGCTGTATATACAGGCGAATATCCTCTTGCGTAAATTTGGTGCGTGTGCAGATGTGGTGAAGATGTTGCTATTTAGAGCATACTGCACACCCCTCTACACTGCACACCTGTGGTTGATCTATCTAAAGACAAGTATGCAGAGACTAAAGGTGGCATATAACGATGCCATGAGAACACTGCTAAGGCAACCAAGATGGTGTAGTGCCAGTAATATGTTTGTAGCTGCAGGAGTCAGTACTCTAGAAGCTATCCTAAGACACCACATGTATAAATTCATTTGCAGGATAAATGACTCTAAAAATGTGCTTATTGTGGCCTTGACAAACATAAGGGTTAGCACTACACGCTACGAATCCCAGTTGTGGAGACACTGGTATTGTTGTCTCGTTGTACGACATTGATTTTTTTTTTTACTCTGGATTTTTAACTTAAGTATTATGGGTTTTTTTTTTTTAATATATAAATTATGATGTTTTTATGTGATTTACCTTGATTTTATATATATTTATGATATTTGAGATGCAATGCATTTTATTTTTATTTTTTTAATGTAATGTTGCCCCTTGTCTGGACCATGAGTCCGTAATAAAGTTATTATTATTATTATTATTATTAATTATTATTATATGGAGTTTTCACGCTCTGCCTGTGACCGTGTGGGTTTTCTCCACATTCAAAAGACGTGCAGGTCTGTAGGTAAATAAACTGCTGTAAATTCTGTAAATTGCCCCTATAGTGTAGGATGGGATAGCATAGAACCAGTACAAGGCTGATCGATGGTCGGTCTGGACTCGGTGGGCTGAAGGCCCTGTTTCCATGCCTGTACCTAAAATGAAATTTATGTGGTGCTACAAATATTATTGAATTATTATGTTCTACTTCCAGTTGTTTATAACTTTATATACGATTCCCAACATTTGGGATTGTTTTTTTTTTTGCCAACCACTAACTACTAAATTAATTGCAGGGGAACTTATTGAGACAGCAGTGCCCCTTTAAATTACTGCTGACAACAGAAAATAGCAGATTTAGTCCCAAATAGTTTATTACTGGAGGTTTACACCAGAGACTTATAAAACAATACAGGATTTATATTGGTACTGAATCTCCTGTGTAAATGCAGCTTTTCCTAATTATGTTCTAATGGATTTATTGAAGTCTTTCAGGTTTTCAGGTTAGCAGTATATTGTTTCATTGTATTGTGAAGACATGCAGTTTGGCTCTGTACACGTTGTTGAAATGAGTATCCCTGGCACGGGAAAGCATCTGGCAAATCATTATTCTGTTTTTCTTTATATAACGTTTCCTGTGATATTGCTGTTGGGAAATCGCGACCACATTTACTTTTCAGGTAAGGAACCAGCGAGCAATTGGACCAGATGTCACTCAGCCACCTTGTAAAGTCATCTTTGTATTCCTGCTTTTAATTCCCGTCTAGATTTAGAATGGTAAAAAGTGTGTAATTTGTTACATTCTAATTTGCCATCTCAAAATACTTGCACTACATTTCAGTGAGTGTGTTAGATTGTGTGTGGAGATTGTGTACGTGTGTGTGATTGTGTGTGTGAGAGAGAGATTATGTGTGTGTGAGTGTGAGAGAGACATTGTGTGACTGTGTGTGTGAGAGAGAGATTGTGTGTGTGATTATGTGTGTTAGAGACAGATTGTGTATGTGTGTGTGACAGAGATTGTGTGTGTGAGATTATGTGTGTGTGAGAGATTGTGTGTGTGTGAGAGAGAGAGAGAGAGAGAGAGAGAGAGAGAGAGAGAGAGAGAGAGAGAGAGAGAGAGAGAGAGAGAGAGAGAGAGAGAGATTGTGTGTGAGCGTGTGTGTGAGTTTGTGTGTGTGAGAGATATTATGTGTGTGTGAGAGAGAGTTTGTGTGTGTAAGATTATGTGTGTGCGAGAGAGAGAATGTGTATCTGTGTGTGAGAGAGATTGTGTGTGAGAGACTGTGTCTGAGAGCGTAAGTGAGATTGTGTGTGTGTGAGAGATTGTGTGTGCGTGTGAGCGAGATTGTGTGTGTCAGAGATTCTGTGTGAGTGTGTGAGTTATATACATTCTTGTGTGCATGGCACTGAATATATCAAATCTAAATACCATCACAAACATCTGCATTTGATATCATGTTTAGCACTGAAAAAAAAAGCCCCCATTTCCAATATTGTAAATTAAACATCTGCAGCTCTCCTTTATCTTGTCATTCCATTAAGAGGTAAAGCTCGTTTATAAATTAAGGATTTTATTGGCATTGATGTGGTTTCCAATGCAGAATATCCCCTGCATGGAAAGCTGCACTATTGATTGAAGTCTACGTAAGGCATGTTGAAAATTAGGAAACAATTGAACAGCTCAGTTTAGCTAAATATTGTAACAGGAAACAATAGAGGGGTAAAGGAAATGGACAATACAGTTCACTAAGAAAAGGGAACCTCTCTTAATGTGTGCATCAACCTCCACTTTGAATGCACTAATGAATAATGAGTAATGAAACCAGAAAAGTTAAGCATGTAATTTTTATCTTTCAATATGGATGAGTCATTATGCAGACCCATTGTTAGTTCACAGTATTGATGTTTCTTTTATGGAGAATCCATGTGATACAAGTAACTGTAATATGCTTAGGCTCTGTGTCATCAATTAAGGCCCAGGCATCACAAGCCATTGTCCCTCTGGGTGTCCAGTCACATCCTTACCCAGGAGAACCTTGATTCAGATGTCAACCCTGACCAGCTTCTGTTGCAACATCCATGGACTCTCTCTTCACATTACACCTGTGTGTTATGGACAGGTGTCAGCAACGTAAATACCAGGCAGCAAGGCACCCGCTAACACGTCCATCCTCTAACACAGAAAGGGTGGTGTGACAATATTTTTTTCAAATCTGGCCACTTCTGCTGTAAGTTTTTGCATCTGTAATATTAACTCAGTCTTTCTCTCTCTGCCACCGTTGCCTGGTCAGCTGGGCATTTGGAGCATTGTCTGAATCAGGGTCTTGACTTGAAACATCACCGATCCATGTTCTCCAGAGATGCTGTCTGGCCTACTGAGTTACTCCAGTACTTTGTGTCCTTTTCAGCAATGTCTTTTTGGTTTCAGTTTCTGGCCAAAGCTCTCGCTCATATTTTACAGCTTTAGTCTGCCCCTTTGTTTATTTTCTCTCTCACATTGCACCCATTAATCTGTTTACCAAACTGTGCTGTAAATGGTAGGCTTACCTGTGCAACCCTGATTTTGCCCTATCACTGATGTTCTATTGGTCCTATCCATTCTTTCTCCAGCCTCTCTGAAACTGTGTTTTCTCACTTGTCCGGTTATAAAGTCATACAGCGTGGAAACAGGCCCTTCGGCCTAACATGCCCCATCTACACAAGTTCCACCTGCCTGTGTTTGGCCCATATTCTTCTAAACCTAGCCTATCACAGTACCCATCCAAATGTCTTTTAAACATTGTGATAGTATCTGCCTCAACTACCTCCTCTGGCTGCTCGTTCCATACACCCACCACCCTTTGTAAACAAAAATGTTGCCTCTCAGGTTCCTTACAACAGAAGTGCATTTGGGTGTATGGAACAAGCTGCCCGAGGAGATAGTTGAGGCTGGGACTATCACATCGTTTAAGAAGCAGTTGCACAGGTACATGGGTAGGACAGGTTCCGAGGGATATGTACCAGACACAGGCAGGTGGGACTAGTGTAGCTGGGACATGTTGGACGGTGTGTGCAAGTTGGGCCGTAGCACCTGTTTCCACACTCTATCACTCTATGACTCTAGAAGCCTCTATTCCTTTCCTCCAGAGATGCGGTCTGACCCGCTGAGTTACTCCAGCTTTTCATGGACAGCTAATTTAATGTCTAATTTCTTGGCATTGATTGATGAATGGAATTTAGAGCATTCTCCCAAGGATCAAGAAAATTCTTAAATCTTTTGAATAGCCTGGTGGATGAAACCAGGGCCTGTTGCTGCATAAATTTGCGATAACCTGCAGGACATAAATTCATTTCCTGATCAATCAAGACTAATCCGTTTTATTTCTGATAGACTCTGGATGCTTCAATTAACTTTAGGCTCCTCAGACCAGAAAAGTTGAAAATTGTTCCGGGCACCAATGGTCTGAAATGTTCACACAAGGTTACATGCTGCAGCAGAAATAAGGGAACATTTTGGGTACTTGTTCTTGACCAGTTGCAGAGGTTTCCTTAAGACCTGGTGGCACTGCATAGAGTGCACACTGAATCAGTTCATCTGGCCATGCCCAGCACAGTAACACCACAGTCTGCATATTTAACAAATCTCTCTCTCTCTATCATCGGGTGGCTGCTTTGGCGGACTTAAAGTCACCTACAATGTCATTATTTTAGCATTATTCTGACTCGGTTTGGATTCTGGATAACAATGCAAAACTCAGAAGTTTACCATTCATTTTAGGGCAATTTATAGCCAGCCATAAGACAAAGTTCTGCCCCTTACTGTTTCACTTCCAATCAAGTACCATCTACCATTAAAGATGTTCACGTTACATGGAACCATGCAGGTCGTACACAACACTTCGTGGCTAATGAATCCAAATTAAACAGAGGGTACACAAAAAGCTGGAGAAACTCAGCGGGTGCAGCAGCATCTAAGGAGCGAAGGAGATAGGCGACGTTTCGGGTCGAGACCCTTCTTCAGACTAATTAAACAGAGATTGTGCAGTAAAATAAGTGTAGAAAAGATAGAAATTTTGTTGCCTCAAACATCACACTGTAGCGTAGCACACCATAACACCATAAGGTGTCACACCATAATGTATGCTGGATACTAAAATGTACATAAATGCTCATATGCACAATACTCATAGAGCTGGTAAAGATCATAGAGATGGAAGAGTGAGGTACCAAAGAAGAATTTGAAAAGAAGAATGAGAACTTTCACACTTAACACAATACTAGATGGCAAGCATGGAGATAACGTGTGAGTGAAACATGATGCTAGGAGGAACGCATGCAACATCAAGTTTATAGAAGGTAGACCATCAGGAGTGCATTATCATTGGAATAATCAGTTAAGTGTCAGATGTAAAAGACACATGGATTGGAATTTCAACAGAAGATAATCTGAACCAGAGGAGGACTGGGTTTATAATACAGAGCTGGACATGGACAGATACGTGCACCTTGTCCTCATTCATGACACCAAGGTTACAAACAGTCAATGTCAGAGATTTGGCAGAAATAAGGATAGGGAACGGCCCTTGCAAGGACTACCATAGACCACAGCTCAGTTCTACCCAATGCAAGGTTTGGATTGAAGGTAGGCACAAATGCTGCAGTAACTCAGCGGGACAGGCAGCATCTCTGGATAGAAGGAATGGGTGACGTTTCGGGTCAAGATCCTTCTTCAGACTGAGAGTCATAGGAGAGGGAGACATAGAGATAAAGGATGTAAGGCATGAAAATGAGACATCAAAGGGGCCGAAGAACAAGGGAAATGTAGAATAGATCATTGTTAGCTCAGGGAAGGTGACAACGAAGCATACAAAGATGAACATTTAATCAAGGGGACAGTCAGACTGGTTGGAGAACTAGGATGTGGGAGGGATGGGGAGAGAGGGAAAGCAAGGGTTACTTGAAGTTAGAGGTAGATATTCATACCGCTGGGTTGTAAGCTGCCTAAATTTGATTGTTGGACAATGGAGACAATGGGAAGATTCGAACAAGTGATAGTGAGGAAATGCTGGGTGGCACTAACATACTGTGCAAACTGACACAATGTTTTAGAGAAAAGGGATAGGTGACGTTTCGGGTCAAATCCCTTCTTCCGAAGTGTCTCGACCCGAAACGTCACCTATTCTTTTCCTCCAGAGATGCCGCCTAACCCGCTGAGTTACTCCAGTTTTTTGTGTCTATCTTTGGTGTAAACCAACATCTGCAGTTCCTTCCTACACAATGTTTTAGATGATGTGGCAAGTGGAAGTGTGCAGAAATTGGTGGGGGCTAAATATATACAGTATGCTTGAGATGAAAAGCAATAAAAATGCTGGAGAATAATTATTTTAAAGAATTTATGTTTTTGTTTGCGTATCTGAAGTAATGCAGCTTTGTTTCTGTCAGTTGCATGGACTTTCAGCGGAGCAATTTCATTTAAAGAAAATAGTTAGGGTCAGCCAACAGAATAGGTACGAGGAGGGAAAGCCAAACCGTGACATAAAATATTTTAACAGCGGCAAATCTTCATTTGACCTCTCTGAGCAACTACTGAAATAAATTAATTCAATTGACTGAGCACGATTAGAACAATGCATGTGACTGGTGAAGGATTTATAATGCACACATTATTGGGGATCGATATTTCAATTAATTCTCACTTCAGACCTTGCTGAAAAGATTGTATGAGGCAAGAAGACAAAAGGTGATTCTCAAACGGTGAGGGGTAATTGATAGGAAAGTCTTGAATTACTATAACATTTATAATAATCTCACGATGCAGTAAAGGCTTTCAGGTCAGTGCCTTTTGTGAAGAGCAGTCACTCTATGAATGGCACCACTTCACATCCAGTAACTATATCACATTCTGTTTGCTTATAGTAATTTTTCACACTGATGTGTAAATGACCAGATTATCAGGGTTTTTTTTTCAAACAATGTTGGTTTGGGGATAACAATTGACCAATAAGCTGGCGAGTACTGGATACTCGGCTTGTACTCGCTAGAATTTAGAAGATTGAGGGGGGATCTTATGGAAACGTACAAAATTCTTAAGGGGTTGGACAGGCTAGATGCAGGAAGATTGTTCCCGATGTTGGGGAAGTCCAGAACAAGGGGTCACAGTTTAAGGATAAGGGGGAAATCTTTTAGGACCGAGATGAGAAAAACATTTTTCACACAGAGAGTGGTGAATCTGTGGAATTCTCTGCCACAGAAGGTAGTTGAGGCCAATTCATTGGCTATATTTAAGAGGGAATTATATGTGGCCCTTGTGGCTAAAGGGATCAGAGGGTAAGGAGAGAAGGCAGGTACGGGATACTGAGTTGGATGATCAGATTTTGATGAAGGGTCTCGACCCGAAATGTCACCCATTCCTTTTCTCCAGAGATGCTGCCTGTCCTGTTGAGTTACTCCAGCATTTTGTGTCTATCACTGGTATGAAGTGACAGGCAAATCTTGCCCATCAAGATTCCATCAAGTGCTAGTAGATAAATTAAGCAGAACATTTTCTATTTTTAGCATTGTCCGATATATGTAGCCTTGAACACCTAGTTTAGTTTAGAGAGAAAGGGTGGAAACAGGTTCTACTAACTTCGCACCGACTACCAATCCACGTACACTAACACTATCCTACACACTAGAGACAATATACAATTTTTACCGATGCCAATTAACCTCTAAACCTGGATGTCTGGAGTGTGGCAGCAATTTGTACGTTTGTACGTTCTCCCCGTGACCGCGTGGGTTTTCTTTTTTTCAATCTCCCACATTCCAAAGGCGTTCAGGTATGTAGGTAAATTAGCTTGGCAAATGTAAAAGTTGTCCTTAGTGGGTGTAGGATAATATTAATATGTGGGGATTGCTGGTCTGCATGGACCCGGAGGGCCGAAGGGCCTGTTTCCGTGCTGTATCTCTAAAACTAAAATAAAAGTAAATTGGAGCACCCAAGGAGAATCCACGCGGTCACGGGGAGAACATACAAACTCCGTGCAGACAGCACCCGAGTCAGGGTCGAACCTGGTTCACTGGCGCGGTAAAGGGCCTGTCCCACCAGCATGCGACTGCATGCGGCGAGCGAGACTAAACGTGGTGGCTTGAGGCGTACGGCCTCGCGGGGCCGGTTCCACTTTGAACCGTGGAGCCGTCTGGAGTTGTGCGGGGCTGGTCCCGACATCATACTCACCAATCAGCAGGGCAGGAGGTGGGCCGACTGAATTTGGACGTCGCACGGCGTCGGGCGGTGACATCATCACGCAACGGCACGCCGGGCTGTGACGTCATCTCGCAATGCCATGCGCTAGGCGTACGTCGTCCAGACGCTGCGTAGGGAGTCATCACGCTGCATACAACGTTGAGACGTTGCGCACGTCCTCAATGCGGCTGCGGGCCTGTCGGCCGTTGCCGTGCGGGATTTTAAATAGCGCCAGTTTTTCGGAGCCCCGCACGATGTCAGGACCAGCCCCGCACAACTCCATATGCCTCCGGCGATCGAAGTGGGACCGGCCATGCGAGGCCGTACGGCTCAAGTGACCACGTTAGGTCGCGCTCACCGCATGCAGTCGCATGCTCGTGGGACAGGCCCTTAAGGCAGCAATTCTACCATTGTGCCACTGTACTGCCTAGGGTGTTCTGGAGGTCTGAAGCACTTTGAGAGTGACTTGGGTTTAGGATGGGCCAAAATGATCTGAGTTGCAAGACTTCATAGAAAGTGAGATGCAGGATATTGGTCTTGGATATCCTTGACACGCTGACTATAGTGTGTGTCCCACTTACCCGATTTCTTCAGTGACCTGCCGGCACCCATCAGAGTCGCAGCAGGTTGCCGAAAGCTTCCAATATGTTGAAAATCCAGCAGCGATTAGAAAAACGTACGACTCTCATCACAGGTGACGCCTATTTGGTGGTGAGTAGTCGCCCAAAGAGTCGTACCTTTTTCTGGTCGCCGCTGGATTTACAACATGGTAAAAACTTTTGGCAACCTGCTGCGACTATGACGGGTGCCAGCAAGTCGCCAAAAAAAATTGCGTAAGTGGGACAGGCCCTTTAGGGTGCCTGTAAAATGCATTGTTCCAGGCACCAACATCTCTTTCTCATGGAAAATAAACATCTCTGCTCCCCACCCTGTCCAGAAACCCGAAGGAGTCCGATTTTGTTGGCAATGAAGACTTGAGAACAAAATTGAGAATTTCACTCTGCACTCCAACGCTGACAAACCTTGACATTCTGCAGGTTTCACAGCTCTCCTCCATACAAAGGACTCGCACCATTAGAAATCAATAAAATCAGTCAGGAAACTTTACTGCTTCCATGCTTGCTGTACAAATGCATCTTGTCCTGTCACCCATAACTTTAAAAATTTCACTACAAATCACCGGTATTCAGAATTTCTTTAAAAGCCTATTCAGCACTGCCTGTGATTGATGGGGAACATCCATCTCCTGGTCTGGATGCCTGCATTATTGCACACACTGAAGTTTTTTCTTATCCCTCGCAGGAAAAAGCAAGACATGCACAATTTATACCAGCCTTGTGCCAATCTTCTGCTTGACAGCACTGGCTGGTTTGAAGGACAAGGGGCAGCAGTATTCAGAGACACTTACACAGCTGCAGCTGGCTGCAAGCCCAGGTCTGAGGCAGGCAGAAATATGTTTATCCTCCTCATTCCCGCTTGGCTGAGATGTAACTGCCTTGCCCCAGGGAAAGCCTTGCATATGTCTGGATACATGCACGGGCAACACTCTCTCCCAGTGGAGAGGGAGGTAAACATCTGGAGAGTGAACTGGGGAAAAACGCTTGTTCTTTCAACTCTGAAACATGAGAGAAGTTTAGAAAACACACAGGAGATTCGACTGCATCTTCCCTATTAATTTTAACACTATCCCAGATCCGTACCACGTGCAGTATTCCTCGAAGTAAAATGCCACCAAAGCACTGCTTGTGTGGGGAGTCCTAACAATCTGCACACTGGTTGGTCATGATACCAGATCAATAACGAATACACTGACACACACAGTTTGACGCAGAGACAACAACCTGGCTGCTCAACACCCGGCTTGAGATCTAACTATTCCTTTGGTTTATGTTTCATATGCAAGAAGAAGAAGACACACACAGTAAGGTGAACTCACTCGATGGGGTTTATTTCTAGAGACAACCAAGGGGGTCTAGAATCTCCCACAACTCTTTCTCTCTCTCTCTCTTTCCCCTTCTCTCCCTCTCACCTTCTCTCTCTCTATCTCCCCCCCCCTCTCTCTATCCCCCACCCTTATCCTCCCTCTCCCCATCCCTTTCCCACTCCCTCATGTTACTTTTGTTTTACATTGTTTACCATTTACCTATCTTTCTGCTTCAATAAATAAGTCATTTTCTGTTATCCAGAATACGAGAATATATAACAGATTTCTTACTGATCCTCTGGGAAGCAATTTACTGCAACCACAGTTAGCAATGTTTAAAAGAAAGGATCAATGTTTATCAATAAGAGGTAGAAATGAGGAACTGCAGATGCTGGTTTACAATAAAAAGACACAAAGTGGTGGAATGACTCAGTGGGTCAGGCAGCCTCTCTGGAGAACATGGACAAGGTGTTGTTTCAAATCAGGATGCTTCTTCAGACAGCTGGAAGAGAAGGGGCAGACAGAGCCTGGCAGGTATGAACATTGAATTATCCAACTATAGGTCACTTTTACAAAAAAAACTTCTCCCTCCCTTTTCCCCCTATAATGACCCCACCCCACCACCCCCCCCCCCCCCCATCTTTCACCCCCTCCCTACATTGCTAAGCAATTCGCACCTCATCAATCCTCCAGCTTCACAATTTGCAACTCCCGAATCCTTTACTTCACACCTTGTGCGTGTTCATCTCTGGCCTTTGTCCGACCATCTGCCTATCAAATGTGCCCCTCGCTTGTGTTCACCTATGACCTGTCACGCTTTGTCCTGCTCGTTCCCAAACCTGAAAATTCCAAGAACCAAAGGCTGCTTGGAACCACCGCCACCTGTCGGTTCCTCTCCAGGTTCCACATTGTTCTGCTTTGAATATACATTGCGGTTCCTTCATTGCCAATAGGTCAAAACTTTCTGTCAACAGCATTGTGGGATTGGCAACATCAGAATTGCAGCAATTCAAGGAGGTGACCAACCACCATCTTTTCAAGGGCACATGGATAGGTAATAAAGGCTGGAATTTCAAGTAATGCTCAGAATAAATTAATATAAACATAATTTATACTGAATGAGAGAGAGACAGTGAGTGTGAAACTGGTTGAGTGTGAGAGAGAGACAGAGAGACTAGTAGGGAGAAAGGGAGAGAGAAAGAGAGAGAGAGAGAGAGAGAGGGGGAGAGAGAGGGGGAGAGGGAGAGAGAGATAGAGTGAGAGAGAGAGAGAGAGAGAGAAAGAACAAAATAAAAACATATTAAGGGATATAACACAAAGTGCTGATGGAACTCAGCAGGTCAATCAACATCTGTGGGTGGAATGGACAAGTGACGCTTCACGTTTTCAAGAGATGTCCCGACCCAAAACATTCCTTGTCCGTTCTCTCCACAGATGCTACCTGACCCCTTGAGCTCTTCCAGCACTTTGTGTTTTGCTTCAGATTCCAGCATCTGCAGTTATTTGTGTCTCCATCAAGAGGCAGAGCCTGTCTAAAAATGGACATGTCACCAGGATAAAATACACACAATGATCTTCAAAGGAACAGCACTGTAGCACAGGGATTGACTGAAAGGCGGCTAATGTGGCACTTATTTATGAAAGGAGAGCAGGATAGATGAAGCAATTGCAGAGCAGGCAGCCTAACATTAGTATTGGACAAATTAATGGAGAAAATTATATGTGATAGCATCAATCTGCAGTTAGAAAGTCACAGGCTAATCAAGGACAGTGAGCATGGATTTAAAGGAAGGTCGTGTCTGCTCAATGATTAAACCCTCTGAGTTGGTAACGTGTAGAAATGATGAGGTTGGCACATTTGATGTAATTTTCATGGATTTTAGCAAGAGAGTCGACAAACTCCCCTCTGACCAATCGATCAGTAAAAGCCCATGGATCCAGGCCAATGTGACATGTTGGATTAAAAATTGGCTCAATGAGAGAAAGTAAAATGTAATGACCAACAGAGTTTTAGTAACTGGGGAGCTGTCTGCATTACGGTTCTGCAGAGTTCAGTAGCAGGTCCCTTGTTTTTCTTGGCATATATCAAAGACTTAGACTTAAATTAGGAGCTATGATTAAGAACGTTGGCAGTGTGGCTGATGGTGAAAAAGTAAGTTCTAGCTTGCAACAAGAATCAGAGGACTGATTAGATGAGCACAAAAATGGCAAATGGGATTAACTTTTGCTCATGCATTAAGGAAGGGCAACGAAGGTGAGCAAATACATGACAAATGATAGAATACATTTTTTTTTTCTCTCATGTTCTATCATTTATCACATCATTGTTCAATGTTGTTGGTAGAGGAACAGAAATAGTACCTTCAGCCCACCTTGTCCATGCTGACAAAATTGGCATTCTGGGCTAGTCCCATTTGTCTGCATATCCAATTCCCGTTTATAAGTTATAGGAGCAGAATTAGGCCATTCAGCCCATTAAGTCTACTCCTCCATTCAATCACGGCTGATCTATCTTTCCCTCTCAACCCCATTCTACTGCCTTCTCTGCATAACCCCTGACACCTATACTAATCGAGAATCTATCAATCTCCGCCTTAAAAATATCCATTGACTTGGCCTCCACAGCATTCTGTAGCTATGAATGCCACAGATTCACTACCCTCTGACTAAAGAAATTCCTCCTCATCTTTCTAGAGGTACATCCTTTTATTCTGACGCTTTGGCTTCTGGTCCTAGACTCTCCCACTCGTGAAAACATCCTCCCCACATCCACTCATTCCAGTCACTGCACTATTCGGTAAGTTTCAATGAGGTCAGCCCTCACCCAGCGAGTACAGGCCCAGTGTCCTCATACACTCACCATATGTTAACGCAATCATTCCTGGGATCATTTGCATAAACCTCCTCTGGATTCTCTCCAACACCAGCACATCCTCAGATATGGGACCCAGAATTACTCACATTTCTCTCTTTTCCAATGAAAACAAATCTAGCCTCTAGTTTCTCCTCATAACTAAAACACTAAAACACTCCATCTCAGGCAAAATCCTGGTGAATCTCTTTGTATGCTCTCCGGTTCAATCACGCCCATTCGGCAGTGTGTAACCTGAAATGCACACAATACCCAAGCAGTGGCCCAGCCCATGTTTTAGAAAATTGTATGATTCCATCTATTTGCTTTTACGCTCTAAGCCTGGCAAATAAAGACTGCATCCATCCTGCGTGCCTTCTTTATGACTCTGTTTACTTGTGCTATCTTATTCAAGGAACCTCCATACACAAAGTCCATTTGTTCCTCAATACTCCCTGAGGTCATACCATCGATGATATGTGTCCTACCCTTATCTGAAACCCCCAGGTAGCATCACCTCACCTGGGCCTCCACAAACACGGATGGGGCAGATTGGAATTTAAACAAGGGATGGGAGTGAAAAGTTAATTCCTCCACCATCTCAAAGCAATTTGTCTTTGTCAAGCCAGTTAAGTGTCTTGTTTATATCCAGCTGCATACGTCTGCATGGGTTACACTGTGCTATCAGTGTTGCTGTCCTCAGTAAACTTGTGAGCAGAGAATAGGTGTCAATGATGTGTGAACTGTTCATTAGTTTACTGTTCGAGGTACTTTGAAAATGATGAAATATAATCCCTTCATCAAGAATTCCAAGAGTGTTCAATTGCCATATGTTGCGACAATAGAAACATTAAATCCTTGCTTGCTGCAGCTTAACAACCCCATAAATGCAATAACACAAACAATTTCTGGGTGTCTTTAGGATGATTCTGACTGAAGACCCAAATGTCTGACTGTGCAGTCACTGGTTGATCACACAACAGACAAACCAAACATGCAGGATGTGGAAGCTATGGAAAGGGTTCAGAGGAGGTTTTTAGAAGAATGACGCCTGGATTAGGGGATAAAAGCTGCAGGGAGAGGTTGTTTGGATAGACTTGGATTGTTTTCTCTGGAATGCCAGAGGTTGTGGGGAGATCTGATCAAAGTATATAATGTTATGAGATGTATAGACAGGGTAGCCCGACAGATTGCAAAATTCAAATACAAGTTGGCAATGCTTTAAGGTGAAGAGGGAAATGTTCAAAGGAGATGTGCGGGGTAGGTTTTTATACAAAGGGTGATGAGTGCCTGAAATGTAATTGAAGGTTGAAGCAGATACAATAGTGGCATTTAAGAAACTTTTGGATAAGCATATGGATATACAGGGAATGGATTCTGGATTATCCGCAGGCAGTTACATTTTGGCAAAGGTATTGTGGACTAAATGAACTGTTCCTTTTCTCTACTGTTCTCTGGATCTCAAGCTCACTGCCTGAAATGGGGATATTTGCCGGAACCACTGCCTCTTATTTCAAAGCTCTTTTAATGAGCATTGGCGGAGGCAAATCAACAGAGCTGTCCAAATGCTGCAATATATAAGGCCTTGATGTTCATTTTTTGACCAGTTTGGAAATAATGGTACAAATGGTCACGACCTGTTTTGTAAAATATCTAAGATTCCCTCAATTTCTAAAATTCAAGCTAGAAAGAGTGCCGAGAAGATTTACGAAGATGTTGGCAGAACTTTAGAACCTAATTGGGAAAAGTTGTGCAGGCTAACTTTATTTCTTGGAGCGTAAATGGTCTTATGGTGGTGTATAAAATCATGAAGGGAAGAGATTGGGTAAATGTGTATTTTACCCAGATTAGGGGAATCAAAAACTAGAGCTTACCTGAAGGTGAGAGAGGAATGATTTAATAGGAACATGAGGAGCAATCTTTTCACACAGAAAGTGGTGGGTATATGGAACAAGCTGCCTGAGGAGGTAGTTGAGGCAGGCACTAGATAACATTTAAAAGACATGTGGACAGGTACATGGATATGAAAGGTTTAGAGGCATATGAAGCAAACACAGGCAGGTGGGACTAGGGTTGATGGGGCATCTTGCTCGGCATAGGCAAGTGGGCCGAAGGACTTGTTTCCATGCTGTATGACAATGACTCTATGACTCAAAATCCTATCCACCCGAATTCAATTCACTCGATTCAAAATGCTGAGACTTACAAATTCACCCCTCATTGATACTGTAGTACTAACCATGTTACATAGTAGCATCAATGTACTGACCTATCTGAGAAATGTATTTTGCTGTGATAAAATTACTAGAAGATGAATTTCCGGGCAATTATTTCTTGCACTCATCTCCAAGATTGGAAAAGATCCAGTGCATTACATAAATCAGGCTAACAACTATGCTTTAAATTTCTCAGGTTTAAAACCCACTCCTGGTGTATTTTTTTCTGAATGACCTTTGAACACTAAGCTTTCAAATATTGTCTAGACACCATCACCTACATTCCCATAAATATTCAGACGATGGGTTTGGCAAAGGGGAGATAAATAGATGATATTCATAAGTTCATGTTATAGGAGCGGAATTAGGCCATTCAGCCCATCAAGTCCACACCGCCATTCAATCATGGCTAATCAATCATTCCCTCTCAACCCCATTCTCCTGCCTTCTCCTCATAGATGAAGATTCTATGAATTTGTCCAAATATCAGAAATATTTTTGATGCTTCTGTAGTACTTAACATTCATGCACAAATACTTCACATGCATTTATATTCCAGTAAAATTACATCCCAAAAGACTGAATGCTGCATCAGGTGGACTTTTCAAGGCTGATTGCTAAATATTTTCTAGATAAGGACTTTCAGACATAAAAATATGGGTAGATGTAGACAGATAAGCACAGGTTAAGCACAAATGGCAGATTGGTTTTGAGAGGTTAATTGATTTTAAGAATATGCCACTAAAAGCTGAGAGCAATTTGATCAGGGATAGTACCACTTTGAGATTAGGCAATATCAATCTACCTTGTTACTTGGTGCCTTTTTGAATCTCACACTGAAATGTATAGAAACTGCAACTTTATGCCTTATATGAATAGAGGTATCTGAGAGTCATTATTATGTCATATTCAACACCAAATGGTCCACAGTACAGAATGGGGCTTCAGCCTTGAATGTTGCCAAATTCCATCTCCAATTCATTTGTGAGGAGGCAACCACAAGACAAATTTCAAGAGCAATGGGAAGTCTACTTTGATCTTGCAACAATTGCTGCAGGAACAATTCAATCATTGGTGAGGAGCTGACAGATAGTATGTGTGGGTCGTGGAAAAGGTGGTGAAAACAAAAGCGGAACAGGAGGAACAATTCAACGCTTCAATGATTTTCCAATATTCAACTCCACCCATTCATCGTTTGTTTTATAACAACATTCCAAGAATCATGTGCATTGCGCCACATCCAACCTGATTTGCCGTGTCTGAACTGAACACTGAACTTAGGCTGGTTTTCCTCAGGAGATGTGTACTGTTGTAGTTTACCTGGCACCTCTTACAATTCCAGCCAAGAACTTAATTCTTGAAGTTAAAGTCAACGTTCCATTAACCTTTCTCAATTCTTGCTTGGCTTTTTACTGATTTCTATACCTGGACGTCTACGTCACAGTCTTATCAAAAATTGTCATTTGGAAGATGTGGGATTTTCTGAAACCTGAAACAAATAACCTCACACTTTCCCCACTGTCTTTCCCACTCAGCTAACATCATCTTTTGAAAGTTTCTGCTCCTATAATCAACTATAGCACCAAGCTTAGCGTTATATGTTTGCGCCAAATAACCAACTTCCTTTTACACAGGAAATGTATTTATTTGTACAAATATTATCTATCTACCTATTATCTCAGGGCAGCACTGTGGCGCAGCAGAAAATATGCTGCCTTACAGTGCCAGAGACCCGGGTTGAATCCTGACCACGGGTGCTGTCTGTACGGAGTTTGTACTTCCTCCCCATGACTGCATGGGTTTTCTCTGGATGCTCTGGTTTCCTCCCACACTCCAAAGACGTAGGTTTGGTAAAAAATGTAAATTGTCCCTAGTGTGTAGGGTAGTGCTAGTGTACGGGAATCACTTGAAGGTGCGGACTCGAGGTGGACAAACCTAAGGGCCTGTTTCTGCGATGTATTTCTAAACTAAAATTAAACTATTGTGGCTCACATAAAGGGAAAAAAACAAAGCAAAAATTGGAGATACCATGTCGCCTCAGTGTACAGAAAGTCCTATTACCTGAGTATGATACTCCGGTCAAGAATTCGAAGAGTATTTTAAACCAATATGTAGAAGAACCGACTAGAGGACAGGCCATCGTAGTCTGGCGAAGGATTAGATACCAATCTTGTTGTGCAAAGCACCTTGGGTAACAGTGACCATAATATGGTAGAATTCTGCATGAGGATGGAAAGTGACACAGTTAATTCAGAGACTAGCGTCCTGAACTTAAAGAAAGGAGACTTTGAAGGTATGAGACAGGAATTGGCTAGGATAGATTAGCAAATTATACTTAAAGGGTTGACGGTGGAGATACAATGGCAAAGATTTAAAGAGCGCATGGATGAACTCCAAAAATTGTTCATTCTTGTCTGGCGAAAAAATAAAACGGGGCAGGCGGCTCAACCGTGAAATCAAGGATAGTGTTAAACCCAAGGCATATACATTGGCCAGAAGAAGCAGCAAACTGGAGGTCTGGGAGAAATTTAGAACTCAGAGGAGGACAAGGGGGTTAATTAAGAGGAGAAAAGGAGCATGAAAGAAAGCTTGCGGGGAATATACTGTAAAAACTGACTCTAAACGCTTCTTTAGATATGTAAAAAGGAAAAGATTAGTGTAGACAAATGTAGGTCCCTTACAATCAGAGACAGGTGAATTTATGATGGGAAACAAAGAAATGGCAGAACTGTTAAACAAGTACTTTGGTTCTGTCTTCACTAAGGAAGACACAAACAATCTCCCAGAAATACTCGGGGACCGAGGATCTAGTGGGAAGGAGGAACTGAAGGAACTCCGCATTAGTCAGGAAATGGTGTTAGGTAAACTGTTGGAGTTGAAGGCAAATAAATCCCCATGGCCTGATGGTCTGCAACCCAGAGTACTCAAGGAGGTGCCCTAGAAATCGTGGATGCATTTGTAATCATTTTCCAATGTTCTCTCGACTCTGGATCAGTTCCTGTGGACTGGAGGATAGGCAATGTAACCTCACCTTTTAAGAAAGGAGGGAGAGAGAAAACGGAGAATTATACACCAGTTAGCTGTACATCGGTAGTGGGGAAGATGCTTGAGTCGAATGTTAAAGATGTTATAGCAGCGCATTTGGAAAGCAGTGACAGGATCGGTCAAAGTCAACATGGATTTATGAAGGGAAAATCATGCTTGACTAATCTTCTGAAATCTTTTGAGGATGTAACAAATAGAATGGATAAGGGAAAGCCAGTTGATGTGCTGTATTTGGACTTTCAAAAAGCCTTTGACAAGGTCCAACACAAGAGATTTGTATGCAAAATTATACAACATGGTATTGGGGATACGGTATTGACATGGATCGAAAACTCGTTGGCAGACAGGAAGCAAAGAGTAGGAATTAACGGGTCCTTTTCAGAATGGCAGGCAGCGACTAGTGGGGTGCCACAAGGCTTGGCGCTGGGACCCCAGTTATCTACAATATATATTAACAATTTAGACTAGGGAATTAAATGTGACATCTCCAAGTTTGTGGATGACACAAAGCTGGGTGGCAGTGTGAGCTGCGAGGAGGATGTTAGGAGGCTGCAGGGTGACTTGGATAGGATGGGTGAGTGGGCAGATGCATGGCAGCTGCAGTATAATGTGGATAAATGTTCGGTTATCCACTTTGGTGGCAAGAACAGGAAGGCAGATTATTATCTGAATAGTATCAGATTAGGAAAATGGGATGTGCAATGAGACCTGGGTGTGCTTGTACATCAGTCACTGAAAGTAAGCATGCAGCTACAGCAGGCAGTGAAGAAAGCTAATGGCATGTTGGCCTCCATTGTGAGAGGATTTGAGTTTAGGAGCAAGGAGGTCCTACTGCAGTTTTACAGGGCCCTGGTGTGACCGCACCTGGAGTATTGTGTACAATTTTGGTCTCCTAATTTGAGGAAGGACAGTATTGCTATTGAGGGAGTGTAGTGTAGGTTCACCTGGTAAATTCTCAGAATGGCGGGACTGACGTCTGATGAAAGAATAGGTGGACTGAGCTTGTATTCACTGGAATTTAGAAGGATGAGAGGCAATCTTATAGAAACATATACAATTCTTAAGGATTGGACGGGCTAGATGCAGGAAAAATGTTCCCGATGTTGGGGTAGCCTAGAACCAGGGATCATAGTTTAAGAATAAGGGAGAGGCCATTTAGGATTGAGATGAGGAAAAACGTTTTCACTCAGAGAGTTGTGAATCTGTGGAATTCTCTGCCACAGATGGCAGTGGAGGCCAATTAACTGGATGTTTTCAAGAGAGAGTTAGATTTAACTCTTAGGGCTAAATGAATCAAAGGATATGGGGAGAAAGCAGGAACGGGCTACTGATCATAGATGTTCAGCCATGATCATATTGAATGGCGGTGCTGGCTCAAAGGGCCGAAGGGCCTACTCCTGCACACATTTTTCTATGTTTCACCATAGCTATCCCTTGAGTATAGCACACAGTAATTGCCATTGTTTTAGTAATGGGTTGATTAAAGTGTTAAACCTGGCCAAATTGGAGACCCCAGGACACTAAAATTGAGTAAAGGCTTCTGGGCTGCTAGGCCATTTGGTCAATTTAAATGTGCTTTCTGCAAAAATTGGACAAGCTGCAGAATGGTACTGTCTAGAGCCTAGATTAGAGCTGCAGGAAGAGAATGGGAACATCTGCAGATCCTAACAATTAGGTGCAAAATGTATAGAATGGATTGGATGCATGCAAACCAGACCTACACATTGTAAATAATGTTGCAAAGCTTTACTTTGCTGGATGTTGATTGGATTAAGTATTGAGCCTTGTCTGGTTTTCTTGCATATCAGGGAACATGTTGCGATGTTCGTTTCCATTGAGAAACACTGTTTGAATACAATGTATTAGCCACTGTATTATTGGGTTGGGGAAATGTATGTTATGTACTGTGTTAATTGATATCTGTTAATGGATTGTAAAGAGACCACCCCAATGTGGTCCGGCCCCTCAAGGTTCGGGGACCTATAAAAGTCCTTTCCCACGAGGTCCTGTGTCTATCTTCTGGGAGAATAACCATATAACCATATAGCAATTACAGCACGGAAACAGGCCCTCTCGGCCCTTCCAGTCCGTGCCGATCATTTGTTTTCCCCTAGTCCCATCTACCTGCACTCAGACCATACCCAGCCATTCCCTTCCCGTTCATATACCTATCCACTTTACTTTTAAATGTTAAAATCGATCCTGCCTCCACCACTTCTGCTGGAAGCTCATTCCACACAGCCACCACCCTCTGAGTAAAGAAGTTCCCCCTCACGTTACCGCGAAACTTCCGTCCCTTAATTCGCATGTCATGCCCTCTTGTTTGAATCTTCCCTACCCTCAATGGGAAAAGCTTATCCACGTCAACTCTGTCTATCCCTTTCATCATTTTAAAGACCTCAATCAAGTCTCCCCTTAACCTTCTGTGCTCCAAAGAATAAAGACCTAACTTGTTCAACCTTTCTCTGTAACATAGTTGCTGGAACCCTGGCAACATTCTAGTAAATCTCCTCTGTACTCTCTCTATTTTGTTGACATCCTTCCTATAATTAGGCAACCAAAATTGTACACCATACTCCAGAATTGGTCTTACCAATGCCTTGTACAATTTTAACATTACTTCCCTACTCCTATATTCAATGCTCTCATTTATAAAGGCCAGCGCACCAAAGGCTTTCTTTACCACCCCATCTACATGCAATTCCACCTTCAGGGAACTATGCACAGTTATTCCTAGGTCTCTCTGTTCCACAGCATTCCTCAATTCCCTACCATTTACCATGTACGTCCTATTTTGATTTGTCCTGCCAAGATGTAGCACTTCACACTTATCAGCATTAAACTCCATCTGCCATCTTTCAGCCCACTTTTCCATATGGCCCAAATCTCTCTGTAGACTTTGAAAATCTACTTCATTATCCAAAACACCACCAATCTTAGTATCATCTGCATAATTACTTATCCAATTTTCCACCCCATCATCCAGATCATTGCTGTACATGACAAACAACAGTGGACCCAACACAGATCCCTGAGGCACCCCACTGGTCACCGGCTTCCAACCTGACAAACAGCCATCCACCATTACTCTCTGACATCTCCCATTCAGCCACAGTTGAATCCATCTTGCTACTCCTCCATTAACACCCAAAGATTCAACCTTCTTAACCAACCTTCCATGGGGAACCTTGTCAAAGGCCTTACTGAAATCCATATAGACAACATCCACTGCTTTACCCTCATCAATTTCCCTAGTAACCGCTTCAAAAAATTCAAGAAGGTTTGTCAAACATGACCTTCCAGGCACAAATCCATGTTGACTGTTCCTGATCAGACTCTGTTTATCCAGATAATATATATTATCTCTAAGTATCCTTTCCATTAATTTACCCACCACTGACGTCAAACTAACAGGTCTATAATTGCTAGGTTTATTCTTTGAACCCTTTTTAAACAATGGAACAACATGCGCAGTGCGCCAATCCTCCGGCACTATTCCCGTTTCTAATGACATTTGAAATATTTCTGTCATAGCTCCTGCTATTTCTACACTAACTTCCCTCAATGTCTAGGGAATATCTTGTCAGGACCAGGAGACTTATCCACTTTTATATTTTTCAAAAGTGTCAGTACTTCCTCCTCTTTGAATCTCATAGTTTCCATAGCTACTCTACTTTTTTCCCTTACCTCACATAGTTCAATATCCTTCTCCTTGGTGAATACCGAAGAAAAGAAATTGTTCAATATCTCCCCCATCTCTTTTGGCTCTGCAGATAGCTGTCCATTCTGGTTCTCTAATGGTCCAATTTTATCCCTCGTTATCCTTTTGCTATTAATATAGCTGTAGAAACCCTTTGGATTTACTTTCATCTTTCTTGCCAAAGCAACCTCATATCTTCTTTTAGCCTTCCTAATTTCTTTCTTAAGATTCTTTTTACATTCTTTATACTCCTCTAGCACCTCATTTACTCCATGCCTCCTATAATTATTGTAGATATCTCTCTTTTTTTCAAAACAAGTGTCCAATTTCCCTTGAAAACCATGGCTCTTTCCAATTTTTACTATTTCCTTTCACCCTAACAGGGACATAAAGATTCTGTACTCTTACAATTTCCCCTTTAAATGTCCTCCATTTCTCTTCTACATCCTTCCCATAAAACAGAGTGTCCCAATTCACTCCTTTTAAATCCTTACGCATTCCCTCAAAGTTAGCCTTTCTCCAATCAAAAATCTCCACCCTAGGTCCAGTTCTAACTCTCTCCATAATTATATTGAAACTAATGGTATTGTGATCACTGGTCCCGAAGTGCTCACCAACGCATACCTCCGTCACCTGACCTGCCTCATTTCCTAACAGGAGGTCCAGCACTGCCCCTTCTCTGGTCGATAAATCTATGTACTGCTGCAAAAAAATGCTTGGGACTGCGTGACCTTCTGCAGCGTCTCTGCTTGAGCAAGGCCAGAAGGGCTTGATCAGGCAGATGCGAGGATTGAATCCACAGTGTGTAGGTACAGTAGTGGGAATTGTAATTGTGTTTTTTCAAAATAAAGTTTCGATGCACAAGTGCTTGACTCAGTGATTTTTGACTGAAACTAGACTGGGGCAGAGCTTAGAACAAGCAATTTACATTGGGGGCTCATCCGGGATCTTAACAGACCCCCAAACACCAGTTTGTGATCAAGGGTGTTGAGCTGCTTCGATCACGAGTGCATAAATCGAGCCCACTGTGCAGTTTTCGCATTGATTTTCGGCACTTTGCTAGTTGGAGTGGATCGATCATTCACAGGCTTGGGAAAGGGTCCAATCGAGATCATTAATCTAGCAAGCACGGGGGGTGGTTAGCACTCCTTTGGGTTAGGGGCCCATAAAACAGGACGTGGGGTGGCCCAAAACTTGGTTGTATTTGGCAGACTGCAGCTGTTTTAACGCGTGCCTGACACGCTTTGAGTGCGAGGGGTGGCCCATTGTCCAGATTTGGTATCCAATTGGCAGGGTATTGAAACACAGGTCTGATCTATGTATTGATTTATCTTTGCCAGGAGCGCTGATTGGAAAGGTGCGTTCCGAAAATCGGCATCCACTGCCAGTGCAAAGAGGCTAGTCGCTGAACCCCCAGTACCCTGCAGAGAGGGGTGTCTGCGTGAAGATATCTGAGTCCCTCCTTGGAGTGACGGATGAGAAATCTCGTAAAGGCACTGGGCTCGGTGGCAATTTAACATCAAAGAAAAATACCATAATACATTATTAATTATTATTATTCTTTAATACTACCACAATTAGTTTTCAGGAAAATGTTTTGAATGAAAGTCTAGGCATAACCAATGAGCAGAGATTTGCATAGGCCACCCCCATGTGATTTAGCCCCTCGAAGATCGGGGACCTATAGAAGTCCGCTCCCACGATGTCCTGTATCGATTTTCTGGGAGAACGCTTGGGACTGCATGATCTTCTGGAGTGTCTCTGTTTGAGCGAGGCCAGGAGGGCTTGATCAGTCAGGTACGAGAATTAATTGGTTAGGTACAGTAGTGGGAACTGTAATTGTGTTTTGTCAAAATAAAGTTTAGATGCGCAAGTGCTTGACTCAGTGATTTTTGACTGAAACTAGACTGGGGGGAAGCTTAGAACGAGCAATTTACAAAATTACTGATCCCCTTTTCAAAACCTTCAAAACTTACTGATGACTGGGAAAAAGCTAGTGATATGAGCAACAGTTTTTATTGGCGGTAATAGTGGAAGTCACAACCTGAGGTCTTCTTCGATACCTTTCACAATTGGCTATCTATGATTTTGGATGAATAACATAGTCCATTCATTTTGTATATCAACCCACAGTTGATTAAAAGGTTATTATTTCTGTGTACCTTCCTGAATTATGAGAAATCTCTGCCCATTGGTTATGCCTAGACTTTCATTCAAAACATTTTCCTGAAAACTAATTGTGGTAGTATTAAAGAATAATAATAATTAATAATGCATTATGGTATTTTTCTTTGATGTTAAATTGTCTAACCAGCATGAAAGAAAATATCACTGATTTACACATAATATATATTTTATTTAAAAAAAATCAATTTCTGCTTATTTTCCATGGGTCCTTGAAATAGTTAACTGAAAGAAAAACCCTTGGCCAGTCATTTTATGGGCTGGTTTACAAATTGGCCAAATCCTTTTCCAATAGAACACCAAGCATTCCGACATCCATCTGGTTACATTTGGTGCTGGCTTGTTTCCTAATTCCTCATCAAAGCAGTTCAGTCAGATGAATCCTTTTTAAATGGTGGTTTTAGTTTTAGAGCATCCTATCATGTTGATTTTATCCTTGTGAGCGCCAACTTGAAATATATATATAATCTATCAATTACTGGTCATTACTGTACCAATTGATGTAACTTCAAAGAATGAAGCCTGGAAAATTGTACACTTAGATAGCTTACAACCTAATGGTATGATCATTGAATCTTCAATTTCAGTTAACTACTGTACTAACCACCTATTTTATTTTCTTCCCTTTCCCCTCTCTTCCTTAACCCCACCCCACCTGCATTTGCACCTAATTTCCCCCATTCCCTTCCCCCATCCCCTTCCACCTTCCTCTGGCTTCACAATTTCCACCTCCATTCTTGTCTCTTCATCTCGTGCCTTTGTCCAACCATCTGCTTTCTCCCCACCCCACCACAATCCTGGGTAGATTCTTGATTAGTAAATGTATCAGGGGTGATGGGGAGAAGGCAGGAGAATGTGGTTAGGAGGGAGAGATAGATCAGCCATGATTGAATGGCAGAATAGACGATGGGCCGAATGGCCTAATTCTCTTCCTATCACATGCCCTTATGACAATCAGTCTGAAAGCCCCCGGATTAATTGGGTTACTGAGATCTAATGGAAACGGGGACTTGGAGAATTTGAGATATCAGAAGCTGATAGATTTTAGTTGGGGATTTGTAATTAATATGGAATAAAGGAGGAAAATGGAATTGAGATATAAATCACCCATGAGCAGCAAATAGGGCGGCACAGTGGCGCAGCAGAAAAGCTGCTGCCTTACAGCGCCCGGTTCGATCCTGACCACGGGTGCAGTCAGTAATAATTGCTATTGCTATTGGGGGCTGGCCGCAGATGGAATATATCAAGATTTTATTGTGAGATGGAGATTATAAGAAATAATATCTTCCTGTTTCAACATATATCTTCATATCAGTATTTGACAGTAAAAGGAACATTCCAGAAAAAAAGACACAAAGTGCTGGGGTCACAGTGGGTCCGGCAACATCACTGGAGAACATCGATAGGTGACATTTCAGGCCGGGACCCTTCAGACGGATTGTCATAAGGGCATAAGTGATGGGAGCAGAATTAGGCCATTACGGACTTTGTACATTCTCGCCGTGACCGCATGCGTTTTCTCTGGGTGCTCCGGTTTCCTCCCACATTCCAAAGTCGTGCAGGTTTGTATGTTAATTGGCTTCTGTAAATTATCCCTAGTGTGCAGGATAGAACCTGTGTATGGGTGATTGCTGGTCAGCGTAAACTCGGTAGGCCTAACGGCCTGTTTTCTCGCTGTATCTCTAAACGAAATTAAATGGTGGAGCTGGCTGAAGGCGTTACTAATATGGTTATATCATGGAGGCAATTAAAACCAGCATGAAATAATTTTAAAGCAAAATATCAGAGATGCTGGAAATTTGAAATAAATTTGGAAATTCACAGTAGGTAAAAGACTGGTAAAAGTCTGATAAAGTGTTAAGTTGCAGTAAATAGGAACAGGGATGGAGAGAGCAAATGGAAAGTTTGTGTCAGGGTGAGGACAAAGTGAGACTGAACAACACAAAAGGTGGTGATGCTGGTTTAATGACTACAAGGGGAAAGCAAACGTAGATATGATGACCACTTTTCTGCTCCTTCTGTTCAGTCTGCAAGTTACCTGACATTTTAATCCATCATTCCTCTCCCAGTGTTAGCTCTCCACCTTTGTCCTCACACAGTTCCGAAGCATCAACATTTTTTCAAGAAGCAGCAGCTTCATTCCTGACAATCGGGCAAATTTCCTGAATTTGGGATTTTCTCTCCTCCTCTATTAGTATTTCAGATGTAAATCATCATTTTGATTTATATCTTCCCCAAGCGTATGATTTGTGTTTCGATCGCTGTCACTAAGTTGTCACTCAGTCACTCCACCTCTACACCCAGTCAAAGACCTTCCTTTCTGTTCTCTCCACCTCTCTTGCTCCCTTCTCCCCAACCTTTGATGGTAAAGGAACCTAAACCATTTGGACGAAACGTTATTAATCTGAAATATTAAACCTACTTCTGTCTTTTCACAGATGCTGTCCAACAAGCTGAGCTTTCCCCCACATTTTTGGTTCCTACAAAATAATTTAACTAGTACCACTCCATCCACGGCTGATAACTCGTTTCATATATGAACTATCGCTTGAGAGGAGAAAATGTGTCCCCCTTGTTCCTCCTAAATCTTTCTCCTCTCACCTTAAATCTATGCCCTCTAGTTTATTAATCCCATACTCTGGGGAAAGGACTGTGGCTATCCACCACATCTATGTCCTTCATAATTTTTATACACCTCTATGTCACCCCTCAGCCTCCAATACTACAGGGAAAAAATGACCCAGTATACCCAGCCATTTTTATTGCTCAAACCCTCCAGACCTGATAACATCCTCATTAAAACATTTTTGCTCCCTTTCTCATTTAACGACATCTTTCCATTGCCAGCGTAACGAGAACGACACACAGAACTTCAAATATGGCCTGACTATTGTCTTGCACAGCTGTAACATGATGTCCCAACTCCTGTACTCAATACCCTGACCAATGGCAAGCCTTTTTTACTACCCTGCCCATCTGTGTCATCACCTTGATGGAGCCATGTAGCTGCACCCCTCAATCTCTCTGTTCTACAGCACTCCCTAGGCCCTGACCATTTACTGAACTAAAACCTCCAATGGTTTGTCCTACCAAAATGCAAAACATTGCATTTATCTGACAAACTCCTTTTGTCATTCCTCATTGTCAGTTAATCAAGATACACTGTAATCGCAGATAACCTTTTTCTCTGTCCACTGCCACACCGGTTTAGTGTTATCCACAAACGTATTAACCATGCCACCGACATTCACATCCATATCCAAGGGAAGGGAGCAGAACAGGAACTGGAATAATCACAGCTCAGCAATGGTTTCCCAGAGTGCTGGGAGCAAAGGTCCTACCTTACCAGACTCCACAACCAATGGAAAACCAATCCCTTTGTTGATGGTGCCTACTTTAGATCACATACATATCCTCGGGCTATTTACTAGGTTTTGGGCATCCTAATTTTACAATGATTAAATGCAGGCATTTGGAATCTCAATTGTATTTGGGAAGAGACAAACACATTTTTTTTCCAATTTTGCTATCCAAATTCCTTCTCTACATAGATGCTGCCTCGCCCACTGACTATCTGCAGCATTTTTGTCTAACTTCGATTTTTCCAGCATCTGCAGTTCTTTCTTAAACATATCCAAATGCACTGGAAGCTTTTCTATGCCACATTAGAATCAGATGGAGTTGGGGTGATGGTAATAGAAGGAAATTATTTAAGAAATATTTAAGTCTCTTTGTTTGGTTTACTGTGCTTTAGGCATCGCAAGGTCAGTAATTATTTCTCCATCCAGACCATCAAAATATAATCTTGCCAAGTCAGATAGTGTGTGACTTGGAAGGGGTGGTGTTTCAAGGCATTGCCTGCCCTTTCATACACATCTCTAATGTTCAACTGGAGAGTAAATGGGTACAGTTAGCTCTCTTGTTCAAGGTTAGCAACAATGGAGTCCATATCGTCATTCCAGGGAATAATTTATTTCCACTGGAGCTCAGCTGTATACTTGCAAGCAAAATGTCAGATGCCAGAAGATAAAGATGCCAATTGAGAGGAAAATATGTGATAAGTTAATAGATAAACAGTTTGCAGACAACATTGGGCAGCACAGTGGTGCAGCTGGTAGAGCTGCCACGTCACCGTGTGCTAGGGACCCGGGTTCGATCCTGATCTCGGCTGCTGTTTGTGTGTGTGTGGAGTCTGCAAGTGTTTTGTGTGACCGTGTGGGTTTACTCCGGGTGCTCCGGATTTTCTCCCAAATCCCAAAGATATGTGGCTTTTTAATGTGTGGTAATTAGCTTCTGGAAAATTGTTCCTAGTGTGACAGAGTGGAAAAGAACCTGCCATAACATGGAGCTAGTGTGAACCGATGATCAATAGCCAGCATGGACCGAAAGGCCTGATTCCATGCTATTTCGTTTTTAGTTTAGTTTACAGATACAGATACAGTGCGGAAACAGGCCCTTAGGCCCACTAAGTCCGCACCGACCAGCAATCCCTGCAAACTAACACTATCCTGCACACACACGGGACAATTTACACTTATACCAAGCTAATTAACATAACATAAACCTGTACGTCTTTGGAGTGTGGGAGGAAACTGAAAATCTCGGTGAAAGCCCAAGCGGTCACAAGGGAAAATTACAAACTCTGTACAGATAGCACCTGTAGTCGGGATCGAACCTGGGTCTCTGGCGCTGCAAGCACTGTAAAGCAGCAGCTCTACCACTGCGCCATGGGGCCACCTGTTTCTTTCAATCAATTAATTCATTCAATCAGAATATTGACATATTGAATGTGGAATTCTCTGTCACAGAAGGTAGTTGAGGCCAGTTCGTTGGCTATATTTAAGAGGGAGTTAGATGTGGCCCTTGTGGCTAAAGGGATCAGGGGGTATGGAGAGAAGGCAGGTACAGGATACTGAGTTGGATGATCAGCCATGATCATATTGAATGGCGGTGCAGGCTCGAAGGGCCGAATGGCCTACTCCTGCACCTATTTTCTATGTCTATGTTTCTATGATGAAAAAAAAATATAAAAAAATAAAGATTTTGTTGCTTATGTGGAAAAGCAAGCAATTTAGCCCATCAATAATATTTCCATAATGGAATAAATAATACAAATAGGACTGGCTGGATCCTGACAGGACGATCCATGCATTTAGAATTTGTTTAGATACAGATTGCAGTTGATTGAAATTCTGTGATCCTTATCAATTGAATTAGGTTGAGAATAATATACAAACAGACAAGGATTATTTTATGATGCAATTTAACCAGCGGGTCTCATAAAAAATATTGAATGGGAATAACACCAGTAAAATCAGAAGAAAATCAAATGTCCTTCTGCCGTTTTCTTAATTTATTGTAAAGTATAAACAATGCTGGACGGTAAAAAGAATTATATTGACAGTCTCCAATTACAGTGGAGCACAATCCAGGAGTACTTCAAGGAGGACTAAACCATTCTTTATAAAAAAAAAAGACAGAGCTCAATTGTTTGTAGTTAATAAATCAGCCATGATTTGGATTTGGAAGAGGAATGGATTTTGTCACGTTTGCAGATTTACCTGTAAAATACGGATGCAACTTAATGGAAAATGTCAACAGGGACCCACAATGGAATTACGAGTAAAAAGAATGCCAAGTCCCATCCTGCTTACCCCGCTGCTAGTTACGTTATATGAGGTGAATAATAGGCAATCAATCTCACCTCAATTAGTCTGCCATAGACCCAGAAAATACACAAGGTAGGAGCAGAGAGTTTTGAATGCAAAGTTATCTTTCTCCTTCAAGCCACGTTTCCTCTGTGTTATGCGTCAAATTACTCTGATGTTGCATCTTAAAATATGATTATTAGAAAAAAAACACAGCCACAATGTATTCTTAGACCTTATCATCATCTTTATATTCTTGGTGTATATATTTCGGTCATAATTCCACAATCATTTGCACAACCAAAATAACATAATTTTATAGAGGCACCTTTGATTTTCCATTGAATTTCCGGATAGTACCAGGAGCATTGGAACTCTCATGTCAAGGAACAGTGGTTGCCAAAAAAAAAGCATAATTTACCTGCCATTTCAGAGTCACTTATTACTGGCAACTGCTGGAGACTTGTGCCAAATGGGAACATGAACAAAGGAGTGCAGCATGAATCCATTCAGAAGAGAAAATATTCACAAAACCAGGAGACCAAGTCACAATGATCAACGGTTCAACGGTACCTTATTGGCACGTGTATTGAGGTAGTGAAATACAGTGAAATTTTGTATACATTTCAGTACAAGTATTACGGTACATAAGCACTGAGATACCTCTTAGATAGGCATCTCAGATACAGCTTGAACACTGATGCTGCTGTAATGAAAAAAAGATTGCAACAGATATTCTTTCTTAGTGGTATTATTTGAAAGGCAAATATTGCGCAAAACAAGGCATATTTTAAGTATTTAAATCTGTCAAGTTCCTGCCACTTGCAAGACCGTCTGACGGGAGAAGAGTGAGCATGATAACAAGTTGTGACCAAACAAAATGATGAGCAGCAGAGGAACTCAGTGGGTCAGGCAGCATCTCTGCAGAATATGGATTGGTGGCATTTGAAGTCAGGACCCTTCTTCAGTTTGGATCTGAATATGAGGTTTGTTTGCATTTGGTGTCACCCTGGCAGTGGAGGATGCCATGGTCAGATGTGTAGGTATGGGATTGGAGAATTAAAATAGCTGGTGACTTGGAGATCCAGATGGCCACAGCAGACAACACAAAGGTGCTTTGTAACGCAGTCGCCTCATCTGCCTTTGGTCTCACTGATGTAGAGGAGGCCTGTTTATAAGTAATAGGAGCAGAATCAGGCTATTCAGCCCATCGAGTCTACTCCAATATTCAATCATGGCTGATCTATCTTTCCCTCTCAATCCCACTCTCCTGGCTTTTTCCTCACAACACTTGACACCCTTACTAATCAAGAACCTGTCCAATCTCCACTTCGAAAATACCCAAAGGCTTGGTCTCCATGGCCGTGCACAGATTCACCACATCTCTACTTCCCCTCTACTATTTATTTTCCCTCCACAGTTGCTGCCTGTCCCATTGAGTTCCTCCAGATGCATCTGCAGTGTCCTATGCCTCCAAGCTATACCAATAGAGGTTGATCAGTTTGCTCAATAACAGGTCACAACATGGGCTGCAATCCCACTGGTTACCACAGTAATTTATGCTTTAAGATACAATATGCCCTGGATACAATAGTTCATAATTACATTTATACAAACAGGAATATATTACCTTAGAGGGAACAGCAGGCTTAAGAGAAGACTGCATGCAATTGATATTCTACCACCAAATATCCTCGCCATAGCGGTGACCAAAGATACCCAACACCTGCATGTCGGTGTTGGGGTTACCTGCACAGACAATGTCTCCACCATTCACTGCATTTCTATTCCCATGTCCCTGGCAATAAATAGTCTTATGGCAGAAAGTATTATGCCATAAGTTAAATATCAATTGTTTTATATGTTAAAAAGAACACAATAAAGGTGTAAAGGTCATAAGGACATAAGGTCATAAGTGATAGGAATAGAATTATAGACAATAGACAATAGGTGCAGGAGTAGGCCATTTGGCCCTTCGAGCCAGCACTGCCATTCAATGTGATCATGGCTGATCATCCCCAATCAGTACCCCGTTCCTGCCTTCCTCCCATGTCCTCTGACTCGGCTATCTTTAAGAGCCCTATCTAGCTCTCTCTTGAAAGTATCCAGCGAACTGGCCTCCACCACCTTCTGAGGCAGAGAATTCCACAGACTCACCACTCTCTGTGAGAAAATGTGTTTCCTCGTCTCCGTTCTAAATGGCTTACCCCTTATTCTAAAATTGCAGCCCCTGGTTCTGGACTCCCTCAACATCGGGAACACGTTTACTGCCTCTAGCGTGTCCAGACCCTTTTAACAATCTTATATGTTTCAATACGATCCCCTCTCATCCTTCTAAATTCCAGAGTGTGCAAGCCCAGCCGCTCCATTCTCTCAGCATATGACAGTCCCGCTATCCCGAGAATTAACCTTGTAAACCTACGCTGAACTCCCTCAATAGCAAGAATGTCCTTCCTCACATTAGGGGACCAAAACTGCACACAATACTCCAGGACATTGGGCCCATCAAGTCTACTCCGCCATTCAATCATGTCTGATCTATCTCTCCCTCCTAACCCCATTCTCCTGCCTTCTCCCCATAACCCCTGACACCCGTACTATCTAGCTCTGCCTTAAAAAATATCTGTCTGTCTGTCTGTCTGTCTGTCTGTCTGTCTGTCTGTCTATCTATCTATAACTAAATCTTGTTATCTTCCAGTTTGGCAGTCTTTCTATTTGCTTAAAAACGGTTCATGATAGTGCTACGATTTTTCCCTGGTTCACTCACCAAGTTTCATGCCGATCGGTTGAATATCGTAAAAGTTAGCGAGGTTTAAAAATCTTTAAAACCGCGCTGAGCAGATTGATCTCTTCTCCTGCCAGTCAGCGCCGCGCGGATTAGTCTCTTCCACTGTCACTTCCCGGGACGGTCCGTCCCCTCCTGAGCCATCGCGTCTTTACTGGAACTGAGGGTGGCCGGCGGAGGTTTCCAACCGGACCTTCGGAGGGACCCGAAGCAGCCCAGACCAGCCCCAAGCAGCAGCCCCGCCCTAAGCAGCAGCCCAGAGTCGGAGACCCAGCCCAGCCTGGAGTCAGAGATGTCGGCAAACAGAAAGCAGAGACTCTGATCCCGGCGGAGAACGACCAGTGACCAGTGGCCCGCTGCGAGTCCCCATGCCAATTCAATTCCCTGAAGGTGGAATCGCAGTTCCCTGAAGGTGGAATCGCATGTAGATAGGGTGGTAAAGAAAGCCTTTGGTGTGCTGGCCTTTATAAATCAGAGCATTGAATATAGGAGTAGGGAAGTAATGTTAAAATTGTACAAGGCATTGGTAAGACCAATTCTGGAGTATGGTGTACAATTTTGGTCGCCTAGTTATAGGAAGGATGTCAACAAAATAGAGAGAGTACAGAGGAGATTTACTAGAATGTTGCCAGGGTTCCAGCAACTATGTTACAGAGAAAGGTTGAACAAGTTAGGTCTTTATTCTTTGGAGCGCAGAAGGTTAAGGGGGGACTTGATTGAGGTCTTTAAAAATGATGAAAGGGATAGACAGAGTTGACGTGGATACGTTTTTCCCATTGAGGGTAGGGAAGATTCAAACAAGAGGGCATGACATGAGAATTAAGGGACAACGTGAGGGGGAACTTCTTTACTCAGAGGGTGGTGGCTGTGTGGAATGAGCTTCCAGCAGAAGTGGTGGAGGCAGGATCGATTTTAACATTTAAGAGTAAAGTGGATAGGTATATGGACGTGAAGGGAATGGAGGGGTATGGTCTGAGTGCAGGTAGATGGGACTAGGGGAAAACAAATGGTCGGCACGGACTGGAAGGGCCGAGAGGGCCTGTTTCCGTGCTGTAATTGTTATATGGTTATATGGTTATATGGTTAATTCCATCCACAACCCCTCTGGTCCCCCTCGCCCCCCCCCCCCCCCCCCCCCTACCTCCTCCCCCCCCTTTCCCCATGACACTTCCTTGTCTTTTCTCCGAACTCACTCCTCCCCCGCCCCACACACCCCTCTCCCCCAACAACACCCCCCTACCCATACACCCCTCCAATCCACAAGCGCCCCCTGCCCACACTCACACGCACACATCCCCCCACTCACACACACCACCCGCCCACACCCAGGCCCCCCGCCCACACACACACCCCCACACACCCTGCCGCCCACACACCGCCCCGCCCACACACCGCCCCGTCCCCCACAAACCCCTCCTCCCCCACAACCCCTCTCTCCCCACAAACCCCTGTCCTCAGAACCCCCACAACCCTCCCCACCCCCACACACTCCTCCCCCCTCTCACACACCCCTCCCGCCCACACACACCCCACCCGCCCACACACACACCCTCCCCCACACACACCCCCCACATCTCTCTTCACACGCCTCCAAAACCCCTCCTGCCGAAATACACACCTCCCCCCACACACACCTCCCGCTATATCACCCTCTCCGCCTCTCCTACACCACCCCGTCTAAACACACCCCTCCTCCTCTCCCACCCCACACCCCCTCCCGTCACACACCCCACTTCCCTCCCCCCCTCCTTTCCCACACATGAAGAGGAGGGGGAGGGAGTGCTCGGAGATGAGGGGAAATGTGCCGCGCCTGCGCAGTTAGGGGCTATGGGTGAGTGGTGGAATATTGCGTTAGGGAATGGGTTGCGTTGGGGGATCAGGCCTCCCGTCACACTTAGTCTAGTAGATAGTAAAGGTAAAATATAGGAAATATATAAATGAATCAGACAGTACGCTATGGACTAAAAGACTCAGCATACTGCCTTATTTGCGCATAAACGGTTCACGATAGCGCTATGATTTTTGCCAGTTCACTCACTGTTCGCCTGTGCTGCAATTCCACCAAGTTTTGTTCCGATCGGTTGATTGTCGTAAAGGTTAGCGAGGTTAAAAGTCATAAAAACCGCGCGTGCGCAGATCGATCTCTTCTCCTGCCAGTCAGCGCCGCACAGATCAGTCTCTTCCCCAGTCATTTCGCAGGATGGTCAGCCCCTTCCTGCACCATCGCGTCTATACTGGAGCTGAGGAAAGCCGGTGGAGGTTTCCAACCTGACTTTCGGAGGGACCCCAAGCAGCCCTGCCCCAAGCAGCAGCCCAGCGCCAAGCTGCAGCCCAGTCCAGCCCAGCCCAGCCCAGCCCAGCCCAGAGTGGGAGACCCAGCCCAGCCCAGAGTCGGAGACCCAGCCCAGCCCAGAGTCGGAGATGTCGCCAAATGGAAAATGGAGACTCTGATCCCAGCGGAGGAGAACGACCAGCGCCCGCTGTGAGTCCCCATCGCACCTCCAATTCCAGCCACTACCCCTCTGGTCCCCATCGCTGGTTCCTCCCCCTCCCCCGTGATGCCCCCCTCTCCCCCATGGCTCTTCCCCCGTCTTTTCTCTGAGCTCACTCCCCCCTCCACACACCCTCCCCCCCCACACAAGCTCCCCCCTCCACACACCCCTCCCCCCCACAAGCCGCCAACCCACACAATCCCCCTACACAACGCATTCCCCCACCCACACACCACCCCTCCCACACACACCCCCCACACACCCCCTCCCCCCACTCCCCGCCGCCCACACACCCCCTTTCCCCCCACCCCCACCCCCACCCCTGCCCCCACAACCCCACCTCCCACGCACCTCTCTCCCCCCACACAACCCCCCCACACCTGCCCCACACTGGGTTGTAAGCAAAAACAAAGAATTTCACTATACCTTGGTACATATGACAATTAAGTATAATTGAATCATTGAACAATAGTTTTACCAAAATGGCATTGTTCAATGTATGTGTTCAAGTCGCACACACAATTGAACAATCAAAACACGTGGTCCTCGATGTTAGAAGACATATTTCATTCTGTGCTGTTCTTAATAATAACATGATTGTAAAACAAGGTTGCCCTCGGATCCTATTAGTCTGCAGGTTATTGCAAGTTTTCACACCCAAATCTGTCCAAGTACCAACTCTCTTCATTCTCAATCAGTTGTAATTTGTTGGACTGTTTGGCCAGCATCTAATAACGGGTGATCAGAATTTTTCTCTATTTATAATGAAGATAAACGATTACCTTCTGACTCCACAACAATCTTTGTTTTCTGGCAAGGACTCCACTAATCTTCCTGCTAATTGGCTGAGAGTAAACAAGACTCCCTGCACTTTCAATTGCCGTTGCTCAACGCTGCTGCTGCTGAACTACACTTAATTTTTACTTGAAGTCTTTATTATCTAGGGCACTTATGAATGGCGTATCTTGTTCTATACTTCGTACATTTATAACAAATATTTTCACCTTCATTCTTCAAATCCCTACTTGCCCCTTGCTTTCTGTGGAACGTCCTCTAACTCCTCAATCAGCCAGAAGATATCTCCATAGCTCCATTTCTGCCTCATTGATCATTGTTAAATCTAAGTGCTCAAGCACTCCATGATTTACGTTGCAAATACTTCCTCTTCAATCATTTACACCTCTCATTCCTTCTTTAAAAATCTCCTTAAAACCTAGGTCTGTGCCAAGTTTTATGTCATCGGATCTATTGCGTGGAGCAAGGTTATATATTGTCGTACAACACATGAACGAGCCCACTGAGCCTGCATCAATCATCAAGTAACCGTTTACGCTGGTACCCCTTTTTTATTCTCCCCAGATTCCTTTCAAAATTATGGGAGGCATAGATAAAATAGACAGTCAGAACCAATGTCCCCTGGGGGGAAATGTCAGGGACACACCAAGGTGAGAGGGACAGAGTTTAAAGGGGATGTATGGGGCAAGTTCTTTTCTTTACACAGAGAGTCGTGGGTTCCTGGATTGCAATGCCAGGTGGTTGAGGTAGACACCACAACAGCATTTAAAAAGTGTTTCGTCTGAAGAAGGGTCTCGACCCAAAACATCACCCATTTCTTCGCTCCAGAGATGCCGCTGAGTTACTCCAGCATTCCGTATCCATCCTTTAGATAGGCACATGGATACGCAGGGAAGGGAGGGACATGGATCATGTGCAGGCAGAGATTTGTTTAACCTGACATCACTTTCAGCACAGGTATTGTGGGCAGAAGAGCTTGTTCCTGTGCTGTACTGTTCTACTGCATATTCTATGATCTAACTCTCTACAGACTATACCATTTACTTAATTTATGGCAATTTAAGCCAATTAACATCACATCTTTGCGAACCCAAAGGACTTCACAACATTTCTGCTGCTTAAAAAAAAACCCACATAAATGAAAATGTATTATTGAGATTCGCCCTCTGCTTGCCATTAGTTCCATGTAGTTCAGATTCCAGTCATGGCGGCACCTCTGTGCTGCTGCTGTATAAACCAAACATCCTGGCTAAATTATCATTCTGTCTCATCGTCCACAATTAATGGTCGATTACACCTTTAAATTATAAGAGACTGAAAAACATTTCGCAGAATTTTCTAATGGAACTTAAAATGGTGATAAAACTCAATTAGAGCCACTTGACATTTCAAGTCATGCAGTGTTGCAACAATCATCAAAAAAGGGCAGACTGATGATAAACACGGCAAGAATTGCAATTCCAAGCTTCATCAGCGAGCCTCCAGGAAAACCAGTGGCCCTCGAAATGTTTCTCAAAACACTGATGAAATTTGTGCTCCATCTATGGTATATTAGGCTGGTTCAGATAGTCAGGGCTGCTGGTTGTGTCGATAGATTCCATTGACAAGGATGCCTAAAAGTCACTTTTTTGTTCAAGTATTGTTCGGGAAATGTCAGCCTGTAAAAATGTCAGTGTGGTAAACTTCCAAGAAGGGGCAAAATATTCCTGGGCGTTGGCAGATAATGAAGACATTATGAAGGATCTTCATCTTCTTCTTGGCACTGTTCCCAGGAGACACTTCAAATATTCCCTTTAATATTGATATGCCTTAAAAGGGCACAAATCAGTGAGACCTTAGCAAACCCAAATCTGTGCTTGGTTGCATCCCACTGGTGCACTGTGGATGGCTCGATTGTAATCATGTATTGTCTTTCCACTGACTGGTTAGCACGCAACAAAGCTTCAAAGGTTTAAAAAGTTTCAAAGGTTTCAAAGGTCTTTTATTGTGACGTGTACCAATTAAGGTACAGTGATATTCGTATTACCATACAGCCATACTAAAAAAGCGCAACAAGACACAAATAAAAGTTAACATAAACATCCACCACAGCAGATTTCTCACTGTGATGGAAGGCAATAAAGTCTAATTTTTTCCCCTATTTATTCTCCCTTGGTCGAGGCAGTCGAACCATCCGCAGTCGGGCCGATCGATGCTTCCGCAGCTGCCGGTCAACGCTCCCGCGTTGGGGTGATCGTAGCTCCCGTGTCGGAGTGGTCGAAGCTCCTGCGGCTTGGAGCTCCCAGAGTCGGTCTCTAACCAGCGACTGCGAGCTCCACAATGTTAAAGTCCGCAGGCTCCCACGGTTGGAGCTCCGAGGTCAATCCCTGGCGAAGGGATCTCCAGCTCCGAGATGTTAAAGTCCGCAGGCTCCCACAGTTGGAGCTCCTGAAGTCGGTCCCCAGCAGGGGCCGCCAACTCCACGATGTTAGGTCACAGTGCGGAAGGAGATGCAATATGGAAAAAAATTGCATCTCCCTCGAGGTAAGGGATTAAAAAAAGGTTTCCCCCCCCCCCCTCATAAAACAAACTAAAGAACACTAAAACATACATTTAACACATACTATAAAACAACAGAGAAGGAAAGGACAGACAGACTGTTGGTGAGGCAGCCATTGCTGGCACCACCCGGTGTTGCAAATTCACAGTACCTAGGTACACGTGACAATAAACTAAACTAACTGGGTATATTTTGTAGGAAATATAATAGAAATTAATGGATTATTAAAATCTTGTTCAGGTAGCGACTAATATGATGCTCTTCTAATTTTTACATCACAAATCTCTCTCTATCATCCAGCTATAACTTTGCTAAAGGGTTTGCCGAAACCACAGTTTCTGGGTGATTCCAGGCTCCGACAATCTGCTAGGATCTTATGAGGAAGTTCTCGTATCACATCCAAATGCTTGTTGCCATGCAAAATCCTGAAGTGGAAATAATAACTGGTCATCAAATGCGAGACTACAATCGAGCCATCCACAGTGCACTAGTGGGATACAACCAAACGTGGGGTCTGGGTTTGTTGCTCAGTCTCACTGATTTGTGCTCTTTTAAGGCATGATGTGAAGATTTGGTCTTAATCTCACTCAACATCTACACAAACGTGCAGAGATGTGCATTCATAGCTTTAACATTGTCTAGATTGGATTGTTGTCACATATACCAGGATACAATCAAATTTCTTATTTACATGAAGCTCATAGCAGCTTAATCTACGTTGGCAATAAGAAATGTGTTATTTTTATTCCTAGCTCAGAAGCCAATTGTATCACCTTAACGGATGGCACAGTTGGAGTTAATTAAATCAGCAAAAAACGGGGGGAATTAAGACTATATTGGCAGTTCCACAGCAGGCAGAGTATATATCCACAGAACCTCCATCGTGAGACTAAATTGCAGAGGAACCACCCTGAGATGTGGCAAACCTAACACCTAATATTTCATAGAACAGCGAAAAACCTGTAACAAAATGCAAGCAAATAAGTGAGGTAATATTATTATGTGTGGTGGTGGAGGAGTTATGAGCAAAATCAGACAGCAAAAACATAAAAATTGAGCTGTTTTGTTTGAGTTATCTTTTTTCTTCAGATTTTACAAATCATTTCTCGAAGCATGGAAGCAATAGCTCAGCATATTCACAAACCTCAATGGAAAAAAAACTTGTTCACTCCTAACTTTTCTCTCCGTATTTTAATTCCACAATAATTTGTCATTTGATCAAAAAGAAAGGCTACAGACAATAGTCAGCTGCTCTAACCAAATAACAGCATGGAACAGAACGTCAACTGTTAACGATGCCACTGGTGTTTGGACTCTGGGTATTGTTATCTTACCATCAATTTGGACTTGTTTGCAGATGGAAAATAATGAATTGATTATACTTTATTTTGATTTGAGAGACTTTTGGATGGGTCCACGGATATGCAGGAAACAGACATATATGGATTACGTGCAGGCAGATAAAAGTTGGTCTTAGCATCACATTTGGCACATACATTGTGGGCTGAAGGGCCTGTTCCTGTGCTGTACTGGCCTATATTCTACCTTGCGCTCGATCTCCTGGAGATAGTCTGTGGGCTTCAGGCACTATAGCGTTAATTGCCTCTCGCACTTTGTGCGCCCGCTCTACTAGCACGGCATTTACTAGACAACCCAGCAGTTGCGGGAAAATTGCTTAAACTTAGATATTCGCCCATGCTTTGCAGTGTGTACATGTTACCATTGTACAACATTATTTTCCCAGAAAATGATGGATGGTAATTTGTTGCACATGGAATAGATTTCCTCAGGAATATTTTTTTAAAGAAATAATATCCCTGTTTGGTAAGTCCATTAAGCTGTAAACATTTAAATTGACCCCTCCGTGCGAATCCCTAGTTAACAGCAAAATGTATTATTCTTTATTCTTTCCTTCCTCATTTTGCACTAATGTTTGTTTCGAAATCCTCAAAGCAGCTGTAAACATTGATTTCCTGAGGTATACTAGCTGGTACTACATGTTAATGACATAAAAAGGACTCTGGTCCTCATTTTGTTTAGTAAAACTATCTCCTGAGATTAATATTGCAATCTGCTAGATTAATCTTGGCTCAGATTCTGATAAGACAATTCATGGCACCGGGGCTCATGTTGTCGACCTCCCCGTGGTGACCTCAGTCAGGCGAATGACAACAAACAGAGACAGCAGCAGCACCGCAGCTTGGCGCCAACCCGGAGCATGCGCCCTTTATGGGCGGGCACCTACACCAAAACACTCTCACTCCAAAACCACTACTTCACAACTTTTGAATAGCAAGGAAAGATGTACATATAAGTCTATTTATAATGAGCTTAATTTCAGTGATCCTTCTGCACTATTTTTGGCCAGAAACCAAGAGTTCATGGTCCACTCTATGTTGATGCACTGTTCTCATCTTCTATTCAATGACCCATCATTTGGATGTGTAACTTACTGCCATACGCCTCAAAGACTTCATCTCAACTTAATTTGCTCAGTATCAGTGGAAGAATTTATTTCTAAATTTCACGTATTATGTTTGTTTAGTACGCAGCAGTCTTTGGCCTCACATCCAGTCTTGAACTCATAATATCAACTGAAGCTCCACTGCATTTCCCAGAGTGTTCAGCCCTGTAAAAGTTGCAACTTCAGATGTGGTGATAGGTTCCTGTTCAGATGACCTTTAAAGATCCCATGGCACCATGTGAAGTGTATGGTCTTTGTATTATGGACTACACTATTCTCTCAAGTAACATCAAAAAGATGTTTTAGTCACTCACGACTTATGGCGAGTAGCCACTTTCTTTGTTCCTCTAAAATATACCAGTAATGTTCTGAATAAAATATAATGCAGCTATTTATTTTTCTGTAGGTTACAATAATTATGCATCTTGTGACACATAGATAAATACTGAAGAAATATTCAGCAAATACATTCTATAAATCTTTTGAAATTGATGCTTTAATTTTAAATACCATTGGAAATTCTTTTGACAAAACTAATTTTGTTGAATTAGATTTATTAAATCATGAACACAAGAAGCTGCAATCTGTCCAAAATACCATATTTTAGACCTTATTAAAGCAATGTGCCCGGTGTCGCAAACTGTTCCTGAAATAATAAAATTCTATGTTTTCACAAAATGGATCATTTAAAAATAATTTTAATGCAATCATGACCAGAAAGTTTCTGGAGTGGCTCTGCTTTTCCCTGTCATCTTCCACCAATGTCCTTCATTTGGGAGGAAGGAAGTTAATGGGTCTGTCTGGTCCACTCAGCATTGATCTAAATGATTTTCAATATGATAATGTGGACTCTATGCCAACCAGCGCACTAAGATGGTTCACCTTCCTGTTTTCCTCTTAAGAACGGAAACTGACAAGAAACAAACTACACATCAGCCTCAAACAGGGGCACCATTATGCATGATAAGCACAGGTAATGCAATACTTTCTTGGCACTAAGATTGTCATCTACAGCAACTGAGGAAGCGACTGATGCAAAAGCAAATGATTTCTGCACTTTCCTTAGGCATCAACTTTCACTGATGGAGCTGCACTCGAATAAATGGTAATTTGCAAAGCAGATAATGCAGCCTTTGAAGTTTTTTGACAAAGCATTGATTTTGCTCGAAGTCCACAACATTGATGTGCGCATAATATATTTGTATTTATCGCCTGCTTCAAGTGTGCAGAATATGGCACCTTTGTTTCTGGGCCCCAGCCTGCATCGTCTAAACCCTAGAAAATTCAATGACCTGCATTTCAAAAGGCCCCCCAAATTCAGGTTTTTTCCCCATGCTTTGTGAACCTAATGCTAGTCTTGAAATTGCCAGAACCTTTTCATTTGCCCCTCCATGACTTCAGAACAGAAGAAGGCACCTCCATCTCCACAGTGTGGAGGAAATCCACTGAGAGGGACAAGTAAGTAGGTCATTTAGTTTATTCAAATCATGTATTTTTTAACTGTTCTTATTCATAGAGTCATAGAGTCTTAGATTAATACAGTGTGGAAACAGGCCCTTCAGCCCAACTCACCCACACTGGCCAACAATGTCCCAGCTACCCTAATCCCACTTGTCTGCGCTTGGTCCATAACCCTCCAAACCTGTCCTATCCATGTACCTGTCCAACTGTTTCTTAATTGATGGGATAATCCCAGCCTCAACTATGTCCTCTGGCTGCTTGTTCCATACACCCACCAACCTCTGTGTGAAAAAGTTCCCTCTCGGATTCTTATTAAATGTTTTACCCTTCACCTTGAGCCTATGTCCTCTGGTCCTTGATTTCCCTACTCTGGGTAAAAGACTCTGTGCATCTACCGGATCTATTCCTCTCATTATTTGGTATACCTCTGTAAGATCTTCCCTCATTCTCCTATGTTCCATGGAATAGAGACCCAGCCTACTCAACCTCTCCTCACACCCTCTAGTCCTTTTTAAAATTAAAAACTCCATATGTTTTATTAATTTTTAAATATTTTTTGAATGTTTCTGATTTTCACAGATTGGCAGAAACAAAAATTCTGAAAAATGGACAGGAAAGGTTGGAGGGATATGGGCCAAACATGGGCATGTGGGACTAGTATAAATGGGCCATCTTGATCGGAGTGGGCAAGTTTGGCTGAAGGGCCTGTTTCTGCCTATATGACTCTAGGACTCTATGATAGCTTTACTAACTGTTGAAGCCATTGGCAGGGCCACTGGTTATAAAACATTTTTCAGCTGTAGGCAATTTTCTTGGCTGCCCCTCTTTAGTGAAGGTGTTTCCATCAAGAATCAGGCCAATAATGCAGGAAGCTGAAAACTTGAAGAATGGACATAGCATATAAACCAGCAAAGAGCAGGCCAGGTCACCACTGATGGGGAAACACCAGGCATGTTAGGAGAGCAAGCATTCTGCAAATTCAAAGACACCAGAGGCCAATGGGATGAGACAGGACAGCACAAAACAGAAAAGGACAAGAAACATTTCTGAGTTAGAATATTCCCATCACAATCTTGAGGGCCTGATGAATCCAGCAAGCAGAATGACAAACTTACCGCATGGTGTAGATGTTTATATCATGATATTATTCAACATCAAGAAGCTAGTCAACATTTCCATTTTATTCCTTACCAGTGTCAACTTAGTCACTGCTTCTTGAATTGGTAGCACTTGAGATCTGAGATGGCAATGACATTCCAGAAGCATAGAATAATAATTATAAAGGCCATTCCACCCACCCTGTCTACAGTTGCTCATTTCAAGATCAATTGGCTTAAGCCCACTCCAGTGCTTTCTATGTCCAAACAATCCCTTGTGTTTCAAGAAGTTATTCAATTCCTGTTGAAGACTGTAATAACCACCCTTTCAGACATTACACTGTAAACTCTAAATATACATTGCATAAAAAATTGTTTTCAAATTTTGTGTCTCTCTCTTATGCCAGCCAAATTAAATTGGTGCATTCTTGTAACCAACTCTTAGCCATTGCAATTTATTTTCATTTATCTAATCTAAACCATTCAACGTTTAAAATATGTTTATCAATCCCCTCTTGGACTCGTCTATGCCAAGAAGAATAATTCCATCTTCTCAAATATTCTCAAGTAGCTGTATACTCTTATGCTTGGAACAATTCCAGTACATCTCTTCATAAAAGCTTTGATGTCTTTCCTGAATTACTGTGGTTCAGAGATACTCAAGTGAGGGGTGGGAGTTTTACATCTTTAGAACAATGTCATGTTTTCTTCACCCTGTGGAGTATAAACTTGCCCACTGTTGCTTCTTCACAGCAACTGTGCAAAGCATCTGCTTCTGTGATTGAGCCCTTTTGGAGTTAGTGGAACCACATTTTGGAAACATAGAGACTAAAAAAAAATAGAAAACAGGTGCAGGATTAAGCCATTCAGCCCTTCAAGCCAGCACCACCATTCAATATGATCATGGCTGATCATCTAAAATCAGTACCACATTCTTGCTTTTTCCCTATATCTCGTGATTCCATTAGCCCTAAGAGCTAAATCTAACTCTCTCTTGAAAACATCCAGTGAATTGGTCTCCACTGCCTTCTGTGGCAGAGAATTCCACAGATTCATAACTCTCTGAGTGAAAATGTTTTTCCACATCTCAGTCCTAAATGGCCTACCCCTTATTCTTAAACTGTGATCCCTGGTTCTGGACTCCCCCAACATCGGGAACATTTTTCCTGCATCTAGCCGGTCCATATATGTTTTTATAAGATCTCCTCTCATCCTTCTAAATTCCAGTGAATACAAGCCCAGCCAGCCCATCCTTTCATCATATGTCAGTCCTGCCTTCCCGTGAATTAACCAGGTGAATCTACGCTGCACTACCTCAATAGCAATAATGTCCTTCCTCAAATTAGGAGACCAAAATTGCACACAATACTCCAGGTGCGGTCACACCAGGGCCCTGTACAAGTTGCTCCTAAACTCAAATCCTCCTCTTGTACAGGACCTCCTTGCTCCTAAACTCAAATCCTCTCGCAATGGAGGCCAACATGCCATTAGCTTTCTTCACTACATGCTTCACCTGCATGCTTACTTTCAGTGGCTGATGTACAAGCACACCCAGGTCTTGTTCCACCTCCCCTTTTCCTAAAATGACACCATTCAGATAATAATCTGCATTCCTGTTCTTGCCACCAAAGTGGATAACCTCACATTATCCACATTATACTGCGTCTGCCAGTACACTCCACTGCTGCTACTGGTCATGTATATTAAGCATGAGTAACTGTGATTGAATTTTGTATGCTGTCTCTGCTTTGTTAACCCATCTTGCCCTTTTTTCAGAGATTTGTGAGCGAACACTCACAGGTGCCTCTGTCCTTGCATCCCCTTTGAAACTGTGCTTTTTAATTTGAAGTATCTGATCCATTTTGCTTTTACCCACTTCTGCTATGTCCCTGCCTATTCCATTAGTCTATCAATACCTTAGGATGCATACTGTACATGTCTCTTTATTTATCATAAAATTAAACTAACCTGTTATTTTGCATCATCATCAAGTTTTGAAGCAGTGTTCTCTATTCCTAATGTGTATGTAATTAATATACATCATAAACAGCATCGGACTTAATAATGGTGATCTTCAATGATGACCTCTTCAAGTCTGACAAAGAGATATTTATGATATGTCTATTTGAACATTTATAAGCACATTAACCCCGCATCCTCTCCATATGAAACAATGTTGCTTTGACCTTCTATTCTTAATTCATAATTGTGTGTAATGTCCTTTATCCTCTTGTTTCACACTGTGTCCTCCAAAAGTCATTAATGGATCATTGATTGTTGGGAGGTATGTACTCCGAGAGATCTAACCATTCATTTTGCTTGGTTAAAACTTGTATTTCAGTCAACTTGTATTTCAGTCAACAATTACTTAACAAACTGGACACAAATGCACACTGGTGCAGCTAGGAAGGCCACAGGGAACCCTGAGTTCAGATGCTGTCTCTAAGGGGTTTATGCATTCTTCATGTGACCAACCAGATTTCCTCCATGTGCTGAGTTTCTTCCTACATCCCTAAAATGGGCAGGTGGCTAGACTAATCGTCCACTGTACCTTGTCCTTACTATCTAGGTGAGTGACAGAATCTGGGGGGGGGGGGGGGGGGGGGGGGGGTGGGGGGGGGGGGGGGGGGGGAGGGGATATGAGGGGGAGAAATTAACAGAATAAAATGGAATTCATGTAAATGGATGATTGGTAGTAAGTGGGGACTTAGTGAGCTGAAGGACCTTTGTGTGCACGATAACAAAATAACGCACTAAGATCCAGAAATGAGAAAGAGCCACAAAGTTGGCTTCCAACCTGGAAGAGTGAGTACGAGAGAATATTAGCGGAACTATTATACAGGAACGAGATGTTATATTTCCTCCTCTAAAATTACCATAATTTAAGGTTAAGTCGTTACCTTAGTTGAGGTAGATTGTGATCAGCCCATATGTCAGGGAATATGGATAAGGAGGGGAAATTTTGCAATGTGTAGATCAGCCATAATCTACTTTAATGGCTTGGTTTCTTTTTATTCCTGTTTAGTGGGAATACAAATACTGCAGCATAAAAGTGATTATCTTTTTGAGCAATAGAGGTGGTAACATGGCAATTATTTCAGTGTCAATGGACTGTTATAATGGGAGAGGGAGCCCTTCTCTTTTCTGGTGGATAAAATGACCCTCTGAACCAAGATATTGGTGATCTTCTGAACAAAATATATAGCCGTAAAAAAATTACAGCCTGTATTTTTGGTTAGAGATTCCGTAAAACTCCAAAGTCTACAACTTACTACTGGTATAAGACTATATACTCCAAGTGCATCGGAAGAAAGTATTTTAAAGGAAGCAGGCAGTCCAAGAACTATCAATTGTTTCCTTCGTTAGTATGGCTTAATTTTACAGCTGACTGCAGTCCAGTGTCTTTGTTGGAGGTAAAGCGCAGAAGAGTTGTTAATAATTTGACAACATCACAACCTGTCAACCAGCATGACAATGAAGCAAAATTAGGACAGGGGAATATGACTCAATCTCACCTCCCACTTGTTCACAAGCTCACCAGCATCACTACGAGATAGAGCTATGCAGAAATCAAATAGCATCCCGCTGTGAGGGAGACATCATCACATCAAGAGTCAAAAGTGTTTATTTGTCATATGCTCTGAATATGAACTGAACAATTAAATTCTTACTTGCTGCAGCTTTATCGGCACATTAGATGCGTACAACAGCAATAAATGCACAATATATTATTTGATATTCTATGTAAACTATAACATGATGGCACAAAAAAGGTTGGGTGAGGTAGGGTTGTGGGTAGGGTGGCTCAGGGTGGTCATGAACCTGATAGTTGATGGGAAGAAGCTGTAATTGAACATGCAGGTAATGGTTCTCAGGATCCTGTACGGGGTGGAAGATTGCAACCTTCACGTGGGCCGCCCTGTTTCGACTAATGCAATCAACTCGACGTGCACAAACGGAAGATCAAATAGAACAAGTTGTCCAACAACTTTAGGCTGTGCACGCCACACGAAAGAAGAAGGATCCTGTACTTTCTTCCCATTGGTAGCAGTGAGAAGAGAGCATAGTCTGAGTCTTTGATGATATTAATATTGGCAGTATCATGTCTCGCAGAGGAAAAGGAGGCAAAGGGCTTAGTTCAGTTGGTGCCAAGTGGCGCAGTAAAGTGCAACATGATAACATCCAGGGCATCGTCGAACCAGCCATCAATCTCCTGCCTCTGTGTGGTGGGGTCAGGCAGATCTTGGGTCTGATCTGCAAGGAGTTCCAAGGGGGGGCTGAAAGATTTCCCGGGGAATGTGATCACTACACTGAGCACACCAAACGTAAGATGGCCATTGCCATGGATGTGGTGCACACTCTGGCATGCCGGGGCTGTACTCTCCATGGGTTTAGTGGCTGTAGAACTTCACCCTTTCACCCGAGCACAGAACATGATACATGAAGGTTGGCCGAAGGTTTATCTTGCCTGTCACGACCCAAGAAAATATTGATAGAAACGTAGGAGAACGAGGTCCATTTCCCAGCCCCAGGAGATGTAAAATAAAATGAGGTTTGAAAGCACCTTGGGGCTGAAATATAATAGCTGATGGATTTCAATTCCCTTGCACTACAGCAGAGAGTGCAAAATGATCATGTGATTCACTGTCATCTTTCTTGTGCTATTGCCCAAGACCAGATCTCACACAGGGGCATTACAACTCATTCAGCTTGCTTGGGTTAAAACTAGGATGGAGGTTTGAAAAACATTAAGGAGAAAATAAACCACAAATCCAGGTGTAGTGGCGCAGCAGTAGAGTTGCTGCCTGACAGCACCAGAGTCCCGGGTTCGACCCTGACTATGGGTACCGTATGCACGGAGTTTGTACGTTCTGCCGGTGACTGCATGGGTTTTCTCCGGGTGCTCCAATTTCCTACCACACTCCAAAGACATACAGGTTTGTAGGTTTATTGGCTTCTGTATATTGTCCCTAGTGTGTAGGATAGTGTTAGTGTACCGGGTGATCATTGGCCAGCATGGACTCGGTGGGCCGAAGGGCCTGTTTCCACACTGCATCTCTAAAGTCTAAAATAAAATCTAAAGTAAAGCATTTGTTTGAGGGAATTCATTAAGAAATGATCAGTCTGCATATATGTCAGTCCTCTATCCCACCAGGCAATCTGCTTACACAAGGTAAGGCTCAGATAAGAAAGTAAATTAACTTGAAATTAACAAGAAATTAAGCCAACTCGAAAATAAGGAACTCAAGCTACCAAAAGGTGGAATGTGGCTTGCCTGTGACTTCACCGGGCTCTTAAAAACTCTTGGAAATGACCTAGTAAACTATTCAAATATACAAAACCATTATGTTAAAAATCTGAAACGGGAGGGACCATTGTCATTTAGGCATCAAATTCAGACAGAGTCAGACACTTACCGCCCAACCTTGCAAAATCTACCTCACAAACATCCGAGGACCAGTGTCCACATAGACACAAAATGCTGGAGTAACTCTGCAGGTCAGGCAGCATCTCTGGATCAAAGAAATGGTCTGATGAAGGGTCTCAACCATAAACATTACTTATTCCTTCTTTCCAAAGATGCTGCCTGACCCACTGAGTTACTCCAGCATTTTGTGTCTATCTTTGGTGTAAACCAGCATCTGCAGTTCCTTCCTCCACTTTGGGGGAGCTATCCCATAGAGCAGTGAAGCATCAAGCTAACACAATCACCCTCATAGAATCATTACTAGCAGTTACTATGTCAGTTTCATTCATCACAATTGCTGGGTACATCTTGTCCCACTATCAGGACATACACATCTGGAGGTGTGGCAGGATAGTATATTCCTACAAGGGATCTGTGCTGGGAATCCTCAATATTCACAAGTCTCAGTTCAATTCAATTTAGTTTAATGTCACGTGTGCTGAGGTACAGTGAAAAGCTTTTTGTTGCGTGCTATCCAGTCAGTAGAAAGACAATACATGATTACAATTGAGCTATTTACAGTGTACATACAGAGATTAAAGCCCTGTCCCACGGTACGAGTTCATTGCAAGAGCTCTCCCGAGTTTGCCCTGACTCGAACTCGGAGATTTACGGTAATGGCCACTCATCGGTAATCGGGGCTCTCTTGGACATTTTTCAACATGTTGAAAAATCTTCATGAGTCTTCCCGTGCTCACCTGCCGTTAGCGAGTCTTCCCGAGTCTTCCTGAGTACCTGCGTTAGCGTTACATGCCGCTAAGTGACATTCCTGTGATCATTCTCCGTGCTTACCACGAGTTTGATTTTTTTTAAACTCAGGAGAGCTCTTGGAATGAACTCGTACCATGGGACAGGGCTATTAAGAGTGTGTGGAATGATTGTAATATGAGTTTGTAGATCTGCTTCTGTGGCTAGCATGCAAATAGTCACCTGGGTTGGGCGCCATCTTGGAAGTAGGTCTGTCTCTAGGAAGACTCCATGCAAATATGGGCAATGAATCCTCCTTCTCATTATCACCCACCATATTCCCCCTCAGCTGATGAATCAGTGCTCCTCCACCTTGAACAACATTTGCAAGAGGTAGACAATAGGCGCAGGAGTAGGCCATGCAGCCCTTCGAGCCAGCACCACCACTTCACTGTGATCATGGCTGATCATCCACACTCGGTACCCTGTTCCTGCCTTTTCCCTACACCCCTGACTCCGCTATCTTAAAGAGCTCTATCCAACTCTCTCTTGAAAGCATACAAAGAATTGGCCTCCACTGCCTTCTGAGGCAGAGAATTCCACAGATTCACAACCCTCAGTGTGAAAACCTTTTTCCGTATCTCCGTCCTAAAACAGTGTGCTCCCCAAACATCGGGACTAGTCCACAATAAGATCCCCTGAGTATACAAGCATGAAATCCGGGAATTAACCTACGCTGGACCCTTAATTCCTACTAGGGCCCTCAACTGTTGGGGCTGCCATTCAAAAATTTTCTGTCAGATACCAAAGTGGATAATCTCACATTTATCCCATACGGATCTGCAAAAAGCAATCTTGGTGGAGTCATTATGAAAGGTACTGAAAGGTCAAACACCAAGATTGACTCAGTAGCAGCATTGTCGGCATCCAAATTGAAAATGGCACAGTTGCTATGCAGGGTTCTGTGGCTAGAAGTGACCAAACCAGCATAAGCAATAAACTAGGCTGTCCTTTGGTGGGATTCAGATTGTGAGGTGCCAATAACTATGTGAAGTTCTGGTCACCCCATTACAGAATGGATATGGGGGCTTTGGAGACAACATGTTCAGATATCTGTTTGAAATACAAGTTTATTTCAAATGGGAGTCCAACATTAATTATTTTTCAAGTATGAGGAAAAACGCAACCAATGCAATCGTTCCATCTCCATTCTATACAGCAAAGGTCCTTAAAGGCTAATACAGTAGACAAGCAGTGTGATGCTGAGTTCAATTTTTAACAAGCCTTGTCTCATGCGACCCCTGCCTTATGACTTCCAGTTTATTTTTTAAATGGACATAACTGGTTCAAATTCATGCACTTCTTGCGTATTTAAAATAATGATCCAATCGATCAAATCCCCCTTTAAACACAGCCTTGTAGCCTTTTTTTTACTGAGACGTTTTAATGGGGACGATTTGTAGGGCACTCCAGGCGTACGCAGGCTGAATCTCCAGGTAGTCTGAACGTATAAATTGTTTCCTCAAATACTACTGATCATTAAAATCATACTCCTTCGCGCAAAAGTCGCCCAGATTTTAAAAAAAAACTGCAAGCAGGTGTGAGTTAAATGTCAGCTTTATTTATTAATGCGGATTAAATACATTTAACATGGATTTTCAACACGCCTTTTAGGGTGTCTCGGTCACACTAACCATTGTGAAAAGTAAACAATACGTCGGATGCAACGCAGGACTAAAAGGAGCAACAGAGACGTGAACGACAATTGTATAATTGTATTCTCACGCAAAAATCATCTTGGACATTTTCCAGTTGCCACTTTAATCGACCGACTAATTTACTGCTACAGTATGTGTCAAACTATGGCGAGTCTTAAATGGAAGTGTGACTTCACTCTTCCCCTCCCTCTCTCTCCCCACGTATCCAACCTCTCTCCGCGCAGGGCTTAATCATCTCGTCTGTCATTTACACTCGACACTGCATCTTAGACAGTGCACTGCCTCCGCGCCGCACTAATGTTTCACCTCCTTCTCTCCTCCAACTCCTGTCACCAAATGCTGGAGCAAGAGGTAGAAACAAAGAACTGCAGATGCTGGTCAATGCACAGAAGGACACAAAGTGTTGGAGTAACTCGGCATCTCTGGAGAATGTGCATAGGTCGAGTCGAGCGACAGGCACGCGTTGCAAGCTCAAGTATCAATTTGCACCGATTACCACACACATGCTGGTGTTTCAATCCGTCCTATTTCATCGCAGTACATTAGAATGTGCACCGTTTATTGTCCCGTCTGTGAGAACTCCGATACCCCTCAAAGCTACTCTTAACCCAAGAGGCGAACCCTCGTGGGTTTGCGGGTGGCTCTTTAAAATGGCTTCGTTTTGGAGATAGGTATTTTATTTTTGTTTCGAAATGACAGAAATTATACTGCGTCACATCAAATGCAACAGCTTTGGATCAAAGTCAGTGGGCACCGTGCAGAGAGTGTGGCGGATCCCCCCCCCCCCATATCACGATTACAAAACTGGCGCTATGCCAGATACACAAAACACACGCTGCCGAAAACCATGTCCCAGAGGGAACACGGGCGTTCCTTCGGGAACTTGCTACAGGGATGGTACAACTTCACGCGTTCCGTGGACACACACACGGGATATTCCCAAGGTCATTTAAAACTAACATCGAACTACCTGTCTTCAACTTTATAGAATTAGTTGTTACAAACTATTTTTAAAAAATAAATATGATTGGGGATGTCAATCCACCGCATTAATGTTGAGCTAACACGCCGTGTCAGCTGTGGCGTTTGTCTCCTGGGGCGCGAAGGTTGAGAATTCAAGTCCCACCCTTGAGGCACGAGTATTAAAAATAGTCTTAAGAGTCCCGTCCACGTTCTCCAGAGATGCAGCCGGACCCGCTACGTTACCTCTGCACTTTGTGGCTTTGAAAAACCCCCAGCATCTGCTGTATCTATACAAAATATATTGTAGTATCGGGGGGGACTACCGAATTTTTGAACCAGGGCTCCGTTATAATAGCAACTATCCTTGCAATGAAACCTGTAAAAGTCTTTAGGATTTTACATTGTGTTGCAAAATGCAAAATTTACAAATGCTGCAAAACCACGTTTACTTTTGTCCCATAAAGCGGGTTGGTTGCTCCCAATATTTATCCCCAAACACATTTCCTGAAAAGGGTACTATTCACTGAAACAGACATTAACGGTTCTTTTACTGAAAAGCTGTGATGTTAATTGATTTTCCAGACAGACGGTGAATGAAGAGTGGGTGCGCCTTTAAGGCTTGATTTCGCCCGGAGTCTGTTAAGTCTAAATACATGGGAATGCTTCAAGCAAAGTAGTCGCAGGTCAATCAAGACGGAGATGCTCGCACATGCAAAGCGAGAGAGTTCCCTTAAAGGGATAGACACAAAATGCTGGAGCAACTCAGCGGGTCAGGCAGCAACCCCGGAGAGAAGGAATGGGTGACGTTTCGGGTCGAAACCCTTCTTCAGACTTAAAGGGATACTGTTCTCCCGAAAACAAATTCTGGTGCAAAGATTCAGCCTGCATGTTATATCACTTTAACGACCTGTCGGGTACTCTAAGAATGGCATGAAGTATAATACCGGGTCTTCGGTATATTCCAATATTCCGGTAAAGATAATCACGTAAAAAATGACCATCTATTTGAAAATTAATCTAAAAGATTATTATTTATTTGGTGGTTTTAACATTCCAACATTAGTTATTACCGCTGGGGAACGGTGAACGATACACGTTTGGTAGTCGCTCCCCACTGAATAGAGGATCCAACTGGAAAACAAAAACTTAGGGCTGCGAATGAAGACCTATGTATTGAATAATTGACACGATCACCAGCCAACTGCGTAGAATCGCATTGCATTTACACCACAGTACTCCACCAGCCGCCCTACAGTTCTATGCTAGAGGTTATGTCTATTTCAACTCGCGGTTTCACTGTGTCCTGTTTTTCTCCCCCACCCACATTCTTCCGTGTACTTATCTCGCTTTTCCTTAAATATGCACAGCGCTTTGTGAAACGCAGACGCCGCTACAAGGTTCCCCATGGTTGTGGAGGCGAGGCGGGGGGGAGAGGAGTGTTGCCCCTTTAAGGTGGGAGTCGAATAAGGCAGCCCTGCTCACTGCCGTGTGATTGACAGTGGAATCGTTACTGGGTGCCTCCTTCTGCAGTTCCTCGGCTTCCATCTCTCGCTCTCTCTCTCTCTCTTTCTATTAAGAGCTCAGCAACTTTAAAGAAGGGATGCAGGCTCGGGCGGACTAAAATGGCTCTCCATCGATGGATTTATCCTTTACTCCACTTCATCCTCGCCAACAATGCCGCCCGGAATTACCCAGCCAACGAGGGTAAGTTGGCCGTTGCATGGAGAGGAGAGGAGAGGAGAGGAGAGGAGAGGAGAGGGAGGGGGGAGAAAGTTAATGACAAGGACTTTCGCATTCTCTTCGATGAGCTGAAACGCAAACTCAGCCATAATTATCCGGGGAGAAAACTCTGCACGCTTAATATCTCGCAAGTAATTAGAAAACAAAAACGAGTCTGCGAAAAAACAGTGGCCCCCGTGTTGCTTTAAGCGACTTCTTCGTTTTGGTGGATAGATGCAAAGTGAATTATTAGGATAACCTGCATTGCTAGTAATTGGTTGGTAGAACTGAAAGTTTGGGAGAAACTGGTAAAAAAAATAACCTTGGGGATGGGGCAAGGAGGCAGGATGTCTGTGGGTCATTTCACTTGAGCGGAGCCATAATCAAATAATATTTACTCGCACCGTTCTGTGGCCATGGCTACAACTTAACAGCATCACCTGGGATCTTGTTAACGATTAGCCTTGTGCTCGGTGGCGACAGTGCGTTGAGAAGTGCATCATTGGGTAGATGTAGGTCAGTATACGGGGTTTACGTGTAGGCAGTCAACGCTGCAAGTTGTAATCAGTGGAAGTATTTTGTTAGATTGGAAGTATTTCGTGAGATTAGGCGGATGGATGTTGCACAGTCTGTCCCTGGGGAGATGCACCCACTTGCCTGACTGTACAACCATCCGGTCTGTGTGTTCTTGTCTCTTTTCTGCCAGCGAATCCGCACAAGTGTCGGCAGACCAAGGGTGGCAGTCCCCCCCAGGTTACAATCAATTCTGTGTCCTTAATTACGGAGTGTTAAACATTTTGATTATTTTCCTCTCTCCCTCTAAAAGCAACAGTGCCTCTTTGCATTCAATGTATAGAGCATATATTTTTTAAACATATCTTTTCATATTGAGACAAAAATGAACTTTTTAAATGTCAAACATTGTTAAGAAACGTGTTTTATTGAAGGTGCCCCCAAAGGACTGATAGGGAGAGGCCAGTTCTTGCGGCTGGGCAGTGTGGCCTGAAAACGACAGACCTCGTTAATCCCATGTTGGACAAATGGGAACAGATTTATCTCTAATACCGCTTTGGAAAACGTTCGCCTTTTCTTCCTTTCTTAATGTTCTCCAAATATCCATGTCTGAAGAAGGGTGTTTGCCGTATAAGCCAGACTCACCTTCTTGCCTAGTAGGTCAAGTGCGATGCAATCTCATCCTACTTCCACATTTGCAATAGGGGGCAGCAGATAGCATTTGTTAGTTTGAAGCCTTAAGTGATTCCTGATTCTGGATCATTTACCAAACACCAAGTCAGGGATGCTAAAACCATTTGTTGTGTCCATGATCCAATTAAATAGTGAACGGCAGCAAGGTATGGAGCCGGATTCTCTCTCTCTTCCCCCCCCCCCCCCCCCCACCTCACACACAATTCCTATTTCAGAAATGCTGGCTCTATTTGGTTCCTGAATGAAATCAATTGCTGCTCTACCTCTAAATCTTAGGGTGAACGATCCGGGTCAGTGATGTGCGAAAGTAGCCTGTGCTTGGCAGTTGTTACCCTTCACTGTGAATGGTACTTGGGAGCTGTTAGGTTCCAGTAAATCAGCCTTTTTCAGTGCCTGCTGACACATTGGGGATGCATCATTTCACAAGAACAGTGCCACTCTGCAGCTTCAAGCATCCATGTAAATACAGGACAAAGGTTGTGATGGGTCCACAGTCTGGGTCGTGCACTCTGTAAAGGACGTGATGGTGGAGGAGGAGGTCACTTCCAGCTCAATGAGACAAGCTCTACTTTCACACTATGTCTCATTTATTGTCTCGTATTTTAAGACCAAAAAGTACTTTTTCAGTCAGTTCATCCATAGAATGAGAACTGGTCAGTGGCTGACTTCACTGGGCTTTGATCCCAACATTTGGCACTCCTGTCCAATGGACATGGACTCTTGTTGGGATTTGCATTCACGCACAATCTCTCAGGGCCAGTTCCAAATGCCTAGCCTGTTCCTGATCCGTGTGAGCAGCAGCTGACAGTAAAACCAAAAGGATCACAGCCCCAGACTGTGCTCTACTGGACAGCGAGAATCTATCCTGTTTAGCATCTTACTAACATACAGGACAGAAACAAGTCCTTTGGCCCAATTCACTTGCAGGCGATCCATATCTCAATAACCCTTTCCTATACATGTACCTAAATGTATTTTTCGACATTGATGATGTACCTTCCTCTGCAGCTTCCTTTGAGTATTTGTTCCATATCTGCCCCACCGTATCTGTGAAGAAATTGACCCTTGAATCACTTTAAAAAATAAATAAATAAAACAATCTCCTCTTGCCTTAAACCTATTCCCTCTTGTTCTAGACACTTTATTGGTGGTGGAGTTGGGTGAGACTGTAACGATTCACCTTATCTATGCCTCTTATGATTTTATAGACCACCGTAAGGTCACCACTTGCCCTCCTATTCTCCAGGGGAAAAAAAGGTACCAGCCCACTCTTGCAACTCAACCCTCAAGTTATGGTAAATTCCTGGTGCACCTTTTTCAACTTAATGACATTCTTCCTATAGCAGGCAACCAGAACCTCATGCAATGCTCCAAATGTGATCTAATCAAGATCTTGTATGCCTGTAGCATGATGTCCAGCTCCTGTAATCAATGCGCATAATGATGAACACAAGCATGCCACTTTAAGGGAACTGAGTACCCCTTGGTCTCTTTACTCTGTAAGACTCTCTGGGCCCCTGCCATGTAGTGTGCAAGTTCTGCTCTGGTTTGACTTGCCAAAATACACCCCCTCATACTTGTCAGTGTCAAGTTACATCTGTCATTCCTTGGCTCATTTCCCTAGTTGATCCATATCCTTTTGTTAACTTCAATCGCCCTCCTCATTGTCCAATTTTGGTGTCATGTGCTAATTCACTAACTACTTAACTACATTGTCATCCAGTTTGATAATATTGATGACAAATAACAGTGGACCCAGCACAGATTCATGCAGCACACCAAGGTGACAGACATCCACGTTTCAGGGTAGAAATTGTGGATCTCTTGCTTCTTGGTCATTGAGGGATTGTTGTCACTTTGCTGGTCCACATCTGCCTGGCAAGACCATGTCATCAGGGATCAGTAATGAAAACTAGAACTGAAACAGTCTGTGGTTCATTACTACAATGGTACAATTACCCAACCAATCCATTGTCACATTTTGTACTTGCTGATTTGGTATGAATGGACCAACCAGGAGCACAATAATTGTCTACAAATGGGGGAAGGGGGGAGTATTAACTTTTTTTAATGCTGCTTTTCAAGCTTTGTCAAGTGCAATTGCTTTGCATGGCAGCCATTTCTTTAATACAGCGGGATTCACAAATGGCATCAAGACGGAGCAGGTGGTTTGTTTTAGTGATGTTGTCATGGGGATAAATATTGGCCAAGACATCAGGGAGGACTCCTTTTTCTACTCCAAAATGGTATTGTGCTTAATTGTCCCAAGGGACAGATGTTTAAATATGGCCTTTTAATATTTCAGCCAAGTAATAATGCTTACATCTTGTGTTGGCTGAAGTGCCAACTTAGACTTCATGTGCCGTTTGTGCATCTGTTGCTCATAGGGATAATTATGAATGTTTCTTAATGCTTCATAACACAAAATGTGCTGAACAGTTAAGGGTACAACTGGCCTTATGTTTTGTTGACTGGCCTTTACAAACATTATTAGTTCTCTTCATGTGTTATTGAACCGCATGGATTAAAAAAACATGTCAATTATAGTATAGAAACAGACTATTCGCCATAGCATCTTTTTTGCAAAATTCTCACTCTTCCTGCTAGAGAGCAGTTCTGAATGACTATCTGCCTCACTATTGGCTCTTGGACTATGTTTGATCAGACTGTACTAGCTTTAACTTGCACTAAACATTATTCCCTTATCATGTATCTGTACACTGTGAATGGCTTGATTATAATCACGTATAGTCTTTCTGCTGACTGGTTAGCATGCAGCAAAAGCAGTTTACTGTACCTTGGTTCACGAGACAATAAACTAAACGGTTGACTAACCTATTTCCCTCTCCTCTCACGGATGGTCATAAACTAAGCTTTGATTAATTTGCCACCAATCTTCATTGATGGGTAATTAACCATGGCCAAATAACCTCTCAGAATGTCTTTGGATCATGGGAGGGAAACAAAATGGGGGAAATCCATACAACTACAGGGACAACGTGAAAACTCCACACAAAGAGCACCCAATGTCGGGATCGAACCCAGGTGCCTGTGTAAATAGCTCATTCTAAACTCCCCCCCCCCCCCCCCCCCCCCCGCCAGTCTAGTTTCAGTCAATAAAATACTGAGTCAAGCACTTGCACATCTAAACTTTATCCGAATCTTGAGGGGCCGAACCATATGGGGGTGGTCTCTTTACAGTCAATAACAGATATCGATTAACATAGTACATGATAGACATTTCCCTAATCCAATAATGCAGTAACTAATACAATGTATTTGAAAGAAAGTTCTAGAAGGAAGCAAACAAGAATAAACATTGAAACGTGCCCTGAGATTCAAACGGTTTCTCCAAGGCTCAACAGTTCGACCAATCATCAACCAACAGGATGACCGTCCCGCAGCATTATTCATACTATTTACAATGCCCTTGCAGCGATCCAATCGAAATGAAGCATTTAGGGTTCGTTTGCAAAACTGCTATATATTTTATCAATTTAGGAGAACACCTGGACCCCTCACCATCCTGCATACCAGCCTGAGCCTTGACTGGCTGATGCCATCCAAAGCCTGTAAATTTCAGCTGACAAGGGTTAAGCAATTCTAACAAGTGCAGCGATCCTCCATTTTATGGTGTCTTTAATTTGGCCAGTATTAACACCTGTGGCCGTGAGGTAACAGCACCGTCTGAATTTATTTTTGTGTAACTAACTCTCGCTTGGCTGGATGTCAGTTGCTTCACTGCGCAGCCTCAATGTTCACACTTGTCATTCTCTGGTGACTTTAATGGGAGGAGCACTAACATAGATGGTGCAGAAGGACACACCATGGTCTGACCTTCTAACTGAACCTAAATGACAACAATTTGCAGATATATGTGGCCATCTTTCCTGGAGAAATATCAGTGATGAAATCCTAATAGCTGTGCCACGGTACTGTCGTATTCTGTAACAATGAGGAACAGGAATTTTAGGTCATCTTTACACCTGTTTTAAATTGACTGTTTATAGCATTCTTGTTGGAATGATGATCACAATGTGTCTGGGAGTTGGAGTCTGTACATTCCACTTTAAAAATTGGCCAATGCTCCTTCTTACAGAGATCTTGTGAGAAATCTTCCTATTTTACTCTTCGTTTCACAAAATTGATCTTTGTTTGTTCTAGGGATTTTATGCCCATCTTAATGTATTCATTTATATTTCCATTTCTCTTTATTCTGTTCGCTCACTTAAATTTACAACCTCTTTCCCAAGTGTCCTCCAGTTTTATACGGTCAAAGGTCGACAGAAAGGAGGGGTCTTGGAAGGACCATGTCACCAAAATTAATTTCCATGAAATCTGGAGCAATCAGTTCATATGGAGTAATCATTATAATCAATCCATTTCCAATTAATCCGCTCTTTTTCTTCATTCAGTCACTGCTCTGTCCTCACAAACCCACATGAACATTTAAAATTATGTGTTGATCTTTTTGATGTCAGAATATCCTCATTGATACTGATGGTTACATTTATGGCCACAAACAACACCCATTTTCTATTGAATGGCAAGACATCATGGGGTGCATCACACATGAGTGAGGACAGCCAGACTCTAAGTGAGTGGAAGCAGTTGGGAATGGGTGATTAAAATGGTGGGGCAAAGTCAGGGTGTGAGTGAGAAGACACAGAGGTAGTGCAATTTAGAGAGCAACTTGCTGAGAATCGGGTTTGAAGGCAGGGTTGAAGGCAGGGTTGCCGTTGCATTAATAAAGGAAGTGGTGCTCATGTGAGATTGCGGTTGGGGAAAATGGCCCATGTGTCTAACACAGTGCAGCACAATTCCCCATTGATGTATCATGGAAAATGAAACCCGCCAACTAATGGGGTGAGGGTAGTGATTTTTTTTTTTGCTTCTTCCAGACACATGCAAATTAAATGTAATATTTCCAAGTTTGCTTATGACACAAAGCTGGGTGGTGGTGTGAGCTGCGAAGCGGATGCTATAAGGCTGCAGGGTGACTTGGAGAGGTTGAATGAGTGGGCAGATGCAGTATAGTGTGGATAAATGTGAGGTGGCAAGAGCAGGAAGGCAGATTATTATATTTAAGAGGGAGTTGGATGCGGCCCTTGTGGCTGAAGGGATCAGGGGGTATGGAGAGAAGGCAGGTACAGGATACTGAGTTGGATGATCAGCCATGATCATATTGAATGGTGGTGGAGGCTCGTAGGGCCGAATGGCCTGCTCCTGCACCTAATTTCTATGTTTCTATGTTTCTATTATCTGATTGGTGTCAGATAAGGAAAAGGGGAGATGCAAAGAGACCTGGGTGTGCTGGTACATCAGTACTGAAAGTAAGCATACAAGTGCAGCAGGCAGTGATGAAAGCTATTGGCATGTTGGCATTCACTGCGGGAGTATTTGAGTTTAGGATCAAGGAGGTCCTACTGCAGTTGTACAGTGCCCTGGTGAGACCGCACCTGGAGTATTGTGTGCAATTTTGGTCTCCTAATTTGAGGAAGGGCATTATTGCTATTGAGGGAGTCCAGTGTAGGTTCACCAGGTTAATTCCAGAATGGCGGGACTGACATATGACGAAAGAATGGGACAACTGGGCTTGTATTCACTGGAATTTAGAAGGATGAGAGGATATCTTATAAAAACATATTAAATTCTTAAAGGATTGGACAGGCTAGATGCAGGAAAAATGTTCCCGCTGTTGGGGCAATCCAGAACCAGGGTCACAGTTCAAAAATAAGGGGTAGGCCATTTAGGACTGAGATGAGGAAAACTTTTTCACTCAGAGTTGTGAATCTGTGGAATTCTCTGCCACAGAAGGCAGTGGAGGCCAATTCACTGGGTGTTTTTAAGAGAGTTAGATTTAGCTATTAGGGCTAAAGGAATTAAGTGAAATGGGGGAAAATGCAGGAATGGGGTACTGATTTTGGATGATCAGCCATGATCATATTGAATGGCGGTGCTGGCTCGAGGGGCCGAGTGGCCTCCGCCTGCATCTATGCTTCAAGATCAGTTCTTTCTCTTAGACATATTTTGCTCTGTAAGATCAGGAATATATGTTAGCCGATTTCAAATGCATCATTTGTGAAAAAGGGAATACCAATCTGCCTGTAGGTGGTATATTGGGCTAGGTAGTGCAAATCTGCCCTTGTCCAGTAGCTTATTGTCCAATATTTGAAGTGTTTTGAACTCTGATACATGTGTTCTCTTTTAAGTGACTCCCTTATGAATAGAAATACTGTTTTTAATAAGAACCATGTCTTGCTGTGATGTGTTTTCTGTTCACCTTTTCAATACTACATCAAGGACTGAATCTAAGCATTGAGAGACATACTGAGCAGCTTGGATCAGTGCCAGTGGATGTGCTCAAACTAGGGCAGGAACCACAAGTACTGCCAGTGTAAATTTTCATCAACATTGGTTAGGTACAGATCAAATGTCTGTGCTTATCCATGCCACCCAAAAGATCACTTCAGTGAACAACGTTGCTTGCTTCTTGCCTTCTTGGCTCAGTGCATCAAGTCAAGGATGTATGATTGTCATATGCATTGGGAACAGAGCAACAAAATTCTTACTCATTGCAGCTTTACAGGCACATTAACGCCCTAATACAACAAAAATAAATATACAATACACAATACAAAAATCAATTATGCTAGTTTACTAGACCACGATAGTGCAAGTCAAAGTACGTAATGTAACCAAGGGTCTCGACCTCCAGAGATGCTGCCTGTCCCGCTGAGTTATTCCAGAATTTTGTGTTGATCTTGGGTGTAAACCACCATCTGCAGTTCCTTGTTATACAAAGTCTATAGTAGTTTGGGGCTGAGATAGGATTGTAGTTAGGGTTATGTAGGGCCGTTCAAAAGTCTGGCTGATGGGAAGAATCTGTTCTCAGGTTCCTGTGCTGCCTTGTTGATGGATGGAATGGACTAACAGCATGACCAAGGTGGGGTGGGTCTGGGTCTGCATGATTACTGTAAATGTATCAAGTTGATGGAAATGAACAAAGAAGAAAATTGAAGGAAAAAGCCAAATATTGCCCTCCCTAATGTGGTTCAGGATTAAGACTTGCTCATGCTGACATTAAAAAAAAAAAAAAAAAAATGTTATAGGAAATAAACTATCTAGTGTCTTTCACCAGGGTACACAAAAAGCTGGAGAAACTCAGCGGGTGCAGCAGCATCTAAGGAGCGAAGGAGATGGGCGACGTTTCGGGTCGAGACCCTTCTTCAGACTGGTCAGGGATCAGGAAAACGAGAGATATAGACGGTGATGTGGAGAGATAAGGAACAATGAATGAAAGATATGCAAAAAAGTATCGATGATAAAGGGAACAAGCCATTGTAAGCTGTTTGTGGTGTGAAAATGAGAAGCTAGTGCGACTGGGGTGGGGGAGGGAGATAGAGATAGAGGGAATAACCTTTTTTACGCCGGCAGCCAAACATGGCGGAACCCGAGGGCTGAGGGAGAGGTGGGGCGAAGGGGAGGAGCCCCACAGCAAGGGTTAAACCCATCACCGTCTATATCTCTCAAGTTTCCCCCCATTTGTTATGGGTTGATGTTACCTAAATTTAGGGTTGGCTGACCAGTGAGGGAGAGGTGGGAAGGGGAGGAGACAGCAAGGGTGATAGAAGGGTCTCGACCCGAAACGTCGCCCATCTCCTTCGCTCCTTAGATGCTGCTGCACCCGCTGAGTTTCTCCAGCTTTTTGTGTACCCTCGATTCTCCAGCATCTGCAGTTCCTTCTTTAACACAATATAGTGTCTTTCACCATACTTATTGACTGGATATTGGCAGCCATGTGGCAGTGGGTTAGGAAATATCCTTTTGCTTCTTGGGACTGGGTTAGAGTGCAACCTAGATTGATTGCATTCTTTTCTCAGCTGTCTAACAGCAGCTTTTCAGATCATAAGTGAAATGAGTTTGGGCAGTTTCAATTCATTCCCCAATGAGCACCCCATAGAAAATGTTAATCCAACACTAATTATCTCTAATTGGATAACTCTGTGCCTGTAAAGGGTAGCCTGCTGTGGGGAATGGAAATTCGATGGTTTGGGCTGAACAACAGGTGTAGTTTGCTAAATGAATTTGACCTGCATTGTGGCCCATAGGTTTTTCAAACGGGGATTTCTGAATGTGTTTGTATTATAATTGGCATGGTATTTTCTTTGCAGGGTACTAAGTGAGTGTGGTCTTCATTGATTCTCTTTTAGAGTAATTGGGAGTCTTTTGAGATGGGACAAGTGTCAACTGTAACAGGTCGCACACATAGTGGGGCGAGCTTAGTAAATGCTTAGCTAGGCTTCCATTGAAGCTTGTTTTTAGCCTTGGTAATCTTTTAATATGTTTAGTTAGTATGAGCAATTTGAGAGGAGATTCAAGTGAATAGAATCGTGGATTTAAGCTTAACATCTTGTCCCTACATTCAAAGTGTCAGCTCCAGTGGCTTTTGAGTGAGAAAACTGAACCTTCAAATTCAACAGGGTTTGAAAGGAAAATCTAGGCTGATGCTTTATTGGCTGATGCTTTATTGCAGTCCCAAGAGAATGCTGCATTATCAGTAGCACTTGTTTGTGGTCTGGAACCCCGTTTGCCTAGGTGTGTTGGAGGGAGTACAAGACCCGAGTGCTAGGCAGACCACAGTAGTGGGTGGAGCTGCTGGAGACATCGAACGTGAGGAACAAGGGCCAGCAGGAGGGTGAACCGGGGTAATGGCCCAGGGCCTTCAAGGTCGGCAGCAGGAGGCGCCCGGGACACAAAGATGGCAGGCAGGGGTGAGGGATGTTGGTTCACGAGCCGGCCCGCTGGGAGGTAACAGAAGGAGGCCCTACAGGAGCTTGGGGCTTGCCAGGATCATGAGCTGCTCCAGTAGACCGAATGTGCAAGCAGACTGGACTTGGGACTTTGCACTTTGGAAATGGTGCCAAAACATGGCGGCGCCAGCGTGTGTAAATGGGCAAAAAGAATGTCACTGTGCAGTTACACATGTGACAAATAAGCACCATTGAAACCATTGGTTGTCATGCTAAAGGTGAATTAAATTCAATTTAAACCAGCTTCCCATCTGTCTTCAGAAATGCATTAATGATTGTATGGATACACTGCAAAGTAGGGTGGGAGCTATGTCTTGGCCAAATTTGTAATCGGCATTGCGAAACACATTACTGAGGGCTTACACATTGCTGTTTATTGGAGTTTGCCACATTCAAACTGGACAAGCACTCGGGTCTTGTACTCCCTCCAACACACCTAGGCAAACGGGGTTCCAGACCACAAACAAGTGCTACTGATAATGCTACTGGAGTTTGCCACATTCAAACTGGACATCACATTTCAAGAGTCAAGGATGTTTTATTGTTGGGTTTCATGATAGGCAGAGGTTCACTTGCACCTCCTCCAACCTCATCTACTGTATCTGTTGTTCAAGATGTGGACTCTTATACATCGGCGAGACCAAACGTAGACTGGGCAATCGTTCCACTGAACACCTTCGCTCACTCCGCCTGAACGTACCTAATCTCCCGGTTGCTTTAATTCACCTTCCCATTCCCACACAAACCATTCTGTCCTAGTTCTCCTCCATTGTCAGAGTGAGGCTAAACACAAACTAGAGTAATAGCATCTCGTATATCGCTTGGGCAGCCTACAGCCAGTGGTATGAATTTGATTTCCCTAACTTCAGATAGCACTGGAATTCCCTCTCTCTCCATCCCTCCCCCACCCATTGCACTAGCTTCTCATTTTCACCTAACACACAGCTAACAATGTCTGAAGAAGGGTCTCGACCCGAAATGTCGCCTATCTCCTTCGCTCCTTAGATGCTGTTGCACCCGCTGAGTTTCTCCAGCTTTTTGTGTAACCCCCAGCTAACAATGGCCTGTTTCCATTTTCATTGTTACTTTTTTGCATATCTTTCACTCATTGTTCTTTATCTCGCTACATCATCGCCTATATCTCTCATTTCCCTTATCCCTAATCAGACTGAAGAAGGGTCTTGACCCGAAACATCACCCATTCTCTTCAGAGATGCTGCCTGTCCTGCTGAGGTACTCCATCATTTTATGTCTATCTTATGTTTTATTGTCATATGCCCTGAAACAGAACAATGAAATTCATACTTGTAGTGGCAAAACAGATATCTTAACATAGTACATCATAATAAACAACAAAAAAGCAGTACAGTATACGGTAAAAAAACACGATAATAGTGTAATGACATAATCAATGTAGTTTGGAGCTTAGCTGGTATTTAATAGCCTGGTGGTTGTTGGTAAGACATTACAATCAGGACTGCACTTACAAATATTCTTTGGGTGTGAAGTGAATTGTGATGTTCAACAGCAGTATAAAGTCTTAAAGAAGGAACTGCAGATGCTGGAGAATCGAGGGTACACAAAAGACTGGAGAAACTCAGCGGGTGCAGCAGCATCTAAGGAGCGAAGGAGATAGGCGACGTTTCGGGTCGAGACCCTTCTTCAGACTGGTTAGGGATCAGGGAAACGAGAAATATAGACGGTGATGTGGAGAGATAAAGAACAATTAATGAAAGATATGCAAAAAAGTATCGATGATAAAGGAAACAGGTCATTGTAAGCTGTTTGTAGTGTGAAAATGAGAATCTACTGCGACTTGGGTGGGGGAGAGATAGAGAGAGGGAATGCAAGGGCCCGAGGGCTGAGGGAGAGGTGGGAAGGGGAGGAGACAGCAAGGGTTGACAGAATTGAGAAAATTCAATGTTCAAGCCCAGAGGATGCAGACTCCCCAAGCGGAATATGAGGTGCTGTTCCTCCAACTTGCGATGTTGTTCACTCTGGCCGTGGAGGAGGCCCAGGACCGAGAGGTCGGATACGGAATGGGAGGGGGAGTTGAAGTGCTGAGCCACCGGGAGGTCGGGTTGGTTATTGTGGTCCGAGCGATACTTTTACCGAGTAAAAGTCTTGTTTCACATCATAAAACCAAATAACACATACATAGAGATTGGATTGCATAGTGATGCATTTTCTATGATGCATGTCATTGTAAATATATCCCATTCACTAATTGCAGAGAATATCCATAATTGCATCTCAAAATTACTATAATTTGGTGATGGAAAAATTATTGCTGAGTGTTGTACATTTATCTGCCTGCATCAGGCCCTATGATATGTATTACCAGATCCCATCTAGATTTGTGACAGAAACTGGATTACAAACATTCACAGAAGGAAGAAGTGTTTGTTTAAAATTGTCACATGTTTCTGTTGCATTTCAGATGCTGCCTAACACTGTGTTCCTCCAGCAGTTTGTTTTTCACTCAAGATTCCAGCAGTCTCTTGGGTCTATGTGTTTCTAAATAAGAATTTCCCATCTACACAAGTGACACACACACACCCATCATGTACTCCACTGTGAAAGTTACCCAGTCTATAGAGTGCCAGTTTAATGTGAGAAAAATGTTATTCATGGGATTTAAAAACTGCTGTTGGGAGGTACACACAGAGAAGGTACTAACTGAATGCTGAATGAGTCGGTGTGGAAGCAGGCTCAACTTGCCCACACTGACCAACATGTCCCAGCTCCACTGGTCCCACCTGCCCGCATGCAAGTAGACTTACAGGGGAGATGGGGAAAGTCCATAACTGGGAACCTATATGATTGAGCATAGTGGTGCTTAGGAAAAAGTTGAGTTGATAAGAAGATAGGTTATTTAGGAAAGTGGTGTTTTTGGAGAATTGGGACTAGTTCAGAAGTCCATGCAATTTGGCATTGCATGTTACTTTACTAGTATAATTGGGCTTTATTCAGTGGATTGTTTCAATAATCTGAGGGTGGAGAGAAATTTACATGCTTGGTCCATTACTTTCTGAAATCTGTACGTTATCTCAAATCCTCCTGTTATCTACAGCATACCTGATTTCTATCATTTAAGTTTCTAGAGGGATAGAATACTTCAATCAAATATTATGCAGATCAAATGTACTTCCCTATCACAATATCCACAACTGGATTAGGCAATAACTTCAATTGAGCTATTTGTCCTCCTTCCGTTGGGCCTGAATAGTTCGGACCTTGCGTAAGAGAAACCCTTTATTGCAGTTCCACAATTGTTCTTTTTTTTTGTTCCATTAAATCATTCCCTTTCCAAATGCAATGCCAAGAATTCCTTGCTGAATGGCTAGATTTAAGAGGGTGACATAAATGCTCTGGGGAGCAATTATGTCATTTTATGGCATAGATTGCATAACTCATTTTCAGCCTTTCCCATTCAATGTGTTCTTTCATCTTGGTAGCAAGCGAGAATATTTCATTCAAAACTTTGTGATTGAAGTAAAATGGTGAGACCAGTATAAGTAATACAGTGTCTTGAAAGGTAGACCACTGATGAACTGGTGATTTGTTTAAACTTGGATGAAGGAAATCATCTCGGTCTTTGCACATAATGAAAGCCCTGTGGACGCAAAGTACAGGTGTACAAAGTGCTAACTCGCCACTGTGTGTCTGCATGAGGTAACGCTGCCCAGCTCAGACACATTTATTACAGTGTAGCCAAACAATGTGTCAATTAATGGTTATTCTGAGAAGCCTTAATGGTTTTAAACAAAAGCTTCTTTCTTGTGGTGAACTGAAGTTGAGTTTTATTATATTACACTTGGCTATTATATTTTAATGACAAGTGCTGTAACAACTTAAAATTGTAGTTTAACTGAACACTCTACTAGTTTTTTAAAGTTTAGTTTAGAGGTCCACCGAATTCACACCGACCAATTCGCGCACACTAACCTACACAAACTAGGGACAATTTACAATTTTACTAAGCTAATTAACCTACAAACCCTTACGAATCTGGAGCATGGGTGGAAACTGGAGCATCCGGCAAAAAGCCCACGCAGGTCGCGTACAAACTCCATACAGACCACACCCGTTGTTGGGTTTGAACCCGGGTCTTTGGCGCTGCAAGGCAGCAACTCTACCACTGTGCCACTGTGCTGCCCGGTTCATATTCAATGTTTCATCATACTGGGCCTCCCATTCCTCAGACTTTAGGGGATTAGTTCTTGCACCAAGTAAATCATTTGCAGAGGAATGTATGCATCGGTCACAATTTTTGTTGATGATGGCACAGCAGTAGAACTACTGCTTTTCAGCGCCAGAGACCCAGGTTCGATCCTGATTATGGGCGCTGTCTGTATGGAGTTGTACCTTCTCCCCGTGACCTGCTTGGGTTTTCTCCGAGATCTTCGGTTTCTTCCCATACTCCAAAGACGTACAGGTTTGTAGGTTCATTGGCTTGGAATCAATGTAAATTGTCCCTAGTGTATGTAGGATTGTGTTGGTGTGTGAGGATCGCTGGTCTGCGTGGACCCAGTGGGCTGAAGGCCTCGTTTCCTCGCTGCATCTCTATACTAAACTAAAAACTATAATTGAATAGGCATTTCTCTGTTATTCTATACTTTTACAATGCAAATGTTTTGAATAATTGGCTTTCTATAAATATGCCCAACGAAGGCAAGGTATGACTAATTGAGATACACAAAAAGCTGGAGAAACTCAGCGGGTGCAGCAGCATCTAAGGAGCGAAGGAGATAGGCGACGTTTCGGGTCGAGACCCTTCTTCAGACGATGCTTGCATTGCTACCCAACGAAGACCATGTATTGTTGATAAACATTAACAACTCAATGCACTTTCTCTGATCCCGTTTCAACCTTAGCTAAAGCCGAAGGCCTTGTAAATGATGCTTGTATTATATTAACAGCAGATCAACTTTAAAGTCAAATGAGATCTTTGAATTTTATTCAACTGTGTGTAGTCTGTTGTGGTTAAAATATTGACCCTGGAATGTTTAATTAATGAGCCTTGTCATTATTTTGGCATATACAGTTTATTGCTAATAATATATTTAACGCTGTGACTAAACAGTTTAACCTGCACCAATGATTAGAATAGAACATGCCAATTCCCATTTACACAGATCCATTGAGCTTAATAGCTGATAATGGGCTTTGTATTAAAGAGCAAATGTTGGGTCAATACCACTATTTGTGTTTACTAAACATATTACTTTGATGTGTCAATAGGGTACCAATACATTTTAGACACAAAGTGCTGGAGTAACTCAGTGGGTCAGGCAGCATTTCTGGAGAAAAGGAATAGGTCTTCAATGGACCAAAGGTCCACACCTACTCCTTTTCTCCAGAGATGTTGTCTGACCTGCTGAGTGACTCCAACATTTTGTGTCTATCTTTGGTGTAAACCAGCACCTGCAGTTCCTTCCTACACCAATACATTTAATAAGGGTTTAGTTTTAGTTTGGGCTCCACTAGGTAGCGATAAGAAAAGGGCATTTAGAATGTGTGGTTGTAAATAGTCTTGTGGATATCTGTTAAACGGCATACCACCTCATACAAATTATGTGATGTGCTCTGCTTACATTTAGAAACCAGGACAGTCACAAAGTACCACAATCCCTGTACTAAAAAGGCTTAATTCAAATAACTTTGTTCTAGTTGTTACTTTCTCTAAGATATATGGGGAGTAAGCAGGAGCAGGTACTGATTTTGGATGATCAGCCATGATCATATTGAATGGCGATGTTGGCTCGAAGGGCTGAATGGCCTACTCTTGTACCTATTTTCTATGTTTCTAACTGTAAAGCATTCTGTAGCTGTAATGCTACTGTACTCTGGTATTTTTCTCTTTGCATTACCAATTGAACTTGTGTATGACTTGCTTGTACTCATTTATAGTATGATTTGACTGGAAGGCGCACAAATGAGGTGTGTCTCTGTACTTGATAGACATGGCAATAATTAACCAACATCAATATACTATTCAGCATTTGGTGGAGATTCTTAATCAATTTTTGTTTTGATGAGGCAGGAGATTGATGAAGGTAGGGCAGTGGATGTTGTCTACATGGATTTTCGTAAGACATTTGATAAAGTCCTTCAAAGTAGGCTCATCAGAAGAGTAAGATGCATGGGATCCATGGTGACTTGTTTGCTTGGACTCGACCACAAGTTCAAGGGTTGTGGTGGGAAGGTGTTATTCTGGCTGGAGATCTGTGACCATTGGAGTTCTGCCGGAATCTGTACATAAATGTACATGTGTTTGTTAGTTAGTTTGCAGACTTGCTGGACTTGCAGACAGCGAGGAAGACTGTCAACGTATGCAGTGGGATAGAGAACAGGTATAGAAATGGACAGAGATGGCAGATGGAGTTTGATCTGAGCAAGTGTGAGGTATTGCACTTTGGAAGGTTGAATGTAAGGAGAAAGTATACAGTTATACAGGACCCTTAACAGCACTGATATGCAGAGTGATCTTGTGGTGCCAGTCCATAGCTCCTTGAAAGTGGTAATACAGATAGATAGAAGTATTGGGCTTAAGGCATGCTTGCTTTCATCAGTTGGGGCATTACTTACAAGTGTCACGGAGCCATTTGCAGATTTATGGGATTTTGGTTGGACTGTATTTGGAGTATTGTGTGCAGTTCTGGTGGCCACGTTATAGGAAGGATACAAAGGCTTTGGGGAGGGTGAAGAAAGAGTTCATTAGAATAATGAGAGTATTAGTTATAAGGAGAGGTTGGACAAACTGGGGGAGAATATACAAGGGTGGATAGGCAAAACCAATTTCCAAGGGTGGCAATTCCCTTGGGCAATAGCTTTAAGGTGAAAGGGACAAAGTTTAAAGGCAATGTATATTATACGTGGGTGCCTTGAATGCACTGCCAGGAATTGATATTGAGGTGGATACAATTGTGACATTTAAGAGGCTTTTAGATAGCCACATTGATATACAGGGAATGAAGGGGTATGGATCCTATGCAGGGAGTGAAGATTAATTTAACATATTATATTTGGCATGTACATTGTGGGCAGAAGGGCCAGTTCCTGTGCTGTACTGTTCTATGAAGGTCAGGTTAAAGCCAGCAACTAATACTGCATTTATCTCGCTTAACAGAAAGGTGGAAACCTGAACAGTATTCTAGATTTTAAATGCTGCTTATTCTACTTATTTTTCAATTCTAATTTTAAATTTGTTGGAGTGGAAATCAGCGGAATTTCCCCCCTTTTTTTCTCATTCTGTCTATACGCCAGAGATTGACCTGAGAGATCTTGGCAGAGTAACAATTATCTTTACTTAATGATGCTGTTTCTCACCAGGAAGAATTAAATTTGTTACTCTTGTTTACAGTGACCCTGTTGGACTCTATGTCAGCTCCTGGAGACTTGGGCTGGGTGGCGTATCCTCCAGAAGGGGTGAGTATACTCTATTACTTGATTGAGAAGTAGCTCAGTAGAGCATAATTAATAAAACCGATTTCGCACAATCTACTCTGAGTTATGTCGCGTTGAATCCCGATAACTCTTTGAAATTGGTCTTCATTAGGGGTAACGCAGCGGTAGAGTTGCTGCCTTACAGCACCAGAGACCCAGGTTTGATCCTGTACGGAGTTTGTACATTCTCCCTGTGACCGCCATGGGCCTTTTCTGGGTGCTTCAGTTTCTTCCCACATTCCAAAAATGTGCAGGTTTGTGGGTTAATTGGCTTAGGTAAAAATAGTAAATTGTCCCTTGTGTGCAGAATAGTGCTAGTATACAGGGTGGTCGGCGCAGACTCTGTGGGCCGAAGGGCCTGTTTCCACACTGTCGCTAAAGGCTAAAGTGTCCCACAGAATAATGTGTTTGAAAACTAATTTGATACAATCATTAAAGTTGGTTCTCCCAGTTAGTATGTAATTTGCTGAATACTTTGTTTTGGAACAGTATTGTGTTCTTTGCTATTAGGAAGTAAATTTACCTCTCTGCAGATCCATCAAAGGGTCAGATGTGCTGTTTTAAAGTTACAGGGACGGAACAGAATGTAGTTATGTCGACATATCCATCTACTTTTAGAAATATTTTTGTGACCTGAAGTTACCACAGAGCAAGGTTTGCAGCAAAATCTGAAGTTCCTCGTGGCTACTTTGTGAGATGTAAAACAATATGTAGTCACAATAATGTTATGAGCATGAATCTGCTAACAATCTTGTAATCGAGGTATAAAGTGAAGTCCTCTGAAATGCAATACTTCTAGCAACAGGATGTAAATGGAGCCAACACAGAAACACAACCATCTGCATGTTCCTTCCTGCTTCTACGCCTTCTTGACTTTGAAATATGTTTCTTTATCGGCACTATCATTTATAAACACTATCACTTCCTACCCAACAATCTTCTATATAATTTTAACTGCAGCTCAACTTTATAAAGTCATTGGATTTGGTATAAATGGAGATGTTGATGTAATGTGCATTCCTCAGTTCAGATTTTTCTACTACCCATCATAAGAAATGAATGTTGTCTACTCAAATGAGATGTGACTGACTAGGCCTATCCTTGACAGGCAGACTCTCCCACAGGTGAAGTTGTCTCCGGCCGTTGTGTCGGGGAATGTGGTGCATTTGACCTCCAGAGTTTGAACAATGTGCTATTGTGGTACTTCACACCTGCCTGGAGGTCCTTTCTCCACCTCCCCAGGTCTTTAGCAGCTGCTTCCCAGTCAGTGCCAATGTTACAATTAAAAAGGATGTGACAAATCTTATCATTGTAGTGAAGCTTTGGTCTTCCTCTTGGCCTCCATGCATTGGTGACCTCCCCACATAGCACATATTGGGGGTAGACACAAAAAGCTGGAGTAACTCAGTTGGACAAGCAGCATCTCTGGAGAGAAGGAATAGGTGACGTTTCGGGTCGAAACCCTTCTTCAGACTGAAGAGATGCGGGTTGCAGGGGTGTACACTTTGACCTGGTTGATGAGTTTAGTTTACTGAGGTACATTGAAATGCTTTTTGTTGCGTGCTTTCCAGTCAGCAGAAAGCCAGCAATCGAACACTGTTGTGTGCAGAAAATAGCATTTAGTGCAAAGTAAAGTCCGATTAAAGATAGACTAGGGCATCCGATGAGGTAGATGGTAGCTCAGGTGATGGGATAGTTATAGGATGGTTCAGTTGCCCGATAACAGCTGTGTATCTCTTGACAAAGACATTTATAATGGACTTAATGGCATCCCTTCTGCATTGTGAATTTTCTGAGTTACTCCAGCATTTGCGTCTATCTTTTGCATGTCTTGACTTCTGCTTGGGTGTGGGCAGGGCAAGGAATGTGAGGGGGATCATCTATTGAGGACATCATTGTCGGGATGCAGGTATACCAAAAATAAATGACACCCAGTGCTGTAGTAACTCTGCGGGTCTGGCTGCATCTCTGGAGAACATGGATAGGTGTTTCGGGTCAGGACGCATTTGCTTTCATTTATCCCTCAACCAATAAGCTAAAGCAAATTATCTTATCATTATTATGTTGCATTTTGTGGAGACTTTCTGTGCTAATTGGCACCTGTGTTGCTTACACCACACCAGTGCCTGCACTTCATTGACTGCAGCTTTGGGACATCACGCGTGTTGTATATTTATTCCAGCCTCTTTATTTCACTCGCTTGGGGACACTGGTGTTTGTTTACTGTTCCTCAGCTGACGTCAGTGTGGGAATCAAACTCCAATTTTGGCTTTAGCAGTTATGATTATATTGCTCATAGCATTACAGTTCTATTCTAAATTTGCTGGTGACAAACCATGTATTGAAGAGCGTGGGACAAATTCAGTCATTTTAACAGGTAACTTCATAGAGAACATATGGGAATCTGCAGTCTCCACTTGCCAATGCCCAGAGCTTGCTGTTAGTTTGGGAACAACTGCATGAATGCTGCCTTTTTGTATATTAACCCCTTATTCCATTAATTTCATTCATTAATGCATGATATCAAAAGCATAACATTTGCACCTTACAACAAGCAAATCATACCATGTAAGAAGCAACTGCAGATGCTTGTTTACACCGATGGAGTAACTCAGTGGGTCAGGCAGCATCTCTGGAGAAAAGCAATAGGTGGCATTTCGGGTTGAAACCCGTCTTCAGACTGATGAATGGTCTTGACCCAAAATGTCAACTATTCCTTTTCTCCAAGCAAACCATATTTGTCCAGTTGCTCATTTTATATGTTAGGCCCAGTCTGTTATTATTTCAAAGTTTAAAGTTAATTAATCAGCACTCTAATGTGTGTTTTTGATTTAAAAATATATTTTTTAGTAAAAATAAGTATCTCCCTGTATTCAATGACATCTCTTTAATCCAGTATTAAAGAAGGAACTGCAGATGCTGGAGAATCGAGGGTACACAAAAGGTTGGAGAAACTCAGCGGGTGCAGCAGCATCTAAGGAGCGAAGGAGATGGGCGACGTTTCGGGTCGAGACCCTTCTTCCTTTAATCCAGTATATTAGTTAACTTTTAAAGGACATCTTGATTAGGGTTAAATGATTGCATATACCTGTAAATGGGGTTATGCTCTGTAGTACGTGGTTGGGTAATCTCAATTGGTCCAGAAACACATGTGAAAGAAATAGTAGTCTTCGGTGAAGTCTAATCCATTGCTTTCCCTGTCACAAAAAAAATGTATGTATTCAAGCTGCCTTGCTTAATATAATTCACCTTGGTTCAAAATAGGCTTTGCATCTGGAGACTTGATGTAGCAAAGACGTGCTGCTTGGCTTGCTTCCACTCTAGGGATTAGTATATTGCATTGGCATAGTCACACTGCAGTGAAATAACTCATTCACTTGGTAGGCATTGGAGGAAAACAGTTACTACACTGGATTGATATTGCCATTGCATTCACACTCTCGTATTACAACCTCTGAAGCTAATGCTCATCTACAACAATGTCCCCAACTACTTTAGTTTAGTTTAGAGAGAGAGCGTGGAAAGAGGAGCTTCGTCCAACCAAGCCCACGCCGAACACTGACCACCCCGTACACTAGTACTATCTTACACACTAGGACCTATTTACAATTTTACCGAAGTTTATTAACCTGCATGTCTTTGGAGTGCGGGAGGAAACCGGAGCACCCGGAAAAAACTCAGGCAGTCACGGGGAGAACATGCATACTCCGCATATTCAGCATCTGTAGTCGGGATCGAACTCTGGTCTCTGAGTGCTGTAAGGCAGCAAGTCTACCACTGTGCCGCCCCACTGTTCCCAATAATGTGAGTACAAAATGTCTCTGGGAGTTGGACAACAAACCTGGGGTGTTTGGGATGAAGCATCTGGATCTGAATGTGTCTATGTACAGATCCTCCCAGCTTTACAAATACCTGACCTGTGGACATCCTGCAAGGGCACAGTGGCGCAGCAGTAGAACTCCTCCACCTCACCGGTTCAATCCTGACTACGGGTGCTGTCTGTATGGAGTTTGCACGTTGCCGTACCTGTGTCTGATGGGTTTTCTTCAAGTGCTCCGTTTTTCTTCGACATACCAAAGACGTGCAGATTTCTAGATTAATTGGCTTCTGTAAATGACCCCTAGTGGGTAGGATGCAAAAGTGGGTTAACGTAGTGTACGGCCGATCGATGGTCAGTATTGATTCAGTGGGCCGAAGGGCCTGTTACTACACTGTATCTCTATACTAAACTAAATTAAACATATGACTGAGTGTTTGGGATATCTGGCGAGTGGATGGGGGATGGATTTGTGTTGGAATGGACGGCAGATGCTGGTTTACACCAAAGATAGACACAATGTCAGAGTAACTCAGTGGGCTAGGCAGCATCTCTGGAAAAAAGGATAAGGTGACATTTCCGGTCCAAGCCCGTCTATAGACTGAGAGTCTAATGAGCGAGTCCCACTTACGCAACTTTTTCGGCGATTGCCGGCACCCGTCATAGGTCGTTGCAGGTGGCCGAAAAATTTCCAACATGTTGAAAATCCAGCCGTGACCAGAACAAGGTATGACTCTTTGGGCGACTACTCACGACCATACAGGCTTCACCCCGTGACATGCCGCTGGGGTATCACCTGTATGGCCGTGAGTAGTCTCCTCAGTTGCCCAAAGAGTCATAACGTCTTTCTGGTCGCCGCTGGATTTTCAACATGTTGAACATTTTTGGAGACCTGCAACGACCTATGACGGGTGCTGAAAAAGTTATGTAAGTGGGACAGGCCCATAAGTCTGAAGACGGGCCTTGCAACAGCAGGCATCTTTTTCCAGGCAGGAGCTTGATATCTTATGCCGGGTAGGGAAGGATTCTCTCTCCTTGTACCCACATCAGAGCCACCACAATTGGGGTGACTAGGTGGGGCAGACCCGGGAGCACAGTACAGATTCCCTTGCTAAGTCAGTGAGGACAGATGGCAGCTTTTCTTCCAGCACCTACCCACTCTCGTCATACCTGTTTTAGTGTATCTTCTCCCACATTGTCTTTGTTCATGTCCGCTTCCCGAACAGTCCGCTTCCCGAACAGTAACAGTCCGCTTCCCGAACCCCGGTCCGCTTCAAACAGTCCGCTTCCCGAACAGTCCGCTTCCCGAACAGTCCGCTTCCCGAATCCGCTTCCCGAACAGTCCGCTTCCCGAACAGTCCGCTTCATCAACAGTCCGCTTCCCGAACAGAACAGTCCGCTTCCCGAACAGTCCGCTTCCCGAACAGTCCGCTTTCCCGAACAAACAGTCCAACAGTCCGCTTCCCGAACAGTCCGCTTCCCGAACAGTCCGCTTCTCCGCTTGAACATCCGCTTGAACGCACTGAGTGAATAATCTCTTTTAGCAGAAGTCAGCCACAAAATTCATGCTCTTGTTCTGCTGGTGTGTGCAATGCATGGACAGACATGACAATATATTTGAATTTAAAGTCTGTAATATTTTAAAGGTAGAGTTCAGTAGACCGTTTTTTTTGGCATACTCTGACATTACAGCCGTCACAAATATTATCTACAGAGGTTCACTCAGTCGTACAATTGTATCCTCTGCTCTAAGCTCACGTGTGCAGCAAATACAGTGACTGGTCAAGTATTCTTCACAACATATTAACTTGACCTTTTACTTTTTCTGTGTGTTTTGTTAACAGAGTCACACAACATTAGATGCTATGTTTTTTCTTCAGGAAAGACCTTGGTAAAGTGTGTGTTAGAATCTTAGAATCCTGCATCCAGTGCTTGCTTAGTGCAGGTAATAGAAGCTTTGCAAGGCACAGTGGCGTAGCGGTAGAGTTGCTGCCCTGTCTCACGGTGCGAGTTGGCCCACGAGTGACCCTGAGTTTTCACTCGTGGTGATCACGTAGTGGGAACGTCGGAACTCACACGAGCAACTTATCGTGGCGCTAACGGCAGGTACTCTGGAAACTTGTTAACTCATGAAAAATCAAACATGTTTGATTTTTTCCCACAAGTCAAATTAACTGTTCAAGTTAAAAATGGAAACATTTAAACTCATTGTAATAACGTAGTGGCCCGTGCGTTTATCTTAGTGTCTCGTGAGTCTACCGTGGGAACTTTCTTATAATCTGTTTGTTCGCTCGAGTAAAGACTGAACCAAAGATAGACACAAAATGCTGGAGTAACTCAGCGGACTAGGCAGCATCTCTGGAGAGAAGGAATGGAGTCGAGACCCTTCTTCAGACTTACCCGAAACGTCACCCATTCCTTCTCTCCAGAGATGCGGCCTGTCCCGCCGAGATACTCCAGCATTTTGTGTCTATCTCCGGCCTTTCTGCGATGATCTGCCACTTGTCTATTACTGAGGCGCCTGCCCCATGGCTTCGTATTCGTCACTCTGTCTCAATGAATGGCTTTAGGACGCGGTTAAAGACCTGCTGCAGGGGCAAGTCTGGGGCGGTGGGTGGGATGTGTCCACGTGTGATGCTCCATCCACCCCCCAGGGCCGAGAGTGTGGGATTGGGAAGGAACTGCAGATGCTGGTTTACACCGGAGATAGACACACACAATGCTGGAGTAACTCCGAGGGACAGGCAGCATCTCTGGAAAGATGGGATGGGTGAGATTTCAGGTCGAGACCCTACTTCAGACTTCTCCAGAGATCCCGCTGAGTTTACTCCAGTAGTTGGTGTCTATCCCGGTGGCGGGGAGCCGGGCTTGGCCGACCCGCCGCCTCTACTTGCCGGTCAGTCCGGTGATCATCGCCCTCCGCCCGGGATGCAGCGGAGGTTTGCACCCGGTGAGTTGTCCAGCGCTCACGGTGGACGAGGGATGACAGCAATAGGCCAGGTGAATGAATAGCAGCACATAAATGAGTCGACCTTTAACATTTCTTGATTTTATGTTTTAATTTACAAGCCGCTTCACGCGAGGCAAGTTTTATTTTCAGTCCGAAGAAGGGTCTCGACCCGAAATGTCACCCATTCAACGATAGACACAAAAAAGCTGCAGTAACTCAGCGGGTCAGGCAGCAGCTCTGGAGAGAAGGAACAGGTGACTTTTCGGGTCGAGATCCTTCTTCAGAAGACGAGCCCTTATCCGAAACATCACCTATCCATGTTCTCCAGAGATGTTAGCTGGCCCGCGTTGTTACTCCAGCTCGTTGCGTCTGCCTTCCCTCTAAAGCCTTGGGATCGTCGCCGACGTGAAGACGGTGCGAAGCCCCCGCGCCCGGTGCAATGGGCGGGGAGCTGGAGAGGGGAGGGAAGGGTCACACACATGGCCGGGAAGCAGAGGGGTGGGGGTGGGGTTGGCGACAGACAGGGCCAACAATGAGATGGAGAAATACAGAAACACCGACGTGCAAAGGAGACCTACAATAGCGCATGATATCTCTCACGTTATGGCGGGTGATTGTCGCCTGCCCGCTGTTTCTGCCCCTAAAGCCTTGGGATCGTTGCCCTTTGTGTTGTCGTGGAGGGTGAGGGGGCTATTGTGCTGCTTGATTGCCCCCTGCTATCATAGGGACAGGGAGACACAGCGGCTTTTGAGACTGGTGGGCAATCACTACCAAAGTGTCTGCCTGCAGTCAGCACACCTCTCCTACACATGTCTCCCGCACTAAGACCATCCCGCAGAGAATGATCCCAGCACCCAAGAGCCTTGTCTGTCACCCCCCACCCACAACCACCCTCCACGTCAACTTACGCCTGGGCACCAAAGCAGCTCAGGAGGCGAACCCTGAGCTCCGTCTCCCAACAATCTGATGTGCAACTGATGTGAAAGAACAGCGGCTGCGGCCGGCACCCGGCATGGACTTCTCACACCCTCACACACTTGCCTTCATTCATGGTTGGCTCAAGAGTAATTGGAGAGGAACTTGGTAACTCGGGAGAGGAACTTGGAACATCGCAACAATGACATACCCGTGGGAACTCGGTTAAACACTTGATCATAAACTTGAAATCTCGTGCACAACCACAAGTCTTTTTTTTCTTTCACTTGGGGTCACTCGTGGGATGACTTGCACCGTGAGACAGGGCCATAACAATGCCAGAGACCCGGGTTCGATCCTGACCATGGGGGGTGGTCCAAAGGGCCTGTTTCTAGAGTCTAAAAGACCCCAAGATGTATTCCCACTTATAACACCTTGGTAACTAGCACAGACTCAATGGCTGCCTCCTGTGTCAAAACAATTCCACAAATTACTTCAGCAGACACAAGGTTGGTCTCCTTACTTCCCTGCAATCCATTCTTCATGGAGATTTAATCAAGTTTATCAATAGTGAATGCACCAAGTGGCTTTGATGATGGATGAGGAATGTTATGCATTACATCAGCGTACGGACAAGATGAACCCATGGATATTTTCTTGTGTAACTCCAGTGTACTATTTTAATTAAATAGTTTTTCTAATTGCTTATTTTCTAAACTTTTTTGCTTGCATTTTCAGTTGCTTGATCGGAAAATTCTTGTTCAATCCTGCTTTCCAATACTCAACCTCAAGCACCATACAGTAACTTTCTATTAAATTATCTTTTGCCTTGACCTTACTTTGGGAAATGTATTTGTAGGGATGCTGTTATATATCTAAAGCACGTGGCAGCAAAGAGATTTTTATGTCTTAAAATTCAGTTGCCTAACTTTTTAATAACTGTTCGTCACAAACATAAATAAGGAAGGAAATGCAGACTCTAAAGCAAATAATTCATTTTGTTGTGACATCTTTATTCTTTTACTTTTTTGTCCTTCTTGAATTGAAATATTTAACTTGCAGTTTCATGAAATAGAACATTGAAACGGTTGAGGCCACTGCTTTACAGCTACCGAAAAATGGATTTGCTACGTATTGCTCTTTTAGAAAAAAATCTGTACTTAATTTTGTGGTTGAGGTCTTATTGTATTTGCACTTGTCTTGCCTTTGTGCCACGAGGAGTTCTAAGCTTGTGAGAATTCTCATGTGTAGCACAGATATCCATCAAACAGTCTCCTCCAGCTACTGAGAGAGATTCTGTGGGGACTTCCTAATGGCAAATGCTGAGAGCTGACCACAGAATAAAAGCAGATCCAGATCGACGGCAAGATAATTCTCAAAGTTTTTTTTTTTTTTTGCTCCTTTCTCGACTTTGGCTCATTGTTCCTCGTTGTACCGTGGAAAGTAAAGTTCCATGTGACCTTAACACTAATGTTTTATTTCACACAACATCTCTGGTTATCGGCAACAATGTGCTTGGCACTACTTTCTTCCCAGTCCTGTCTGTCCTTGAGCCACATGTTGGTGTTTCTGAGGGAGCGCTAAGTCCACCTGCACTGGTAATGCAATTTAATAAAATATTCTGTTACCAGGCGTTTCTCAGCAGGAGTCCAGCTGGGTCTGATGATCAATCACTGCAGCAGACAAGCTGCAGGCAATATATAGGTTTAAAATAATGATTGTGCCACCTTGCACCTGCAGATGCCCATCCTACATATTAAGATGCAAAAATGCAGCATTTTCAACTAATGCATCGAAGATTCTCAAAATCTGTTCCCATAAATCAATCCCCATTTCCCAGGCTTGGGAAAGAATAAATGGACCTCCGCAATTGCTGATTTCGTTACATGGACAGATATGTTTCAGACAGTAAGGCAACATTCTCGTTGTATTGTAATACCTGCCGGTTGTGGGAGTGAAAACTCAGGAGGTGAATAGAAGGAATGCTGAAAATGACATAACGTGTTGGAGTAACTCAGCAGGTCACGAAACACCTCTGGAGAACATGTAAATGTGACATTGCAAGTTGAGATACTCCTTCTGACTGTGCAATGCTGCCTATTTGACACATTTCTTACTCATATTTGTGGAATGGTAAGTTTTTTACAATTAGCATGGCATTAATACTGCTGCTTTACAGCTCCAGGGATCCAGGTTTGATTTTGACTTTGGGTGCAGCTTGGTAAAGTTTGCATTTTTTCCCTGTGATTGTGGGTCTCTGCTGTATGCTTGAATTTCCTCATGAATCCCAAAGGCACACTATTAGGTTGATTTTATGCTGCAAATAACCTCTGCATAGGTAAATTACAAAATAATGAAAGGGGGTTGATGGGAGTGCAAGGGAGAAGAAACTGAAGAGAAATAATGACAAGGGAATGGGATTGATTGGATTGTTCTTTTGGGAGCTGACATGGCCTTGATGGGCTGAATGGCCTCTTTCTGAAAGTACAACACCACTGCACAAACCTAGTATGCCTGGCGTATACTGGGCTGTAGGATATTGAGCATGGCATTGGGTAAGTTTGCTGGAGACACAAGGAACTGACATGCTGGGGTCTTGCACTGAACACAAAGTGCGAAAATAACTCGGCAGGTCAACATCTCTAGGGGACATGGACAGGTGACGTTTCGAGTTTGACCCTTTGACAGATGGATCACTTTGCTACCTATACAAAAATGACAAGAATCAAGTTATGTGGTGAACTTTATCCTGGACTATATTAAGTTCAGAAGATATAGCTGATTGCCATTGTTTTAGAGCAAGGGTCGACAACCTCCGGCCCCTGGGCCGAATGTGGCCCGTAAACCGAAATCGTCCAGCCCGCAGGTGGATTTTTAATTTTTTTCCTGCAATCACCGGCGCCCCGAGTGCCAAGCCCTGGCTGTACCGCGTCCTGCGCAAAGCCGCTGGCGAGGCCGCGCACCTTCTGTGAATACGTTTAAGAAAGAACTGCAGATGCTGGAAAAATCGTAGATAGACAAAAATGCTTGAGAAACTCAGCGGGTGAGACATGCAAGGACGGCATGAGGCTGCTTCACCCGCTGAGTTTCTCCAGCATTTTTGTCTACTTTCTGTGAACACGTGATTTGATGCCTGCCATCTGGGGCGGGATGGGGCTGGGATCCATGTGTACACATGATAGATGCGGCCCGCCATCTGCTCACAGACACGAGTCCCGGCCCCTATGCAGAACAAGGTTGCTGCCCCTGTTTAGAGTGTAAAGAACTGCAGATTGGATGTGTGATCAGAATCAGAACAACAATAGCAATACTTGAGTGTTCTTGAAGACTGACTGTCCATTGGGCTGGATTTGGTGTTGCAAATTATGGCAAGGCCATCTGTGTTCATTCCATCAAGAATTAAGTTGGGCAACCTGGTGCTTGGATCAGGGCGCTGCAGTACTTCCAGCATGAGGACTGGACTTTGGACTTTTTATTTTTCTTTGTAATTAGCACCAAGATATGGCGACTGTGCATTTTTTGTGTTGTGCAAATGAATTTCACAGTGCTGTGCATACTTTTCAATAAAGAACCATTGAACAGTGTGTTTCAGAATCTCCATGGTTAAACTTGAAAACCCAGATGTTTTTGGCCAGTTGCCGTGTTCCCATAGTCCATCACCACTAGTTGTGGCTTTGAAATCGGCAGTTAATAAAATTGCAATGCTTGGCCCTGGCTATATGTCAAATATTAGAACTGGTGGAATTAGGGGTGTATAAAAACATTTAAGTCACAGTTACTACCAACCCCCTCTGGCAGCGAAAACCACCTTTTGGGGGGTTTATTCAGAATCCAACGCGCCAGAGGTAGTAAAGATAATTGTTTTACCTGTTGTGCCTTATCCTGCTTTTATTTTTCCAACATTTACTTTGCTTATGAATTAAATATAATTGATCTTTCCTGAATTGTGCTCCTTGTTTGCACTTTACGGCCTGGATGTGTACCAAGGGGGATTACATGGGCACTAGGTGGGATGTTGGGGCCAGACTTTTGAATGGAAACCTGGAAGCCTTTTTTTCTCTCTTTGTGCCGAGGTTTAAAATCTGTAGCAACCACCTTTTAGCTCAGTCATTGCTATGGCTGGTGCTGAGATATCACTTTTGGTTATGAAATAGAACATTTACAGCACAGAGAAGGGCATTCTGTCCATCATAACCACAGTGGTTGAGAAAGAGCTACTTGGTTTGGTCCCAGCTTTTGTGCAGTGATCTGTAAACCCTGCAGGTCATAGCTCTTTAAGTGAAGCCCTCCTTCTGGTACCATCCCGCCAGCTACGAATTCACCTAAATCAGTCACTACCTCACCAGTGCAAAGAACAACCTAGAGATGCTAACTTTAATGGTTCTGCTTCTTGATGGAGAGTCGTAGATTTCTACAGCATTGAAACGGGTGCTTTGGGCCAACTTGACCAGAATTACTACCTGAGCTAGTCTGATTTTTCAGAATTTGGCCCATATTGCTCTAAATCATTCCTATCTGTGAATCTGCCCAGATGTCTTTTCAATATTATAAATGCACCTGTTTCTGCAGCTTCCTGGTTTAGTTTAGTTTGACCCTTTTGGAACATGACCATTAGCTATTTCTCCCGCCCCCTCTAGTGATATTTTTGAACATGGCACCAAAGACGGGACTCGCCCTCCTAGAATCACATGCACAGAAACTCCTTTCTGCTTTCCTGACCACAACATTTCTGATAACTATTGGACTTGACTTGACTTGTCTCTTGACTTTTGTCCTTTCCTGTACAATTGAGCCACCCGTGGTGTTAATGTCTTAAGTCTGGCTGCATTTCCTCGGGGAATAAGCTTTCCACAATCCATATGTAATTTCCATATCCAATTTGTAGTTTTTTTTGGCACAATCCGCAAGCATTGCCACTTTTCATTTCACTGCACATCTCGTATGCGTATGTGACGAATAAACTTGACTTGACTTGATGCTAGTTAGAGAGCTACACTTGGGAGGAGTTAAAGAGAGGAGAGGTCCTCTTGTCATCTAGGCATCATTGTTTCTCCCTCTCCCTGCCCACTTTGAGCTGTGAGGTGACCACATTTGGTCTGGTACATGGATAGGGAAGGTTTAGAGTGATGTGGGCCAAATGTTGAGAAACTGGACTAACTCAGATGGGGTGTCTTGGTCGGCATGGACGGGTTGGGTCAAAGGACTGCGTCCATGCTGTATAACTGTGACTCTATAACTTCCTAAGTGTGTTATTCACTAAGCAATCAATCTTTACAGGTGAATGAAGTGATAAGAAAATCAAGTGTTTTATTGAAAAATGAAATTCTTACTTGCAGCAGCGCAACATAGATATGTTAACATAGTACTCTGTAAATATTATATACATATATACAAACAATAATAGTGCAAAGACAAAGATTGGAGCTTATTTTACCGCAGCCTAGAAAGCCATGCAACTTTCTAAAGCTTGAATTCCTTGGATCCGGCATTGTGGAAAAAAATACGAGGACTAAGAATTTGCCACAAATATACGTGATAAAGACCACAAAAAAGAAAATGATGTAAATTCCATTCAATTATTTAATCAAAGATTGTTTTGAAAATCTCTAAGCTTTTTTATCTCCTAATGTTCAATTGCTGATGGAACATTGCTTCACTTTCAAATGTGAAAAATCGATATCGTAAAAGAAAAGCCTGAAGATTAGGTTTGTATCCAGAAACTGTCTGTGTAATGTGTAGCTAGTTAGTATGACCTTGATTTCGGGCTATAGTGTGCAAATGAAATTGGTGGAATACAATTTCCTGAGAGAGAACATCATAATGCATCATGTAAAACTGCCGTTACAGACTGTAAATTTGTGACTACATTTTTCATCTACTTCTCATGGGGAGCCAGGAGGACATCGTGGAAAGATGAATTTCATCCAAATGAAACCAATATGCATTTGTCAAAATGGAATTGAGTTTAGTTTAGAGATACACCACAGAAACTGGCCTTTCATCCCACCGACTAGCAATCCCTGTACACTAATACTATCCTACACACACAAGATAATTTGCAATTAACCCAAGCCAACTAGCCTGCACACTGTACGTCTTTGCAGTGTGGGAGGAAACCAGAGCTCCCAAAGAAAGCCCACACAGGTTATGGGAAGAACGCACAGACAGCGCCCGTAGTCAGGAACGAACCAAGGACTGTAATGCAGCAACTCTACTGCTGCGCCAATGTGTTGCCCTAAATGCTTAGTGAATAATGCGTAAGAGATTTTCTGTGTGGGTTTAGCTTGTACACTCATGTCTGTCGAATTGGGGTTTATATTCGGTGAACAATCACTGGCCTTGGTCCAAAACTTTTGAAGTGAACCAGCATCATCATGAAGCCGCCATTGAGACTTTTTGTAAAATAAAGAATGTTGGGTCTTTATCTTTTAGAGTCATACAGCGTGGAACAGGCCCTGCAACCCAACTTGCCCATGCTGAGCAACATGCCCCATTTGGACTAGTTAGTCCCACTTGCCTGTGTCTGGCCTAAATCCTTCTAAACCTATCCTTTCAATGTACCCGTTCAAATGCTTTTAAACATTATACTTTACTCAACTACCTCCCTTGGGGTGGGAGATTGCAACCTTCACGTGGTCCGCCCTGTCTCGACAAATGCAATCAACCTGGCGTGCACAATCAAGTAAGATCAAATAGAACAAGTTGTCCTACAACTTTAGACTGGGCACGCCATACGCAAGAAGAAGAACAACTACCTCCTTTGGCAGCTTGTCCATATCCCACCACCCTTTGTATAAAAAAAATAAATCTTTCCCCACTTTTAGTTTAGAGATACAGCATGGAAACGGGTTCTTTGGCCCACCGAGTCTGCGCTGACCAGTGATGACCCCACATACTAGCTCTATCCCCCACACCAGGGACAATTTACAATCTTTACCAAAGCCAATTAACCTACAAACCCGTGCATCTTTAGTGTTGGAGGAAGCCGGTGCATCTAGAGAAATCCTGCTCAGTCACGGGGAGAACTTTCAAACTCTGTACAGACAGCACCCGTCATCAGGATTGAACTCGGGTCTCTGGTGCTGCAAGGCAGCAAGTCTACACAACTGTGCAACCATGCCCTTGTGTTTTTGCAAGTTGCAGAACTTAAATTTCTTAATTTAAATTATGGTTATTGAGTTGATCTCACATTAAGTTAAATAAATATGTATAGAGATGCATAGTCGTTTAATCTGGCTGTCGCTTTGAGTGAGTTAATTTGCATCCTGGGGATAAACAAGCTCGGCCAATTTCCCCAGGTGATAGAAAAGCACTATTTACTAATTTAGAATGAGAAATTGGAAGTCAATTTCTCAATTAAAATAACTTTAAATTGTTGTTCATTACTAATGAGGAGAATTCATAATGTGTACACTCAGCAGCTCAGAGTTTGTATTGGGAAGTTTATTAAAATAGTAATTAAAATGTCTACAGTGGAAGCATGCATTGGATGGTTTTACTGTAGGGTTTGTTTGCCGGTGAATTCCCTTGCAGCTGTGCGTTGCAAAGCAGTGAGGAAAAACACTTCACGTTCATTACCGCTGAGGTTTTGTCTCATTTCCACTTTTGTTGCAACACATGTTCAGATAGATAAAGCAGAAACCATCATTTAAAAATAAAAACACAAGATGACAAGGTGGCACAGTGGTCGAGTTGCTGCCTTGCAGCGCCAGAGACCCGGGTTCAATTCTGACTACGGGTTCTGTCTGTACAGAGTTTGTACGTTCTACCCGTGACCTGCGTGGTTTACCCCGGGAACTCCAGTTTCCTCCCACACTCCAAAGACCTGCAGGTTTGTAGGCTATTTGACTTAGTTAAACATGTGTGTGTGTGTGTGTGTGTGACTGTGTGTGCGTGACACTGTGTGTGTGTGTGTGTGACTGTCTCGGTCACCGAGTTGGCGTGAACTCGGTGAGCCGAAGGGCCTGTTTCAGCACTGTATATCTAAACTAAACATTGCAAAAAAAGGGAAAGGCATGCCTTAACATGTATTTTATCAGTACTGGATGCAAGGACTTGTGCAGACTATGCCCAAGTCCTACCGGGCATCCTGCTTCATTGTAGAATTTACATCACAGAATCAGACCATTTGGCCCAACTGGTTCAAATCTGTACAACACAGCTTCCTCCCATCCCTCTCGTCTCGTTTAGCAGCTAATCTTTCTATTCCTTTGTCAGACGGTGAAAAGTGGGGCATAAGGGAAAGCCAGTCATTGGAGTAAAATCCCACGTAACTACTCACTAGTTTATTTTGGCATGAACACATTTAACTGGACTGCCAAATTGAAGATGCAAAATTATCACTTTTAAAGATTAACCTTGTGTTTTGGAAATCATTTTATTAAACCATCCCTCGGTGGAGGATACCTCCCTACACCCCTGGCACAAGGAATACAACGTGGAAATCCTGTCCATGCTAGCCTGAAAAACATGACGAGATGCAATGCAAAGTGTATCAAAATCTCTAAACAGTAGTCTATTTCCTCCTGCATAAAGCATTAAGACTACTGAAATTTCTTTCCGCGAAACCTGTTTAAATCGTACTAAGAGAGGTGTGCAGTCATATAAATAGAACTGCCAGCAATCAAAAGGAGGAAACCAGGGTGTGGCCAAAAGCTTGATTGGAGCTAAGTGTTAAGTGAGACCTTAAAAAAAAAAGAAAAAAAAGGAAAAAAAAGCATGTCTTAAGAGGCAATGATGTTAAGGGAAAGGCGAGGCAGTGTGCTTGTTGCTTGTGTTTAATTCCTTTGGCTTTACTCACCTGTGCCACAAGACTATAGGGAGAAGTACCATGGATTATTATCATTGACTGTAGGATGTCCACATTGATACACACCTTCACAAAAATTTGAAAGGGAATGATGCTGTTGTGTGCTATACTGTCAGTATTTCCTACAAACTGGTGTTGTGTATTACTTGTAGCTCACAAAAACTACCTGGAATCAATTAACTCGAGGTCTAGTAGTTTTGTCAAACTGTCCACTATTGGTATTTATAGGAAGTTATTGCTGTGTATTTTCAATTTGTTTCTTGGTCTGTGTTGATTTCTATGCCGCTGTGGCATGATTCGCTTCCATACATCGTAAACATATCCTTACAATGTCCTCTTGTGATAAATATTATTTGCTTTGTAAAAAATATATAATTCCAAACTTTGAATGACTGGATTCTAACGTCAAATCAATATTTAGGATGAAGGCTGGGATAAACTATCGCACATAAACATATTAGCACAGCGGTAGATTTGCTGCCATGCAGCGCCAGAGGCCCAGGTTCGATCCTGCTGACGGGTGCTCTCTGTACAGAATTTGTATGTTCTTCCTGTGTCCTGCTTGGGTTTTTCTCCGGGTGCTCAAGTTTCCTCCCCACACTGCAAAGACATACAGGTTTGTAGGTTAATTGGCTTTGGTAAAAATTGTAAAATTGTCCGTAGTGTGTAGGATAGTGTTAATGTGCTGGGGTCACTGGTCGCCGTGTACTCGGTGGGTCAAGGTTTCTGCGTTGTTTCCGCATTGTATCTCTAAACTAAACTAAATGGGATAGAGACTTTTAACCAATATGTGATGAGTGTAGATTTCACCACAGAGCTGGTATTTATTTCCAATGGCACGTTATCAGAGAAGGTCATCCTGGAATATTTAGCAACTACAAGGATCGGTTAAGTCTGCCGCTAAAGTTACCTAAAACCCATCAGCTATCTTGTTTCTATTCAAATTTTTAGCTATTTTGCTTTACTTTCAACAATAGTCTTATTTTAATTTGAGCGTTGGTTCCATCTCCATGTTGAAGTGCTCCTGCCTATAAAATTTAATGGTGGAGATTAGAAAGTAAGCTGCAGTTGGGAGAAGAGATACTGTAAACTTGGATAAATATGCAAGATGGTGACACATTTTGTGGAGCGGTGGGGGGGGGGGGGGGGGGGAGATGTGTTGAAGTGGCTACATATTTACATGCTCTGAAAATGGTTTGAAAGTCAGCATTACATAGTGTAATGAGCTTGGGGACTCTGTGCTGAAATTGTAAAGAATATGCTGAAATGGATATGGAGACAATTTGAGGCTTTGTTAAAAGGTTTTGCATTTGCATTAACCAAAATAGGAATAAAAGCAAACCTGATTCCATGGCACATTTTCAGTTTGTTTTAAACATCTGTCAACTGAGAACATGAGTGCAGCCTAGAAATTGGCCATTGCCTGGAATATTGCCTGGAATATTTGTGTTTAGCAATTCACTTGGAAGGGGGTTAGTGAACATCTTGTTGGAGGTTTGATGCAGGGAAATTTTGTAACACAAGCTCAAAGGCATCAAACAATCTGCTGGAGGGACTCAGCGGGTCAAGCAGCATCTGTGCGTGGGAAGCAGTTTAGTTTAGAGATATAGCGTGGAAGCAGGCACTTCAGCCCATTGAATCCGCATCGACCAGCAATCCCCGTGCACACCAGGGACGTTCTTCCCGTGACCATGTGGGTTTTCTGCGGGTGCTCCGGTTTCCTCCCGCGCTCCAAAGATGTACAGGTTTGTAGGTTATTTGACTTTGGTTAAAAATTATAAATTGTCCCTAGTGTGTAGGATAATGTTAGTGTAAGGGGATCGCTGATCAGCGCGGACTTGGGGCAAAGGACCTATTTGCATGCTGTATCTCTAAACGAAACTAAACAGTGCCAGGCCCATCCTTCACAACACCAAGGACAGATAGAACCATAGCATGTAGAGACACTTGGTGCCGGCATGCTTTAGTTCTGTGCAAAGCTTGATGCAGCAACGCACACACATAGGTGGTCATCAGGATAAGATGATGTTGGGTACATTTCTCTCAGTTGCCTGAAGACTTGGACCCTTTGGGCCCATTCAATCGAGTTTCCCAGATGAAACAAAAAACGCAAAGACTGAGATATGGGATGTGGGCCGCACATGTGCTAAGTAGCGTGAGCAAGGGAACGGTCCAAGCTTGGCATTCAATAGTGTTGGCATCACAGTGGACCCCACTATCTGCATCCTATGGGGTCCCTTATAACCAGGATGTCCTTTGACCAGCCACATAAATATCAGACCAGGTTACAAGACCAGCTCAGATGCTGGCTGACCTGCAGTGGGTAATTCACATCCCGATCTTTCTACCATCCACAAGGTAAAAATAAGGAGCATTTTGGTTGAAGTGCAAGAATTGGGCCAAAGGGCCTGTTTCTGTGCTGTATGACCCTTTGAGCGATTGATTGTAATTATTCCACTTGCCTTGATGATTATAACTCCAGCATCACTCCCCAAGGTTAAAGTAATCCAGGCTTTCATATTGACCGGAGTGTGTGTCATCTACAAAATACACTGTAGTTACTTGCTTAGGTTTCTCTGACGGGCCCCAGGGACCTGGGAACAGCAACACCATCTTCAGGATTCCTTCCAGTTTTCACAGAGCAAGTTTCCTGGGGCAGACCATTGCCACAGTTAGTATTGTTGCCACACGGATCCAGTGACACGTTTGATCCTGTCTGTGTGGAGTTTGCATGGTCTCTCTGTAACTGCTTGTATTTTCCCTGGGTCCTCCTTTCACATACCATGTCTCAAAGCTGTGCTGGTAGATTAATAGGACATTGTAAATTGCCTTGAAAAGTGCCTAGAGAAATGGAGGGAGGGTTAGAAGATGGGACTAATGGGTACTGTGAGGGCTGGCAAAGTTTGAGTGAATTTGTCCCTTGTGTCACAAGGAAATACGAGAAGAAATGCAACAGTTCAAGAAGGTGAATCAACATCACTTTCTTGAGAGCAAGCACTAGATCCCAGTCTTGCTAGTGATGTCTTGGTAAGTTAGTAAATGTAAAAAATAAAGAAAGGATCCATAACTGTGGTGGTGCTCCTGTAAAAATGTTCCTCATCCTGCTTGGTGAAGGAGATTTTGAGGGATGCCGGTGGAACAAACTTGGTGAGTTGTTACAGTGCGTTTGTTGGGTTTGTATCACAGTGTCTGTAGCTAGTGCAAATATGCTGGACGTACTGTAGTTCCAGACTTGTTACCATTTTCACTATTTCAACTCCATTAATCTCAGTTTAACCAGGGCTCCTTGGTATTATTGGGTAGTCACTGCACCTCTACACTGATATTTTGCCATTGATATCTGCATGTAAGGGGAGAGACATTACCTTCTGATCACCAGAGTTAAATTTATTGATGTCAGTGAACCATCTGTAGTTTTATGTTTTTTTGTTCGGTTAGCTTTTGAGATCAGTGACAAATTATTCCACAAGAATCTTAAATAAAATCTGTGGGCAAGGTTCTGGTGTAATTCTGACTGAGTACTGGCCAGTTTATAATTGAGTAAATGCCATTTAATAATAATCAAAGCCTTTTGCCTTCATTTTATTTATAATTGGGAAGATTTGTTGGTGATTATCTCCATTAGATTTCAGGGCTTTGAGAGGAGGTTGATTAAACTGATCCATCTGGCAATTTGTGGCTGTATACATTTGAAAAAGCTGTGTCCTTGTACCTTTTATTCCGATGTTGGGCAGCTTGGTTTTGTTTCAAAGATCATTTTGCCAACTTTACTGAACAGGAAATATGATGTTGCAGAAGTTATTTCTGGCTTGGCAAGCTTTATAGTTGCACTGGGATTTGCATTGCTGGGCCACAGATGAGAGGAAGTATGTTGAATTATGCATTTTCTTCATTTGCATTCAATTGTTATACGCATACTTGTTCTACAGTGGATGCATTGTACACTCAGCATAACACCAGAAGCAAAATTTAGGCCAACTACTACTTCTGTATGGTAAAATCTTCTCAGCATTTGCTCATAGTCACTATTGCGTGCATGTGTGTGCGCGTATATGTATGTATATGTGTGTGTATATAGGCGTGTATGTATGTATTATATGTGTGTGTGTGTGTGTGTGCGCGCGCGCACACACCACTATTAGTAACTCTATTGAAAAGCAGAATTTGATGATCATACCAAATACATTATTTCTGTTCCAGAGCATCATAAGGCAATTTCAGCCAACATTTATGCACAGTTGCCTAGAGTCTCATCTCTCCATCACTCCCTCATCGTCACTGGCAACAAAATACATACAGCATGAAAACAGGCCATTTGGCTAGCCTTGTCTACATTTGCCTAGTAATTGGCCCATATCCCGCTAAAGCTTTCCTGTCTGTGTGTGTGTCCGTAGTACCTTGCATGGAATCTGTTTAAACACATTGTTGAGGTTTCAAATTTTCTGAGAAAAAATGTAATATCAAAATATTATTATCTCCTTTTGTCACTGAGGCTGTGTCCATCACACGGAATTGCATAAAAATATATTTATTGCTTGAATCGCTTGGTTCACACCAAAAAGTTATGTAAAAGACGATCTGCAAATTTATGACATTTGTAGCTGCTAATCGTTCTTATTGTTGCTCTATTTCTTTGTTGCAGTGGGAAGAAATCAGTGTTATGGATGAGAGAAACACACCAATGCGAACATACCAGGTGTGTAATGTCATGGAAGCCTATCAGAACAATTGGCTGCGGACTAGTTGGATTCCTCGTGATGGTGCCCATCGGATCTATATTGAGATCAAATTTACTCTCAGAGACTGCAACAGCCTGCCGGGTGTCCCTGGAACATGCAAAGAGACCTTCAACATCTACTACTATGAATCCAACAACAACAACTTGTGGTACATTAAAGAAAGCCAGTATATAAAGATTGACACCATTGCTGCAGATGAGAGTTTCACCCAAGTGGATGTAGGTGACAGGGTGATGAAATTAAACACTGAGGTACGGGACATTGGATCAGTGACAAAGAAAGGCTTTTACCTGGCCTTTCAGGATGTGGGTGCTTGCATTGCTTTGGTATCGGTGCGGGTTTACTACAAGAAGTGCCCATTAACAATACGTAACCTGGCAGAGTTTCCAGACCGAGTGACTGAAGGAGACTCTTCCTTGGTGGAGGTCCGTGGCTCGTGTGTGAATAATTCTGAGGAGTATGACGTGCCTAAGATGCACTGTAGTGCTGATGGCGGATGGCTGGTCCCTATTGGAAGATGCGTCTGCAAACCAGGATATGAGGAGAAGAGGGATATCTGCCAACGTAAGTACCTTTTGATTTTTACAGTGAAACCGACTATCCTGGACAAATCAAAATCTTGTTTCACCTGAAAGCCTTGTGATGGGTGAGGTCTTACAATGATGACCTAGCAAAAGAATTACTGGTTGTTGAATGGCATATCAAACGTATCGTAATGTGATAGGAAGGTAGTATAGATGAGTGAGTGGGGGCCTGGAAAATGGAAGTCATGGAAGAGACGAAGAGCATGTGAGATGTCTGGGATACAGGTCTAGAGGGATCAGTGCAGTGAGGGAGTGGAGGCCTGGAAAACGAAAAGGGCCTGTCCCACTTTCACAACCTAATTCACGACCTCTGCCGAGCTTGCCCTTGACTCGTACTCGCAGCGTGGTCGTAGGAGGCCGTGATGCTAGTCGTAGGTACTCGTGGCATCAAGTAGGTCGGGGCATTGTTCTAGCCTGATGAAAAATGCCACGAGTAAAAATTGGCGTGAAGTAGGTCATGAAAGTGGGGCAGGCCCTTAAGTCATTAAAGAAACAAAGGACATTTGGGGTGTCCTGAACATAGGTTGGGAGGGATACTCCATGCAATATCCTCTTCAAGGTTAGTAACATTACGTTTTCAAAATAAAATTGCAAGGTTAATTTATGTTTTTTGATTAACTGACATAACCTTTTCTGTTGAGGTTGCACCTTTCTGATCGATACAAAATAAAAGTTACTAATTTTCAGGGGATGTGGCATGAAAAGGAACAGGATAGAAGTGGGCGGGTGCTGCTAGAAATAAAATGTCTAGCAGACCTAATCACATTTTGGGGACATCCTTATAACCCGTAGCATTTCCCTCCCCGGCCCCCATGTGCTCCAATCGACTAATGACTAAAAAAAAGTGAACAATTGGGCCTAACCAATCTCGTTGTTTTTAGACTGGCTGCTTTGGATATCAAACGATTTCCTGTAAAAATGGAAAGTAGCTTAGCCTGAATACTCTAAAAGGGTTCATTAAATAAATATGCCATGTAGTAACGTGTGACTGTATTGAGGTGGTGTTTTTATATTTGACTGTGGCAGAGCTGCAGTATGTGGCATTAGTAGCAGATGTTGGTCTCTGTCCCACATACTTGATGTCTCTTCTGGAAGTGCAAGCAGTGGCAGTGTGCGATGTTTCATCCCCAGCTCCTACCGTATTTGATTTCGACCCGCTCCTGCAGGTTTATTGTCATGCCTTGGAACAAGTCATCGAGCGGGGTTGCCTGCTTTTGTGTCCCACTGCCTTCACTTGATGGGTTGCCGGTGAAGCATTTTCTGTATTTGGAGACAAAATAGTCTGTTTTACGAGAACCTAAAAATGCAATCATTCCAATCTCCACTTAGTCACCGTTACATTTTACCCACCATTGATTTTATTAAGCCTCCGATATTGTTAATCAAGAAGTATTTCTTTGGGTGTAGAAACATCCCTTAATATGCAAATACTTGTGGAGATACACATATCAATTAACCCAACAGAGGGAAAATAAATTCCCCTGGAAAGCAGACCTTTGGAGCGAAAACAATGCTATTTCTTTGGGTCCAAATCTATTCAAAATGTTCAATTTAAACAGTGCATAATTTTAATTGCATTATTGCCTACAATTTATGACTTCATCTTTACATAATTGTGCATTTAAAAAAATGTCTGCTTATCTCATTATTCAGTGCCCATAATGTTTTGGAAAGGCGGCAGGTTGCTGCAGCAGCCTGTCAAATTATTTCTTCTGACGTTTACCCGGGTCTTTCTATGGTCCTGACAGTTGTTTGTAGCAGAGCTGTCAGAAGGTCATCTGGAGATCTAGTGGGGCACAAGGCAACACATGCTGCTCTCTCCTGTGTGCCAGCAATACCTCAGGGTGACATCCAAACAGTGCCAACAGTCACAGAGCGCGCTGTTCAATTTAATGAACTTGCTGCACTCATTGCTGTAGAGAGGACATTAATGAGGCAGATAACAGGAGGGAAGATCATGTCCTTTCACTCCTGTCATGTAATGGATGTGAAAGGTTGTTTAAATTTTCCCTGACACCTGATGGGATGCGTTGTTAATAGTGAAGTGGACGGATCTGAAATTGTTGTGTATTTGCTTGTCAACCAACCATGTTTAAAGTGTACCCTGACGTTATTGGACAATATCTGAATGAAAAGATACAGTTGGAATATGATTGCATTTCCACTGCAAATGCCGTCAGGAACATATTATGGGGAGACTAACAATGTCTGGAAAGAGAATTGGATGCTGAGTGAAAAATGAACAATTTGTAGGACCATGGGGAAAATATATGAGAGTGGGATTAATGGCATAAGGATGACTAATGCTTTATGTGCAATGGGCTGAATTAGCAGTGCTATAAAATTCTGTGCAACAAAAAACTGCTTTTGGTTACTAATGCTAAGCTCTCCACTAATTCTTGATCAATAAGGGTGTCAAAGGTTACAGGGAGAAGCAAGGAGAATAGGCTGGAGAGGAAAAATAAAATTAGCCATGATCGAATGACAGTGCAGACTCGATGGGCCGAATGGCCTAATTCTACTCCCTTGTGTTACGGTCTTATGTTAGATGATTGACTGTCCATTGCTTTCCCCCCCCCCCCCCCCCCCCCCGACATTCAGTTCCATTGCCTTCAAAGGGTAGAAAATAATTTAGGACCCAATTAGCATTAGCAATTAAAACATTTTATTCTTATAAAAGCATAATTGGAGATGTAGTCGATATGTTCCACAACTGCAGAAAATGCTTGATTGGAAGTTAGAGAAGGTATTGGTTTATTATTGTCACGTGCACTGAGATACAATTTTAAAAAACCTATCCAGATGAATCCTACTGTACAGCAGTACCTCAAGTAGTACAAAAGCAAAAATAAAATGGAGTGCAGAATATAGTCTTACAGCTGCAGAGAAACTGCAGATAAAGTCCAAGTCTGCAAAAAGGTCGATTGGAAGATTAGGTAATTCATCCCTAGCATGTGTGAGGTCAGTTCAAGAGTCTGTTAATAGCGGGAATGGGGCAAATCTTGAGTCTGGTGGTCTGTGGTTTCATGCTTTTGTAACCTGTCCATCAAGAGAGGGGAGAAGAGAGAATGGCTGGGATGTGTGAAGTCCTTGATTATGTTAGCTGCTTTCCCGAGACACTTTGAAGTTTCAAATGGAGTCGATGAGTGGGAGGCTAGTTGGTGTGAAGGACTGCGGTGTGTTCACAACTGTCTGGAATTTCCTGCAGTCTTGGGCAGAACATTTGCCATATCAACTTGCTATGCATCTGGATAGGAAGCTTTCTCTGGTGCAAACGTAGAAATAGGTAAGAGTCATTGGAGTCGTGAGGAATTTCCTTGGTCTGATTAATTGATGAGAATTTGGAAATTATGAAGATGTGCAGAAAGTTTGGGGTGTGACAGATAATCAAACGGAATAATATGGCAACATAACACAGGATTCATGTGTGTGTGATACAATATATGATGACATGAAGAATATGATAATAATTTCAACAGACTAAATCTTCCACATATAAGTGAGGCACCATATTGAGGCATCCATCCTATTCATATGTCTGTCCGAATATCTTTTAAAAGTCGTAGTTGTATCGGCTTCTTTGTTTTCTCTGGCAGTTCATTCCAGTTATGGATAAACTTTTGAGTGAAAAACTTGCCTATTGCCTTCGATCTATGCACTCTAATATTTGAATCATCGTCCCTGGGGGAAAAAGGCTGACCTGTTCAGTTTATCCTTGCCCCTCGTGATCAGTTTAGTGTAGGACAGTCCTATAATTTAAAAAACAAAGCACCATGCAGTTGCATCCTGGTGACTCCCTTCTACATCATTTCCAACTTAACGACATCCTTCCTATTGCTGGACGACCAGAATTGCATATAGTCCTTCACTGAGAAAAATAGATTATCTGATCGGCTAATGGGATCTTGTCATGCTCAAATTGGCTGTCACCTTTCCAACGTGATGACGACATTCCAAAAGTATTGATTAGCTGCCATTTCTTGGTCTGTATGTGGGAGAAGAAATGATCCAGGGACTTTATTTTGGGAAGGTGCTACAAATATAAATGGTGCATAGCAAGGTCTGAGCAAGAGAAATGGTTTCGTGGTGGAAGATTTATTTCTACGTGTCCCCCGCCCACCCCACACAATTGGGATCTCTATCAAGGTTATGTATATGGGCTGATAAAATGGTAGCATCATTGTCAAAGGACTCCCTTGGACTGTGAAACTGTGGTATCAGAGAAAACTCTGACTGCAAGACAGACCCGAGAAGGTGCCTGACAATGGATTCTCACTCCACTTCACCATTTGACCAGCGGCCAACGTGTTTAGTGTAGATGTGAAACCTAAATTGGTCCTCCGATTTTCTAATTCTGTCATTACCAATGCAGTACTAAGTACCGTGCTTGACGGACAATGAGATTTTGTTAAGCTCCATGTACATGATTTTATGAGTGTATACCAGTGCAGTGTGTAGTTGATGTTTTAATATTGGATTTTAATTATTGGAGCCTTAATTGGATAGAGGAGGCAGACGGGAAAGGATAAATCATTGTTTTAGTAGTGTACTGGAAACGTAGTATTTATTTATAATAAATAGTAGTACACATTTATTTTTCTGTAATCTCCACATCTGCAAAAAAATCATAATGCAGAACAGCAAAAAATAGGACTACCCTTTTGAAGTGGTTGCTGGATGTACAATTTGACCAAAATGTTGCTATTTCCTGCTGGGTAGATCCCTCTAGCTATATTCCTTGTTCTCTTATATATTGTGGACCAAAACATTATCTGTCGTTTGCCCTTTAAATGCAATTTTCTCTCTTCTGCCTCTGCTTTCCCTCTGTTTCTGTCTTCACCACAGATGACAGAACTTGGCAGTTTTTATTCTCCAAATATGTCCTGAGATTTTCCCATAGCTCCCTTGATTTGTTTTTTCTCTCTGTTTGTAAAACCTCTTCAAAGCCTATCTTCCCAACCATGGTTTTAAGCAGTATCCTGAAATCTGTTCTGTGTGCCTTCTATTTTGCCTACTCTCAGTCTCAAGAAACATACTAAGCTGTTATTTCTTGAATTACTGTGACCAATTATTTAATTTTCCATCAAGTGTGTGTGCTCACTTTAACCAGGCGTCTCTTACTTTTTAAATGAGGCAAAAATCTCCTTGATTTACCTTGGATATCCGCGCTGAGAATTAAGCTGACCACAGTGATACTGTAACCAGAGTTCCTCATGGGGATAAAATAAAAGAGACTGCAGTCTTTGATATAACTTCATGTTAGAAGCCAAATCACTTAACTGAACAAGAAAACACTTTTTTGGAAGTGCCACATTACTTTGTAAATAAACAGTTTGTGTAATTAATTTTGCTGATGTGGCAGATAGCTTCTTTTAAGACGAGATTCGATAAATGCAAATATGTTCCTTCTTTCAAGCACACACAGTTTGAGGACATTTCTGACAGATGCTTAAGGTCATTGAAGGTTGGATTAATGGTGACTGGCTTTCTGCAGCTCTAATGGATAAGCCTGGCACAATATTATTGATGATCGTAATTTTGCATTGATTTAGCCTCCTTTTTTTTGCTCTGGTATTTTATTTAATTCACATGTTTAATCGGTAATGTTTTTCACTATTAATGCTTTATGTGTCATTGCCTAACTGTCACTGCATGTCATGTTGTCACTTGCAGGCAGAGCACCAAGGAAGATTCCTTGTATGTGAATACTTGGCCAATAAACTTATTCATTATGTATTAGCAAAATGCATAATATATTTTTAGTTGCGCAGTTCACTGAATACGTTGACCAAATCTTGAGGCACCTCAAACTAAGGCATCTGCTTTTAACAAGATGGAATTTGTGGCTTGACACACATTCACATGTTTAAGAAAAAATAGGAAGGAGAATTGGGGTGGTATTTTACAAATTGTTTTAATCATCAAATGGAGAGAAGCTTTTAAAACAAAATGCTGGAATTTGACAAAAAGTCTGCTAATGAGTTTTTTTTTTAACATGAATGAGAACCAGAACCACTTGTTGTGACTGACTGCAGATGATTAAACAGGGTGAGTTGCAGTGTGGTTCAGTGGGTTTGTGAAGTAGCAGGTGTGATCAGGGTGACCCGCATCTTCACTTATCCTGTTGGATTAAAAATGCCTGTATGTGAGGGAACTGGCAGAGTAATTTTCACCTGCAGCACCGTATCTCTGGCTTGTCAGAAGATAACACTGTTATCTGTCAGTGACATCAAATTACTATCCGTGAGTGGTGGGCTGACTGCTAATGTGACACAAAACCACCCATGGTCGTTGCAATTTCATTGCTTAGGCAGTAAAGTAGACATATCCTTGGAGCACAGGAGGATGAGGGATGATCTTATAAAGGTGTACACAATCATGAGAGGAATAGATCGGGTGCACACACAGATTCTCTTGCCCAGAGTAGGGGAATCAAGAATCAGTGTACATAGGTTTAAGGTGAGGGGGAAACATTTAATAGGAACTTGAGAGGTAACTTTTTCATGCAAAGGGTGGTGGGTGTATGGAACAAGCTGCCGGAGGAGGCAGTTAAGGGAAGTACGCCATCGCAACTATTAAGAAACATTTGGACAGGTACAAAGATAGGACAGGTTTGGAGAGATATGGGCCAAATGCAGGCAGGTAGGATTAGTGTAGATGGGACATGTAGTCCAGAAAGTTGGGCCGAAGGGCCTGTATCCATGCTGTAAGACTCGATGACTCTATCTTCGCCTTCAGTTTCATTCCACTTTCACGTCCTGTGTTCAGGGTGAATCCTCTATGACTGAACTAGCCCATTGAGCCTATGCTGGGATTCTGACCCCATTTTATCTGTGTCACATTGCCCACCTACATCAAAGTAAGTTGCCCAGATTTGCCTCTGCCTCAACAACTCCGCTGCCAAGGAAACAATTTTCCTGCTTCTGTCAACTCCAGCAGAAGCAGATGAGAAATCTTTGACCTAAAGATTTAATTGTGTTTCTCCCTGCTGTCTGACCTGTTGAGTATCTTTTCCATTTTCTGTTATTTTCACGTTTCCATTGCCTTTCTGTCACCTCCAAGCCTGTCTGTTGTATGGTACTACCTCCCCCCCCCCCCCCCCCCCCCCCCCCCCTTCATTCTTTATAAGTTCTAGTTTGTACACTATCCCACTCGGAGCCTTACTCACCCACAGCTAGATCTTCCTGGTGAATGTTGGCTACCTAGCCTTCAATTCAGAAACATAATTTTTGATGTGTATGTTCCCTCGGGACCTTACCTTTCTCTAACTGTAGATTCATCCTCAACTTCCACACTCCAAAATATAGCAATCTTTGGCCGTCAGGGTATTCTTCTCCTCTCTCCACCTGCCATTGCAGGCTATGTCTTCAGTCATCATGGTTGTCTGCTCTGGAGCTTCTAAGCTACAGGACCTCTGAACTGTTTAAGTTGCCCTTAAACAGACCTTTGCTGCCCACTGCTTGCAGCCCTGTCCTTGAAACACAATTTTGAACTGATTAACAGGTATTTGGCTTCTATGGCAAGAGGAATTGAGTACAGCAAGGGGGATATCCTATTGCAGTTTTGCAGGACCTTGGTGAAGTCACACCTTGAGTATTGTGTGTCATGTTGGTCTCCTTTTCTGATGAAGGATGTTCTTGTAGTGGAGTGAGTGTAGAGATTCAGCTCCTGGGAGAGCAAGACTGACCCATGAAGAGAGATTCACGTCCGTTAGAGTTTAGAAAGATGAGAAGGGAACATTTGGAAAATGATTAAATCCTGCCAGGATTGCGGGTACTATCGCTACATTGAAGAGGCATTTAGACAGGTACATGGAGATAATAAGTTTAGTGGGATATCAGGCAAGCACGAGCAGGTAGGGTTAGTGTTGATGGGACAAGTTGGTCAGTTTTGGCAATTTGGGCTGAAAGGCCTGTTTCCAAGCTGTATATGACTCTATGACTGGCCAGACTAGATGCAGGAAAGATGTTTCTTATGTTTAGAAAGTCCAGGAAGAGGGATCACCGCTTAAGAAAATAGAGTGAGTCCTTTGGGTCTCTGCATACAAATTCCTTCACAAAAGAGTGATGGACCTATCGAATGTTCCACTTCAGTAGCTAGGTGAAGCCAAATCATTAAATATATTCATGGAAGAGTTATATAAAGGACTAACATCGTAGAAGGAAAAGCTAGAACAGAAAGCTGTTCATACGGAACAGTGGAACATTCAAAATTTGATTAGCCTTGCCACTGTTCCCAGTTCGCACGTTTATTAAAAAGGTTTCTTTGAGGTTTTTTTTGGTAAAAGTCAGACTTAAATGCAAATTGTTGTAGTGCGGCAATACGGTCCAGTAAATGCATAATGCACTGGTGTAGAAGAGGAGTCGCTGGTACACGAAACATGGGAGCTTGCTGGTATGACAGTGTAGTGTGATTAATTTACGGCTGGTGAGATGCTAATAATCAGGCTGTCTGGTCAAAACAGAGCATTCTAACAATGGCCATCTCCCAGCTCCACTCTTCCCACCCCTTACCTGCTGACATATGCTCACTCATATTCATTGCTCTTGGCTCCACAAATCATCTGTCACTTCTGTCCTCTTTAAGCCAACCATTTTCCCCCTCCACTCTCAATCCCGATGCAGAGTTTTGACCATTCATCCACATGTGCTGCTTGACCCGCTGAGTTACTCCAGATGGCAATTTGTTACACCATTCTAACAACCAACCCCCCCCCCCCCCCCCCCCCCCCCCCCCCCCCACCGCCACTTTTCATTGCCATTTACCTGCGTTTAGCTTTGTGCATATTTTCAGGAGGTATGTTGGTAATGATGATGATGATGTGCTTATGGCATTTAGAAATAAATCAAATGGAAATTGTTGCACTTTTTTGTAGTGTCGTACAACTGTTGTGACAAGTTTCAACTCTTGATTTGGGGCGATCATTCTATTTTGTCCTGGTGAGCATTTTCTCTAAGATTTTCATCGGATTTTATCAAATTGCTGGGATATTAGACAAATACATGGGAAATCCAAGCCTATGACTTTATTGTTGAGTTTCAGATACTGATTGATCTCTCTGCTCGTATTGGCTCCCAACAACAGTTTAAAAATTCATCTTGACTTCTTCCCTCCCCATCTCTAAAGTTCGCCAGCTCTACAAACATTTGGGATCCCTGTGCTTGTACTTTTTCCATTGCAATTGGTTAAAACAATCTCTTTGATCAAGCGTTGAACTACTAGCCAGTTCTTTTCAAATGTGGTTCAGTGTTTCATTAGTTCATGTGATAGGAGCAGAATTGGGTCATTCAGCCCATGATATCTATTCCGCCACTCAATCATGGCTGATCTATCTCTCCCTCCTCACCCCATTCTCCTGCCTTCTCCCCATAACTCCTGACACCCCATTCTAATCAAGAATCCATCTATTTATGCCTTAAAAATATCCTGCATATCTGAATTAAAAATATTTGTGTTTGCTACTCCTGTGAAGTTCAGGGCAAATAAGAATTTCATCGCTAAGATCTCTATGCGTACGAAAATGAATCTCTCTTGACCCTTGACCTTCAGTTCCTGAAAATTGAAGAATGGGTGGCATGTTGGCACAGTGGTAATGTTGCTATCTTGCAGCTCCAAAGCTCCGGTACAATCCTGGCTACGGGTGCTGTTCTCCCCGTGACCTGCATGGGTTTACTCTGAGATCCTCAGTTTCCTACCAGACTCCAAAGACATACAGGACTGTAAGTTAATTGGGTTGGTACAAATGTAAAATTGTCCCTAAGGTAGTGTTAATGTGTGGGGATCACTGTCAGTCTGAACTAAACTAAACCATGCGGGAAGGTTGGCAACTAAACTCTGCGGGTCAGCCAGCATCTCTGGAGGATGTGGCTAGTTGACGATTCCGATCGGGATGTCTTCAGAATGGTCGCAACCTGAAATGTTGCCTCTCCATGTCCTCCAGAGATGCTGACAAATTAGCTGACTTACACCAGCACTTTGGTTCTACATGTTGCAGCTTGAATGCTGCACAGGTACCAGTCTTGCAAGGACCGCTGAGGAATTGTAGTCCATCGTTTTCTTTGAGACCATTCCTTATTGTGATTCATTCTTTGTGACTCTTATCCGGGCAGACAAACTTTGCACGAAATGGGGGGGGGGTGCTGCTGCTGCTGCTATTAGTGAATCTAGCTGCTAATTATATGACCGTTATAACTGCTTGTCATTTATTGTGCTATATTTATTTGCCAATTTTTAAACTCTCTCGTATTTTCCTGGAAATGCAGGAAATAAGATCGGATGCTTTCAAATGCTGGGTGGAAAACAGAAGGTCAAAGTAAGAAGTATCAGTGATTCTTTACTTTATTCAAAATCTGGAGCAAGGCCATATCCTTAACAGCAGCAAGTGATAAAAGAGTTTTTTTTAAAGCAACCTTTCTGCTTGACTGGCAGCTCTTTGTAAATGTGATAAGGTGTGAAGTTGTTAAAAGCAGCAGGGAGCCTGTTTACGAAGAGTAGGCCAAAAATAGTGTATTTTCAATTACAAATTACTGTGTAATTAAGATATAACTGTCTTTTGTTTTAACTTAGTTTTAAGTGATACCACCCTTCTATTTTTTTGGGGGGCGGGGACGGACTTGAAATTAAGACGATTCTGTTTGCACTTGGTATATTAAACCAAGGCTGAACTCACACAGTAAATGGTAATTCGTGGAGAAATATGTGGATGTGCAAGGTTCCCTGAAAGTGTTTTTTCTGACAGTTTGTAGGATAGAACCTACTTCTGCCTCAGTTTTGAGGTGATGGAGGGAAGGGCAGACTCTGTTGCAGTAGGGTGCAAAGATCCTATAGGATCTTTGGTAGGGTGCAGCTGGAGGTTGAAGGGGAGCGTGGGTGGTTTGTGAGGCTATGTGCTCCTTCTGCTGCCTCTGCAGTTGCCCATTCAAAGTAATGCAATGGAAGTGACGTTCTTTGGGACGTCCTGAGAATGTGAACGGTGTGTTAGATACTTCTCTAAAGAATCCTTTATCCCTCTGCCAGCAAATATGCCAGGACCAAAATGCTTTTTGCAAAATCTGGAAACTAGCAATTCAGCAGGTTCATGGAGCGTCTCTGGATAGAATGAATGGGTGACGTGTCCCTCGAGCCACTTCTTCAGACTCCCTGTCCCGCTTGCTTACTCCAGCATTTTATGTCTATCTTCAGTGTAAACCAACATCTGCAGTTCCTTCCTGCACAATTCAGCAGGTTCCGGCAGCTTTCGTGGGGAAGAAAGCGTTTTGGATTCATGAACTTTTAATGTGATCAGATGAGAATTCTGCCCCCCTCCCCCACTGGCCCCTTACAGCTGACATTTTCCTCTATGACAGTAGTGAATGCATTTTAAAAGTATTTCATTGATTGTGAAGCACTTTATGATGACCTGGGATTATGAAAGGCATTATGTAGGATGCATTATTGGGCGACCTTGTCTTGAGAATGCTGTTTTCTATAACACAGCACAGTCCTCACTTTATGTGCATCTGCAGCAAGTCTTGCTGTCTTTGTACATTAAATTATATCCGTTTCTTTCTGTTATCATCTAATGGTGGTTGTTTTTTTTAATCATGTGCTCTGTGGGAGTGAATGATGGACAGGCTGTTGTCTCTCGCATTATTATTTCTACCAAGTTGAATAGTTGAATACTAAGACTATTTGCAATAACGATCTAACCAAGGCGGGACATTTACATTCCCTGGAATTTAATAACAGACAGAGTTGAGCCGAATTGAATGATTTGTACCTGAACATGTCTTATTCAAACCCTGCTCAAAATCATTCTAGTACTAGGTGTGCGGAAGGGTGGGAGATTAGGTCTGGCCTTTTATAGTTCTGAGAAAAGAGCACTCATAAACAAGTTTCCCAAGGACAACGGTTAGAACATCACTTTACTTTAGAGATACAGTGTGGAAACAGGCACTTCAGCTCACTGAGACCGCACTGACCAGCGATCACCGCGCAGTAACATGGAGGGAGGTGGTTGACAGAGGAGTGAAGTGGAGGAGATGGGTTGTAATAAGACTCAGTTCAATGGAAATGAACTGATGGTTCTGCTCATTACTGAACAACACAGATTTTGAAAATGCACGAGTCTTTATTCTGTGCTTTGTTCGGTGACAGCAGTCTGGCAGCTATCATCGGCCTTTAATCAACTATTTTTTTTTTTATTAACCCCACTTATTGCTGTCCATCTGATCAGGCACAGGGAATGTCCATGTGCCTCTCGGTCAAATAGCTGACTTAGTTCTCAATGGCAACGTTCATATGCGAAAGTGAGTTGAGGCAAAAGAGCATCACTTTGTACACCTCTGAAATGTCAGTGTAGTAAGAAACTATCCCAGAGGTAGAAATGAAGTAGGTGGACCATGTTTGCTTTTGCATGCACTTGGATCCAAGCTATTGTTGACTTATTCACTGAGGCATATGGGAGGATAGGCCTTGCATTCAACGTCAGCAAGACAAAGATACTCCCTGAATCTGCCCCTTGCTGCACAACGTAACCCTCTAACAAAGATACATGGCAGACCCGGGAAAATGTAAACCATTTACCACATTTCGGGTGCCCCCATCTCATCAAAGGCAGACATTAATGAAATTCATCACTGTCATCAATGCACCAGCACAGTCTTTGATCAATTGAGGCAAAAACCAAGATCTCAGACCTTGCACAATACATAGTATACTGGATAGCAGTGAAGCCTTCCTTCTTTCTGTTTCTGAAATGTGGATGAACCTGAATTCTGACTCGAAACGTTGCCCATCCACGTCCTCCAGTAGATGCTTGATTTGTGCTTGACCCGTTGAAATACTCCAGCACTTTCTGCAGGAGATTCCAGCATTTCCTAGATTAGTTTGGTCTAGTTTAAATTTAGAGATACAGCGTGGAAACAGGCCCTTCAGCCCACCAAGTCATCGCCGCCCAGCGACTCCACACACTAACACTATTCAATGCACACTCGGGCCATTTTACAATTGCATCAAGCCAATTAAACTACACACTTGCGTGTCTTTGGAGTGTGGGAGGAAACCGGAGATCATGGAAAGAACCCAACCGGAGAAAGTACAAACCCCATGCAGACAGCAACCGTAGTCAGGTTCGAACCCGGGTACCTCGTGCTGTAAAGTAGCAACTCTACTGCTGCGCTACTGTGCCGCCCCTTGTGTATGGATGAACCCAAGGTTGAAGCCACATAGATTTAGTCCCTAAAGTATGCAGCTAAAGATCCCAATCCCATTAACCACTAATGCCAACTGCTACTTAAATTGATCCTTTAAGTATTGTGAACAACTTGGGCATTGCCATCTGCTTCAGTCTGAAGGAAATCTTTAGCTATTTGAAAACAATTGTGATCCATACGAAACTGAGTGATCCCACTTTGGGGGGGAAAAAGTGGCCTTTTGTTTTGGAATCAATGAAAGTCACAGATTTTGCACTCACCATCATTTAACGAGTCTTTAATTATTATTGCAAGCCACAAGGTTACAATATGTCTGATGTCTGAACTCATTCATTCATCTACTCACTCTTGCCTCATCTGAAAGATCAATGCTGGGAGAATATAAGAGATGCAACAATGTTGATCTACGACATATTATGCAGTGACTGACTGTATTGCATGAAAGCCCCATTTGCCTTAGCTGTGTATTTCATGGTGGACCTGCTGCCAGCTAAATCATGAATCTACTCATTCAAAATGCTCTTTGCAGGAAAAGCTTTTTCATAATTTTCATAATTTTATTGCATATTTAAATTCTGAGGATCCTCATTATAAAAATGACACCAGCCTCTAATATTAGCAGTCTTTCCATTTTATTTTGTGCTTTACTGGAGAAAGGTTGAGTTTAATGAATTCTTAGTTTTTTTAAATTATTTTTAAAGTCTCAACCAAATTCTCAAAGGCATTAATCCAAAACAGTAAAGATTCCTTAACTCGGCATGTGTTGGTTCTAAATTGAAGATGGGCTTTTGAATCAGCTGACATTGGTAAAATAAAGATTATTGGTACATTAGATTTAAGGTTGGAGAACGGTCTCTACTTGAAACGTTATCCATTTCTTTTCTCCAGAGATGCTGCCTGTCCCGCTGAGTTACTCCAGCATTTTGTGTCTATCTTTGAAGTAAACCAGCATCTGCAGTTCCTGGATGGGGTTATGATTTGAGGGAGATTCTTAGTTTAGTGTTTAGTTTAAAGATACAGCAGAGTGATTGCTGGTCGGCCCATGGAGTTCATGCCGATCAGCGATCACTCTGTGCAATAGCACTATACCTACATATTATGGTCAATTTATAATTTTTACCAAAGCCAATTAACATACAAACTTTTAAAGAAGGAACTGCAGATGCTGGAGAATCGAGGGTACACAAAAAGCTGGAGAAACTCAGCGGGTGCAGCAGCATCTAAGGAGCGAAGGAGATAGGCGACGTTTCGGGTCGAGACCCTTCTTCAGACTAGTCAGGGATCAGGGAAACGAGAGATATAGACGGTGATGTGGAGAGATAAGGAACAATGAGTGAAAGATATGCAAAAAAGTATCGGTGATAAAGGGGACAAGCCATTGTAAGCTGTTTGTGGTGTGAAACTGAACCAGTCTGAAGAAGGGTCTCGACTCGAAACGTCGCCTATCTCCTTCGCTCCTTAGATGCTGCTGCACCCGCTGAGTTTCTCCAGCTTTTTGTGTACCCCCTAACATACAAACGTGTTTGTCTATTGGAGTGTGGGAGATAACCAGAACACCCAGAGAAAACCCACTCCTTCACAGGGAGAACATGCAATCTGTTATTGATTAATGGATGATTTCAATAAAATAGTATGTTATGCTCTTTGTTTCCAAAAATAATTTGACCGTTTCAGTATCAGGCATTCATTATTAAACTGGATTACCGCTCTGAGTCTGCAGATGCCCAGCGGGAAATTCAGCACTTGCTTCACAGACTAGTTTCACATGGGACCCTGAGCAGCCTTTGAAACAAGAGATATTTGTCCCTTTGGATCTGACATTTATTAGTATAATGTGTCAATCCTGTTCAGCGCAGAATATATAACGAGGAGAGAGAAGGTGTGCTGTGGAGCAGGTGTGGAGGGGGAGGATGTGTTCTCATCTGAGGTGTTTTATCAGTTCATCATCAAGGTGATGTGTTTAGTGCATTCTGGAGCATATGACACCTGTCTGTACAGGAGCACTTAGTGCCTTGATTGCATAAAGTGAAAAGTGTTTCTTTCTGCACCGCGCTGTTCCTTGTTCTCAGATTATCTGTATTGACGACTGTGCCTTTGCACCGTGGTGATGGAAACGTTGATTGAATCAAAGGAGCTGCAGACAGCAAACGAGTCTTCACTTTATCACAATTCGAAAAAAAAAGTTTGTTTCCTGATGTTAGTTGGATGCATTGATTTCTTTGTGCGAGTCTGAACAAATTGTGCTTTAAATAACAGAATTAGCAGACTTTGACGGAGTGAAAAGGAGTAGGGATGGCATTTGAAGCAAATTTTGAGCTCTCCTAATCAATACTTTCACAACATCAGGTCTGCTCACATTTGCCGCATTGGATGGTGGCAGGGGATCAAAGCAAAGTCAAAGTGAGAGAGACGGTGAGAATCAGAAATGCCGCATGCAAGCTCACGCACACGGACACGAAAAGAGAGTGGAGAAAAAAAGAAAGCATTGGAATTTGTGATTGTAAACCAGACTCTGGTGTTTGTTGTTGTGAAGCAAGTTCTAAAGAGCATCATAGAAGTAACACAAATCATGGAAGCCCTCTCATTTCTGCACTCTTTTCCCCGCCCCCACCATGTTATACTGTTATCCAACTGATTTAAGTTATGCAAAAACTTGGGTGTACACCTGACCAAAATGCTGCCAATTTCACCTATTGTATTAAAAGAAAATTAATATTCTATAATAAAGAATATATCAACTAATTAATTAATGTACCTTTATCTGGGTAGCATGTGTGCTAATAATGTTTGGGAGCATTTGTGAAAAGAAAAATCCCTTTCCTCTTGATTCTTTTGCAGTCGTCAATGGATCCCATTTAATGGTTTAAAAATGTCTTAAGACTTGGCCTCTGAAATAGCCTTTGATGGATACTATTAACATCGCACTAAGAAATGTTTTAAAAAGTCTTGCCCTTTGAGCTGACCTGTGGGTGGCTTGTCAAAGTAAAGGACACAGCTTTTGATTTCCTGTGGCATGAGTCGATCTCATGCAGCCAACAGCTAATGTGCTCTCTCTCTCTCCACACACACACACACACACACACACACACACACACACACACACACACACACACACACACACACACACACACACACACACACACACACACACACACACACACACACACACACACACACACACACACACACACACTGTGTAAACTCAGTGAATGATTGTGTGTAGATAGATGTGTGTGTGTGTATATGTATATATATATATATGTATATATATATGTGTGTGTATATATATATATATATATATATATATATATATATATATATATATATATATATATATATATATATATATATATATGTGTGTGTATATATATATATATATATATGTGTGTGTATGTATATATCTGCTACAAAGAGAGAATCCACAGTGTGCCAGAATGACTTGGATAACATCAGCCTCACTTGTTAGGTGTCCCTCCTCCGTTCCCCTCATGATGCAGCAGTCTCCTCATTTGACAATGTGCCCCCGCCACCCCCAAGAGCAGCACTGCGGCATATTTCAAGCCTCTCTTGTCACAAGCAATTACGGCGGAGGCATGGAAATGACTTGCGTTAAGGAGCCCAGCAGCCCACGGTGCAGCTGCCCAGTGACCCTTTCAGCAGCTGACACTTGAACGTTCTCTTGTTCCTGTCAAGGCGAAGGCAAAAACGATGTTGCAGTTACTTCCGAAATGGGACCAGTGACGAGCTGTCCTGGGAAACCTGCTCATCCAGCTAAATCAGAACCTGGCAACAGGATCCGAAACCCACTCTGGACTGCCAACAAAGCCACTAATGATGATACAGAAGCCTCCAGTCAGATGTTGACCTACATTTGACAGCAATTCCGTCAGAAGATTTATTTTTTTGTTTTGTGCAATTGATGTATATGAATGCTGCATCACTCAATGGATTGTATATTTATTTTTCGACTTTGGGAATCAGGAACTGCATAAACTAGATTTGGCTGCAGTCCTGATACATTGGAGACTGAGGGAACTTGCAAGCCACTGGTTTCCAAGTTAAGGCGATTGACATGGCCAGCCATGTGTTCCTCTGTTCCTCCCTCCTGGTGGGTTGAAGTGCTTGTTCCTACCCAGGGAATAGTGATACGTCAGAGCAGAGCTGCTAAGAATGGGTAAAAATAAACAATGAATGGAAGATCAAATGCAAACCTGAAAATTAAAATAGCTCCATTTTGTAATTGCAAATAATTACCTGATCTATGCAAAGTCAACTGCATGTGTTGTAGGAATAAGAGGTGGCCAATGAGTTCTGCAAGACATTTACACTTGGAACTAGCAGTTGATGTTTAGCTCTATATTTAACTTTTAATTTAAATGTGTATTGTGAAGATCGTGGCAATGCAGGATCCAATTTTTGGTTGCAATTGAAGTCTCTTGTACCATACATCTTCCGCCCTCGGCAATAAATTGCAGCTAGTTATTGAAACGAGTCAAAACTAGAAATTAATGCTGCCTATTTATTATAAAGTAGGATAGAGAGTAACCCAACTTCACTTTAAATCTATATATTTTGGCTTTTCCTGTGTTTCATACATTATTTTCAAAGATTATGTTCTTGCACAGGGAGCAGCTGAAAAATGATGGCCAGGTAGTTTGCATTATCGATCAATGTTGAATTGACTGAAGCCAGCAGAAAGGGAGTGGGGACACTGTCTTATCAGTACGACCTTGGTCTGGCTTTGGAGAGCACATCAGAGACATTAGCTTTGCAGGTAATTAAAAAAACAGAAAATGCTGGAGATATTCAGCATTTGTGCTGGTGTGTGGGAACTGAATAGAAGTTTCAGGTTGGTCAACTTTCAGCAGATCTTGATCCATACATGTTCAATATCTTCAGCATTTGCTGTTTTTGTTTGAAGACTTTCAGTGTCTACAATTTTTACTTTGCTTTTCCAAATGAGGGAGTACTTGGCTGAACAACATAATTGTGGTCACTCGATCAGGTCAAATTTGCAGGAAAAAAGGTGAATTGTAATTTAATGATGCAAGTTTCAAACTACCTCTAAGCATCTTTGGAACTTTGGCACAATCCATTATTTTAACTACAATACCTGAAATATAAGACTTGGGGTGAGAAATTAGTTCATGCAAACCCCCAAAAGTCTTGTGTGGTTGAAAATCAGAATAACCTGGAGCAGAGCAAATTTGTGCACGTTTCTGAATGTTTTGACACCGATCAGGAAATTAAAATCCTAATTTTCTTGTCGGAATTTAGTTTGTCTTGGTAATTTATTACTGGCATTAAACTCCTCACCGAGAACTGTTCCCTCCACTGAGCCTCAAGTACAATCTCCTGTGAGCCTTAATGGCCTATCCTGGGAAGGTGAGGGTCAGGATCAGACTTGGTCTCAGCTTCCTGGTCTCTGAACCTTACCAGTCTGCTGACCTCTGCCACATCTCACGGTTTGAAGCTTGCTGCTATATTAGTGAGATCACCCTAACTCGAGGAGAAAAGATTTTGCCTCTTCCTTAAGCCCAAAGAAGCGGGGGATTCATATCAAGTTGGCAGGGAATTCATACTAAGTGGGTACCAATTTGTAGCAAGATATTCTTTGCTACAAATACAACAGCATTGTATGGGCATTTGTGTGCATTGTCCATGTCCTCAAAGTGCATTGAGATATTTTGCACATGTCCTTTCAGAATCTGCTCTGAAAGCTTCCTACTGCAAGTGCCTGCCTGCAAACCTGGAGGGTTTCTATGCACCCTTCTTCCACCCGCCCCTTGCAGAAAGAACATGTCCCTGGTCAGCACTGTTCTTCAGCAACCTGTCTAGCCCTCTAAGATAAACCCAGCCATTCCATAGCACTGCTCCCCTACAGCTTTAGACTTTTGAATACTTTTGAGATACAGCGAGGAAACGGGTCTTTTGGCCCACCATGTCCGCACCGACCAACGATCCCGGTAGCACTATCCTACGACCTAGGGACAATTTTACCAAAGCAAATTAATCTACAAACCTGTACATCTTTGGAGAGTGGGAGGAAATAGGAGCACCTGGAGAAAACTCACACAGTCACGGGGAGAACGTACAAACTCCGTCCAAACGGTACCCATAGTCAGGATCGAACCCGGGTCTCCGGCGCTCTAAGACAGCAACTCTACCGCTGTGACACTGTGCCACCTGAGCTGGGTGAGTATTGCTGTATTGTGGTACAGTCATCTAAGAGCTGGGTGCAGCAATCACACCTGCCGTGTTACATGCAGGGAGCAGTGAGAACTTGCAACACGTCCCTGGAGATTGCTTGCTGACATTGGTGACGTCAGACGCGGTGTGATGTTGTACAGCGGGTCCTGCCATGTTGTGATCCTCGCAGATGAAATTCCTGTCTTTTTTTAATGTGACCTTCACAAGTGGCATTGGGGGTGATGCCCCTCTGTTTTAACAGCAGCAAAAGGGGTAACTGAAGCCGTATTGATGCCTCTTAATTTAATAGCCTGGATTCCACTTCAGTTTTTCCTCTCGCTGTGAAATGTAGAGCACAGAATAAAAGGCCATGATCTAAAAATTTGAAAAGCTGCAACAAGCAGGGGAATTTATCAATATGTCTAAATGCAAGGGAATACTGACATTTCAGAAAAATTGCCTCCCACTTCTGTGCAGAGAGGGCAAAAGCAGCAGCTCCATTAAAACAAGCCCCTTTCAACAATGTCTGGTTAGTATTTTAGCTCCATATTATAGATTACCCACATCTTCTAATTCCTGTCAGATGAGTAATGACCATAGCCGTAATAATTGTGCGCATATTACATTTAATCAGGTTTTATTGTTATTGTAATAGGCCTGTTTCTACAGCAAATGGGCGAGTGGATCTACTGCATCCAGCCAGTGATTGCTATTCACCTTCATTGTAAGGGCTCTGATTCTCACACACAAGAAGCATTTGCCTTGACCTGATGCTGAATGTTCCTGGCATGTAACTTTCTTGCTCTCAATCATTTTGTGGGGAAAGGCAATGTGGTTTGGGGAGAAGGAAATCCAGTAAAGCCCATACAACTCCCAGAGGGAGAGTGACAGTTCTTGAGGTTCTCTTGCACACATTTAGCGTTTAGAGACACAGCACGGAAACAGGCCCTTCGGACCACTGAGTCCGTGCTGAACAGCGATCCGCGGGTACACTTCCTGATAGTTTGTCATTGGTAGGAATCTGGAATTGGCAGCTGGTCGAGCGGCCGCCTCACAGCGCCAACCATCAGGGTGTGAAACTTGGGTACTGTCTGTGTGGAGTTTGCACGTTCTCCCTGTCAGCGTGTTGGTTTCCTCTGCGTGCTTTCGTGTCAAAGAGCAGGTTTATAGGTTAATTGGCCTCTGAAAAATTCATTCCTAATGTGTAGCGAATAGATGAGAAATTGGTATAGCAAAGAACTAAGGTGAATGGGTGGATCAATGGTCAGTTTGGGCCAAAGGGCCCGTTTTCATGCTGTATCTTTTAATTAATTCAGTCAATTTGCAGATTAGGAGTGGTGGTATGTACGTTGGGGTGTAGGGAAAATAAATATTTATTGAAGATGCACTGATAGTGTGCAAAGGCTAAGGAAATGTAACTTGGTACACACCAGAGAAAGTGCGGCAAGCAACCTTAGCGATATCTGTGAAAGTATTAAATACACAGTGATTAAGGGTCTGGAAGAGGTGAACCTGGTGGGGGGTGGGGGGGGATGGAATTAATTGAAATGTGATGGAGGACAAAGCAACCTGCCAAATTTGATTTGTTTAAGAAGCAGCAATATTTTCAGAGGGCTGGAACACTTTAGATTTTGTTTTGTGCTTCCCCTCTCAATGACTCTGCAGCCCAACGTCGTTTAAATGTCCAGAGGTTAACACTTTTAGACGTTTTATAATCTAAAATCTAACAAGGCTTTAATATACCTATGATGTTAAATAAGAAATTACAGTTTACAGAAGAGTGGGCTTTCTGCACACTGGATTCTGACAGTCGACTGTTAGCCTGTCTAGGAGATGACAGTATAATTAGACTCTGAGCTACGGACTAACATAATGATGAAAGCTTAACTGAAGGAAAATCTGCAAAATTTCTTTGAAGATATAATTCAACACTGTCAGCAATGTACATTTTTATTTCCGTAAGATCCCATTTTCTTTGGACATTTACTTTTTTTACCTGTAGACGAGGCAATTATGCTCTGAAGACTAAATTCCCCAAATTGATTTATTTTGCATTAAGTAGTCTTGGCTCACTGAAGGATTATAATGGTGGCATGAAATAAAGCTGGCATTTTTCAATGGGTACTCTTCGCTGTTCATATAATGGTGAGACCATGTCTGGCTTGCCTCGGAATGGGGGATTGTTCCAGTGTCTCGCCCCAAATTAATTTGAGGGGAAGTTCAGTTTGTGAACATTTCGGTCAAAAGTCAAAACCGTTGCAAAACTGCAGTTGAGAATTGGAACCTGTCCCTTCAGCCCACCAAAACAACTCCCACCATCGATCACTCGTTCACACACTCGTTCTACTTTCTCATGCACTCCCTACGCAATCGGGAAAATTTAGTGTGACCAATTAATCTATAAACCTGCACGTCTTTAGGATGTGGGGGAAACCGGAGCACCCAGAAATAACCAACAGGGTCAGAGGGAGAACATGCAAACTCCACATAGACTCCGCACAAGGACTCCCAAGTCTTTATGAACACACACATCTTTCAATTTATTAGCATTTTTTACAAAAATGCTCAATTTACTTCACCATAAATGCTCAATTTATTTCACTAGCTGGATGACCTTGCGTTTTCCCATATTGGATTCCATCTGTGATTTCTTTGTCCATTCAGTTAACCTGTCTAAACGCCCCCTTGAAGCATCACCGAGTTCTTCTCACAAATTGATTGTCATCTAGCTTGTATTATTTTTAGTTGCCACATATCTAAATCATTGATGAAGGTTGTGAACTGCTGGGCACAAGCATTGATCCCTCCAATCACCTCATCCTCACACATAATACTGATTTTGAACCCCTCAAGTACATCTCAAGCCTGATGCATACAATATTCGTTCCCCTCTCCTTAAGGCAGGAAACAGTAGTGACTGATTGATGGGGAGGCAACTATACTTGCATATCTTGATCTCAAACAGGAGAAGGTACTGAATGTTATTAGGACCACATGGCCGAGTCCAGTTGTCAGCAAAGAAGGTCTTCTATGACATCTTTGTCCAACAAATGGCAAGCTGTGGCCCTTGTGGAGTGTCAGTGACTCTGTGGAGCACACACAGCTTTCCTTTCTCAGGAGATAGCAATTCCCCTCTGCCGCTTTCTCCGCTTCCATTTTAAGTGCCCTCGCTGTTGTCCATACCCAACCATTCAGCTCGGGCTGCTGTTGCCCTGTTGAGATGCTGCAGTCCGTGCCTGTGCTTTCCAGACCAGCGATCTTTCCGATCATCCTCCAGGTTACGTCGCTTACTTTACTGGAAGTCATCACTTACACTACAGCTTCTGGACTTCATTGAAGCATCTGTAAAATTCACTCATGGGACACACTGTGCAAGTATTGATGCCCACACTAATATGACAGTGAGCTGCACCTCTGCATTCATCTGCAATGCCTAGGTCAACCCAATATAAAAGAATAATGTTAAATCTAAGTTCCTGTCAGATAAGTTTAAGGCTTTGACTCTGTGGTGTGATCTACTGAAAGATAATATTAAAGGCCCACCACAAAATAAAAATTGTGTTTAAGTGACATTTCTTTCTATTTAAGCTTCATTTATGAGGCAACTTAATTGTGCACCATGTTAAAGAGTCCAGCAAGCTAGATGGTGTGTAAAATGGTGATAAAGGCTTCAGGGCATCGCTTCTGTGGTGGTTTTGAGCAGTTGCTAAGCAATTGTCAGTAAGGGAGGGATGGGAATCAGTGGCAACACTGAGAGCAGTTTACTGCCCATTCTTGGCCTGTGTTTGTGCAAAATGTCATATGTTCATAAAGGAGGAAAGCACAACATTGTGCTTATGTTCTTAACCTTTCTTTGTGGTGGAATAAAGAGCACTTCAACCTTTTTTATTTGGACTTTAGATGCTATTGTCTAATGGATTTTCAAAGCATATCAAAGTGTCATTGATAATCAAACTGGTGCATCAGCTAATAGCAGTTACATGAGATGGACTATCACATTAGTAAGCACTATGCACTTCATTTTTTTTTTCTCTTCCCGTTTCTTGTATTTCAAAAAAGCAGCAACGCAATTTTGTTTGATCTCTTGTGAACACAATGGAGCTGAATTACTACTTAGAATGAGACACAGCTTGACGTTCATTACAGTTTTAAATCCTTGCCCATTAACACGGCTCACTGTGCACTTTTGAACAGAATTACATAAACGAACAAATGATTACCAATATTTCACTGCAGGACCTAGGTATTATTCTGATCTTTTTCTTAAATGTAAAGGAATATGATTCATTATTTTTTATGCTTAACTACTCGACCTAGGATTTGTTTACAAGCAGAACTTTTGTTTTTGTTGACAGGATTGAGTTAGAAATAGAGGCACATGAATATCTTTTGACTTTTCAGCAAAGCTGTAAACAAATGTCACATTGAATTCTCTTGAACATGATGTGCACTGAAGGAAAAATTTGATATCTGGTGACAATAAGTATGAAATGAGAAAAAGGCAGCCTTGTATGAAGGTCATTTAATTTAACTACCCAGGTTGAAGCATAAAACCTGCTGCTTTTATAAAGTGATTCAGAAAATTTACTTTGTGTTTAAAGGGCATGTAGGTAAGTATGTGGAGGTGGAAGCAATAGAAAGATATGATGAAATTGTGAGATTATTAAGCAGAATGGGAGACAGTTGATTTGCATCTTAAGTACTTGCATCAGCTACTATTCATCTTAAATTGGCTGCTTTTGATGTAATTTTTGTACATTTTTCCAGAACACACAACTGTTTCTTCATTACTGCATTTAGCAGTTTTTAAACAACGTTGGTAGCTTGATCTTGGGCATCTTTTTGACACTTCCAGATGAATAAACCTGCATGTTGTAACTTCAAATGGTGCCATCCTTAATTACTGCCTCAGTATGTCTGAAAACAACTAACCTTGTCCATAGAGAGACACAAAGTGCTGGAGTAACTCGGTGGGTCAGGTAGCATCTCTGGAGAAAAAGGATGGGTGATGTTTTGGATTGGGACCCTTCTTCCTACAGAAGGTTGGGGGGGGGGGGGGGTGGGGTGAGGAGCTGGAGGCGAGAAAAGACCAGGACTATTCGGGGCCAGCCACAAATAATATCAGGCAGGGTGATGCCCTGATGGGGCCCAGGGATCAGGTCATGGAAGAAGATCCAAGATTGGTCCCAGTTAAAACCTGGCAAGGAGCAGTCCCTGATGATATTGGGTCAGGATTGATGGGGATATGTTCTGTTAAGTATAAATTAGTTTCAGCATACAAGTGGTAAACTTACCATTTCATCTGTTAGGGTGACACAGCATGAAAAACAATTAACTTTCAGAGAAGGATTGGACAGTAGAAAAGGATCTTCTTAAGCAGTCCTTCGGGGCTGAGGTTAACTTGCTTCCTCTCCAGTTCCGAGGTAGCTGTCGAGTCCTCTGTCGCTCCTGGTGATTCTGTTAAGTGGTGCTCAATGCAACAAGTGGTTGAGTTACTTGGGAAGTTGAGCACTTATGCCGTGATGCGGATTTGGCCTCCGTAGGCTGCCACCGTGGAGACTCAAATTCAGTGCCTTCACGGACACTTCTCCAGAGATTCCCGTGAATCAGTGAGGATGGTGCAGGATTTTTTATTTAGGACATTTTGAGAACATCATTGAAGCATTTTCTTTGCTCTCCTGGAAATCTTTGCAGTTAGGGGAGTTTCACATTGACTGCCTTTTTTTAAGGAGTCTGATGTCAGGTATGTGGATCCTCTTGCCCCCCCCCCACCGCTGGATTGGTTGAACTGGCAATTTGCTGACTTGGAGAAGTCTGTAGATCCAGTTTTGTTTTTTTTAGGAGGCCATTGGAGGTTGTCTTTGATTTTGAAGCATATAGAAGACCATACCATGCTGTTTTACAAGGGACAAAGGATTCGGTGGAAAGAGTCCCATATAAAGCAAAGATAGTGCGCGATACAGTGATCGTAATTTTAACGTATCAGCCCCGAGGGTTAGTTTAGCAAATTTGGAATTACAAATAGCCTGCTCACTCCTTCCTTCCTATTTGTTCATATTGTCCTTTATCCACTCAATTTCCTCCACATCTGGATTAAAATTGAAAGTAAAAAATATTTTTTAATAAATGCAATTTAAAATGCATGATCTACATTTGTATGAGGAACAAAATTGTTCGGGTTTCTTCACCGCTTGCAGTATGGCTGACTTTGTTTTGATTAGATGTGCGCTGTAACATTTTACCACGTGAAGAGGAGATTCCAATAACATGTTGTATATCCTAAGGTTTTAACTGTGCTCCATTGAATGATTTCTTATCCCATTTGAGAGAAGCTTACGTAATTAAAGTCCCCTTGTACGCTGAAGATATAGATTTCCCAACCCTTGGATTGGGTTCGGTGATATAGTATTGCTGAAGTATTAACTTAGCTGGAACTAGAAATCTGCAAGGAAACTTCTCATGAGCTCAATAGAATTGATTTTCCTTCATGAATATTGATGCAGTCAGCTGATCCAAATTGAAAGGGAAGAGGAGAGAGTTCACTTCAAGTGTACACAGAGCTTCTGAGTACATGTTTGAAGCATGTGCTTTAGCATTAATGCAAGTTTAATGCAAGCGTTCCCAGCAGCATGCGACATCCTCTGAAAAGCACCGACTGCACCAAGCACAAGTGCTTCAGCTCTGCGTATTTCCCTATGCTAAAGTGGGAAGGGCAGTGTGCCACATAAGATTCTTTCTGCCTTTTATTTTCAGCAGTGTTCAATTATTAATCCGGTCAGGCCAAAGAAATAAGGGCACATAAGTTTACAGATTGTGTTGCCCCATAAGTGTTTCCCCCGCCACCCCCCAAGTGAAAACCTATTTTTCGCTGGAAGCATTCATCAATTAAAGAGGCACTACCGGTTGTTTGACTATCGGCCATAATTAAGTAGTTTCCTAGCGCAGTTTGTTTTTGTTAACCTCCTTGGCTGAGAAGATTGTGTTTATTTTGGCAGCTGAGATTGATACCAGTAACAGTTTAATGTTGGATTGGTAGTAAGTCGGATCCCAGATGCACAAGTATTTATTTATTTATTTATTTTTTGCTGAGATGGACACACGTGCCTGAGATCTCAGTTCATGTCTAATGATCTGTCTCAAGAGTGTCCACAGGTTGTAGGCCACTGTATTGCTTTCGTTAGCCATTAGAGATACAGTGCGGAAACAGGCCCTTTTGCCCACCGAGACTGCGTCAACCAGCGACCACCCCGTACACTAGTACTTTCCTACCCACCTGGGACAATTTACAGTAATCAATTAATCCACAAACTGCATGTCTTAGGAGTGTGGGAGGAAACCGGAGCATATGGAGAAAATCCACGCGGTCACAGGGAGAATGTACAAACTCTGTATAGACAGAACCCGTAGTCAGGATCAAACCTGGGTCTCTGGCGCTGTAAGGCTGCAACTCGACCACCATGCCACCCTATTTCCTCTTCTATTTCCCTTTCTCCTAACATCTCTGCTACCACTCGTTGTGTTTTGCCTTTCTCCCAAAGAATGAACAAAGCAAAATATTAGTCTGCTCGTGGGATTCCCCCAGAATTCATAGGACTAAGGAAAGTGGCACATGTGAACCACCATCTGCATTTAAATCATAAGGACCTTGCAACTCCTGATAAGGTTGCATAAGTTGCTACAGCCTTGCAGCTGTATTAGCTATTCCTGAATGTTTCATACACACAGACCAAAACAAACCAGTGGATTGAGGTGAGAATATGATCCTCGGACAGGGAGACTGGCGTAGAATGAAATTCCCACCTAATGGCCTGATCGTTCTGAGATTCCTACTAATTGCAAAGCCAGAGTCTTGGGTTAAAGAGAAGAGGGTAGTGGTTTGAGAACCCAAAATTGTAGTATGGTATATTCTTTACCATCTGGCAACATGGGAATTGGGAATTTGTGGAGGGAGGGCAGGCTGTGGCAGAAGTGTGCCGCTGGCATGAGAATTACTCTGAAAACACATTACAGTACGAGCTGCTGCTCACAGTGCCAGAGACCCAGGTTTGATCCTGACTAAGGGGGCTGTCTATACAGAGTTTGTACATTCTCCCTGTGACCGTGTGGGTTTTCTCCATGTGCTCCAGTTTCCTCCCACGCTCCAAAGACATACAGTTTGTAGATTAATTGACTACTGTAAATTGTCCCCAGTGTGTAGGTATCAAATTAAAGTTCTTTTTATGCTTTATCTGATGGGATAAATTACAGGCTTGATTTTTAAAATCTCAAAAGTGTTGTAACATTCCTACATTATGGCACCTTATTCCCTGTTCCCTTGATTAAATCTATCTTCAGAAAACTACTTGTGTAAACATAAATTCATAAATATTGTTTGTTTGAGCAGAGAAAAGCAACTGTCTAGAATACCACTGTGATTCCAATGTCTTTGATGTATAATCTTCAGTAGAAAGTAATAGTGAAAACAATGAATGCAGAGATACAAAGTCGTTAAAGCTGGACTTTGACATCCAAAATCCGTTCGGAAAATGACAAGGGTACATATTTAAGACATTAATGTGAGACCATTAGTATCAATGCGAAGAACAAAGACAGGTCATTAATGCACTTGTCCCCTTCGTCAATGGTCCCAGAAGTCAATGATTTTACAGGTTTCAAGATGCAAGTATTGGATTCGGCTGCCAACATTTCTATTTGCCTGAACGTTTTCATGTCACGATGTGAAATCGATAGAATCAATTGTAATGTGTTGTTGGATGGTTTCTCCTCTGTCGAGGAGTGAGTGATGACTGATAGCGATGCCCTGGATTAAATTGCAACAATTAGTCTTTCTGGCGTTGGACAGTCAGGCACCTCCGGCCACCATTTGTTACTGTATCAGGTGTCAGGATGAGAGCACCACCTAACCTCTTCAATAATTTGGAACAGAAGTGCAATTACTGCACTTCATTGATCTGTTGTACAACGGAAGACCTCTCCAAGATGATACATATGGCGGGGATGGTAGGGGGAGGGGTGTGGTGCTGGACCAGGGAGCAGGGACATGGTTTGGTGATGCTGGTTCAGTCTAATGATTAAAGTTTTTCACCTCGGTATCTTAGATGTTAGATATTTTTCACAATTTGCAATTGAAAGATTTTTATTATAATCGTGAAGGTTGGTTGAAACATCTGCACTGTTTGCTGCTTCATCGAAAATCGGCTACATCTAACTGAGGTTTTTCCCCAACAACAAAATAAAATGAAAGGATGATAGCAGAGAATATAGTTCAATGCTCATTTATTTGGGAAGGTCATGGGTTCCTTTCTCTGCTGCACTGATGATCTTCATGATGAATATAGGCGATGGTGACATTCTTGATGAATATAGGTGATGAATTGATTTTTTACATGATTAGTGTAGCTTAGTTTAGAAATACAGCAAGGAAACAGGCCCTTCGGCTCAACGAGTCAGCGCCGACCAGCGATCCCTTGAGAACTAGCACTATCCTGCACACTAGGGACAATTTACAATTTTTACCGAAGCCAATTAACCTACCAACCTGTACGTCAGGAGTTCCCAACCTCCGGTTTACCAGAACCAAACACAGTCAGTCAATGAGAAAAAATGTGCAAATCCAGAATTAACAAATTTACCCCCTGGGGGGTAGATTTACTCCAGGTTGCTGTACGGGCACGTCTTTCGAGTGCAAGAGGAAACCGGGGCACCCGGGCGAAATCCCACGTGGTCACGGGGAGAACGTACAAACTCCATACCGGCAGCACCAGTAGTGAGGATCGAACCCGGGTCTCTGACGCTGTAAGGCAGCAACTCTACCGCTGCGCCACCATACCGTCCCATGATGGTGACCAAATTTTCTGCTTCTTTTCTGGAGCAGATTTGGCGAGGAAAATGGTTCCGTGTAACTATCATGCATGTGCCACTCTGCTGATATTACAACAGTGTGAGCATCCACTCTTCAAGAAGTGGGGGTTTGCTCTGATCTGTCAGCCACATCACAGGATTGACCTGGCACCATGCTTAGCTTTTCAATAATTCAGTCTTTGTGTCTACGAGCAAAGATTCAAAATTGACCTTAAAAATATCAAAGGCTCCAGCTGCACTAAATTATTATTTCTTAATCACAACTAAGGTAAGTACAATTATTGGAGTGAGAATGGCATCCCCCTCATTAGAGAGGTTAATAAAGTATCCTGAGGGATTGACACTGCTGCCTGCTGGAAAAAGTCTCTGTGTACAATTGAGCTGAGACCAGGAATTGGTCTGTAACACAATGTCCTCCTGTGTGGAAGGTCTACAGTTACTTCATGTCTGGGTCACACAGAAGTGGCTGGTTAGATGGGTAGATGAGGCCATTCAAAGAATTAATATTTGGATTGTCATGTCATTCAATCATTACACACAGCTCTCTCGGTTGTGTAGAATTCAAGTCTGTTCAGTTCAATTTAGTTTATTGTCACATGTAACGAGGTACAGTGAAAAGCTTTTTATTACCGAATGGTGCTGGATAAGAGAGCAGGGACAGGGTTTGGAGATGCTGGTTCCGTCTAATGATTAAACTTTTAATCTGAACATCTCAGATGTTACGTATTCTCCACATTTCGGCATTCAAAGATATTTATTATAGTCGTGAAGGTTGGTTAAAACATCACCACTGTTTGCTGACTCATCGAAAATCAGCTAGCACTCATTGACTTGTGAATGTGCATACTAATACTACACAGTGTAATTGCATTAAAAGATTAGTCAAGGAAAACTAATGTCATACTAAACCCACATTTTCAGCAGCCATCAGAAATAGAAAAATAGTGATCAATTTAGTTCCACAGGAAGTTGAAATTGATCTAATTTTTACTGTAAATGTAACTGCTTGAATTAGGTGCAAGGTTGTAGACACTGGAATACAAGTTCCTAGTTCAGATTACTTGATAAATTACTTAAACTTTGCAAGTTTGTACACAGAATGTCAGAGTGGTTGATTTTAAAACATCCATCATAATATGTTTCAATGGTACTGTTTATGCCTTGGAGATAAAGCAGAAAAACAGAACGGGCCTTTCAAATCACCATCAACCATGCATCGACACTATTCCCATCCAGGTCCACCACCTATTTTCTGGCACCCTTGGTTCCAGAGCCTTTCTGGATTATTCTTTTTGTCGGACCAACCGAGGTCTCTGCCTCTGAGAGGATTTGAATTGTGCCGCAATGGTCCACGTAGGAAGCCGAGGGGCTGAGATAATGGCCTGAAAAGTTGGCCTATGAAGTCTGCTAGAGTAATGGATGTGCTGGCTCCAGCCGGGCCGGAGTCCCAGAGCTGTGGCCGCAGGGGGCACATTCAACCTGCCGATCAGCCGCGGATGTCCAGATAAGGACAAAGCATTTAGATGAGGTTGTGACCACCATTTTCGGGGGGACATCCGGGGAAGGGGAATTTAAAATGCATTAGCATATTAGCATATGTTGGCTGGATTAAAGGAGGTACCAGACCACCAGTTGCTGAAAAATCAGTGGTAAACCTGTACTAGTCCCATTTTATTCTCCATATTCTCTTCAACTTCAACCCTGATTCTGTCACTCACCTATACACGCTGCACTTTACAGTGGTTAATTAATCTACTGACCTACATGACCTCTTGTAGAAAGAAACTGAAGCACTTGGAAGAAACCCATGGAGTCACAGGGAGAATGTGCAAACTCCACATGTATTACTGAAAGACAGATATAAAGAGTCGGTTACTACTTTGTTAATGCGGTAGTAATATATAAATGACTGAAATGTTCTTGCTGTTATGAATGGCATCCAATTTTTACTTTCATTTGGTACTTGCTGTCTCCCTGTTGCCGCTGCTGTACGCAGGACTTGTGATCGTTGCATTGATGGACACAATGTTAACGATTCAGTTAAAGGCAGTCGGAAAGACATCCAATTCTAATAGGATCGCTTGTGTAATAGTCAGTGGGATGTTAGAAGGGAAACCTCCTTCTTCTTCTTGCGTATGGTGTGCACAGCCTAAAGTTGTAGGACAACTTGTTCTATTTGATCTTACTTGATTGTGCACGCCAGGTTGATTGCATTCATCAAAACAGGGCGGACCACGTGAAGGTTGCAATCTCCCACCCCAAGGAAACCTCTCCTCACTGCATATAAATGAAATGTGATTTCCTGCTACTGTTGGCTGTACATATTAGAAACCTTTAGAGCACAGCACAGATTTTCAGTGGCATTTATTTATACTTTCAAAATGCAATGCAGGCCCGTTCAAGCAGAAAGGAAGAACGCGTCCATTGAATTTGCCTATTCATTTTTGTGCCGATTGGTTTTTGCACAGGTGGAAACTACTTTTATTGGGTGCACTTTCTCTGAAGGGAATTGTATGCAATTTGTTTACTGGAGGGTTAAGTGGGTTTGCAGAACATGACAATGCATGCTTTTCTTTGCTTGATTTTGCAGATCTATTTTGTCACATTGTGTTTCTAACTCTGGTCTTGTGTATTTGATTAAAACATTGATCGATAAAATCAATGATTCAATGATACTTTATTGTCACATACCTAGGTACAGTGAAATGCACTGTTTTGCAAACAACTAGATGAGAAAATCCTCTCCGCAGATATTGGAAATTTGAAACTCTGCTGAGAAACTTGGCGGGTCAGGCAGCATCTGTGGAGGGACATCTGGTAATGATAAGACCATGGGACATGACTAGAGAAAATAAAAATGAACAAAGGAGAATAGCCTGAACAATATTGGGCAACAATGGCAGATTGAAGTGGAAAGTAAGAGTGAGTTATTTAATGTTGGACCATTTGGGATTGAGTCTTGTGGGCTGCAACATGCCCAGATGGAAGATGAAGTGTTGTCATTAAGCACATCTTGTCACAGGTCAGACTGAGAGTGGGATGGTGAGATAAAATGGAAGCTTGGGCTAATTCCTGTGGACTAAGATCAGTCACACTGGAAAGTGCTTGTTCAATCTGCATTTGGTTTCTCCAGGGAAGAAGAGGCCACAAATAGCTCTGAGATGTAGTGTGCATTCATATAGTTTAGGTAGGCTGTAATTTAAGTTTCTAAAATATCCATCTTTCTCAGTTTAAACATTACAATTAGCTTCAGCACAGCTAAGGAGGATTCCTTGGTCACCAGAAAGCTTGCCTACGATTCTGATATCTCCCGATATTCATTTTCTCTCCTTGTGAAGTTTGAGAAGGGCATGTGGATTGTTCTCTCTAAAAATGCAACGGCACACCCAACGGGTGTCAGTGCCTTTGTGAAAGAAGGGGTTAGGCTAAAAGCAAGTAAAAATTGAGGTGTTCTTGCTGAAATTAAATGATTTAGATTCAGCGCCATCTTCTTCTTGCATATGGCGTGCACAGCCTAAAGTTGTAAGTCAACTTGTTCTATTTGTTCGTGCACGTTGGGTTGATTGCATTAGTGGAAACAGGGTGGACCACGTGAAGGTTGCAATCTCCCACCCCAGCAGACCCATGAAGCAAAGTCATAATTTATCCTGACACAAAATGCTGGAGTAACTCAGGCAGTCAAGCAGCATCTCTGGAGAAAAAGAGTAGGTGATGTTTCGGGTTGGAATCCGTCTTCAGACCCTGTCTAAAATGGTATAATTGAAATGTTCGTTTTTGTTGATTTTTTTTTTTTGTGGAGATTTGTGTAAACCAACACAATTCTTATCATGATATCGTCTTGTGTGCTGAATATGTCACCAACATAAAAGTTATCTAATATGTTTCATGCTAATTTGATACTGTTTTATTCTGGTGATGCATTTAAGCAAGAAATATTATCGTCACACACCATGGAAACAGGCTTGTCAGCCCAACTAGTCAATACCGACCAAGATGCATCCCAGCACTATTCCCAATTGTCTGTGTTTGGCCCATTTCCCTCTAATACTTTCCTATCCATGTACCTGTCTAAATGTATTTTAAATATTGTAATTGTTTGTGCCTTTGCCACCTCCCTCAGGCAGCTCGGTCCATATACTCACCACCCTCTGAGTGGAAATACTTGCCCCTAAGACTCCCTTTAAATCTTTTCCCTCTCACCTTAAACCTCCCTACTATAAGAAAAACTGACTATCTACCCTATCTATGCCCCTCATAATTTTATAGACCAGTATAAGGTCACCTCATTAGCCTCCTTTGCTCCAGGGGAAATATTCCCAGGCCATTAACCTTTTATAACGAAAACCCCACCAGCTTCCCCCCCCCCCCCCCCCCCCCCCCCCCCCCAGATGCCAACCCTAAAATAACATAACATTCCCCAACATCCTCTCTAGTTTAATCTCGTTCTCCCTATAGCCTGCCAAAACCAATGATCTGTACAAACTGTTCAACAATGTTCCCAATGCTGCAAAACCGTAAAAAGGTGGGGACAAAATACGGCGAATTTGGCAAATAAAGATGGAATGATTTTGGAATGATCGTATTATTAAATATCAAATATCAACATAGGTAGAAAAATGGTGAGCCAATAAATATAATCTATCCGCATTTTCAAATGGCATTTGATAAGGTACCTTACTAAATAAATGTTATAAGGGATGGCATTAGCATTGTTAAAATATTCATTAAAGATCAGAGGAAGACTAAATGTCATTTTCAGGTGGCAATTACTAGTGGATACAATGGGAAACAATGATGAACCTTCTGCTGTTCTCAATTTAATGAAAGACATATTGTGACATGGTTTGCTTATGATGTAGAGCTGGGGGGTTGGGGGAAGTGGCAATGAGGAGGTCATAGTTTGCAGAGGGAAAGGGATAGGTTTATTGAGTTTTGGGAAGGAAGGAAACAAAGGCCGCGATAGAATTGCTGCCTTACAACGCTTGCAGCGTCAGAGACACGGGTTCGACCTTGACTACGGGTGCTTGTCTGTACAGAGTTTGAACATTCTCCCCGTGACCACGTGTGTTTTCTCAGAGATCTACAGTCTCCAAAGACATACAGGTTTGTAGGTTAATTGGCCTAGGTTTGTAAACTCAGTATGTGTAAATCGTCTTGAGTGTGTGTAGGATAGTGTTAATGTGTGGGGATCGCTGGTAGGCACAGACTCGTTGGGCTGAAGGGCCTATTTCTGTGCTGTATCTCTAAACTAAACTAAAGGAAAACATAAGATTGTATTCTTTGGTAGGTGGGATGAAAATACAAAATAAAATACATATTTTTAAAAAATGATGATAAGCTTATAAATGTTTGGGATGGGTGTGCTAGTTTATGAGATCCCAGAAAATAAAGGTGCAGGTATAGAGCAACTAAATAGTACATTAGCCTTAGTGGCAAGGACATTATACAAAAACGAGGAAGTTCTGCTCTCATTTGAAAGAGCTTTGCTGATTCAGCACCTAGAGTACTGCCAGCAGTTTTAATTTGTGTGAGGATGATATACTTGCCCTGGAGGCTTTAGTGCAAAGCTTCACCATGTGATATGAATAGAGTGCATTTGTACTTTAGATTATCCTTTTTGGACATTTATGCATTGTGGATGGCTATGTGGCACCTCCGTTAAAGCTCTTGCATCACATCTTCAGCAACTTGGACTTGATCTTAAGCTCCTGTGCTGTCTGTCAATTTTTATTCTCCCTGCAACAATGTGGGTATCTCCTAGTCCTTTCTACATCCCTGGTAGGTTAATTGGCAATGATAAAATGGCAGTCCCAAACATTGGCAGGAGAATTGGGGAGAATTTTACGGGCTCTTGGGAAAGATGGAGTTGCAGGGAAATAAATGGGAGAATGAAGCTGATGTGATTTTTCTGAGAGCCAACAATTAAAAGATCTTAAATGGCCTCTTATATTGGAAGGAAATATGGATATGCCAAGATTCTGGGTGGAAATAAGTCTGTATATGCCAGTGACTGCTACCTCGAACTGGTGAGAATGGAACCAGGGGCTCAGCATTTAAAATCAATGTGAACACAAATGTATTAAATTTATATCCATAGAATTCTCTTGCTCAGAGGAATGTATGCTTATCCTTTGACTAGATGCAAGGCTGAAACTGAATTGGTTTGTGGACATGTGAAATTAAATGATATGGGATTAATTTAGGTGAGCAAGAGTTGTAAGTAGGAAAGACTAAAGGGTCTAGCCCACTTGGTGATATTTTTTTTTCCGGCAACTCTCAGTGTATCAGGTTGCCGAAAGATTTTGAATATTTCAAAATCCAGCAGCGACAAAAAAAAAATGTTGTGACACTTGAGGAGACACCATGCGTCAATACATCGTCACGCCGTGACTTTTTCGGTGACCTGATATGGCAGTCAATGATGCCGACTGTCGCCAAAATGATCGCCAAGTGGGACAGGCCCTTTTTAAGCATTCAATTGACTTATTTCTACCATTTCTTATGCATTTATTTAAGACTTTAGACTTTAGAGATACATTGTGGAAACAGGCCCTTCGATCCACTGAGTCCGTGCCGACCAGTGATTACTTGGTACACATGCATTATCCTACACACAAGGGATGATTACAATTTGCAGAAGCCAATTAACCTAAAAACCCACGTGGTCACAGGGTGTATGTACAAATTCCATACAGACAGCACCCTGCTATCATAGGCAGATAGCACCCGGGTGCTGTGAAAGGCAACAACCCTGCCACTGTGCTGCCCAAATTGTCATTATTATTACCATTTGATCTTTGCATTAAGAACAGTTTTCTTAATTTACGTGGAAAGATATTTAATTTACCTACTGTAATAGAAGCTGCAACCATATATCTCACATAGTTCTAACAACAAATGTAAATAGCTTGTTCTAAGCTCCCCCCGTCAATAAAATACTGAATCAAGCACTTCAGCAACTAAACTTTATTTTGGATAATGCAACACAAATTCTCCTATATGATACCTAACCACTGTGGATTCGATCCTTGTATCCGCTTGGCCAAGCTCTTCTAGCCTCGTGCAAGCAGAGACATTCCAAAAGATCATGCTGTCCCAAGCGCTCTTCCAGAAGATCGATAAAGGACCTCATGGGGGCTGCCTTTTATATGTCCCCGAACCTTGAGGGGCCGAACCACATGGGGGTGGTCTCTTCATAATCCAATTAAACACAGTAATTATAATAATTGACAGTTCTCCAACACAATAATACAATCTTGAATACGTTGTATTTGAGAGAAGCTTCTAGAAGGAAACAAACACAAATGAATAGTGCAACATGTGCCCTGGGATTCAAACGTTCCTCCAAGGCTCAACAGTTCAACCAATTATCAATTAAGAGGATAATAATCTCGCAGCATTATTTATACTATTTACAATGCCCTTGCAGCGATCCAATCGAAATGATGCATTTAAGGTTCGTTTGCAAAACTGTTATACATTTTATCAATTTAGGAGAAACAAGGAGAACGCCTGGATCCTTTACCATCCTGCATATCAGTTTGAGCCTAGACTGGCTGATGCCATCCAAAGCCTGTAAATTTCAGCTGACAAGTTAAGCAATTCTCACACGTGCAGGGATCCTCCATTTTATGGTGTCTTTAATTTGATCAGTATTAACACAAATATCTAACTTCTGTGCAGGAGTTTCAGAAAGTCTGTTTTTAGCTACCATTGGTTTTTATTTTCTATCCGGTTGAGTTCCCTCTTTGGTGTCCCGAAAGGAAGTTTTAAAAAAAATTAAATGGTCAAAACTGGTTAAAAGTAAATTGATAAAATCGCATGATAAATGCTTCACTGTCCAATACCAGTTTGATAGATTTTCATCAGTTTTATTTATTAACGTTGTATTTTCATTCATAATGGTGATATTATTCATTATAAAAATCCACATGCCCACAGCTGGGGTTCCACTAAGAACACTTGCTGGTGCAGAGTGATACAAATCATAACAGTGCCATTAGTTCAGAAAACAATAAATCTGGGGCTGAATGCCTCTGCCCTCTGTTTTGCGGCCATTCGGGAAATTTGCCCTTCAAGAATTCTCAAACCACTATCCAAAATTTTGAGATGCTGAATATAATGTGCTCCCTCAGAATTTAACACAAAATTCATGACACAAAATTAACACGAGTGATTTTTGTTTTTTGGTCAACTTATGTTTCCTGACGCATGCACGGATGAGACAGCTCAGCAAAATGGAAAAGCGCAATATAGTCCCCTTCTCTAGTAACACAAATTCCCTGTAATGTGGGGCCGCCTGAGTATTCAAACCTATTCCAATCCAATGTTAATGATTTACAACAAATATGTGTTCAATATCGAAAAAGCACGGCGATCCATGTGGTAGACAATGTGTGTTGCTTGTCGGTCAACAAGTTGGGAATGCAGGGGAGGATGTGGCCGGGCTCATCACAAAAACCTTGTTATGAACCAAATCATTTCCCCTAAAAACCAAACTGTGCAGAATTTATAGACGCATTAAACTGCAGATGCTGATTTATATATTTTTTAAAAGCAACAAGCAAAGCTGCAATAACTCGGAAGGTCAGGCAGCATCCCTGGAGAACATTAATAGGTGACGTTTCGGGTCTGGGCCTTCTTCAGAATTGATAGCGGAAATTACATCAACCTTTCCCAAAAAAGCAAGATCATCTCTCCAGAATAATTTATCTTATGTCCTGTCTTCTATCCTCTTAATTTTATAAACTTCTATCGGGTCACCCCTCAGCCCCCTAAATTCCAGTGAGAATATTTTTAAGGCAGATATAGATAGATTCGTAATTAGTATGGGTGTCAAGGGTTATGGGGAGAAGGCTGGAGAATGGAGTTGAGAGAAAGATGGATCAGTCATGATTAAATGGTGGAGTGGACTTGATGGGCCAAATGGCCTAATTCTGTTCCTATCACTTATGAACATGAATAAATCCTGTCTGCTTATCGCTCCTAATACAGTAAATACCAGCTCCCTATTCTAGGCAACATCCTCATCTTATCAGTGTACGGTCTTCATATTACTGACGTTAAATGTGAATTCTTCCACATACCTCAACAATTTTACCAGATGTAGTAAGATACAATAGTGGATTGTTGCCAGGAGTACCAAGCTTAGTTGAAGTTAATTTGTCTGTGATGCACTCTGTATGTTTATTCTTTTATTATTTTTCTATACCTATTGTGTTTTAGTGTGCTTCATTCAATTCTCTCTGACTTTTCCACTGAGAGAAGAACGCAGTGTCTGCATCTCAATTCTTAGTGCACTCACAAAAGTCCTTTCTGCAAAACTTGCAAAATTTAATCATCAATAAGCTAACCTGGGTTCTGGTAATGCACATCATGCAATTTCTGCAGAGTTCCAATTCTATATAAGGCCCCGTTCCACTAACGCGACTTTTCAGCGACTGTCTTCAACCTTCAAGCTCGAGGGCACTTGGCTGAAAAACCTTGACCTGGATCGACAGTCAGCGATGAAACCGCGAGCTGGGACGACCGTCAACACACAAACACATCGCAAATGTGGGGGCCAGGGAAAGCGGGGGAGCGCTGTCTGAAATTCACACCCGCGATGAACAGAAAGGTAAAAGACGACTGCCACAGTGTATGGTAAGTCCTTTAGAGAGTGCGGTGGGGGAAGAAGGAGTGGAGATATTTTTAAGAAGCCAACTTTTAATAAAGTTTAGCAGGCATTTAACTTTTACCGGTCGGTTTTCCTTGTCCTGAAAACTCCAATGAGCCAATTAAAATACCCGGTCTGCAAAGGAGATTGCCTACGGCTACCCTCGACTGCCTGTAACTAAATAGCGACCACACTCCACTGCATTACGAGTTCAAAAGAACCATACCGACCAATTTTTACTCGCAGAAATTTTTTCAGCATGCTGAAACTTTTTCCTAGATCAAACTGAGGCCGCGAGTATGCGGGAACTTCCCATGAGCATGAAGGAGCGTTCCAGCGCCTCCTAGGACCACGTGTCGACCATGCTGCGTCGAGTGAAAACTTTTCCAAACTCGCAAATTAGGTCGCCACAGTGGGACAGGCCCCTGTGTCATGAATAGAAACATGATGAACAACAGCATTTGTAGGAAAATGGTTTCATTCTGAAATTTAGTTATTTTTGCTGTGAGAATTTCTTAACCTTAGATTGCACTTTTTCTTGCAGTTCTAACCAAGGGCTATCGGTATCACCATTAATTAGAGGTCCTCTGGAACTGTTTACTTCAAAGATATTATTGAAAAGGTGCAACAGACAGGGATTGAGCTGGAGCTCCAATACATACTGTTCCAAGTGCCATAGAGAGCCTGAGCTGTAGGGGGCGGATGTGCTGGCTAGGACTATTCCTTGGAGCGCAGGGAACAAACCAAGGAACATCGATTTAAAATAATGGGTGAAAGGATGTGAGGTGATGAGTCTCAGTCATAGAATGATACAGTGTGGAAACGGGCCCAACTTGCCCACATCGGCCATCATGTCCCAGCTATGCTGGTCCTATCTGCCAGCATTTGGTCCATATCCCACCAAACCTGTCCTGTTGATGTACTTGTCTAACTGTTTCTTAAATGTTGGGAAAGTCCGGCCTCAACTACCTCACCTGGCAGCTTGTTCCATACATCCACCACTCTTTGTGTGAGATAGTTACCCCTCAGATTCCTGTCACCTTTTCCCCATCTTAAACCTATGTAATCTGATTCACTTACTCTGGGCAAGAGACTCGGCGCATCTACCCGATCTATTCCTCTCTTGATATAAACCTCTATAAGATCTTCCATCATCCTCCTGCGCTCCAAGGAGTTGTGTCCCATCCTATGCAACCTCTGCCTATAATTCAGAGTCCTATAAAGATCCTCGTAAATGTTTCCAGCTTGACAACATCTTTCCTATGACATGGTGCCCAGAACTGAACACAATACTCTAAATGTGGCATCACCAACATCTTATACAACTGCAACATGACCTCCCAACTTCTATACTCAATACACTGGCTGATGAAGGCCAATGTGCCAAAAACATTTTTGACCACCCTATCTAGCTGCGACTCCACCTTCAGGGAACTGTGCACCTGCATTCATAGATCCCTCTGCTCTACAACACTACCCTGAGCCCTACCATTCACTGACTTACAACTCGTTCACATAGATAATGCTAGGGATCTGGAAGTCGCTGCCTAGAAGGTGGGGAGAGGCAACAACCTCTTCACATTCATAAAGTACTTGGATATATGTTTGTAGCATCGTGACCTGCAAGGCTATGTACCTGGAAAGTGGGATTAGACTGGTTGCCAGATCATCGATAATTTTGCAACGTAGCATGTCTAAAACGGTATCTTTGGAATTGATGTCAATCCATATAACATAAATGCAATGTTTTAATAACCATTTGGTAGCAATGAAGTCGAAAGTATTATTGCATGCATGCAGATAATCAGCTCAAACACTGGGTGAATTAGCAGTGGAACGTCCTGTATTAATGTTGTTTGTATTGTACAGCATATAGCAAGGTGTAGAATTAAACAAAATCCAAATCTGAACCCTGCATCGTTGATTGCAAACTTTTCTCCTAATTGCATCTAGATAGGCAGGAATAATTTGAATACCTTGATCTTGTCTTGCTGCTCAGATACATAGTTTGAAAAGGTATTGAAGGGAACTGCAGATGTTGGTTTACAAAATAAGACACAGTGCTGGAATAACTCAGTGAGTCAAGCAGCAAATCTGGAGAACATGGATAGGTCCCTGTTCTCCAGAAATGCAGTCTGACCTACTGAGTTACTCTAGCACTTTGTGTAATGTTTTATACCTGGTTTTGGCAAGCTAGTATTTGAACCTGTTTTATGAGACACTGCGTTTTAGTCATTTAGGCAATATTTTATCCCTGTAACTATGAGCTATTATTATTACATTTAATCAGTGAAGATCGAGAGGAATAAAATAGCATATGCATCTTTTTTAGAGTAGGTGTGGTTAATACAAGATTAAAATGAAGAGCTGATGGAGGATCTGCCTAATGCACTAGTTGCAATAAATATCCTGGTAGGAATGTTGCCTGTAGGGAGAGCTTGCTTTCACTTTGAAAAGATAAAGAATGACTGCAGTAAGCACTTTGGTTGAGATCTGAAATCAGAGAACTGTCTGCGTTAATAAACGCTTCATCAGTTGATTTTGATATCCTTGAGGTTTTTTTGTTTCTCATAACACAAAGGTCAATGGAAAAAGTATTCCTCTGAAGTTAGAAGTGCGTTGCCGCACAGACAACAAAAATTGAATTATACCCACTCTGTAATGTATTGAAAGTAGAAGCCAGTGTGGGCACATTGTGGATGGTCTCTGAATGATTGGGGGTATCAGGAGAAGGGAACATATTCGATATGGATAGGACGGTTTTAGAGGGATATGGGCCAAAACAGGTAGAAGGGGACATGTTGCCCGGTGAGGGAAAGTTGGGCCAAAGGGCCTGTTTCCACACTGTAAGACAAAGACACTGACTCTAAGGGATGTCGATAAATTTTGATGGGAAGCAAATTATTCATCAAATTATTTATTGCTGAGGCAATGGGAATGGCTGAAACTATCACAAGATCTCGCCTGGTTGCCCGTTTGTTAAAGCAAGCTCAGGAACTGTACATATCTTAATTTTGTCGTTTAGTTTGGCTGTTTATGCTTAACTTGGCTTGGCTTTTAAACACCGTTACAGTAGACCAGCTAGTGATGAAAATTGGACATTTCAGATGGTGGTGCCCATGTGCGCACTGCGTGATATGTCTATTTTTCTTGTTTTGCCATGTGGTGGGAATAGTCTTTCATTCTCTCTGCCTTCTGCAGACAAAGAGACAGACGAGCAGACTTTCTTGGAGCTCCCCATCAATGCACTACTTGAGCCAGTTGCTGCGGAGGTGTACGAGATTGATCATGCATGAAGCTGCCTGGCAGTCTTAAATAGGAGCCTAATGTAGTGAGGGGCGCATCATGGTGTGTTGGCCATTGTCTGCCCACATGGCGAAACATCAAGTCGCAGAGAGACTGGGAAACTTGCCAGTCGGGCAACAGATGCCCAGTGAAAGGGGACAGACAGACATCTGTCGGTGAGGACCTGAGCAAAGTACCTTAACAAAATGGCAAACTGTGAGCAGCATAATCACTTCAATCTCAGGCATATTTCATTGCTCGCTGTTACAGCAGCTCAAGCTCTCCCTCATAGCCCAGTAAACAACAGCATATCGAAAGAATGAAGTGATTTACATTTAATTTAGTTTAGCTTAGAGATACAGATACAGCGTGGAAACAGGCCTTTCTTCATATGTCTGCGACGACCAGTGATCCCGGCACACCAACACTATCCTATATATACACACACACACACACGAGGGACAATTTATAATTTAACTAAAGCCAAATAACCTACAAACCTGTACGCCTTTGGAGTGTGGGGGGGAAACCGGAACACCTGGAGAAAAGCCACACAGGTCACGGGGAGAACGTACACTCTATGTACAGACAGCACCCGGAGTTAGAATTGAACCTGGTGCTCTGGCGCTGTAAGGCAGCAACTCTACTGCTGCGCCACTGTGCCGCCTGAGCAGGGGATGGAACTGGGTACAGCAATAATCACTCGGGTTGAAGAGCAAAGAAGAATGTGCAACATAGAGGAGAAGCTAATGATAGATCAGAGATGGTTAACTTAAGAAGAAGAGATAAGATTCAGAGAAAAAGGAGAAACAGTTGAAAAGAAACTAACATCTGTAACAATGCTCAAAGTAATGAGCGTTGGATTAGGACATTTCCTGTTCAAAGTTGATTAGCAATCAAAAATAAGTCGATTATTAACACCTGCAAAATGACAAGGTGCAATTTGCTGGGAGTTTTATACATATCAGTTCCCTAAATTCAGCACCTTCATGCTTTTGATCGCAGTGCAGGGATGCATTTCCAAAGCTGACGGCAGAACAGTGTCACCAGGACAGCAGCCTTCATGTTTAACTTTGTGTCTGTTCCTCCCCTGAACTTGTATCCTTTGCACATAAGCACAATCAGGGCCATCTCGATGCAAATATTTTAACTGCTAATTTAAGTCTTATTTAATCGTGATGATGTAATTATGAACTCAGTATGGAGGGGACCAATTTAGCACATGAATTTTGAGCTTTGCAAGCTTATGCATGCCTATTGGGCACCAGACGTAACAGCGACTTTCTTGACGATGCTAACCATCTACCCACTGTTTAACGACAAGCTGAGCTAAAAATTAATGAACAAGGTATTCATAAATGAATGTCTAATATATGTCTAATATAATATATAAATAAATGTCTATATAACACGCTTCATATAATATAGATCCAGTACTTGAGGATAACTGACAGCAAATGAGTGAGTCATAGAGCGATAAAGTGTGCAAACAGGTCCTTTGCCCCAACTTGCCCACACCGGCCAACATGTCACAGCTACACTAGTCCCACCTGCCCACGTTTGGTCCATATCCCTCCAAGCCTGACCTTTCCATGTACCTGCAAACTGTTTCTTAAATGTTGGGGTAGACCCTGCCTCAACTACCTCCTCTGGCAGCTTGTTCCATGCACCCACCACCCTTTGTGTGAAAAAGTCACCTCTCTGATTCCTATTAAATCTTTACCCCTTCGCCCTAAAACTATGTCCTCTGGTCCTCGATCTGGGCAAGAGACTCTGTGCATCTGCCCGATCGTTTTATATACCTCTATAAAATCACCCCTCATCCTCCTGCACTCCAAGGAATAGAGTCGCAGACTACTCAACCTCCCCTTATAGCTCAGACCTTCTAGTCCTGGCAACATACCCGTAAATCTTCTCTGCACCGTTTTCAGCTTGACAATATCTTTCCTACACTATGGCACCTCGAACTGAACACAATATTCTAAATGTGGTCTCACCAACGTCTTATACAGCTGCAACATGGCCTCCCAACTTCAACACTTACTGAGCTCTCTTGATAATCTTGTTTGGTTGGTCACAGCAATTCATGGGGCACATCTGATATGTTATGAAAATTGCATAATGCAAGGTTTTTTTTTTAGACTGTCTTGTTTATGCATGAAGTAGGTTTTATTGGCAAGCATAATTGGAAGGTGGTATTTTTGAGTGCGGCATAGGCAGATTTGGAGATGACTGAAACAAAAGGGACTCTGTGGAAATAAAAGTGGGGACAGTAAATGGACTGCCGAGTTGCTGTCACCAGTTTTATACTGTTGCGTGCACTTCAACATTGAAGGTGTGAGCAAGAGAGGCGGAGAAGGACTTATTCGCATTTCATTCCTATGGAAACCCTAAATTGAAAATACAGAGTGTAGGAGCTTTGATAAACAGTGGTCATGGATATAATTATCTTAATTAATGTAAGCGCCCAAGATAATTTGTATTTGTGTCACATATTGTTGTGATCTGGAGCTTGTCTCCTTGAAGACCTGTGGAATTTTCAAAAGATCGTGCAATGTGCAGAATTTCAAGAGTATGAAACTAACTTGGTAGTTCTTTCAAATAGTCGCTGCCAATATTGTGGGCCAATTAGCCTTGTGATTCCCTGTCTACGTTCTCGAAAGTAACAGAGCTCAAGACCAGGATATCAAATGTAACGATAATATATACAGAACTATTTTGACTGAATCATATCATTTATAACTCAAAGGTTCAAACGTCTTTTATTGTCACGTGTACCAATTGAGGTACAGTGATATTCTACTTAATGTATAGTGACAAAATATAGAGCAAGCACTGTCCTCAGCTTGAACACTGGTCATCAATGAAGCTATTGTACGTTGAGACCACGTATAGCTGAATGTTCAGTCAAAATATAACTATAAGTATAGCAATTTAATCAAAACGCACTATTTGCAAAGAAGCGACAGGAAAATAGTGTTATCATCACATGATGTGTGAAGAATTATGATCGATCTCGGAGAGCCAACTAAAGTGCTTTCTTTTGGAAGAATCTATTCTGAAATCTAAGTGTCCTGATGTCCCTTTGTGGGTTTAGTAATTGGTGTGGTTCTATAGCACACTATTTACGAGTCTATCTGAATGAAATCATATCCTACTAGTCTTGACCTTCAGGCTGAAAATTGTATGCTTTCCTCACCTTTGTACTCCATTTCAAGCAGCTGTGTCTGCGTGCAGGAATGATAAATAGGCCTGTCACTGGTGCTGGCTGAAGATGTCTTGATTCACTGAGATGTGCTGCCCAGTTGCTGGCCTCCCAGTGAGGAAACGGTATTGGAGCATTAAAGGTATCTTGGATAACAGGAGGGATGGTTGTATTTTTACCCTTGAAACTGGGCAGACAGCATATGCAACAGGAAATGTTATTAATGGCCATGATTCGATTATGCAACAAAAAAAAATGGAAAGGTGCCAGTAACAACATATGGATTGATATAAATCCATGTCTATCCTCACTGCTTACTATCGGTCCTTGAAAAGCCCCCAAACAATTACATTTGGATGACTAGTCTTGATTAAAAGAGCGTTGCCCAGTAATCATTCTGTAATTAAATTTGATACAATATTTAGTCAAAGCTGTTACTGCTTGTCTTCAGAAGTGCCAATTATCTGACCAGAATGCAAAGTTAAGCAGATGCTCATGATAATGGGCAGTTTTATGATGCCACATTGACAATCTGGTATCTTGAAGACAGGAGGGCTGGTGAGAAGTTTTCTTGTGGGTTTGCTGAGTTCTTTATTAATTCCAACGCCAGTTACTAGGCAGTTCACATTGAGCTTTGTGGTCACGCTTTGTGGGCACCTGTTCACGCAAAATGACGTGCATCATTAATTAGGTGAATGCTGCACTAATTATTGTTTTCAAAGGGAGCGTGTTCCGATCTGCCCACTCACAAACTGCAGTGAATGTACGTTGGTCTCTAATGAATTCTGCCGCTTGGTTCAGTGTCGTTCTGTATGAGAGGGAGAGACTCTACCTGCCTGTGATCACAGCTAGCCCAAACTAAACTGTGAACTGAGCAGGAACACTAAAGGGGCTGTCCCACTGTATGAACTAATTCAAGAGTTCTCCCGCGTTTCCCCTGATTCGAACTCGGAGAATTACGGTAATAGCAGCTCGTGGTACTCGGAGCTCTCGTGGACAATTTTCAACATGTTGAAAAATCTACACGAGCTTACCGCGTTTCCCGAGTACCTGCCGTTAGCGTTACAAGCCGTTAAGAGACCTCCCGAGCTCCGACGTAACCGCTACGTACATTCTACGCGCTTACCACGAGTTTGATTTTTTTTTAAACTAGGGAGAGCTCTTGAATTACTTTGTACAGTGGGACAGGCCCTTGAGTGCTGGAGTAAATCATCGGGGTCAGGTAGCATTTCTGGATTGCATGGATAGACGTTTCAGATGGGGACCCTTCTTCAGACAGAACTGAATCAGACAGAATGGGGATGTGGCTGCCGGAAGTTAGGGGCAGGTGTATGGGAGCAGCTTCATTGAAGCCACTTAATTTAGAAAGCATCTCTGGCGAATTCCTGGATTAAGTGTTGACGACTAAACTTGTGTAGTACAGGTGTTAAAGGCTATAGGGAGAAGGCAGGAGAATGGGATTAGGGGGGAGAGATAGATCAGCATGATTGAATAGTGGAGTAGACTTGATGGGCCGAATGGCCTAATTCTACTATTCCTTAAGACTTGTGGTATAGAGTTTGATTGTAATATCGAAAATTCTTCGATATGACAATGTACATTTCAAACTGCCCCATGTAGATCCATAAAGCAAGGATGCTGATCTAGGAATCAAATATATGGCCTCCTTCAACCATACTAAAGCATTTGAATCCATCAGTCGGGTTGGGGGGAGAACTGTGGAGTGTTCACCTAAAGTGGAATGAAGATAGGCGAGGATGCTCCAGAGATTAGCAACAGGAGCTGGCGGAGTGGCAGTCAGTGGTGAAGTCTTTGAGATTGAGTTTGAGTTTAGTTTATTGTCACGTGTACTGAGGTACAGTGAAAAGCTTTTGTTGCTTGCTAACCAGTCAGCGGAAAGACAATGCATGATTACTATCGAACCACCCCATAATAGAGGGAATAACGTGAATAATGTTTAGAGCAAGATAAAGACCAGTAAAGTCCAATCAAAGATAGTCCGGGGGTCTCCATTGAGGTAGATAGTACTTCAAATAATGGTTCAAATCTTATGGAAACTTTGACACAATATCTTCGACTCGAGTCTTGAAGAAAATTCCTGACCCAAAACATTGTCAGACCATTTTCCTCCACAGATGCTGCCTGACCCGCATCGTCCCTTCAACAGTTTGCTTTTAGTCCCTTGAACTTGTTCTGCCATTCAGTAACATCATGGCTAATCCAACATTTGACTTAAACTTTCCTTCCCTCTCCCCATAACCCTTGGACCTTGCAGTCCAAAAACATCAGTCCTGAGTAGCTCCATCGAGTCAACATAGACATCAGGTTGAAACAGCTAGTCACGCTGCTGCCTCACGGGTCCGATCATCCTGACCCCCATTGTCATCTGTGCAGAGTATGCATGCTCTCCCTGTGTCTGCATGGGTTTCACCTCGTGCTTTGATTTTCCCTCGCATTACTAAGTCGTAGGTCGGTAAATCAATTGTCCCTGACATAGATAGTTGATGGGAATGGAACCAATGTGAGGCAGCAGCTCTGCATTGCAACACAGTGCCTCAGCTAGTCGAGCTACTACCTCGCAGCCCCCACAAACCCGAGTTCAATCCTGACCATGTGCAGCTTGCGCTTTCTCTCTGTGAGTATGGGAGCTTTCTCCTTGGTGCTCCAATTTGCTCCTACGTCCCAAAGATGTGCAGGTTGTCAGGTTAATCGGCCCTGGTGCTAAGGTGAATGATCGAATCGGGGAATGTGGGAGAATAAAATAGGAGGAGTGTTAGATGAGTATTGATGGTCAGCATAGACTGAGGGGCATGTTTCCCTGCAGTATGACGTTATGACTCAAATGTGTGGACCTGAGTCCATATCTGCCGATGAAGCAGTCGCTTGAATGCAAGTCTAAAGTGAAGTTTATTCCCTCAGTTCTTTTTCTCTCTTGTCTGCTGAGGTTTTTTTTTGTAAGTTTAAATTGTGTTGTCTTTCTTTTAGCAACCCAGGAGATTCGACTAACCTTTTGAGCACTACTTAAAAATCTGGCCTGATGCCTGACAAAATAAGGGATGCAAATAAGTATGGAAATGCAAGGGAGCAGGCCTGGATGATGGGCGTAGCCCCATGATTTTGAATGAGCTGTCTGTTTGTTTTGGAAATCTGGCCGGCACCTGGGTGTTAATTTTCTTCATGTTTTTGCCATGGATTGGACGATTAGTCCGGGTGGTGGAAAAGTTATTGGGCCAAATGAAACTATTTGCAGTACTACGGGTTTGGCCATCCATCGCTGATCATTTCCGGAATGTGGATGTGATTTAAGGGCAAGATAGCTGTAGTAACAAAAGGCAACACAAAATGGAGTGGTGATTTTTTTTTTTAAAAGATCTGTTGGTTTAGTGAAAATCCGCTGCATGGATGGTTATGAATTTGTAGATGATTAGGCCACAAGACACTGGAGCAGAATTAGGCCATTCATCCCATCGAGTCTGTTCTGCTATTTGATTATGGGTGACCTATTTTTCCTCAATTCCATTATCCTGCCATCTCTCAAACTTTGATGTCCTTACTAATCAATCTCATCAATCTCTGCTTAAAAAATATCCAATTGCTTGGCCTCCACAGCCGCCTGTGGCAATAAATTCTACAGATTCACCATCCTCTGGCTACAGTGATTTCTCCTCATCTCCATTCTAAAGGTGCGTCCTTTTATTCTGAGGCTGTGCCCTCTAGTCCTCGACTTCCCACTACTGGAAACATCCGTTCCACATCCACACTCTCTAGACCTTTAATTATTCAGTAGATGTCAATAAGATCCTTTCTCATCCTTCAAAACTCCAGTGAGTACAGGTCATTTGCGTAAACCTTATCTGGACCCTCTCCAATGCCAGTATGATGTTAGCATTTTGCTAATCCATCTCCTTGCACCATGCCAGGGTCCTTGTGTCAGTTCCTTTAAGACAGGGAGCTTTTCTATTCAAGCAACATGGAGTTCATCGGAAAGTAATTTTGGGCTGTGTGTAAAACATGGATCCAAATCATTCTTGAGCATTTTGCCACGTGGTTTCCTTGATTCTTCTGAGGTTATTGAATCTGAGCAGGTTTCACAGGATCCAGAGGCCTTGCACATCTTTGGATGGCAGTACACGGGATTCCTGTTAGATTTCATTGACACAGTTTGTAGGAAGGAACTGCAGATGCTGGTTTATATCAAAAATAGACACAAAGTGCTGGAGTAACTCGGTGGGTCAAGTAGCATTTCTGGAGAAAAAGGATGGGTGATATTTCAGGTCAGGACCCTTCTTCTGTCTCCATTGACACAGTGTTGTGTTAGCCCTCTCAGACATGAGCAAACACACTGCAAAGATCTCTGCAGATTGATTTTTGGTTCATCTTAATTGAATATCATCAGTATGAAAGTGAAATATGTTGAGAATAGGAGGATTAGAAAATGTCTTCCACTTCATCATTGACAAGGGGAAAATGTGGTTGTCTGTTGTGGATGAATTCAGCCCCAGTTGCGATCATCCAAGTGGTAGAATATTAGTTTGGTTTAGTTCTGTTTATTGTCACGTGTACCAAGGTACAGTGAAAAGCTTCTGTAGCTATTGCAGTGAAGAGCTATTTTTCAAACACTTCTGTTTATTTACCTAAGTAACATGAATTTGGATAAGGTATTAGAGGCTGGTGTCATCTGTCAATTGGCCATTGATACCAGTCAGTATCTTTAGGAAAGTGCCACATTTAGCATGTGACAAAGGCCACTGCTAAAGACCCTCATCTTGTCACTGAGAGTGTGAAGCTTTTTCTCTGAATTGAACCCAAAGTGCAGTGGGTTAGGAGTTAAAATGATGGAGAATGAAATCATTCATCCAGTAAGTTCTTGAAAAGGAATTACATGTAATAATGAAGGCAGTATAATAGGAAGGTTGAACATAGTATGAAATTGCACACTGCAATTTTATTAATGTGCCAGTCTCCTTGTTTCCATCTCCATAACCACTTTCAATATGCGGGTCATTACCTTTGTTAAAATGGGTATTTACTGGAATGCTTTAACAGATTTATTCCTGGTGTTGCATTGCCAAATTTCTACTTGAACGTCAGGTTCAGATATTTCAGTGTCATGAACTCTTATGGTACAAGAGGAGGCAATCTTGCCCAAACTTATTTGTTTTACCCTGTGTCATTTTTACCTTTTGAAGTGCTTATTGTATTTCCTTTTGAAATTTAGACTTTAGAGATTCAGCCGGGAAGCATACCCTTTGGCCCGCCCAGTCCATGTTGACCAGCGATTGCCCCGTACATACTAGTGCTATCCTACAGGGACAATTTACAAAAGCAAATTAACCTACCAACCTGTACATCTTTGGAGTGTGAGAGGAAACTGGAGCACCTGGAGAAAACCCATGTGGTCACAGGGAGAACGTAAAACTCCCTACAGACAGCACCTGTAGTCAGGATGGAACCTGGGTCTCTGGCGCTGAAAGGCAGCAACTCTACTGCTGCACCACTGAGCCGGCTACTGTTTAAAGAGAGAGCTAGATAGGGCTCTTAAAAATAGCAGAGTCAGGGGATATGGGGGGGAAGGCAGGAACGGGGATGATCAGCCATGATCACATTGAATGGTGGTGCTGGCTCGAAGGGCCGAATGGTCTACTCCTGCACCCTATTATCTATTGTCTATTGTTGTACCGACTCAGATATTGTTGTACCTACTCCTGTTACCCATTGAGGAAGTGCAATCCGGAACGTAAATGGTCTAAATAAATAGAATTCCCCTAATTTCCCCGCTGGCTCCTTTTGCTTGTGGTTTTCATGTCATCTCTGAAAACTGAGCTATGTGCTAATCTCTCCCTGATGTAACTGTTATTCTGTTGAAGGTACCATTTAACTTCTTTTGATACTTGCATTTTTTTATTTTGGTAAGCATGAAAATTCTGATACAAACTACTTTGAATGCCAGATACTATGTACTTAACTATAATCGTTTCTGCCGTTCAAACTGACCTCTGTCAATTCACAAAGGTACAATCAACCACCCAGAACTCTGCCCTGCATTGGGTGTGATTGTGGCAATTCGAAGTAAGGCCGCTGGTTCATTGATTTTAAACGTGACACAGACAAAGGGGTCAGATTAAAAAGGTTCCCCGGCAGCTTTAGGACCAAGTTCATCACAACACAAAGGATTAATTCCTCATGGAAAATGAGCGTGTTGCTTGATTTCAACCTTCTAAGTGACCAATTAAGGGTTTTTGTTTGTCTAAACTCCCATATGTGCACAAAATAACTGAGGTGACCATTTATTCGGGCCTGTCAGCAGAGAGCCATTGAGAGATGAAAATGCATCATACCACAGGATACTCGCTATGAACTCTGGAAGAACTTGCAATAATGTCATAGCATCCCTGAGCACACATTACCAGAAAACTAATGTAGAGCAGGAATGATGAGTGCAGTATGTTGCCATTTTGGCAGGGCCTTCATTTTCTCCTCCGTATACTCGGTCATCCATCACTTTGCCATGTGTTCCAACTTGCATTGTGCCCTTTCCACCATCATTGTCGTGCCTCTAACCTATTGCACCAGGTTAAGGAATATCTCAAATTTTTAATTTTCATCCTTGTTTTCAAATCCCTTCCATTTCCTTCAGATTACAATCCTATCAATGCAATTGGCAGGAGAAATGGGGTTGAGTTGATCATCATGTGAAGGTGTAGATTACAGGGAAATGAGTGGGGGAATGGGATCAGTCTGGGAATTGGTGTAGTTTTAGGGTTGCCAACTTTCTCACTCCCAAATAAGGGACAAAAGGTCAAAATAAGGGACAACATTCCCAACGGCAATTTGTTGACCGACTCGGCCGTGGCTGGGTGAGTAATGAGTTGGCCCAAGTGCTGCACTGCACGCAAAGCCCTGCCGGCGGGCCAGCTGAGGAGTTTTGGCCGGGGGCGCGAAGTCCGGCACCCCATCTAACTCATGAACCAATGATCGGCCATGAGAAGGAGGGGTGATGCTATCGGCGGTAAGCGAAGGTCCAAAGGTCGGACAGCGGGCTGGGCTGCCGACCGATGAGGCCACGGGCGAGGCGCTGCTGCTGCACTCCATGCGCTGCACTACGTCGGGGCGGGTGAGGCGGGGCTGTCACGGTGCTCTGACCCGACATTCCCCTCGACCCGAGTAGTAACAGCCAAATACGGGACAAAGCGGTCCTATATGGGACAAACCAATTGAGCCCAATATACGGTATGTCCCGGCTAATACGAGACAGTTCGCAACCCTATGTAGTTTCAATATGTTGAATAGCCTCCTTTAGTCCTAAAGATATGAGAAATATTGCTACTCTTTCAAGCCACTAGAGGGAGAATCTTCTAACAAAACCTGATCTATAAGGGAACAAATGTATTGAGTATGTTTCTGGCACATAACTCGACTTTCTACCAATCAAAATTATTGACTGTTTCTGCCTCTCACTTTGCAAGTCCATTCATGTAACCAGACTGACAATTGATTTTCCAGGCCATTAAAGGCAGTTAATTGAAGTAAAATGTAATCCAAGTTGCCCTCGGCCAAACCTAAATTGTATACTAATCGTAACAGGGAATGCCAACTTGATGTCTCTTGTCCAAGTTGAGGTTCTATCTGTCCCTGGTGTTGCAAAAGGATGGGTCTACTCGCATTACTGTGGAATGTGCCTTTTAGATAGAATGTACTGTATGAGTTCAGGACAGAGGTCCTGAGCTACCATCTACTGTACCTCATTGAAGACCCTAGAACAATATTTAATTGGACTCTACTGGTCTGTTATCTTCAACTAAACGTTATTTCCTTTATCGTGTATCTGTAAACTGTGGATGTCTCGATTGTAATCATGTATAGTCTTTCCACTGACTGGACAGCATGCAACAAAAAGCTTTTTCACTGTACCTCAAAACGTGTAGGAAGGAACTGCAGATGCTGGTTTAGGCCGAGAATAGCCACAAAATGCTGGAATACCTCAGCGGGACAGGCAGCATCTCTGGAGAGATGTACCTCGGTACACCTGACAATAAATTAAACTAAACTAATCTACAAGAAAAAAATTCCCCTTGTAGAACACTACATCCAGAAGAATAGTTTGATTACTAATCAATTATGCTGTGGTCTGCATGAAATGTCATCATGTTGGAAAAGGAATTGATGGCATCTTTGGGTGATTCTCAAGCAGACTGTTGTCATTTGGCAAAATACCTGAAAACACAAACTTTTAAACAAGTACAAAGGCCAAGTTTGGCTGGAGGTGAGAAGGGTTCTCTCTGTCATAATGCTTAGAGTATGGGTTGGAGTATTGATCAGTCAGCACGATATATGGAGCATTTCGCAACCTTGGGCCATCCTAACCTTTGTTTATCCTTGTGTTGAATTTGTTGTCCATGGCAGTTTAGGAATTGTGTAGGAAGGAACTGCAGATGCTGGTTTACACCAAAGATAGACACAAAATGCTGGAGAAACTCAGCGGGACGGGCTGCATCTACACAAAATGCTTGAGTCTATGAATTTGTTGGCTAGCAGGATACAAAAAAGTAAAATCCCTTGGTAGGGAATCCAAGCTGTGGACCAAACAAATTAGCTGCTATCTGAACTTTGTTTAAAATGGGCAGATTATACGTGACTTACAGCAGCTCCTCGACCTACGATGGGGTTACGTTCCAATAAACCCATCGCAAATCGAAAATAACGCAATTCGAAAACTCATTTAATACAATTTGCTCACGTGACCGAAGTGAGCTGCTTCTCGCTGCCATTGCCGAGCGTTTGCACTATCATAAAGTTGAAATATCGTAAGTTGAAGCATCGTAAATTGGGGAGCATCTGTATATCCTTTGACATTGAGTGCCTGAGTTTCTGTTTGTTACTGATACCTGGCAGGTTATCCAGGGCAGCTGGTTGAAAACTTCAAATTCCTAGGAATAAATATCACCAACAACCTGTCCTGGACCACCCATATTGAAGCAATGTCCAAGAAAGCACACAATGCTTTTACTCCCTTAGAAGGCTTCGGAGGTTTGGCCTGGCCCAACAACTCTCACTGACTTCAGGAGATGCACCATAGAAAACATTTTATAAGGATACATCACAGCTTGGTTTGGGAACAGATCCATCCAAGATCGCATGAAATTGCAGAGCGTTGTGGATGCAATCCAAACCATCACACAAACCAACCTCCCTTCCATTGACTCCATTTACACCTCACTCTGCCTCGGCAAGGCTGCCAGCATAATCAAGGATGAGTCGCACCCCGCCCACTCCCTCGTCTCCTCTCTCCCTTGAGGCAAATGGTACAGAAGTGTGAAAATGCATACATCCAGATTCAGGGGCAGGTTCTTCCCAGCTGTTATCAGGCAACAGAACCATCCTACCACAACTAGAGAGCAGTCCTGAGCTACTATCTACCTCATTGGAGACCCTCGGACTATCTTTGATTGGACTTTACTGGAATTTACCATGCACTAAACGTTATTCATGTTATTTCCTTTTTCATGTCTCTGTACACTGTGGATGGCTCGATTGTAATCCGGTATTGTCTTTCCATTGACTGGTTAGCGTACAACAAAAGTTTTTCACTGTACCCGAGCTCTCTCTCGCGCTCTCTCGGATGGAGATTTGTCATTTGGAGACTAGATTAACCATGATCACATTGAATGGCGGTGCTGGCTCGAAGGGCCAAATGGCCTACTCCTGCACCTATTGTCTATTGCAAACTAAAACCTGAAAAGAGAAAGAAGCAGTGGCAATATACTTTAGAGAAGAACTCTAATGAAGACTTTATTTGTCTTCCTTGTGTGGGAAGACCAACTGTGCAGCTGTAAGCCATGGTTAGCTGATCCCAAAAGTGATCATTATACACCACTGTTCCTCTGTATTTTTGAGAATTGCTTGGCTGAGAAAAGGGCCAACTGTGGTTTTCAGTGGCAGTAATGGGGCTGGGATCTAATTTGGTTGCTTTGTGTTCAGTGGGATATTAGTGTGAAACACATTGAATAGTCCCCATTAATACCCCCATTCAACTTCCTGGCAGTAGAAAAGTTGAATGTTTGGTTTACTTCTGGCTATGGGTTGCAAGACATTTTAAAGCAGCACAAAACAAATCCCAAACAGAAATCCAAATGAATCCTAAATTGCTCAATTTAGTGCAAAAACTGGCTCATTGTCTTGTCTAACATTAAGGTTAATTGGGAAAGAGAAATTAACGATAAACCTCAAGGTTAAGGCAATTCTGATTTGCAATAAGGAAGTTAGTTTAGGGTGGCACAGTGGTGCAACAGTAGAGTTGCTGCCTTACAGCGGCAGAGACCAGGGTGCGATCCTGACTATGGGCGCTTGTCTGTACGGAGTTTGTACATTCTCCCCGCGACTGCATTAGTTTTCTCAGAGATTTTTGGATTCCTCCCACACTCAAAAGACGTACAGGTTTGTAGGTTAATTGGCTTGGTGTAAATTGTCCCGAGTGTGTGTAGGATAGTGTTATTGTGCAGGGATCATTGGTCGGTGCAGATTCATTGGGCCAAAAGGCCTGTTGCTGTGCTGTATCTAAACTAAAGTTTCATGGCCAATATCGTCACTGGCTAAACCTTCAAAATTGTGGGCAAGATCTAATGTTGGTTTTGGTTCACACCGCTGGCAGTGCTGCAACGTCAAGTGTAAATGAGGAATAACCCACATTAGATGTAATCATGTTTTCTTCTTGTAAACATAATGGTTTGTGCCCACTCAGTGCTCGGCAGCTAAATGGGCTTGTTATGGCGGTAGCATAAGGTCCTTCTCCCCTTCATTGGGTAAGGTAACAGCTTGTGGGGAGCAGTTGATGTTTACTGTGCAGTATTTGAAAGCTTGTGGATCCCCTGTTAGTTGAACCTTTACCTGGCCACTTCTGAGACTCTACATAAAATGGAAACTTCATGACTGTAAAGTAGTTTTGAGAGGCTGATGTGCAATTAAGCATAAAAGATCCTCGCTCCTTCCAAGCAATAAAAATGAGCAAGAACATACCTGTGTCCGGTCTCATCTCTCAAAGCATTACGGGAAAGATAAGAGCATGAGAAATTTGAGGAGGACACACTAGAGGCAGGAAACATGTTCCCGATGTTGGGGGAGTCCAGAACCAGGGGCCACAGTTTAAGAATAAGGGGTAAGCCATTTAGAACGGAGACGAGGAAACACTTTTTCTCACAGAGAATGGTGAGTCTGTGGAATTCTCTGCCTCAGAGGGCGGTGGAGGCAGGTTCTCTGGATGCTTTCAAGAGAGCAAGAGAGAGCAAGTGAGAGGCCCACAGGAGCCGTTGGAGGAAGTGAAGGAGGGGGAGGAGCGACACCCGACCGGTAGGTTTAAAATCTAGCGCGGGGCTTGTTTTTCCAGAGGCCCACAGGAGCCGTTGGAGGAAGTGAAGGAGGGGGAGGAGCGACACCCGACCGGTAGGTTTAAAATCTAGTGCGGGGCTTGTTTTTCCAGAGACCCACAGGAGCCGTTGGAGGAAGTGAAGGAGGGGGAGGAGCGACACCCGACGGTAGGTTTAAAATCTAGCGCGGGGCTTGTTTTTCCAGAGGCCCACAGGAGCCGTTGGAGGAAGTGAAGGAGGGGGAGGAGCGACACCCGACCGGTAGGTTTAAAATCTAGCGCGGGGCTTGTGTTTCCAGAGGCCCACAGGAGCCGTTGGAGGAAGTGAAGGAGGGGGAGGAGCGACACCCGACCGGTAGGTTTAAAATCTAGCGCGGGGCTTGTTTTTCCAGAGACCCACAGGGGCCGTTGGAGGAAGTGAAGGAGGGGGAGGAGCGACACCGACCGGTAGGTTTAAAATCTAGCGCGGGGCTTGTTTTTCCAGAGGCCCACAGGAGCCGTTGGAGGAAGTGAAGGAGGGGGAGGAGCGACACCCGACCGGTAGGTTTAAAATCTAGCGCGGGGCTTGTTTTTTCCAGAGACCCACAGGAGCCGTTGGAGGAAGTGAAGGAGGGGGGAGGAGCGACACCCGACCGGTAGGTTTAAAATCTAGCGCGGGGCTTGTTTTTCCAGAGACCCACAGGAGCCGTTGGAGGAAGTGAAGGAGGGGGAGGAGCGACACCCGACCGGTAGGTTTAAAATCTAGCGCGGGGCTTGTTTTTCCAGAGGCCCACAGGAGCCGTTGGAGGAAGTGAAGGAGGGGGAGGAGCGACACCCGACCGGTAGGTTTAAAATCTAGCGCGGGGCTTGTGTTTCCAGAGGCCCACAGGAGCCGTTGGAGGAAGTGAAGGAGGGGGAGGAGTGACACCCGACCGGTAGGTTTAAAATCTAGCGCGGGGCTTGTTTTTCCAGAGGCCCACAGGAGCCGTTGGAGGAAGTGAAGGAGGGGGAGGAGCGACACCGACCGGTAGGTTTAAAATCTAGCGCGGGGCTTGTTTTTCCAGAGACCCACAGGAGCCGTTGGAGGAAGTGAAGGAGGGGGAGGAGCGACACCTGACCGTAGGTTTAAAATCTAGCGCGGGGCTTGTTTTTCCAGAGGCCCACAGGAGCCGTTGGAGGAAGTGAAGGAGGGGGAGGAGCGACACCCGACCGGTAGGTTTAAAATCTAGCGCGGGGCTTGTTTTTTCAGAGGCCCACAGGAGCCGTTGGAGGAAGTGAAGGAGGGGGAGGAGCGACACCCGACCGGTAGGTTTAAAATCTAGCGCGGGGCTTGTTTTTACCCAAATCCATAACGTTCCATTTGGAGAAGTAGGTTTTTTTTTTGAGGAAGCCGCTGATTGGTGGAAGAGGACCCGAGGAAGCAGCTGATTGGGTGCAACCCCGGGTTTACTATTTTACATTTCTGCCTTCTGGGAGTGAGGGATTCTGGGAGTTAGGGATTCAGTATTTAGTAGTAAAGTTTAAAGGATAAGTTTTTGTGTTTTTTTTTTAGTAATTTGGGAGTAAGGTATGGCAGTAGAGATTGGCCCCATGGTTTGTTCAGCCTGCAACATGTGGGAGATCAGGGAGATGGTCGGTGTCCCTGGTGACTACGTTTGCAGGAAGTGTGTCCAGCTGCAGCTCCTGGCAGATCGCATTGAACGATTGGAACTGCGGCTGGATTCATACTGGAGCATCCACGATGCGGAGAAAGTCGTGGATAGCACGTACAGTGAGTTGGTCACACCGCAGGCAAAAGGTAGGAGGACAAGAAGGGAACGGGTGGCCAATAGCCAGCAAAGCAGTAGGCAGGTAGTGCAGGAGTCCCCTGCGGTCATCTCCCTCCTAAACAGGTATACCATTTTGGATACTGTTGAGGGAGATGGCTCATCAGGGGAATGCAGCAGCAGCCAGGTTCATGGCACCATGGGTGGCTCTGCAGCACATGAGGGGGGGAAAAAAGAGGGGGAGGGCAATAGTAATAGGGGATTCAATTGTCAGGGGAATAGATAGGCGTTTCTGCGGCCGCAAACGAGACTCCAGGATGGTATGTTGCCTCCCTGGTGCAAAGGTCAGGGATGTCACTGAACGGCTGCAGAACATTCTGGAGGGGGAGGGTGAACAGCCAGTTGTCGTGGTGCATGTTGGCACCAACGATATAGGTAAAAAAAGGGATGAGGTCCTACAAGGTGAATTTAGGGAGCTAGGAGATAAACTTAAAAGTAGGACCTCAAAGGTAGTAATCTCCGGATTACTACCAGTACCACGGGCCAGTCAGAGTAGAAATAGGAGGATAATGCAAATGAATACGTGGCTTGAAAAGTGGTGCAAGGGGGAGGGATTCAAATTTTTAGGGCACTGGGACCAGTTCTGGGGGAGGTGGGACCGGTACAAACAGGACGGTTTGCACCTGGAATGGAATGGAACCAATGTTCTTGGGGGAGTGTTTGCTAGTGCTGTCGGGGAGGATTTAAACTAATGTGGCAGGGGGATGGGTACAAGAGCAGAGAGGCAGGAGGGTGTAAAATGAGGGTAGAAGCATTAGGTAGCAAGGTGAAAGGTAAAAGTGGCAGGCAGACAAAACCAGGGCTTAAAATCAAAAAGGGCCACTTTTCAGCAAAATTGTATAAGGGGTAAATGCGTTGTAAAGACAAGCCTGAAGGCTTTGTGTCTCAATGCAAGGAGTATTCGTAATAAGGTGGACGAGTTGAACGTGCAGATAGATATTAATGATTATGATATAGTTGGGATCACGGAGACATGGCTCCAGGGTGACGTAGGCTGGGAGCTGAACATCCAGGGATATTCAATATTCAGGAGGGATAGAGAGAAAGGAAAAGGAGGTGGAGTAGCGTTGCTGGTTAGAGAGGAGATTAAAGCAATGGAAAGGAAGGACATTAGCTTGGAGGATGTGGAATCGGTATGGGTAGAGCTACAAAACACTAAGGGGCAGAAAACGCTGGTGGGTGTTGTGTACAGGCCACCTAACAGTAGCAGAGAAGTTGGGGATGGTATCAAACAGGAAATTAGAAATGCGTGCGACAAAGGCAAAACAGTTATAATGGGTGACTTCAATCTACATATAGATTGGGTTAATCAAATTGGCAGGGGTGCTGAGGAAGAGGATTTTTTGGAATGTATGCGGGATAGTTATCTAAATCAACATGTAGAGGAACCAACGAGAGAGCAGGCTATTTTAGACTGGGTTTTGAGTAATGAGGAAGGGGTAATTAGCCGTCTTGTTGTACGTGCCCCCTTGGGCAAGAGTGACCATAATATGGTTGAGTTCTCCATTAGGATGGAGAGTGACATTGTTAATTCAGAAACAATGGTTCTGAACTTAAAGAAAGGTAACTTTGAGGGTATGAGATGTGAATTGGCCAAGATTGACTGGCAATTAATTCTAAAAGGGTTGACGGTGGATATACAATGGAAGACATTTAAAGTATGCATGGATGAACTACAAAAATTGTTCATCCCAGTTTGGCAAAAGAATAAATCGGGGAAGGTAGTGCATCCGTGGATAACAAGGGAAATCAGGGATAGTATCAAAGCAAAGGATGATGCGTACAAAGTAGCCAGAAAAAGCAGCATACCAGAGGACTGGGAGAAATTCAGAGACCAGCAGAGGAGGACAAAGGGCTTAATTAGGAAAGGAAAAATAGATTATGAAAGAAAACTGGCAGGGAACATAAAAACTGACTGCAAAAGTTTTTATAGATATGTGAAGAGAAAGAGGTTAGTTAAAACAAATGTAGGTCCCTTGCAGTCAGAAACAGGTGAGTTGATCATGGGGAACAAGGATATTGCGGACCAATTGAATAACTACTTTGGTTCCGTCTTCACTAAGGAAGACATAAATAATCTGCCTGAAATAGCAGGGGACTGTGGTCAAAGGAGGAATTGAGTGAAATCCAGGTCAGTCGGGAAGTGGTGTTGGGTAAATTGAATAGATTAAAGGCCGATAAACGGGTCCTTTTCACAATGGCAGGCAGTAACTAGTGGGGTACCGCAGGGCTCAGTGCTGGGACCCCAGCTATTTACAATATATATTAATGATCTGGATGAGGGAATTGAAGGCAATATCTCCAAGTTTGCGGTGACACTAAGCTGGGGGGCAGTGTTCGCTGTGAGGAGGATGCTAGGAGACTGCAAGGTGACTTGGATAGGCTGGGTGAGTGGGCAAATGTTTGGCAGATGCAGTATAATGTGGATAAATGTGAGGTTATCCACTTTGGTGGCAAAAACAGGAAAGCAGGACTATTATTTAAATGGTGGCCGATTAGGAAAAGGGGAGATGCAGCGAGACCTGGGTGTCATGGTACACCAGTCATTGAAAGTAGGCATGCAGGTGCAGCAGGCAGTGAAAAAAGCGAATGGTATGTTAGCTTTCATAGCAAAAGGATTTGAGTACAGGAGCAGGGAGTTTCTACTTCAGTTGTACAGGGTCTTGGTGAGACCACACCTGGAGTATTGCGTGCAGTTTTGGTCTCCAAATCTGAGGAAGGACATTATTGCCATAGAGGGAGTGCAGAGAAGGTTCACCAGACTGATTCCTGGGATGTCAGGACTGTCTTATGAAGAAAGACTGGATAGACTCGGTTTATACTCTCTGGAATTTAGGAGATTAAGAGGGGATCTTATAGAAACTTACAAAAATTCTTAAGGGGTTGGACAGGCTAGATGCAGGAAGATTGTTCCCGATGTTGGGGAAGTCCCAGGACAAGGGGTCACAGCTTAAGGATAAGGGGGAAATCCTTTAAGACCGAGATGAGAAAGACTTTCTTCACACAGAGAGTGGTGAGTCTCTGGAACTCTCTGCCACAGAGGGTAGTTGAGGCCAGTTCATTGGCTATATTTAAGAGTGAGTTGGATGTGGCCCTTGTGGCTAAGGGGATCAGAGGGTATGGAGAGAAGGCAGGTACGGGATACTGAGTTGGATGATCAGCCATGATCATATTGAATGGCGGTGCAGGCTCGAAGGGCTGAATGGCCTACTCCTGCACCTAATTTCTATGTTTCTATGTTTCTATAGGGCTCTTAAAAATAGTGGAGTCAGGGGATATGGGGAGAAGGCAGGAACGGGGTACTGATTGGGGATGATCAGCCATGATCACATTGAATGGCGGTGCTGGCTCAAAGGGCCAAATGGCCTACTCCTGCACCTATCTATTGAGGAAGAGTGGCCCTTTGGCCCCATATGCCTGTTCCTCCATTCCTTGAGAATCCAATTGATCTACCTCAATGCCATTTAACTTCATTATCCCCATATCCTTTGATTGGCTTAATGTTCCAAAATCTGTCCATCTAGATTTTGAATATAGTCCGTAATGGAGCTTGGAGAATTCCACAATATTCACCAACCTTTATGCATTCAAATTATATCTTGATATAAACTTAATGGTCCATTGCTTACTGTGAGACTGTGATTCCTGATTGTAGACTCTTCAGCTAGGGAAAAACATCTAGCTTGTTGAGCACTGTAAGATTCTGGAAAATTTAAGTGAGATCTCTCCTCGCCTACCAAACTGAAGAACACAGACCCACAATTTCTCCACATACGGTAAACCTGTCCAGCTCATACACTTGATTTGCACATCATAGCTTCCCAAAAACAGCACTGCGATACTGAGCAGACACCCTGTTCTTTTACAGATGTTAGTTGGAGCATAAATATTGGCACGGGCATCTGGGATAACTCCCCGGCTGCTCTTTGAAATGGTGCAATGCAATCTTTCTTCCATCAACCTGAGAGAGCAGAATGGGTCTCAGTTCAACATCTTGTTGAAAATAACGTTTAACCTTTAACAAAGGGAAAAGTTTCCCTCTTTGGAAATGATGAGTTTTGTTTTGAAATGCAGCATGGAAACAGGCTCTTCAGCCAACTGAGTCCATGCCAACCAGCGATCAGCCTTACACTAGTTCTGTCCTACACACTAGGGACAACTTACAATTGCACCAAGCCAATTAACCTACAAATCTGCATGGCTCTGGCGTGTGGGAGGAAATGGTTGAACCCGGAGTAAGCCCACATGGTCGGACGGAGAATGTACAAAATAGATACCGACAGCACCCCAATTCAGGATCGAACTCTGGTCTCTGTCGCTGTAAAGTAGCAATTCTACCGTTGCGCCACTGTGCCGCAGAGACGGTGGACTCCCCAGCCTGGGCTACAACTGTTTCTTAACCAATTTTGACCTGTAGAGCACAATTCGCATTCTCCAACCAAATCAGTTAGCATACTGAGTCGAATTCTAGGACAGTTCTTCAAGATCAAAGATGTAATGAAAGATGTGTTGCTTCCGTCTTGAGTATTGCAGAGGTGGAAAAAGTCATTACTCTACAAAGGCAATAATTATACGGTAGAATGCTGTTCTGGCTCCTTGTTCCAAGTTCCCTGGGTCTTGGTCTTCTGTTCTTTTCTTCCTGTGTTCTATTAATCATAGTCTATCTCCCTCCTTGCATGTGCTGACAATGCCTTGCAGCCCCTTTCTTTAGTGACCATTGGGATGTTGATAGCCCATTCTATGAGGTCGGACTGTTTTGCCTGAAAATTATTCGTTTATTGTTGTTTATTGCTTGCTGATGCCCTCTTGATGGCTAAGCATATAAATCTCTTTCAAGTGGTTCCTGTATCCTCTCCTGGGACAAGCTAAAAGTTCAAACTTCCTCTAATACAACTTGCTTTCTACAAATCTATGGTTTCTCAAATGATTATTCTGACCTTCCGCCCTTGCAAAGCCTGAGTGACTATCCTGCAGAAATTTAAGTGGTATACAACACGCTTTTTGTCAATTTTTTTTAAACTAGCGGAATTACAAATTGGACTACTCACTGAACCTTTCCCAATATACCTACAGCTTCAATGTGGATACAAGGAACTTAAGATGCTGGTTTACCAATAAAAAGCACAAACTGCTGGAGTAACTTGGAGGGTCAGGCAGTGTCTCTGGAAAACATGGATAGGCGAGGTCAGAACTGTGACCTTCACTGTGATCATGGCTGATCATCCACAGTCAGTACCCCATTCCTGCCTTCTCCCCATATCCCCTGACTCCGCTATCTTTAAGAGCTCCATCTAACTCTCTCTTGAAAGCATACAGAGAATTGGCCTCCTCTGCCTTCTGAGGCAGAGAATTCCATAGATTCACAACCCTCTGTGTGAAAACGTTTTTCCACATCTCCGTTCAAAATGGCCTACCCATTATTCTTAAACTGTGGCCCCTGGTTCTGGCCTCCCCCAACATCGGGATCCGGCCTTTGGCGTGTCCAAACCCTTAATAATCTTATATGTTTCAATAAGATCCCTGCTCATCCTTCTAAATTCCATTGTATTCAAGCCCAGCCGCTCCATTCTATCAACATATGACAGTCCCGCCAACCCAGGAATTAACCTTGTGAACCTATGCTGCACTCCCTCAGTAGCAAGAATGTCCTTCCTCAAATTTGGAGACCAAAACTGCACACAATACTCCAGGTATGGTCTCACTGGGGCCCTGTACAACTGCAGAAGGACCTCTTTACTCCTAAACTCAACTCTTGTTATGAAGGCCAACATGCCATTTGCTTTCTTCACTCCTTGCTGTAACTGCATGCTTTTTTTTTTTTTTGCACTTTCTCTGTAGCATGATATTCTGAGCTCTCTTTCCTTTTTTGCACTACCTGTTGCACTTGTGTATGGGTTTTGGTGTTTGGGATGATTAACTTGGATGGCATGCAAAACAAAGTTTCTTTTGATGTATCTCAGTATACTTGGCAATGATAAAACCAGTACCAAGGCCTAGGCAGACACTTCATTTTACAATGTAAAACTCCCCTAATAGTGCACTGAGTGAGCCTAGATTATTGCACTTGACTTTCTGGCTTGGGCCATATCTCAGACCTTTGGTCTCCAAGCTAAAGTGGGTGCTGGGTGTTTCCAACTTGATCTACCAAACACTAATTGGAGCCAAAATTGAGCCTGAAAACTTAACTTTTTATCTCCCAGCAGGTCCTGCCTGATCTATTGGGCAGTTCCTTTTTATAAGATTCTTTTATAGATTTCCAATTTTAGTAGTTTCCTTTGCTTTTTTATTTATTCTCTGTGTTGGAACTTGGAGGCTTCAACAGTTTGGGCAGCACAATAGCTCAGCTGGTAGAGCTGCTGCCTCATTCTGCCGGAGTTAAGATTCGATCCAAAACCTCTGGTGCTGTCTGTGTGGAGTTCGCACATTTTTCCAGTGACCGCATGCTCTGCTAATCGTCAAGCCAAGGCTTTGTCCTCTGCCTCTGTTGTTCTTGATAAGGTGAAGTTGATATTCATTGTTTTCTTAAAGAACCACCCTTTGACCTTTTCAGTCTTTGCAAACAACTGCCCTACCGTCTTTCTCCCCTTCCTGCCATGAGACCATGAATGTGCCATCTCCACAATCTGGACCTAGACCGAGAAGGTGAACTAAGGAACAGCAGATGCTGGTTTAAACCAAAGATTGATACAAAAAGCTGGAGTAACTCAGTGGGGCAGGCAGCATCGCTGGACAGAAGGAATGAGTGACGCTTCGGGTCGAGACTTCTTCAGACTGTGCAGACCAAATGTTGCAGATGCTGGTTTAAGCCGAAGATAGACACCAAATGCAGGAATAACTCAGCAGGACAGGCAGCATCTCTGGATAGAAGGAATGGATGACATTTCGGGTTGAGACCCTTCTTTAGACGGCCCGTTCAGACCCATCTGAAGAAGGCTCTCGACCCAAAATGTCACCCATTCCTTCTATCCAGAGATTCTGGCTGTCTCGCTGAGGTACTCCAGCATTTTGTCTGTCCAAGGTGAACTAAGTGCTGTGCTTCCATGGCCATTTGCAACATTAGATACTACCAACCATATTTTCATCCCACTGTGACTCTCTTAGGCTTCCACCTGCATGGGACTGTTTTTGCTTGGTTCTAGTAAAGGCCTTTGAGACCTCTACTCAAGATTGTGATCCTTTTCGTCATGATAGAGCACCCCCTTGCCACACCATGTGAAACCACGGGGACATTATCATCTTCTAATCAATTGAGACCAGTTTCAATCTGCATAATATTGATGTCCACACTCTGTCACTTGTCTTGACCACTTTCTATCTTTCCAAAGTCTTCAAATGATTTGGCCTCTCTCCTTGCACTCAACCATTTGTTGTTTCGGTAACTGTCTATTTGAACCTCAACAATCTAGTTTGCACTCAGCCCGGGCATTCACCAAAGGCTTCTCTGCCCAAGACACAGCCTACCACCAGTTTTTACTGACATTTTTGTTGTGTTAACTTGATCAGTAGATAAAATGCTGTGTACATTGAATGTTACACCGTCAGCTGAGCTGGATTTCCATGACACTGCTTGACAATAGTAATGTAAGGTGTGTAGGAAGGAACTACAGCTGCTGGTTTACACCAAAGATCGACACAGAATGCAGGAGTAACTGAGCGGGTCAGGCAGCATCTCTGGAGAAAAGGAATAGGTGACGATTTGTTCAGACTCTTCAGTCTGAAGAAGGGTCTCAACCCAAAATGTCACCTGTTCGTTTTCTCCAGAGGTGCTGCCTGACCCGCTGAGTTACTCCAACATTTTGTGTCTATGATAGGTAATACAATGCAGAAAACGGGTCGGTTGTGAAATCTGCCATGTTAAACCTTCAGCTCTAAGCACACCTGCCAGTTGGAACTCTCTTCAAACCACACCGCCTTCTTCTAGATTCCAGAAACTTGAATACATTCTCATTTTTCTTGCCCTTATCCCATCCCATATATCCCATCACTGATGTTTGATACTGATATGCCTTAATTGATTTCCATTGGCTGTATAGCCCCCAGTTACAGTGTGTATTCTCGTATCTTTTAATCACCACATCCCGTACTTTCCAAATAAACTTGGAGCAACCAACTTCATCGCTACTTCTTAGAAACATAGAAACTTAGAAAATAGGTGCAGGAGTAGGCCATTCGGCCCGACGAGCCAGCATTCAATAGGATCAGCCATTCAACATGATCATGGCTGATCATCCAACATCAGCACCACATTCCTACCCAAACTCACTATTGCCCTAATTTTGGGTCTCGTGCCCGTCCCTTTGATTCATCTCACTCCCTGCTGGGACTACAATTGTCTGGACCCCAAGTTCAAAAATTGCCTCGCTACCACATACTGCCTCACTTTTGCAGTTCTTCTCAAACTGTGGCTCCAAAACCGAGTTCTTGTAACTCCCTTTTTTGGGCCAAAATTTCTCTTGCATCTTTTCACCTCTATATCATACCGGCGGATGTTTTTTTTTTCTCTCTCTGTGAAATGTTCTGTATAAACAAGTTGATTCTGATAGCTGTGGGAACTGATGGATAAGCACATCCCACTTTAGGCCATGGTGAACCACTAGATCTTTGCAGAATGTGCACATTAAATAGAAGGGAGAATGTTGAAATTGATCTTTGTAGGTTTCCAATTTAAGGTTTATTGCCTATCCTTGGGACATTGTCGACTAACGTTCATTCCTTCCTGCCCTGGAAGAATGACACAGTTACAGTTTTTGGTCAGCATTTAACTAGCTGCTAGTCAGGCACTACCCGATGCTTCCATGCCTTTTTGAATATCAAATCTGTACATGCTATATCATTCAAGACATATTGTAGTTCAACTATATGCCTAAATAATTTACTCGTAGATTGGATGAAATAAAATACTATGCGTTGGCAGTCAGGTTAATCCCAGAAAATGATGACCGAATAATGGGGTTCAGTATTAGTTAAGGTCTGTGTCTTGTAATGGTCATTTTACAGTGAAAGGAAATGGATTATTTTAACTTTTGCTAAATAGGAATCACTCTTGTTGCTAAACCCCTTTTCAAAGTGTGTTCTGATGGAATTAATCTCATACATTAGAGTCGGGTCTAATTAAACCAAATCTGTTTTACTAATGCTTCCTGATGTATCAATTTTTTTAAATAGTCAGGCAGAACAAATGGCGGCTAATCCCTGGAAAATGTCCATTCACTGACGGAAAGGGGCATTATGTTGGCATGGAGACTATTCTGAGGCACCCTTTGGTGTCCCATTCTAGCCCTGAATGAACTGTCACTGCCTTTGAAGTTGCAATGCAAATGCAACCCCTTTCCATGCAGAGTAGCTGTCAGTGGTTTTGTCAAGACGCTTTGTAGAAAGTACTTGAAAACAAAGCATTTCCATGTCGATATGCCTGTCCGTCGCTGACAGGTGTAGCTGGGCGAGTTGGGATAGAAATGGCTTCATCAGGGAATTATCTGCTTGGGCTCCCTCCCATGGGACATATGCTCTATCAAAACAACCCTTGCAGAACCCGGGGCACTATGACAGAAACAATAATGTGATCAGGACGATAAGATTAATATTGCCTGTTATATTACTGTAGCAAGATGGATGGTATAAACTATACAATATTATTTTGTTATTCTGCTATTATTCCCATCGAGCTCTTGCATGAATATATTACAAAAGACTGGCATCTGTTATGTGTGAATATTTATGTGCTTCAGTACTTGTTAAAGGGAGACTCGTCCTGGTGAGTTTTATAAACAAGGCCCAGTCACTAAGCTGTCGAGATCAATCTGCAGCCAGGGGCAGTCGTCCCAATGGTTGGAAATTCTTACACTGAAGTGGTGACTCCCATCTCAGTATTGCTGTCCCCGCCACTATTAACTCTATTTGCACATATTTCCAGTATTGCAATCCCTGCTACCTCGGCTGTCTTGGGAGTGTCATTAAAATCTTTAATGATGTATACTGTTGTTAATGATATTTATACATATTCCTTTCAATGTGCTAATGTTACCTCTGGTTATTCACAGAGGTGGGATTTTAAGAAGGAGTGATGGAGCATTATAAAGCCTGATAAAGCTATTTAGGTTATCCTTTACTTAATCTTGGGAACGATAGGGCATTGGTGACCGCCAGCAAGACTGGTTTTCCATACAAACATCATGGATGTAGTTCAGAGGTACAGTAGAGAACAGACCCTTTGGCTCACCGAGCCCACGCTGATCACCGATCACCCATTCACAGTAGTTTTATGATAACCCACTTTAACATATAAAAGATTAGTATGGGCACAACTTAAATCTACTCCAATGATGATTCATGTTATGGACATTAGGTGCTACTCTCTAGGTAAAAACCTTTTTTTTAAAAAAAAGATGGATTTTTTTTTAACAGTCAGCAAAAGAACAAAGCACGTGAAGGAGTGTATTAAAACAAGTATAATGTTTAAGTAGGAATGACGGAGTAAATTAAAACATTTAAAAGAGCGAGAATATGAAGGACAGACTTATAAAAACATAAAATTTGGCCATCAATATTAATGTTTTTTAGATAGATGGATCTATTTTGTCAGTGATCTATGCAATAAAACACTGATTCTACAGTGTCAAATTAAAGGACTCCAACATACTGTACAGAAACCATGTTCTTTGTTATTGATATAATTATCGATTTAGTGATTGATCAGAAGATATGTCCTGCTATACGTTTGGGAGGATGGTGTGATGCTATTTATTCTGATTAAATGAATGACACAAAGTTGCTGATGCATTTACCCTCCTGCTGTTCTGTTTGAATGTGCATGAAGGAACTGCAGGTGCTGGTTTATACCGAAGATAGACACAAAATGTTGAAGTATCTCAGCGGGTCAGGCAGCATCTCTGGAGGAAAAGGATGGGTGACGTTTCGGGTCGGAACCCTTCTTCAGTCTGACCAAGGGTTCCGACCCGAAACGTCACCTATTCCTTTTACCTAAAGATGTTGCTTGACCAGCTGAGTTATTCCCGCATTATGTGTCTGCTTTATCTTTGGTAGTGGTTGGTGAATTAACATCTCTGTGGAACAGTGGGATGGACAGTTGGCAGTCACATGCTGCCAGCTTGTTCCCACAAAGGAACAAGTGTTCCCATGTACAAAATACGTAGAATTATGGAGATGGAGCAGTCAGAGTGAGACTAATTGGATGGCTCTTTCAAAAAATTGGCACAGACTTAATCGGTCGTATGGCTGCCTCAAGGAACAATAACCTTTTGGACCTTGTTGATAGGTTTTATTGTGCCAAAATTCTCTTTCGCATTGTGAAAGGGCATTAATGGGGTTGAAGTTCTGGTGGGCATCGGAATATTAGTTTCACACTGGATCATCAGGAAAGCAAGCTTCCATTTGGCTAAGTATTAACATGTGCTTAATTCTGGCTGTGGCCATCCTCTTTGAGAACATTCTTCCTCCATATGAAATAGATGGTCCCTTATTCTAAAACTCTGCTACTTGGGTGTAAATTCCCCTACTAGAAAAACATCCTCAGCATGCACCCTGTCTATCCCTCTTAGAATCTTGCATGTTTTTACAAGGTCATCTCTCATTCTTCCTAAATTCCAAAAACCTCTGTGCTTGCAGTCCAGGGATCAACCTATTCAATATGCACTGTCTTTAGTGCAAGATTATTTTTACTTTTAACAGACTCGGTAACACGGTACAGTGCGATACAGGGCAGCGCCGGAGACCTGGGTTTGATCCGGACTAAGAGTGCTGTCTTTACGGATGTATGGTGTTTGTACGTTCTCCCCGTGACCGCGTGGGTTTTCTCTGAGATCTGCGGTTTCCTCCCACGCTCCAAAGACGTACAGGTATGTAGGTAAATTGGCCTGGTATAAGTGTAAATTGTCCCTAGTGTGTGTAGGGTGGTGTTAATGTGCGGGCATCACTGGTCGGTGTGGACTCAGTGGGCTGAAGAGCCTGTTCCTCGCTGCATCTCGACATTAAACTAAACAAAACATCAAAACTGCACCAAGTAGTCCAAGTGTTGTCTTGCCAGCCGCCTGAGAAGTTACATTAGAACTTTCTTGCTTTTATATTATTTGCCCTTTGCAACAACAGTCAACATTCCATTAGCCTTAATTATTTGCTGGAACTGCATACCAGGCATTTGCTTCTTATGCACTGGGCCCTCAGATGCACAGCAAGATGTTGCAGCCTCGATAACGATAGCCTATTTGTCCATTTTTCTTTCCAAAATGAATAAAATAATTTTCCCTGACAAAACAACATCTGCCATCCTCTTGCCTACTCGCTTAACCTATCAAGATCCATTTGCTGGCTCTTTGTGTCCCCCTCACAACTGCTAATCTATCCATCGCTGTGTCACCATTTGATACTTGCATCCATCACTTGTATAGGTTGCAGACTGCTGAGGCCCCTGCACTGATATAGGTGGCACCAACTAATTACAGATTGCCAATCTAATAATAACTGATTTATCCCAGCTCATGGTTTACTGTCAGTCAATGTCCTACCTATGAAATAATTTTACCCTCAGCCCTGCTACGTGCATTTGCTAGGGCTACATGTGAGGGTTTAAACTAAATGATGGGGGGAGGGATTGACACATTGGGAGTATAAAGATGGAGTTGAAGGGGAAGTCAGTACAGGTAAAGTTACAAAAGACCCCCGAATTAATGGGAAGGAAAGTTCTAGAAGGGATAGGAGAGTAAGGTCAGGGCCAATTGCGAGCGATGCGAGGGGGGACGTGAATACGGAGGTCAAAGTGTTGTATATGAATTCACAAAGTATAAGAAATAAAGTGGATGAGCTTGAGGCTCAGTTAGAAATCGGCAAGTATGATGTTGTGGGAATTACAGAGACATGGCTGCAAGAGAGCCAGGGCTGGGAACTGAATATTCAAGGGTATACGTCCTATCGAAAAGACAGACAGGTGGGCAGAGGGGGTGGTGTAGCTCTGTTGGTGAGGAATGAAGTTCAGTCCCTTGCAAGGGGTGACATTGAAACAGGAGATGTGGAGTCAGTATGTATAGAACTAAGGAATTGTAAGGGTAAAAAGACCCTAGTGGGACTTATCTACAGGCCCCCAAACAGTAGCCTGGATATAGGGTGCAAGTTGAATTGGGAGTTAAAATTGGCATTTAGTAAAGGTAATGCTGTGGTTGTTATGGGAGATTTCATCATGCAGGTAGACTGGGAAAATCAGGTTGGTACTGGACCCCAAGAGAGGGAGTTTGTGGAGTGTCTCTGTGATGGATTCTTAGAGCAGCTTGTATGGAGCCTACCAGGGAGAAGGAATTCTGGATTTAGTGTTATGTAATGAACCGGATTTGATAAAGGAACTTGAGGTTAAGGAGCCATTAGGAGTTAGTGACCATAATATTATTATGGTGAATTTATTATGGGGAACAAGGAAATGGCAGATGAGTTGAACAGGTACGTTGGATCTGTCTTCACCAAGCAGGACACAAACAATCCTGATATAGTAGTGGCCAGAGGATCTGGGGTGACGGAGGAATTGAAGGAAATCCACATTAGGCAGGAAATGGTGTTGGGTAGACTGATGGTGACTGAAGGCTGATAAATTCCCAGGGCCTGATGGTCTGCATCTCAGGGTACTTAAGGAAGTGGTTCTAAAATCGTGGACGCGTTGGTGATAATTTTCCAATGTTCTATAGATTCAGGATCAGTTCCAGTGGATTGGAGGGTAGCTAATCTTATCCCACTTTTTAAGGAAGGCGGGAGAGAGAAAACAGGGAATTATTGATCAGTTAGCCTAACATCGGTGGTGAGGAAGATGCTGGAGGCAATTATAAAAGATGAATTAGCGGCACATTTGTATAGCAGTAACAGGATCGGTCCGAGACAGCATGGATTTACGCAGGGGATTTTTTTGAGGATGTAACTAGGAAAATGGACAAGGGAGAGCCAGTGGATGTAGTATACCAGGACTTTCAGAAAGCATTTGATAAGGTCCCACTTAGGAGATTAGTGGGCAAAATTAGGGTACATGTATTGGGGTTAGAGTGCTGACATGGATAGAAAATTGGTTGGCAGACAGAAAACAAAGAGTAGGGATTAACGGGTCCCTTTCAGAATGGCAGGCAGTGACTAGTGGGGTACTGCAAGGCTTGATGCTGGGACAGCAGCTATTTACAATATGCATAAATGATTAGGATGAAGGGATTCAAAGTAACATTAGCAAATTTGCAGATGACACAATGCTGGGTGGCAGTGTGAACTGTGAGGAGGATGCTATGAGAATGCAGGGCAGGTTGGGTGAGTGGGCAGATTGTCCACGTTGGTAGAAAAAACAGGATGGCAGATTACTTTCTAAACGGCGTCAAGTTGGGAAAAGGGGAAGGACAATGGGATCTGGGGGTCTTTGTTCATCAGTCAATGAAAGTAAGCATGCAGGTACAGCAGACAGTGAAGAAAGCGAATGGCATGTTGGCCTTCATAACAAGAGGAGTTGAGTATAGGAACAAAAGAGGTCCTTCTGCAGTTGTATAGGGCCCTAGTGAGACCACGCCTGGAGTATCGTGTGCAGCTTTGGTCCCCTAATTTGAGGAAGAACATTCTTGCTATTGAGGGAGTGCAGCGTAGGTTTATAAGGTTAGCTCCCGGGATGGCAGGACTGTTATATGTTGAGAGAATGGAGTGGCTGGGCTTGTATACTCTGGAGTTTAGAAGGATGAGAGGGGATTTTATTGAAACATCGAGACCCTTCTTCAGACTGGTCAGGGATCAGGGAAACGAGAGATACAGACTGATCCCTGACCAGTCTGAAGAAGGGTCTCGACCCGAAACGTCGCCTATCTCCTTCGCTCCTTAGATGCTGCTGCACCCGCTGAGTTTCTCCAGCCTTTTGTGTAACCCTCGATTCTCCAGCATCTGCAGTTTCTTCGTCAACACAACAGCCAGTGCAACAATCTGTGGTTTCGTTGCCTGGAACTAATGTTGCAACAGTGGCGACGCGGAGAGCTGCAGCGTTGCAAGTCGGGCAACCCGATCCCGTGTTGTCCTGTGTTGTCCTGCGTTGTCCTGCCCTGTGCTTCGGGAAGTGACGCTTTAATCGCGCCCACAGACTGCAGACCAGGATCTGTGCTGCGGACAAGGTGCTTATTTGCACAATCATGGTGACTGCAAGTGAGTATCAGAACGGGAAACAAGCACTATATATATATATATATTCGTTTTCCCCGTGTGTTCAGTTGCTACCAGAGATCCTTTGCTAGAGGATATTTTGTTGCTACATAACCAGCTCCTGCCAGTTTCCGCCCTGCAGCCGACGCTTCGTCAACTCGCGCTCGGGATCCGCGTCCAGCAAAGATCCCAGAGCGACGTGGTCTTTTGTGTCAGTCAGTGTGCGTGTGTTTGGTCATTTCGGGGTTTCCCGTGCAGTTTGTAAATATCACCATAGAGCATATAGTTTTTAAGAAGGAACTGCAGATGCTGGAAAATCGAAGGTAGACAAAAATGCTGGAAAATCTCAGCGGGAGCAGCAGCATCTATGGAGCGAAGAAGAAAGGCGACGTCTCGGGCCGAAACCCTTCTTCAGGCATATATGATATATTATATATCATATATGCCTGAAAATGCATAAATATATAAACGCTATATGCATATATATCAGTTGCAAATATCAGCATATAGCATATATATCAGATGTAAATATCAGCATGTACATCAGTTCTAAATATCAGCATATATATGTTGTAAATATCAGCATATATATCAGCATATATATATCAGTTGTAAATATCAGCGTAGCATATATATGTTGTAAATATCAGCATGTAGCACTGAGGTCACTTTGTTAACGTAGAAACTGCAGATGCTGGAGAATCGAGGGTTACACAAAATGCTGGAGAAACTCAGCGGGTGCCGCAGCATCTAAGGAGCGAAGGAGATACACAAAATGCTGGAGAAACTCAGCGGGTGCAGCAGAAAGTCTGAAGAAGGGTCTCGACCCGAAACGTGCCCATCTCCTTTGCTCCTTAGATGCTGCTGCACCCTGAGTTTCTCCAGCTTTTTGTGTAACCCCCCTGAGGTCACTTTCCCGCCCTCACTGACGTCACGTTTTACTGACGTCACGTGCCCCGCCCTCACTGACGTCAGACTAATAGGATTCCGATTTTTCAATCTCACAAGTTGCCAGCATTACATTTGCCATTTTCCAGTCACCTGGGAAATGAACATTGCTGACAATGCAAGTGTTCATTAACAATCCCTGACTGCTCTTGGACTCAGGAGGCAGTTAAGAATCAAACACGATGGTGGATTGGGAATCGAAGAAGTGCCAGATTAGATGAGGAAAGCAGATTTGCGCTGGTGACGGACGTTATTAAACCAGGTTGTTTTAAACAAATATATAGCTGCCATAATAGATGTCAGCTTTATTCCAGAATTATTTAATGACCTGAATGGAGATGCCTCAATTGGTGTGGTGGGATTTGAACTTGTGACTCTGGATCTTGTTCCAGGCCTCAATAAGATGATCCATTAATTTAATCAATATGCCACTGTACTATGTGTCCATAGTCTACATTATAATACTCTCTGGATTGAAAAGGTTTCCCTTGAATTCCCAACTAGATTTATTAGTGATTTGTCTCATAATCCTGGGCTCCAGTTTTGGACTCCCCCGATGAGTAGAAACCTCTTCTATGGTCCAATGAGCCCTTCACAGTTTTGTAGAGCTCCATTAGGTCTTCTCAATAAACCGAGAGAAAATATTTCATCCCACTTCAGAGCACTGTGAATGCAATGTTCCCATCTGCCAGGAGTCACCTGATTTTTCTACCTTGTACATTTCTTATTTGAGAATGTTTGCCATTCCCATAAACACTTAGAAACCTGACAGTGCATCAAAGTTAATGCACTTTAAACATGAAGCTGTTTGCTGGAGCTCTTGATGTTTCACTTGCATTCATAATGCCTGAGCCAGAATCGCATCTGAGATTAGCTAATAAAAAAACTTGCTGAAGAGTTGTTCCTGAGACACTCGCCGTATCCACAAGCTGTAAATGTTGTACTTGCGCAGAAGTACCTGCTGTGTAATGCACCAGCGTTGACCCAGGTCCATTTGGACATGTCGACAGCTGCCCACAGCACTCAAGTCAACACAGCTTCATTGTGCAGCTCCTTCATCACCACAGCACTCTGAGCTTGCTGAGTAGCTCGAAGTAGATTATAAATGTTTTAGACTCAGATGTTTTCTTGAACAAATCTGTAAGAGTTCGCTTTGTAACCGCTCATTTGTATTCCCTTAGTCGTATTTACATTGCTGCTGCCGACATCCCTGTGATTTAAAGTGAACCAAACTCCTGAGGGAATTCATTTTCAATGCTAGCTTTTCCAGGACATGAAGTCTAGACATGAAGCAACCACAGAGATCAAAAGAGGCACTAGGCTCACAATCTTGTGTGTATATATACCTTTATTGGTGAATCTCAAAAGAGTCAGCAGCAGCCAGTGTCCAGACATTTTGGATAGAATCTCTCCTTGGGCTGCATTTTCCCCTTGTTTTATAGAGGCAGGAGCTGACCTGTATCCCACTCTAATGGCCAAGAACAGTGAAACTTGAGCAGTATCTTGCAATGTGTTTTCAATTAAGCAGAATGCTCAGTGTTTTGATCGAATGGAAATTTGTCTCGGTCTGCTTTGCAAAGTGAATAACCACCCATTTCCTACTTGCTAGAAAAGCCACCCAATATTTAGTTACATAAACTTTTCCGCATTGCAATCCTCCAACCTACCGTCTCCCACAGCTGACCTCTGGCCAACATGCTAACAGCAATAGCTTCTGGATAAACCAGATCCTTGCACGCCCTGTCCTACTGTTTGCGATTAAGCAGTCTGTATGATATATGATTCATTTTGGCTTTTGATATCATATTGGACTGGGTGGTACTTAACTCTGGCCAGCAGTTCTTGGGAAAACCAACAGCCTTATTCTTCTCGGGGGTCAGCCCGTCTCTGATTTCAGTGTCTTCACGTTGAAGGCCATGAGTCGGAGATGGCTGTGCATTTCAACACCACAGGGGCGGCATGGTGGTGCAGCAGCAGAGTTGTTGCCTCACAGCGCCAGAGACCTGGATTCAATCCTGACTACAGGTACTGTCAGTACAAAGTTTGTACGTTCTCCACGTGACCACGGGGATTTTTCCCATGGGTGCTCTGGTATCCTCCCACACTCCAAAGACGTACAGGTTTGTAGCATATTTGGCTTTGATAAAGATTTTAAATTGTCCCTAGTGTGTAGGATAGTACTGAGTGGATTGTACTCCGTGGACCATAGGTCCTGTTTCTGCGCTGTAGTTCAAAACTAAACTAAAGCAGTCTGTACATCCGTTGTTTGCTAGCTTAACCAATGACTACAGTTGAGAATTGCATATTTGGTTCCAATTTGCTTTGTAGTACAATTAAATAGTTTTCAGACGCCCAGTTCTTTATTTCTTCACTTTGATGAAATAGGTTTGGTTTGAGTTGTGCAAAGACAATATCTGCTCTATAAATTCTTCTACTCGCTCTGCTTGGACACTCAGCACTCGGGGACATCAGAAAGCAGGAATGGGCCACCAAGCTACTCAAACCTGCCCTCCCCTCAATATGATCATGGGTGATCTATGCTGGCCTCAACTCCTCTGTGCCACTTCACCTAAATTCCTGAATCTTTGAAATATTTTTCTCTCCTTAAATATTTAGAATATTCAAGCTTCCACCATCCTTGGAAGCAACGGATTCCAGAAATTCACTGCACCTCAGAGGTAAAAATCTCTGCACTTACAACCCATGGGTTGGACATTTCTGTGATCTATGGGTAGCTTTAAAAGTCGAGTTCAGCACGACTTCAAGTTTATCCATCCAAAGAGTCCTCAGCTGTGCAATGATTAAAGATGATAAATTAATGGATTAATTCTTGGTTCTGCTGCCATTGGCATAAATAGAAAGAAGTAAATTGAAAAAGACAGCAGCAAATCAATAAATAAGCTCTTTTGGATAATAGTCTCATGGCCGTACAATGGGTAGCCCGCACAAAGCATTGAGAGCCGTTGAGTTATCCTCACTGTGTTTTTCTTCTTTGTTTAATCTGAGTTACAGATGCTGTCATGAATCAACATAACTGTAAGCTTCTAGTTTTTGATGAAAAGTCAGTAACTTGAAACATTAACTCTTTCTCTAGCTACGTCATTTGGCCTACCAAATATTTCCACCATGTTTGGTCTCTTTTTCATACCTCTAACATCAGTGGTACATTTTAGTTTAGTTTAGAAATGTATTGTGAAAACAGGCCCATCAGGTCCATGTTGACCATCAATCACCCATTCACACTGGTTCTACATTATCCCTCTATTCCATCCACTCCCTACACACTAAGGGCAGTTTGCAGCAGCCAATTAGCTCAATGAACCCGCATGTCTTTGGGATGTGGGAGGAAACCTGGGCACCCGTGGAACCCACGCTGTCACAGGGAGAATGTGCAAACTGCACACATATGCCACCCAAGGTCAGGATTGCAAACGTGGGTCTCTGGTGCTCTGTGGCAGCTGCTCTATGTACTGTGGCACTGTGCCGCCAATTATAGTAATTGCAGGGATATAACTGACGTTTGGATGTGCTGCTTCAGCGTAAGTAAAGCAACTGAATGGCAATTGTGTTTCGGTCTGTCGTACGGGGTCTGTCTTCAGGACCGAAACAAATATGAGATCTAAAAGTAAAAAAAACAACGGCTGATGCTGATAATCTTGAAATAAAAACACGAAATGCTGGAGATACTCAGCAGGCCAGATGCCATAGGAAATAGAAACAGTTAATATTTCTGATTAATAATCTTCATTCTAATTTTCTGCTTCTGACCAATTAAATGGTGTTGTGTTCTGGTATAACTGACCAAGTTTTCAGAAATGTGTTTGTTCAAAAAAAATGACATAGCGAATAGGATTTACAGGCAGATAATTCAATTGTTGCACCTTCAAGATGTAGTTACACTGTCATCTTGAAAGAGAATCAACAAAAACTATTTGTTTAGCTTAGTTTAGAGACACAGTATGGAAACAGACCCTTCGGCTCACTGTTAAGTCATGATTAATTATAATTAATTGCTTGACATAATAATTACATAATGTGAAAAATAGTGATATCATAAATACATTACTAACAAGCACAGCAGACTAAATCTCTTTTCACTAGTTTTAATTAAACTTATCAAAATTCTATGTTTCTTGGAAGTTTTATATCCCTTTCACTGGTGTTAGATTTCAAAATGTGTTTCTTGAGTCATAGACAAATGGCTTGATGGAAGCAACCTTTAAGGGCTTGATAGCACTTAGAAACCTAGAAAATAGGTGCAGGAGTAGGCCATTCGACAATTCAATATGATCATGGCTGATTATCCAGAATCACTACCCCGTTCCCATATTCTCCCCATGTCCCTTGATTCCGTTAGCCCAAAGAGCTATATCTAATTCTCTCTTGAATACATGTATGCACGTTTTGGCTCAATATGATGAGATTGATGACATTGCCAGCAGTAATGTGTATCATGTTGGTCCCTTGTTTTTCAGTTTCCCCACTGTAAGCAGCACAGTTCTGTCATGTCACCAAAAACAGGGAATTCCTTTGATGGGAAACTCTTAACTTAAACTAGACCTTATGTTTTGAGTATGAGTTGTAACAGATAAACACAAAGGTGCTAATGCAGCCAAAGATTCCTGACCATTTTTGTTGTTGTATTAACATCGATTTGTTCTAGTAATGATCCAGAGGTTCAAGGAAATAAAAGACACAGCTCTGAGAACAAAAGAAAAACATTTTTAAAAAAAAAGCTAATATAACTTCATGTCTCTTTAGATTCTGATCAAGATTCAGAAACCTTGAATTTCTAAAGCAGAATGGAGTGCAGAAAATTAGTGCATTTGGAATGAAAAATCACCCCATCATCATTGCTTAAAAAGTGTCTTCATAAAAAGAATAGAAAAGCAATTGGTTTAAGGTGTCTTTTTTCGAGGATTAGTTCTTTGGCCCGTGGCCATGTAATAATGTCTACTGATCTTGTGTCATGTCCATTAATTTTACTTAGACAGTTAAAAAGCTGATTTGGTTTAGACATTCGGGAGCTTTCTGCTGAACTATATAGAGAAGACTTTGTAAAATATGCTCCTGCTTCTGTTGCAAACATGAAAGTTTCTGCCTGCACAGAACAATGTTGGTGATATCTGGATTATGTTTACATTCTCAACTAACTATATAGTAGTCAGAATTCGCCCCTGAATCCACCACTTTGAAACATGCACTTTCCTAGACAGATATTTATGCATTTTGGGCAAAGGATGCAAAGGGGCATGAGGAAAATGTTTGTTAGGATTGTTAGGGTTGTTAGGATCCTGAATTCACTGGTTTTATAGATGATGAAACAGAATCAATCATTGTCTTCAAAAGCAAATTAGATAGATATGATATTGTAGGACTATGGGAAGGGCACGGAAAGAGCAGGTGGATAGGACTGTCAGGATCCAACAGGTGATGGAACATGGTCCTGCATGGTCGCCTCCTGAGCCATAAAACAATGCTATGATTCCTCTGGAGCACATATGGAAAATGCCGTTGGTTTGATTGAAAAATAAAATGACCAATTGAGGAGCATCTAAGTATTGGCACTAAATAGCCCAAGTTAACTGTCTAATGCCATGCTTCATATGACCAAAATGCACAGTGTTTATTGCTGTTTTGTAGATCTGAGATGAAATTGTTTAGGTGGCCTCTACAGGTCGGATAAGGTATTTGGGAGTATGAATGAGTACGGAAATTAAGGGGGACATAATTATCTTGATTCCCAGAGCTGGAGGCTTCCCTTTAAATCCTGCTGTTGCGGGAAACAAGGCAAGTAAAACTTCTTCTTTGTCGGTCCCTCGGGATCAAGATTGACTTGTTTCCACTCTGGTTCTGTGGACTCTGAGCTGGCTCGCAAGGCTAATGTGAAACCCACAGACCACCATAGGGAACACGAGGTGCTTCGGTGCAGTTAAGTGGTGGTGTCTCCTTTCCAACATTTAGACTTGACTTTTGTGTGCTCTGTGTTCTGAATCCATGCGGTACATGGATTTGAGGTTCTCATTGCCAGCCCAAATACGCCCGCTTCACTTTGAGGAGTCGTGAACCAGGGATTCCCAGGAGCTGATGATTATTTTAAAGGCCTTGAGTGAATTTTTGAATCTTTTGCTCTTGTAATCTCTTTTATTAAAATCTGCTTTTGAGTGCCCAACAACGTGCCATGGAACAGCCTGAAGAAGGGTCTCAGCCCGAAACATCTTCCATTCCTTCTCTGATGTCACTGATTGTCACTGGGAATATCCTGAAGGAACGATGCATGGGAAATTGCGACATTAGGTGTGCATTAGATGCAGAAGACAAACAATTTCTTTAAACCATTGTGAAATAAGGTGCTAATTGTCGGAATTTCTTTTTTTTTTAATGTAAAGGAATAACATTTCCTAAAGAACAATTTAATGGAACGATACACTCAAAGAGAAACCAAGCATGAAAGACGGTAAGGAAGAGGATTTGGGGGGAAAAGGTAGAGGGGAAAAAACCATTCAGGAAATAATTACAAAATAAGATTTTCAAGAAAGTTTGTAGTCTAGAACCCATAGCTGAACTGATTTGTTCCAGAGGGAACAGCTAGTGTTACAATGTTATAAATCTGCATTTTATTGTCTTTATCTACTTTGGACTTTTCTGAAACTGAAATACCCTTATCTGATTTGAAGTGCACAAAATTATGTTAATGTTATCTCGAGCATGGGCAGCAGTATCGAGGTGTTGATGAGTTGTCCTCTCATTGATGAGTGAAAAACAGATCAGAATTGTTCAGATACTTTTTACTTAGATACTGTGCTTCTTGTAGAGGATGTCACTAGCCATGTTCATCCATATTTGGATCCTGCTTACTTTTTTAGTTTAGTTTAGTGATACAATGCAGAAACAGGCCCCTCAGCCGACCGGGTCTACGCTGACCAGCGATCCCTGCACATTGACACTATCCTACACCCACTAGGAAAAATTTTGACATTTACCAAGCCAATTAACCTACAAACCTGTACGTCTTTAGTGTGTGGGAGGAAACTGAAGATCTCGGAGAAAACATACGCAGGTCACGGGGAGAACGTACAAACTCCATACAGACAGCAGTTGTCGGGATCGAACCCCGGTCTCCGATGCTGCATTCGTTGTAAGGCAGTAACTCTATCGCTGCACCCACTGTGATCGTTGTTAATTGATTTTAGTGCAAGGAGCAGATTTGGCTTCTGTTTTCAAAGAAAACAAAACCTACCTTTTTGAGATGTCCATGGAGCAAATCCTTACCAAGAAGCAGAGAGAAACACCAATCGCTTACGTTTAAAAGCCTATTAAATTAGAAGAAAACACAATTTGCTGCATATTTAATTATCCATTAACAGGCAACACAGTGGCATTAGGAGGGCACAATGGTGCAGCGGTTGTGTTCTGCCCAAACAGCGCCAGAGACCAGGGTTCGATCCCGACTACGGGTGCTGTGTACATGGAGTTTATATGATTTTCTTGTGGTAGACGGGTGCATTACAACGAGACCCAGCATCGGAGGAAACTTAATGTAAAAGCGATCTTTTTTTTATGGAAACGAAAGAAACCAGGTGCTTCCTAGTGATTTCTACTAACTTATAGAACTCAATCACCTATTAAAGCAAAGAGGGGATTACGTTCATACAGACTGTAAACTGGAGATTAAGTTTCCTTAAACAAAAGCAATTAACCTCAAGTATTTCAGTATGCAGGCAGCATCTTTTGGAGAAAGAGAAATTGTTAATGTTCGGCTTAATGTTGAACATCAAGCACAGGTTTACTTTGGAAACGGGCTGGTTTGCTGTCTCACCAGACGTAGCAAATTGAGAAAATCAGATGGAAAATTCTGTATGATTCAGTTCAGAGATACAGCTTGGAAACCGGCCCTTTGGCTCTCCGAGTCCCTCTGTGTCGACCAGCGATCACCCACACACTAGTTTTATCCTACAAACTAGAATCAATTTACAGAAGCTAATTAACCTATAAACTTGATGCAACACAGTCCAGCTAACAGTCTTAATACCAAGGTATGTCTTTTACAAAATGGACGTCTTTGCTTTTTACCTACTACCGCCATTGAGTTGGTCTTCGGTTTGTAGAGTTAATTCTTCACTAATACCCTTTGGGATTTAAAATCTGCATATCAAATAATGACATTGAGTTTTATTTGGCATCTATGACTGCATCGTGGACAAAACGCAGAACCATGAAAGTTTCAGATTAACATCAATAAAACAGGAGCCACTGTTAAAGACGTTACTGCACGATATTTCACCCCATCATCATTAAAAAGGATTTGAAACATCAGGATATGATGTAAAGAAGTTATTGGGTTTAATTAAATAGAGTAGGATTCTATTGCATGAAAATTCATAACATGGGTTATAAAACACTTTGCTTTTTTAATAAAATGTGCGGCGTTAAAACTGGAAGTGAGGAAATTGTAATTCCCTTAATTTTTAGCACCATTAATAAGCTGAAAGCTAACTTTTTGGAGGGCATGCCTGTAATACATGTGTCTTTGTGATGATTTTGAACATGAAACCAAGGAGACGTGAATTTTGCCAGAGGGAGAGACTCTGGGAGCAGGGATAAATCTTTGTCTGATTAACAGTAGCTCCTGTTTTGTTGACATGAATTTGCTGAGATTTGCATGGGTTTGATGGTGCTGTGTTTTGTCTAAGACGAGTGTCATAGATGCAAGATTAATCTTTGCCAAAGGTTGCACAGCAACATGCATTGTGTTTTGTTTTTTTTTTTCTGCTGGATGAGAAGGCAACGAGAATCAGTTCAGATGTCCTGACCCCTACACTGAATGTGGACAGAATGTACATCTCATTGGTAGTTACCCAGGGGGGATTAGGAGCAAAACCTAGGTCTGAGCAGATAGGAATGTCTGGCTTTCTTTGCATTATACCACAAGTGATCATTTTGCTGCCCTTGAGAATTCACTGGTGGATCTTGCACTCAAACTTCAGGGTTGCTAGTCCAATGCCCATATCACCTGATCACCATACGTCTCAGGAGCATGCTTGGTATTATTGACATAATACTGAGAATATTCCCTCCCCAGTAGTATCCAGGAATCAAGTTGTCAGATCACTGAAAAGACAGGAAAACAGGACAATTGATGAGTTGATAATAGAGAAATCAATTTAATCCAAAATATCACAATGTGTAGGAAGGAACTACAGATGCTTGTTCACACTGAAGATAGACACTAAATGCTGGAGTATCTCAGCAGGACAGGCAGCTTCTCTGGAAAGAAGGAATGGGCGGCATTTTGGCTCGAGCCTTGTGAAGGAGGGTCTCGACCCAAAACGTTACCCATTATTTCTCTCCAGAGATACTGCTTAACCCACTCAGGTACTCCACCATTTTGTGTCCATCCAAAATATCACAATGTGAAAAATCACGAGGATTTGAAATAACAAAATCCTGGAGGAACTCAACAGGTCAAGTGCCATCTGTGGAGGCAAACGCTTGGTCAATGTTTTGGATCGTGACCCTCCTTCAGGGCATCTGTTGGTCTCCATAGATGCTGTTTAACCCGCTGAGATCCTCCAGCAATTTGTTTCTCGCTTCAGAACACAACATGTGCAGTCTCTTGTGTCTCTAGGTTTTGAAAAACAATTGACTCTCCCATTGCGAGTGGCCGCAGGGAATAGTGAATGCCTTGCTTCCACTCCAGATCCTTTTTTCGGTGAGGTTATTGTTGAGGCCAATATGCAGGTTTTACCACGGGTGGGACAAGAGGTGCTGGGCCAGTAGTTTGGGAAGTGGCAAGCTCTTTCCGAGCCTATTCCACATTTATTGCAATCATGGTTGATCTGCTTGTAACCTCAACTTCATATTCCAGTCTACCCACATAACCTTTCTGCCTAACCTTGCCAATTATCAATCTAGATCTGACTTAAAAATATTCAAAGTGCTGTTTCCACTGCCATGAGTTCTAGAGGGCATGCCTTTAATGTATGTGTCATAGTGATGATTTCCAACATGAATCCAAGGAGATGTGAATTTTGCCAGAGGAAGAGACTCTGGGAGTTCTGTAGGAGGATTAAATCTTTGTCTGATTTGTGTGGGAGCAGGCTTATCACTGCTGAATTATTTAGTATTCTTAAGTTACAAGAGCAAAATTTGGCCATTTAGCCTATCAAGCCTACTCTGCCATTCAATCATGGCTGATCCATCTTTCCCTCTCCCAGGCCTTTCACTATTAGGTAAGTTTATATGAGGTCCCCCCCTTATCCTTCTAAACGCCAGCGAGTACAGGCCCAGTGCCGTCAAATGCTCATCATATGTTAACTAAATCATTCCTGGAATCATTCTTGTAAACCACCTCTGAGCCCTCTCCAATGCCAGCACATCCTTCCTCATTGAGTCCATATCAGGCCAATCAGAAAAATACCTATTTGTGCCTATTCTGTTTCCTGTTCATTAGTTAACAAATGTTCACCAATATGTTTTCCCTCCTACACCATACAACATTCGGTCAACCCAATGCTTCTTTCTTTTGAGGAGTTGAAGGCAGCCAGGGATTCCCATGAGTTCATGGTGATGTAATGTTTGTTCGTGAAAGCTTTGGGAACATCTTTGAATCATTACTTCTGTCTGACTGGTGATTATTATTTTTTTTTGTTTTTCTCTTGCTGTGACAGAGCTCAAAACAAAATGCCAATTTCAGCAGTCTAGTGTCAGACATGCAAACTGCCCCGCAAAGTGAACTAGGTGTCATTTGGGCCACAATGCCAGGGATGGTGGCTTGGTGTAGGATGCTGATATTGGTTTGCTTATTCTTTCAGTGATTTGAAGTAATCCACTGATGTGATAACTCTTTGGTTTGTTTTATAAGTAACTTTGTCTCAGAAATGAACATGAGGGCAGAGATCACCCCATTAAATCATGAACTTTGTGCCTCGGTTGATCATTGATCTTTAAATGCTCTTCCTTAGGGCAGAGCTGTCCTTGTGCATTGCAGGTGGGCATCATTGTCTGCTGTCAGTGAGAGTCTTGAGATATTAGGGGTGGTCTGCATTTTCCAGCACTTTGTCGTGGTCTATTATTGTCAGTAGTAGGGTGTTCAATAGGAACATGTTCTGGGGCACACTTAAGTGTAAGATGCATTCTCATGCTTCAGAATTGAGTCAATGATTTGGAACTCTGCCTCCAGATACATTGAGGCAGCATCTGTGCACTGCAGTGGAATGACTGAAGTTGGCATGAACTTTGTTCTGGAACAGTGGGGATATAGGTGGAATAATTTCCTGTCTATATTGTGGATTGGCTCCACTCTAGGAAAACAATTGTTGCAGATAAGGTGCAGCATTGTAGCAGGAAAGACTGAGCAGTGTGCAAAGCTTTGCTTGGGGCCAGTCTGCACTGAATCCAGTCCGCTCTGGGTCCATTGGGAAAGAATATACTCTGTGCACCATAACAAAGCATATATAAGATTTTACTTTAGACTTTATCATGCAGTGTGGAAACAGACCCTTCGTCCCACCGCGTCCACGCCAACCAGTGATCACCCCGTAAACTAGTACTTTCTTACACACACTAGGAACAATTTCTAATTGTATTTTACCGAAGCCAATTAACTTACAAACCTGGATGTCTTTTGAGTGTAGGGGGAAACCGGAGCATCCGCTGAAAACCTACGTGGTCACCGGGAAAACATAATACTCTGTACAGACAACACCCATAGTCAGGATTGAACCCGGGTTTCTGGCGCTGTAAGGCAGCAACTCTACTGCTGTGCCACAGACTCAAAGATGGGGAACATTTTTTTGCAGACTGCCATTTTTGCTAAGGATGCTCCACTGCCCCTCTCTGATGTGGTCAAAAAAGGCTGTGTACAAGGGATGTTGCCATTCCCTACATTTTTCTCGGAGTTGTTCAACAGTGAAGATCAGAAAATAGAGCAGTATTAAATAGCTGACAATGTGTCATTAATTACTGGAGCATTGGATTGTTAATCTGCTAAATTAACTATAGGTTTCTCCTTACCAATTAGTTCACTAAATCTTTACTCAGCGGTTTGCTCACTAATTGGAGAGTCTTTGCTTCCTTGCCACTTGATATTTATTAAATAATACTTCTATTCAAGTGCACCAAAACACACTGTTGCTCTGAGGCTCATGAACCAGATACCATAACTCACTGCATAAACAGGAACCCATATATTCGCTTCCAGCAGGTATGGCACAATCAAATAATTTGTTGCATTAGCGTGTATTTTTTTCGTGCTTTCTCTCTGAAAGCCAGGCAACATGGGGCATTAGCTCTAAAAGCTATTGATTGGCAAAAACAAGCCTGACTCTGAGGCATTAATATTTAATCAGTGTCTCCCCATGTAGGAGAAAACAGTTTGGAGGGATTTCAAGTTTTTGAGCAGCCAAGTGCTAAACCTCCGTGAGATCTCGGTTTAGTTTGCATAATTGATTAGCATAACTCGCCTTGGTGAGAAAAGGTTATGATTGATGAGACATGGCTCGGACATTGAATTCATTACAATTTTTTTTTTTAATGTTAGATTTCATAAGATGAGCTTTCAGTTACCTTTCCTGGCAGAGCTGTAACCTTGTTTCAAGTCACGTTTATTGTCATCTGCACAAGTATGGGGAGGTACAGGTACAATGAAAAAATCTTGCGTGCAGCACCGTTGCAGATACATAGACTTGAACTCAGACAAAAGTAAATGTTCACACATTACATGCTCTTTGACCTCAGTCTGAAGAAGGGTCTTGACCAGAAACGTCACCCATTCCTTTTCTCCAGATGCTGCCTGACCCACTGAGTTAGTCCAGCTTTTTGTGTCTATCTTCGATGTAAATCATTATCTTCAGTTCCTTCCTACACAAAAATGAATTATATATTTCTAAAAGAAAGAAGACTCTTGGGGGGGGGGGGGGAGCAAAACGATAGAAAAACATAATTAGTTTTTTAAAAAGTCCATGGTAATACCACATTGTTCTGTTGTCAAGGAAGGTTTAAGGTTGTGCAACCTAATGTATATAAGTAAGTAGCTGTTCCTGAACTTGGTGCTCTGGGACTCAAGGCTTCTGTGCCTCCGGCCTGGTAGTAGTGAAGAGAAGGGGGCATGACTCGGATGGTGGGGATCCTGGTGATGGATATCACTTTGAGGCAGTGCCTCGTGTAGATGCTTTCAATGGAGGGGAGGGCTGAGTCCAACGCTCTCTGTCATCTCTTGCCTTCCTATGCTTTGGAATTTCCATATGTCAGGCAGAGATGGTTAGATTCTTGATTAGTTCGGGTGTCAGGGGTTATGGGGAGAAGACAGGAGAATGGGGTTAGGAGGGAGAGACAGATCAGCCATGCTTGAATATCGGAGTAGACTTGATGAATCGAATGGCCTAATTCTGCTCCTATTATTTATGACCTTATGACCTTGTATCAGGCCATGATGCAACCAGTCAGGATACTTTCTCTAGTGCATCTGTAGAGTATTCGGAGAAGGACCAAATTTCATTTAACTTCTAAGAACATAGGCATGCTGGCACCCATTCTTTGGGATTGCATTTATGTGATTAGTCCAGAACACTTTAAACATTAGAGGTACAGTGTGGAAACGGGCCCTTTGACCTACTGAGTCCGTGTTGTCCAGCGATTACCCCATACACTAACACTATCCTACACGCTAGGGACAATTTATAATTTTACAGAAGCCAATTAACCCACTAACCCGTATGTCTTTGGAGTGGGGAGGAAACGGGAGCACCCAGTAAAATCCCACTTGGTCACCTGGAGAATGTACAAACTCGGTACAGACAGCAACCTTACCATTGTGCCGTTTGGGGAGGTAATCTGAGATGTTAACACCTGTGAATTTGAAGCAGCTAACTCTCCACAACTGACCCACAATGGAAATTGCTGCATAGTCTCCCAACTTCCCCTTTCTGAAGTTGACAATTATTTTAGTTTAGTGATGCAGCATGGAAACAGGCCCACTAAGTCCACATCGACCATTCGATCACCCGTTTACACTAGATCTATGTGTACACTTTCTCATCCACTCGCTGCATGATATGGGGAATTTCACAGAGGCCAATTTACCTGAAAACGCACATCTTTGGGATGTGGGGGAAAACCGGAGCACTCAGGAGGAAATCCACACAGTCACAAGGAGAATGTGTAAACTCCACACAAACAGCACCCGGGGTCAGCATTGAACCAGCTCTCTCGTGTCGAGGCAGCAGCTCGACCAGCTGCGCCACCGTGCTGCCCAGTTCTTTGGTCTTGTTGGCACTGAGCGACAGGTGGTTGATGCGGCCCCACTCAACCACAGAGTTGATTGAACATTGCAGAACTTATTTTCTCTTCCCTTATTCCTTTCACATGCACTCAAGTTGTCAGTGAGCAAAAGCCTTAACATTCACATCATTCTTTTGCCATGCTGGTAATTTTAACATTCAATTATCCTCTGACATTCTCCCTTGCTAAATCCCACTTAGCTGGAGTGAGACTTGTTCTGATTTAAAAATGTAATCTAATTTCGAGACACTCAGAAAATATGGGGTTGAATTTACTCAAGTGGGTTTACCATCTGCTTCATTCCTTCACATCAAAAATACACACCATTACTGCAGAGCAGGTGTGAAGTGAAGTTAAACATCCCTAACATACTCTCATGCATTAATTCCAACACTTTCAAAGCCAACAGCATGGTGCTCAAGCTTTTTATTCAGTAAACTCTAAACATCGATTGCAGTGAAAGCTTGGAGCTAGATCTGGCATGATGGAGTGATTGGAATTAATAGTGTATTTAAAAATATTTCTTGAAGGGTTTATATTTTCTCCCAAACTGTTAGTGTTCTGTGAAATGTTTTCAAATGTTAGCTAACGTTTTGGTTTAGTTTAGTTTGGAGATACAGCGCGAAAACAGGCCCTTCGGCACAGAGTCCGCACTGACCAGTGATCCCCGCACATTACACTATCCTACACACACGAGAGACAATTTTACATTTTTATGCCAAGCCAATTAACCTACAAACCTGTACGTCTTTGGAGAGTGGGAGGAAAGTGAAGATCTCGGAGAAATCCCACACAGGTCATGGGGAGAAGGTACAAACTCCGTACAGACAAGCACCCATAGTCAGTATCGAACCCGGGCCTCTGGCGCTGTGAGACAGCAACTCTACCGCTGCGCCACCGTGCCGCCTGGTTGACAAGAAGAACTTTGTCGTCAGCATGCAGAGTACAGCTGCCGGCAATAACGTCACAGGAAAGTGGAAGGATTTATCCTTTGGGGCAAGCGGAAGAAGCCATCGCACAAGCCTGCTGAAGGTGCCTGATCAATACTGCATTTGTTTCAACTGTACTTTTCCTCTTCCTAGTCTCGGTGCTGTCCTGCCCTGTCCCTGCACATGCATCTCTCTTGACAAAATCTGGGTCCTTTGCCAAATTGTAAGTGGAGCTTTGCCCATTACAATCAGTGCTCACTGCTCTGTTACACAAACCCTGACAGCAGTGCACCTTTCAACAAAGGAAATAGCAAATTTAAATCAACCAATTTTGTCTAAATTAATCTAAATCGCAGCTGGATTAAAATAAAAATCAACACACTTTGTGAAGAGGAAGATTCTGTGGATTCTATACATTGTATAGATTGCACAACACAACTTGTCCCAGGCATGGAGCTAGGCATTCAAATGTGATCTGGCATCTTGCTGAGTCTAGCTGTAAGTCAGGATCTAAAATTAAATACATATCATGATGACTGCATCTCTGCATCATTTGAGTACTTTGGTTGAAATAATCTTCACAGTCAAACCGCAATGCCTTTTTAATAAAAAGGTCAATGTTGAATGTATGATAGAGCAAAGGCCACCATTTAAACTTGAAGCAATTCAGTTACCAGCAGGCCTGTTGTGCTGGTGCATGTAAGAATTTCATTGTTCCATTTCAGGACGATAAAGCATTCTTGACTCTCTTTAAAGCAGTTACATATTTAGCATTGCTTCAAAGCATTTATTTTAGTGATGCAGCGTGGAAACAGGCATTTTGGCCTACAGAGTCTGCTCTGATCGCCAATCACCCGTACACTGGTTCTACGTTAGACCTGTTTCACGTTCTATACACTAGGGACAATTTACAGTGGCCAATTAACCTACAAACCTGCACGTCTTTGGAAAGTGGGAGAAAACCGGAGCACCCGAACAAAATCCACGCGGTCACAGGGAGAACGTACAGACTGCACCAGTAGGTAGGATCGAACCCAGGTCTGCACTGTAAGCTAGCAACTCTACCGCTGCGCCACTGTGCCACCCCAATGGCCACAATTGTCGTCACTTACCTACTGGTTTTTGCTTGCTTTTGTGTTTTATCCATATCTGATAATAATTGACTTCCTTATCGAGACATGGTTTACATGTACTGAATGCCCTGTGCATTCAATGACTGTTAAGCAAGCATGATCATTGACGATGAGTATCAGTGGGTATCTAATTATAGCTGGCACCACAGCGGTCCAGTCCTCAGTCAGCATTCTGAATACATTCTCTGCAAAAGACTGCTAGTTAGCTCTAGGCAGATTAAATTATTTCTCCTCATCTAACCAGAGGATGCTGAAACCAATCGGCATATTTGTCTGCAAAAAACGAAGTGATGGAGGAAATCATTAGGTCAGGCAGCATCTGTGAAGAGAATGAATAGACGATATTTTGGATCGAGACCTCTCTTGAGCCCAAAACATTGCATATCCAGTCCTTCTGCGGATGCTAGTTGACCCACTGAGTTTCTCCAACCTTTGGGTTTTCCAGCATCTGCAGTTTCTTTGCGTCTGGCATATTTGCCTCTCTTTTACAGATCAGAAGCAGAACTTAGTGAGTTGTCAGGATGGTTTGTTTCCTTTTGAATTCCACACACTCTTGAATCATAGAGCTATCTAGCGTGGAAACAGGCCCTTCGACCCAACTTGCACCACACTAGCTAACATGTCTTGACTGCACTAGTACCACCTGTCTGCATTTGGCCCATATCTCTACAGACCTGTCCTGCCAATGTACCTGCCTAACTGTTTCTTAAATGCTGGGATAGTCCCTGCCTCAACTACCTCCTCTGGCAGCTCGTTCCATACACCCACCACCTTTTGTGTAAAAAAGTTACCTCTCAGATTCCTATTAAATCTTTTCCCCTTCACCTTAAACCTATTCTTCTGGTCCTCGATTCACCTACTCAGGGAAAGAGACTCTGTGCATCTACCCAATCCATTCCACTGACTTTGTTTTTAAATCTTTGGCCTTGATTTTTTCTCCTTCCACTAATTTGCTCCCAGTGCCGTGACTGATCCTGCCAGGTGGAGCTTTTTTTAACATGGAACTTCTTCTTCTTCTTGCGTATGAGTCAGTTACACAGTTTGATTCAGGCGTCGCAGCCAGTTCACTGTGTCAGGATTGGGGTTGGTCAGGTCGATGGTAGTGGTATCTGGTGGGCTGAGGGTGGGACAGTCGTGGATTACATGGTGTGCGGTCTGGTCGGGGTGTCCACAAGTACAGGCTGCTGATGGGCGCAGTCCCCAACGTTTCATGTTATGATTGAAACGCCCAACACCAGTTCGCAGACGATTCAGTGTAACCCATTCTCTGCGGACCAGTTCTGCACCAGGTGGCAACAGTGTGTTTGGGTAGACGGTCATTTGGGCGGGATGTTGGGTGTCCTGCCAGCAGGCTCTCCATGCTCTTAGCATGTTGAAATCGGAGCTATGAAGAGATGCAGCATGACGAGAGAAGGGGCGCCGGGAGGGCAGGCGTTGACGATCCGGGTTGGAGTACTGGGCAAGGTTGTGTAGGGTATGATTTGGGTCCATTGAGGCTTTGTTCACCAGGCTGTGGGTTAGGTGCTCTCTGCGCAGGGCTGCAGGTGCTACGCCAGCTAACACAGGGAGGAACTCTGATGGAGTAGGCCGCAGACAGCCAGTGATGATCCTCAATGTCTCGTTGAGTGTGGTATCAAGCTTGCGTGTGTGTACACTCCTGCACCATGCTGGTGCAGCGTACTCGGCAGCACTGTATACCAGGGCGAGGGCTCCGGTGCGAAGGGTAGATGCGTTGGCTCCCCATGATGACCCTGCCAGGTGGCGAAGGAGGTTATTTCTGGATGATACTTTGGCTCTCAGTGACTCAAGGTGATGTTTAAATGTCAACTGCCGATCTAGCTTTACCCCGAGGTATGTTGGAGTAGGGTTGTACGGTAGTGGTGACCCATAGAGTGGTACTGTGAGTTGGTGGTGAGCTTCCTTGGTGTTGAGATGGAAGGCTGTGATGGTAGTTTTAGACCAGAGTCAGCAGCAACAGCAACATGGAACAGAACAGCACAGGAACAGGCTCTTCAGCCCACAATGTTTGTGCTGAACATGATGCCTGGTTAAACTGCGTAGTTTTGTCCCTTTGATTTGCTTTCGCTGTGCCAATATGTGCTGGCATAATTTTTGATAATTTGTTGAAAAACTGTTACATGCTGTAAAAAAAGTTAAATTATGCTGATATTCCTAAGTATTTCCTGCCATAAAGAAAATGGTCCAAAAAGGTCACCAAATGCTTAAAGTATTTAAAATGGCCCGATTGTAGCTTCGTCACAAATATTAATTGTTCAGTTAATTTATGACTCACTAAATTTATTGTTAGACTTGGTATGTGACTAAATGTCACTGCACAATGGTGGGAGGTGTCACATCCGCCATAGCTTCCTTATGTCCTTTTTGTGGAAAATGTGAGTATTGTTGCCATTAGAGTTAAATTGTTGATAACTTGTGGAAAAACTAGGTTTTATCCAGGATTGAGAATGCAAACGTGCTGTGATGGACTTGAGAGCAGAACCACCTCTAGTTGAACTCTTGAGCTGTAATAAAGCACATCAAAATAGCATTCGACCATTCAGCTCATACATGCAGCAAAATCCCTTGTGATCCCTCGTCAATGGTTCAATCATCCTTCCCGACTGTAGTCTGAAATGCAATGACATTTGTGCTGGGGAGATCTGGAGACGGACTTTTATTCTAAGACTTGTCTGGGAAAGAGATCCAGTTGACTGAAATCAATTTTTCACCATCTTCCGGTCTATTTATTGCAAAAATCTTCTGAAACTAAAGTGAAATAAAGTAAGGGGCAAGCAGTTATTGCAAAGGCTCAAATGTTCTCATTCCACCAGCAGAGACATTGAAGCCATCACAGTCATTGAAGAGTTGTCTTAATTGATCATTTTTTATGTTCTGCCTGCTTGTAATATTGTCTAGTTGTTTCCCAAAACTTAATGCTAAAGTAACAATATATCTGCCATTTATGATTGTCAACCTGTGTTATTGTAATAGATCATGCTTTATTTCTATCTTGGCTCAATAAAGTTGAGGGCATGATAATAAGTCTCAGTAGGAAGATTGCAGATGCTATATCAACCTTGGTCAATACCTTGGCTCAGTGGTACAACTGGTAGAGCTGCTGCCACATAATGCCAGAGACCCTAGTTCAATCCTGATCCCAAAACCGTTTGTGTGGAGTATGCACATTCATCCTGTGACTGCGTAGGTTTACTCTGTGTTCTCCGGTTTCTTCTCGCATGCCAAAGGCGTGTTGGTTTGCAGGTTAATTGGCCTCTGTAAATTGCCCCTAGTGTGTAACTACGGATGAAAAAGTTGGATAACATAGAACTAATATGAACGGATGATCATTGGTCGGCATGGGCTTGGTGGCCTGTTTATCTCTGGACTGAACAAGATAGAAAACAAAAGATAGACACAAAATGTCATAGACTGATGTCACCCCAGCAGTATGAACATTAACCTCCAACTTCAAGTAACCCTTGCATTCCCCTCTCCCCATCCCTCCCCCTTCCAAGTTCTCCAACCAGCCTGACTCTCCGAGTGCTTTGTTGTTACCTTCTAGCAGGTAACAATAATCTAATTTACATTTTCCTTGATCTCCATCCCCCTTGTCCTGGTTTCACACCTTCCTTATTTATGTATCTCCCTGTCCCCTGACATCAGTCTGAAGAAGGGTCTCGACCTGAAACGTCACCCATTCATTCTCTCCACAGATGTTGCCTGTCCAGCTAAGTTACTCCATCATTTTGTCTCCATCCTAGGTTTGTGGGTTAAATGGCTTCTGTAAAATTTTTAATTTGTTCCTATAGTGTGGGATAGTGTTAGTGTACAGGGATTGCTGGTCAGTGCAGACTCAGTGGGCTGAAGGTCCTATTTCCACATAGTATCTCTAAAGTCAGTGGAGGGGGCTTGAGGGGCCAAGTAGCTGAATTCTGCTCCTAATTTATATGTTCTTAAATCTGATTACACAGCTTGGTAATGGAGAGAATCATTGGATTTGAGGAAATTCATGCTGTTGTGTGACGTTTAATTTAGCTATTTAATTAATGTTCAATGGTACTTTATTGTCGCATGTCAAAAATGTTCCCAATGTTGGATGAGTTCAGAACCAGGAGCCACAGTCTTAGAATAAAGGGGAGGCCATTTAAGACTGAGGTGAGAAACTTTTTCACCCAGAGAGTTGTGAATTTGTGGAATTCCCTGCCACAGAGAGCAGTGGAGGCCAAATCACTGGATGGATTTAAGAGAGAGTTAGATACAGGGACGAGTGGAGTCAAGGGATATGGGGTGAAGGCAGGCACGGGTTATTGATTTGGGACGATCAGCCATGATCACAATGAATGGTTGTCTGGCTCGAAGGACCGAATGGCCTCCTCCTGCAACTATTTTCTATGTTTCTATGTACCTTGGCCTTTTTGCCTACAGGTCAGTAGAAATCTTAAGCCCCTGTCCCACTTAGACAATTTTTTTGTTGAATACAGGCGACTAGGCTGTTTTCACATGGTCGTGGGGTGATCACTGTATGGTCGTGAGTAGTCTCCTCAAGTCGCCTAAAGAGTCGTAACGTTTTTCTGGTCGCTGCTGGATTTTTGAAATGTTCAAAACTTTTCGGTGACTGTGGGCTTGACGTAGCCTGCCTGCCCCTGTCATAGGTACTGTTGTAGGTTGCGCCAGGATGATGCAGGATGTCGCCAGGTGACGTTGGTTGTCGCCGGGAGCTGACTTTGGTGAATTCCATTGGCGATTACCTACGTCAACCGGCGACTGAATTGTCTTCAGTTGTTGCTGACAGGGTCGTTGCTTGTCGTAGCTTGTTGTAGGTTGACTTTGGTTGTTGTAGGTTGTCGCCTGTGTGGTCATAGTTGTGGTCGTAGGTGGACGTCCTAATGAGTCGCTGGTGGTCGCTAGCTTGCCGGATCTTGACGTCGACTTTGTGGTAGGTTGTCATAGCTTGTCGTAGACATTGTCGTGGGGGTTCCAGTCGGCGTTTTTTTGGCGACCTGCTAAGACTGTGACAGTCGCCGAAAAAATCACCTAAGTGGGACAGGCGCTTTACTATGCATAGGCACAGTCATACTGAAGTTCAAGAGTGTAAGAATTACATTGAGCCGTACACTTGGGTCACCCATATTTCCAGTTATGTTCAATCATATCTGTGCCTCTGTCTGAATGCTCCTCCTGAGCTCTTCCTTTTGAAAGTTAATTAAAAGTTTTGTCGGTACTTTGTGCCTTGCTGGGAAATGTTAGGCGATTTTCTTTTTGTATGTGAAAATCATGAAGCTTTTGTTACAGTTGAGTTCTGTGTTGTATATTTTGAGTTGTATGTGTTCTTGCTACAGGTCTCGGTTACAGATCGTAAAGAGAATTAAGAGCAGGTTTATACAGAGCATATAACACTGGTGCAATGGATCTACACCAGTAATGAAGTAATTTATAATGGTTTGTGTGAATGTGTTTTAACAGCTTCTTTTGCTTTGTTTCTAGCATGCCGGCCTGGTTTTTACAAGGCTTCCTCCATGGATGCATACTGCATGAAGTGCCCACCTCATAGCTACTCGCATCAAGAGAGCTCATCCCAATGTACCTGTGAAAAAAGTTACGACAGAGCAGATTCAGACCCCAGGGCAATGCCGTGTACAAGTAAGTGTAGAGTAATACCAGAGTTACTAAAACCTACTGTGGAGGACTAATCTTTCAGAAGTGCATGAAGTTTAGAGCACCATCTCTTTCAGAAGTGACTTGATATTAGGATTGAGCAGTCCTGAGGTGTTCCTTGGGAATTGATATCTTTCAATCAAATATTTACCATAAACTGCCTTAATAATACTCGTTGTGGAATGATGGTTTTGAAAAAACTTTTTTTAAATGTAGTTTGCTTTAAATCGGCTTTCAATGGTTCGATGGTTGTATGTTTAAAAGTCAAAATAGAATTAAGTTCTAAACAGAGTTTGTTGCAGGAGTGAAAGTTAAAGATTGATAAAGTTCGTGTGGTTGCTGTTGTCATCCATTGATTACAGGGTTTTTTTTGAACGTTTGCATGAGAGTCTGCATTAAATGGGCTTTGCAGAGGCAGCAATGATTGCCTCAGTCAGGAGTCCCTCAGGCTATTCTGCAAAGTATGGTTGGTGCCAAAGCTGCATGTGCAACTAAACGGACACTGAACGTGTGTGAGATGGGAAATGCGTTCCCTGTGAGTTGGGTCTTTTTAGAGATACAGTACGGAAAAAGGTCCTTCACCCCACCGAGCCCGCGCCGACCAGCGATCACCCTATACAAGAGCACTAGGGACAATTTACAATGTTATCTAAGCCAGTTAACTTACAAAACTGTCTGTCTATTTTGAGTGTGGATGGAAACCGGAGCACACAAAGAAAACCAATGCGGTCACAGGGAGAACGTGCAAATTCTTTCAGACAGCACCCGTGGTCAGGATTGAACACGGATCTCTGGCGCTGTAAGACAGCAACTCTACGCTGCGCCACTGGAAGAGGATAGCGATAAAGCCGCTTGGGTCCGAGGATGAGGTTGGAGACGTGGCAGGGCAATGGTGGTGTGCGGATAGCTCAAAGCTGGTAAAGTGGTTCAGGTGGGTAAGGGGGATGTAAGAGTGGCTGGCAGGCATAACTACAATTGCTTTGTACCTTGGGATCGGGTATGTCAAGTGAGAGGGCTTTCAACACTGAGAGACAGTTCAAGGCAAGGAGGGGTGTACTGGAGCTCCAGTGCACTAATAGTGGAAATATATCAGCATATATTTATAATTTTTTATCCAGAGTGAGGAATCAAGAACCATAGGTCGTAGGTTTAATATAAGATGGGAAAGATGTAATAGGTACCTGAGGAGCATCATTTTTCACTCAGAAGGTGCTGGCTATAAGAAACGAGCTGTCAGAGGAGGTAGTTGAGGCAGGTACTACAACTACATTTAAAAGTCATTTGAACAGGTACGTGGATAGGAAGAGTTTAGAGCGATATTGGCCAAATGCGGGCAGGTGGGACTAGTTTAAATGGGGCAACTTGGCAAGCATGGGCAAGTTGAGCCGAAGGGCCTGTTTCCATGCTGTACGACTCAATGCTGGATGGCACAATCTGGCTCCTATTCCTTTCACTTAATGTCTACCTCTTCTGACTACATCTTGGATACGTGCGTCGAATTCCACATCCGATCCAAGACCGTTGCCACTGGGCCACCTAAAGCCACTGAACCAGCTCCATATGAGAAATGTAGAAACAAAGAACTGCAGATGCTGGTTTATACCAAAGATGGATGCAAAGTACTGGAGTAACTCAGCGGGTGTAAGTCTGCCAGACTGACCCGCTGAGTTATTCCAGATCTTTGTGTTCATCCATTTGAGAAATGCTCTTTCTAAGAGCTTTATTAGACATACAATTTTACGTGTCGCATGTGAGTGCAGCAATTGCCTTCCAGATGCCTGGGAATCTGCAGTTTTCCCAGATAATGTCATAGTCGTAGAGTCTTACAGCGTGGAAACATGCCCTTCGACCCAACTTGCCCTCACCGGCCAACATGTCCTATCTACACTAGTCTCATCTGTCTGTGTTTGGCCTATATTTCTCTAAACCTGTCCTATCCTTGTCTAAATGTTTCTTAAATATTGCGATTGTGCCTGCCTCAACTACCTCCGCTGGCAGCTCATTCCATACACCCACCACCCTTTGTGCAAAAAAAAAGTTACCCCTCAGGCTCTTATTAAATCCTTCCCCTCTCACCTTAAACCTAGGCCCTCTGATTCTCAATTCCCCCTACTATGGGCAAAAGGTTGTGTGTTTACCCAATCTATTCCTCTCATGATTTTGTACACCTCGATAAGATCGCCCCTCATCCTCATGTGAAAAACATAAATGGAAGCATGGAAGTCATTCCCCATGCATGGGTGCGTGGATTCCTGCGGCTCCTGATTAAAAGGTTGCAGGGCTCCTGTTCCATCCTGTTTTAGTCCAGATTTTGTGGCTAACTGCAGATTCAGGCCATTGAGTCGTACAGTATATGTCATAGTTTGGTCACTGCTTTTGATAATTTGCTTGGTGCATCAAGCCAGATTTTCCTTTCCATTGTGCTAATAGCTGCTGTGAAAGCTTGAAAAGGACATCCTCTGTCAGCTAATCTAAAGAAAGTGACGGGAGCCTGGCTAAATCCACCAAGACAGGTTTTATTCCCCATTAAGAGGCTGACACAAAGGCAGGCTGGTTTATATAAGCTCCGGCTAAAATCCAGCATGACACACACAGATGGTAATAAATGGAAATAACCTGTTAAAAGCTAAATGAGATGTCACATTGAAAATTCTATTTAATTTTACCATTAGCAAAAATACTGCAAGCTGCTGATAAATGGATACATAGATATTCCTACATTTAGTTTAATGGCTTAGTCTGACTGTACAACAGGATTTTCAAGGTATTGTAATAGAATGCAGAATTTTCAATGGGGGGGGGGTTAGGGAGAATTTGATGTTCCAGCCAAGTGCAGCAAAACTCAATCCTGGATTCATCTCCCATTCGGCCATAATTTCAGCTTTGTATCCTCAATCCTTTCAACCTCATCCTCCACAGAGCAGAAATGTTCAAATTAGAAAGGCGTGTTTAGTTTGGAGATGCAGTGCGGAAACAGACCTTTCGGTCCACCAAGTCCGTGCCAACCAGCAATCCCTGCACGCTAACACTATCCTACACACACTAGAGACAATTTATAATTTTAACCAAGCCAATTAAACCTATAAACTGGTATGTCTTTGGAGTGTGGGAGGATTATGTAACAATATGGTCAGCCATCATTGTGAACTGCTGAAGCCATTCAAGTGAAGGTACTGCCAAAGTGTTGTCAGGTCAGAAGCCCAAGATTTCGACCCAATGATGATGAAAGACTAGCAATATATTTTCAACTTAGAGTGGCACGGCGGTAGAGTTGCTGTCTTACATCGCCAGTGACCCAGATTCATTCCTGACTATGGGTGCTGTCTGTACAGTGTTTGTACCTTCTCCCCATGAACGGGTGGATTTTCTCTGGGTGCTCTGGTTTTCTCCCACATTCCAAAAACGTACAGGTTTGTAGGTTATTTGTAATTTGTCCCTAGTGTGCAGAATAGCGTTGGTGTATGGGGATCGCTGGCCAATGCGGTCTCGGTGGACCGAATGGCCTGTTTCCGCGCCATATCTCACCACTAAACTAAACAAAATGGTGGAATGGGAATGATGGGTGGTCTGAGGAAAGGCACAAACTCGATGGGCCAAATGGCCACCTTGCATCTCCTAAGGAAAGTGATACTATATGAAACATGAGAAGTCCAGCAGTGGCACATTGTCATGCCAAGATTATGATCCGCAGAGCAGATATGTGGGACCTCTGCTTTTGCTTGCAAGTCTCAAATCTCCATCAGTGTAAACCAGCCGTTAAAAGCAGAAAGTTGATCTTTTTACCAAATTGGAAGATCCAGACCAAAATTTAGGGTTGAGAATCGATCGTCAGCACTCAGAGTAGTTTAGAGTAGCAGTGACTTTTAATTCAACCCAGAAGTGGTGAACGTGACAAGGGTGGGGAGCTGGGCAAGAGTGAATGCAGAAAATAATTAGTTTTTTTTTTAAAATATTTATTAGAAGTAAGTACATTACATTTTAATGGTACCTTATTACAGGTTCCCAGAATAATTAAAACATTATTTGTACACCTTCCTTTTTTTTTAAAACATTTTTTTTTAGAAAGAAATGAGAAAGAAAGAAGTGGTGAAGAGTGAAGAATAGACTAGTGAGTGTAGAGTGAAAAAGAAATGTGAGAAAGTAAAGCAGAAAGGAGATTCTCCCACGCAACCAGTCGGTGTTTTTTTTAATATTCTTAATCAATTTTCAGTCAAACCCAGAATTTTTAATTTTATGATGATATTACACCGCATGATTCCACAAGGTCAATAAATGGAGACCAACTATAATTAATATAGTTAATATAAGCTCGGCAGATTTGGAAAATCTTTGGGGACTTTCTTGATCTGTGAGATTTGGACTGCATTTTCCACCACTGGCCAATGGGAGAAATCCAAGTTTGAAAGATTTAGTTTTGGCCTAAGTTAATTGATTACGTTATAGATTTACTTAGAATAGAGTTGGCTGCACAAAAACCTAATCTGTGCCACAAATGCTGTGCCAACATTGCTCTGCCAGCGCTGCTGTCTTACAATACTACAGATCCAGATTCGATCCTGAGGCAGAAGAGGAGGCATGGTGGTGGAGTTGCTGCCTTCCAGTGCCAGAGATCCGGGTTTGATCCTGACTACGGGTGCTGTCTGCACGGGGTTTGCATGTTCACCCTGTGGGTTTTCTCCGGGTGCTCCGGTTTCCTTCCGCATTCCAAAAAATGTGTAGGTTTGTAGATTAATGGGGTTCTGTAAATTGTCACTCAAGTGTAGGGTAGAACGAGTGTACAGGCGATGGTTGGTCGGCACACTCAGTGGGCTGAAGGGCCCGTTTCTATGCTGTATCTCTGAACTAAACATAAACTAAAATTCATGATTCATAAAAATCTTCTGAAAACCACTTCATTACACCCTTTCACAGAATCTATTTACTTTCCAACATTTCGCTGTCTCTATCCTAGAAACTGTTACATTTCTAACTCCGAATGCCTGATCCAAGGTTATTGACCTGAAATACTAACAATATATTTTTCTTCAGGTACTGCCTAACCTGCTTAATATTTACAGTAATTTCAGCACTCATAAGATTTTCAGCCATATAATTGCTTTCTCATCACAATTCATTTTGTAGTTTATAATGCAAGCTTTATATTGTAAATGCTGTAGGATTAGAGAGGGGAATTTGTGGTTTTCCAAAATGAGCTTCAAGACTATCGATTTAAATCCATAAAAACTGTTATTTATACTTTGGGAGCTAAGGCTCCAAGGGTAAACTGATTGACTGCTCAGTATTATTCAGCAGGATTGACAGTCTTTTTTGACAAATGTCACTGAAAATAAATAAATAGAAATTGCTTGCAAAATGTGCCATTCTTGCTGATTATATGTGTCACTCTGCAATAGTGTGCTGCTGGAGCTAGTCCCAGAGAGGGAACCTGAACACATTAGTGTTCTTTCTGAGTGAAGCTAGGGGGTACAGAGGTTAATACCTGCACTAGCCGTTTACCCTGTCAGTTCAGCGATCTCTCAACAGGACTGGAATTAAATTTGGGGTCTGCCTTGTCCCATGACACCCTTTCAATCACCAGTGCACAGGAGAGGCTAACTTTAAAGGATTTGTATCCCAACACAAGTTATTTATTACCATGGAATGACACAACCGACCGCAAGATGTAAGTTCTAGGAGCAGAATCAGGCCATTCAGCCCATCAAGTCTACTCCGCCGTTCAATCAAGGCTGATCTCTTTCCCTCTCAACCCCATTCTCCTGCCTTCTCCCTATAACCCCTGACACCCATACTAATCAAGAATCTGTCAATCTCTGCCTTAAAAAAATCCATTGCCTTGGCCTCAACAGCCGTTGGTGGCAATGAATTTCCACAGATTCACCACCCTCTGATCGAAACCTATCCCTCCTCATCTCCTTTCTACGGGTACGGCCTTTTATCCTGAAGGTATGGCATTTGGTCCTAAACTCTCCTACTATTGGAGATAGCCTTTCACTATTCTCCTTGTACATATCTCCTTGTATCTCAGTCTATCCCTGAGGTTCCCAACCTTTTTCTTCCCATTTACCCCAGGCAACTTTAATAGCACATAGCAATGTTATTTCACTTATTTATGAACAACTAATGATGAACAGATACCAGTATGCCAGAACTAAACACAGTCAGTCAATGAGAAAAAATATGTACAAATCCAGAATCATTGAATTTACCCCCTGGGTAGGCAAAATTTACCCCAGGTTGGGAACCATGCTCTTTCCCTTCATAAACACAGGAGATGCAAGAGTGTGCAGATATTGGAAACCTGAGCAAAAAACAAAGTGCTGGAGGAACTCAACAGGTCAGGCCATGTCTGTGGCGGCAAATGGATCGGCGTCATTTTCTTCTGATTTGTTGAGTCTGAAGAAAGGTCTCACCTGAATCATCTAATTCATACGTTATAGGAACAGAATTAGGCCATTTGGCCCATCAAGTTTACTCCACCATTCAATCATGGCTGATCTATCTTTCCCTCTCAACCCCTTTCTCCAGCCTTCTCCCAATAACCCCTGACACCCTCCACAGATGCTGTCTGACCCACTGAGTTTCTGTTTACCATGTAAAATCACAATCCAACATGAGGACCTATTGAGAAGTGGATTGTAAAATGTGCATTGGTACCCATATTAAAATGCGTTTCTATGTTTATGGGACTTTGTATTTGGAGCATCGAAAGTTCAGTTTTCAAAACCTGTGCCTCCCTTCCACAGTATACTTTCATTGCCAAAATCTCTCTCTTATCCGAAGGCAGAATTATGGCAGGTCTTCTCGCAAATGCTTTACACGTTGACAACCTTGCAACAGGAGTCGTGAGATTTCACATTTCTATTACAGATGGAAATTTGTTCCAGCTTTTATTTGCTGCAGAGTTGGGAGCGAGATCTTCTCGCCCCCCCGCAAAATATTAATGACTGCATTCAAGAGAAATATGATGTCAATCCAGTTTGAATGCATTCACAATAGACGGGGGGGAAAAACGACCTAAAATAAGATTTAATTGCAACCGCAGGCAGTCAAATAATGGTAGCAGAGATGTGAACAGAGTCTACAAAATAGAATATAATTTCTATCTTTCTAAAGAAAATTATATGTCTCTTGTTTCTCTCAGTACAATTGATGAATTTCCCAGGCTCTTCTGAGGGAACTTGAAAGTGAATGTGGATTAGAAAGATGAGCAGTTTTAGACTCGTGTGACTTTATACAACGAGGAAACTGTCCCTTCTGCCCACCTCGCTGACCAGCGATCCGCCCCATACTGTGTCCATGCCAACCATCACATGCCCATCCATACTAATGTCTTTTACCACTTGCTCCATGACCTCCTTCAAAATTAGCAATTTATGCTTATTAAATGTGATGAGGATACCTGCCCCCACCACTCACTCAGGCAGAACATTCCCGATCTCAACCACCCTCGAGGTGAAAAACATCTTGCCCGTAACATAAACCTATTCCCTCTTAAGGTTGGCATCTGCCATGGGGAATAGTTCCAATTATCTACCCTTTCTGTGCTGTTCATCATTTTGTACACCTCTTATCAGGTCCACACTTAACCTCCTCCCCTACAAGGGAAACAAGCCCAGACTAGGTTGTAACCCCTCAAATCTGCATTGCTGATTTTAGGCCAAACCCTGGTGGATCTTTCCTGCAGCTTTTTCTTCAGTGCGATCACATCTCTGATCTCTGTGGAACACACAGCCTGTAAATGGCAGCTCTGTTTCATGTAACAAAATTAGCTAAGACACTTTATAGGAACAAATTGAACAATGCAAAATTGATACCCGGCCAAAACGTGGGGCAGATTTGAGTTTAGTTTAGAAATACAGCGAGGATCCACGCTTACAAACACTGTATAAATAAGTTTATACTCAACAGCAACTCCTGGAAACTTTAAATGAATCTATAATAATACTTATACCTAAAACTGATAAGGATCTGGAAGACCCGGCCTCATTTCGAGCAATAGCTCTATTAAATACTGATCAGAAAATATTAACTAAAATCCTATCTTATAGATTGAGCTTAGTAATTAACAAATTAATACCCTCTGATCAAACAGGTTTTATCCCAAAACGTCACTCATTTTATAATCTTAGACGATTGTTTAATATTATATATTCAAATAGAATTGCTAATGCAGACCTAGCAATTATATCGCTAGATGCTGAAAAAGCCTTCGATCAAGTAGTATGGCCATATTTATTTTCAGTGATGGAAAATTTTCAATTGGGAGAGAAGTACTGTGCATGGGTTAAATTATTATACTCTAACCCAACAGCTAGAATACTAACAAATCAAATGTTATCAACTAAATTTAATCTTTCCAGAGGTTGTAGACAAGGATGTTCGTTATCTCCATTATTATTCGCTTTAGCAATTGAACCACTCGCAGAAAATGTCAGATCTAATCCAGAAATGCATGGGTACAATACTAAAGATGCAATGAATAAAATTTCTCTATATGCAGATGATGTACTAATATATATTACAAAGCCAGAAATTAGTATTCCAAATTTATTAAATCTAATAACTCAATTCGGTCAGTTCTCAGGATATAGAATTAATTGGAATAAAAGCGAAATCATGTCAATAACAGATCACAATTTACATATATAACAACAATCACCTTTTAAAATAGTTGAAGAAAAAATTAAATATCTAGGTATTTATGTAACTAAGGGGTATAGTTCTTTATTTAAATCAAATTTCCCACCTTTACTGAATAAACTAAATAAGAATATTCAATACTGGAAAACACTTCCTATTTCAATGTTCGGTAGAATTAATGCTACAATTTCCGATGGCGCTATGGAGTGAGTGGAACTCACGCCATTCAGCTCCGACAAAAATTGTATTAAAAACGGGGGTAAAAGGGGTTAACTGAAGCTACTCACCAGAGGAGAACGGTTGTGAATGGCTCCGGTAGCGTTAAAACGGTGCGTGATGTCATCAGGCGCGCGACTTTACTAAGAAAATGTTGCTGCATCGCTCCCCCCCCCCCCCCCCCCCCTCCCCACCAAGGGAAAAAGCCTGTGAAAAGGGAAGTAGGCCTCACTGGAGCCTCGGGCTCGAGTTTGAGTGCCTCCCAGGAAGATATTTTAAAGATGGACGACCTCAAAAAAATCATTATGGGTGAGCTGAAACAAATGCTTAAGGATTTGAAAAAAGAATATAAAGAGGAAATAAATTTATGATATTTTGGTGTATCATGAGAATTTGAAAGAAGAGTCCAAAAAGGAAGTTATAGCCGCTGTAAAGACTATGATGGATGAATGGAAAGATAAAGCGGGTACTGATTTGCAACAACAGATGGATGATGTAAACCGTAAAACTGGTGAGATGGAGGTACTGCTGGATACCAAGTTAGATCCTATTATAACTTCACTTAACCAACAAAATGACGCAATAAAATAAGTGAATGAATCAGCCGAGAAGCGCCTTGCCGAGAACAAGCGTTTATAAGAATTATTACACAAAATAACTGAGAAATGCATTGACTTGGAGGGACGTCAAAGGTGTAAGAATCTGCGTATTGTTGGGTTGAGTGAAGGCCGAGAGGGAAATCAAGACCCTCGAAAATTTGCTGCAAAACATCTAAAAGATATTCTGAACTTGGACCAAGATCCTCTGCTGGGCCGAGCACACAGGGCATTGAGACATACCCCTAGGAGGGATGCTCCCCCAAGACAGATGATTGTGAAGGTGGCTTACGATCATGTTTTTGAAGATATGATGAAGATAATAATACGTAATTAAAATCTCAAATATGAGGGAGACAACATCAGTTTTTTTAGAGATTACCCTGCGGAAGTGGCCAAGAGAAGATCTTTATTTACAGAAACAAGAGGTATCCTGAGGAACATAAAGAGTCTGAGATATGGCCTGATGTACCCGGCAACATTAAGGGTAACTTATGATAACAAGGAGCACCACTTCACCAAACATACAGAAGCTCTTGAATTCGCTCGAGATATTCAGAAGAAACTGGAAGAGGAAGAAGTAGAGGAAGAAGCAGATGAAGATGAAGGACACTGAATATTATTGATCACTTACCTGATGATACTGATTATTGATCACTTATCTGATGATACTGTCCACCCACAGAAAAGGAGAGATTCACACTAAGGTGGACATGGACATCTTGGGGTCAAGGAGGATGGATTTAGTTTGTATTGTCTACCCCTCAAAATGTATGTTAGCTAATATAATGCTACACACTAACTATTTGATATTAGTAGTATTATTAAGTATATAAATTTAATACCCCACCCCGACATATATAGCCCTTAAGGCAAAAACGGAGCTGGAATTATTAACATCTTTTTTTTCACGGAAGTCCGTAGATTAGCAGCCATGCTAGTGTGGCTTACACCAATACTAACTGCACTAACTATGGTTGTAGTCACTTTTTTTTTTCCCCTTACACTTTATTAACATCACTTACTTTACTCACATTTTTTAATTATTATTTTTATATTATGTATTTTATTTCATATTATATACTATATGGATTTAAGTATGATTGGTATATAGTTAGTTCAAGGAGACGTGTGTATAAGACAATGTCACAGATATTAAATTTCATTGATCTGATGTTTTTTTGGGTATAGGATTGGGTTAGATGAGCTGAGACATCTACTCCATTATAAACCACCTTAATAATAAAATGTATGACATAAACACTAGGATTGGGGGTGATGGAATCACCTTCTCTAGTTGGAATGTTAAGGGAATTAACGAACCAATTAAAAGAGGTAAGGTTTTTAGCTCAATTAAATAGATTGAAATCTGATATTATTTTTCTCCAAGAGACACACCTTAAAAAAGACGCGCAGTATAGATTAACAGCAAAATGGATTTCCAAAGTATATCACTCTTCATTTACACATAAGTCTAGAGGGGTAGCAATAATTATTCGTAAAGGTATACCTTTTAAACAAAGCTCAATAATAGAAGATGTTGAGGGTAGATATATAATAATTACAGGTGAATTATATTCTAAAAAAGTGATCCTTATGAATATATATGGTCCTAATTTTGATGATCCATTATTCTTCAAGAAAATATTTAACAATATCCCTAAATTCCACTCAACATAATCTAATAATTGGAGGTGATTTTAATTGTACCTTAGATAATTATTTAGATAGATCATCAATGAAAAGGAAAACCACTTCTAAGTCAAGTACATTTATAAATTATTTTTTTAACACAGCAAACGTTAAGGATATCTGGAGAACAGATAACCCATCTGGTCGAGAATATTCATTCTTTTCCCCTGTATTTGGAACCTACTCAAGGATAGACTATTTTTTAATAGATTCAAAACTATTATGTATGACTCAAAATATCATAATATTATTATCTCGGATCACACTCCATTAAGATTTAAGATAAAATTAAAAGACATAACTATTAAAACCTCTAACTGGAGACTCAACCCCCAAATATTAAAGGATAGGGCTTGTTATGATTACTTGGTAAAACAGATTAAGTTATTTTTTGAAACTAATGACAAACCTGGAATTTCACCATCACTGCTTTGGGATACATTTAAAGCATTTAGGCGTGGTGTGATAATATCAGCACATGCATACTTTAATAAGGAAAATCGAAAGACTCAACAAAAGTTGGAAAATGAAATAAAACAATTAGATATTGAAAATGCAATATCCCCTTCTAAGGGGCTAAGTAATAAAATTGCATCATTAAAATATAAGCTAAATAAAATATACTCAAATCAGATTATTAAACTTTTTCAATAGACTAAACAAGTACACTTTGAATTTGGGGATAAACCACAAAAGTTACTGGCATGCCAGCTTAGAAAATTAGATGAGGAGAAAATAATACATAAAATTAGATCTGAACAAGGAGAAATATTGACTTTACCAAAAGATATCAATGATACATTTTTACAATATTATCAAAATCTTTACTCATCTAAACTAGCAGGACAATCAGATGGAATGGAAACATTCCTACAAGAATGTCATATTAACAGTTTAGATCAGGAAGGTAGAGACTTGTTAAATGCTGATATATCAGTAAAAGATATTGAAGAATCAATTGGATCATTAAATAACGGAAATGCCGCAGGCCCTGATGGCTTAAGTGTTGAATTTTATAAGAGGTTTCACGATCTGATCTCTCCACGCTTACATACAATATATAAATATGGTTATGAACAAGGAAAGTTACCAGAATCATTAAATGAATCTACAATTACACTTATCCCTAAAGCTGATAAAGATTTGGAAGACCCTGGATCATACAGAGCAATAGCTCTTTTAAATACTGATCAAAAAATACTAACTAAAATTTTATCTCGGAGGCTAAGTTTAGTGATTAATAAATTAATACATCATGACCAAACAGGTTTTATTCCAAAACGCTATTCATCCTATAATCTGAGACGTCTATTCAATGTCATGTACTCAAAAAGAGTGAATGATATTGAACTAGCTGTCATATCCTTAGATGCTGAAAAAGCATTTGACCATGTTGAATGGCCATATTTATTTAAAATAATGCAGAAATTTCAACTGGGGGATAGTTTTTCCAAATGGGTAGAAATCATATACTCGAATCCAACTGCAAGAATATTAACAAATCAAATGCTATCAGCAAAATTTAATCTCTTTAGGGGTTGTAGACAAGGATGCCCGTTCTCATCATTACTATTTGCTCTGGTAATAGAACCATTAGCCAAAATGATTAGATCAGAACCAGAAATATATGGATATAATACCAAAACTACAACAAATAAAATATCTCTATACGCAGATGACATCTTAATTTATATTACAAAACCGGAGATTAGTATTCCGAATCTATTTAATGTTATAACTAAGTTTAGTACATTTTCTGGGTATAGAATTAATTGGAATAAAAGTGAAATTATGCCTGTAACTGGAATAAAATTAAATATATTAGAACAATTCCCACTTAAAATAGTCACGGACAAACTCAAATATCTAGGAATTAATGTATCTAAGTCCTATAACTGTCTATTTAAATATAATTACCATCAATTATTAAATAAACTAAAAAAAAAATTATATTGGAAAACACTACCTATATCAATGATCGGTAGAATAAATGCTATAAAAATGATTTTTTTTTAACCACAATTGTTATATTTATTTCAAGCCATCCCTTTATATCTCCCTAAAATGTTTAAAAAAAAAATAGATACTTTGGTTAATAGTTTTATTTGGGACTATAAAAATCATCGAATAAGTAAAGAACATCTATGTAAATCTAAAATAAATGGTGGACTAGCACTACCAAATTTCTTATATTATTTCTGGGCAGTTCAGATTAAGAATATGAATTTTTGGTTGGTAAATTTAGATCATGAACCAAGCTGGCTAAAGATGGAAAAGGAAGACTGTTTACCTTTTGATGTAGGTTTGATTCTTTTTGCACCAAGGGAAGTACAAAAAAAAATGTATGGTGATAACCCTATAATTCATAGCAATAGACGTATTTGGAAACAAATAGTTAAGACCCTACATATGGATAATTTGTCACTTTGTTTGCCAATTATGAATAATCCCCTGTTTCGGCCCTCTGTATTGGACAAGGGGTTTAGGCACTGGAATGATTTAGGAATTAAAAGGATAGAACACCTTTACAAGAAAGGAACATTTCTTTCATTTCAAGAGTTACAGGATATTTATGGATTGCAGTCAAATAACATATTTATGTATTTACAAATTAGAAACTATATTAAGTCAAATACTCAAGAATATAAAAATAGAAAACCAGGATTATTAGATGAATTGTTTAATAAACACCCAAATACAGAAAAATTAATAGCGTATATATACAATACTATTTTGGATAGGGAAATCCTAACTTCGGAAATATATCGACAAACATGGGGAAATGAAATAGGTTTATCTATAACGAAGGAAATTTGGGAAGAAAGCCTACAATATATACATCGTTGCTCATTAAATGCTAGACATATATTGATACAATTTAAGGTATTACACAGATTACATTATTCAAAAACAAAATTAAATAGAATTTATTCTACCATTTCTCCTATTTGTAATAAATGTCAGAACGAAAGCTAATTTAACGCATAGTTTTGTAAATATTATTACAAAGAATTAATACTATAAAAATGATTTTTCTGCCGCAATTACTGTACTTATTTCAGTCAATCCCGATATAGATTCCAAATTTTTTTTTTAAAATGTAGACTCCACTGTTACAAGTTTCATCTGGGATTACAAGAATCATAGAATAAATAAAAAACATTTATGTAAATCAAAGATTAATGGAGGTTTAACTCTACCAAATTTTTTGTTTTATTTTTGGGCAGTTTATATTAAAAACATGAATTTTTGGCTGGAAGAAATGGATCAACAACCAGATTGGTTAAGGATGGAAAAGGAGGATTGTCTACCTTTTGAAATTGGTTTGACTATATTTGCACCAACAAAATTGCACAGGCAGCCTGCACATTCCAGAAGAAATTTGTCATTGGCATTTGTCAATTGTTGCTTTGCCCAGGCATCACAGTTGAGCTATCTTTCAAGGTGCTATTAGAATCTGGTTAGTTGTTAATGGTAACTCTGCATACATCCCTTCCTGCGCATGGTCGGGTAGCTAGAGGTGACTTAAGAGCATGAAAAAAAAACCTCATACTTAAATCCTGGAAAAACGCTCCCACACCAACAGTAAAAATGTGGATTTCAAATATGTCCAAAATGTTACACCTCGAAGATATGAGATTCGTCCTAGCAGGCAAATCAGACCAATTCCAAAAGATTTGGTCTCCATTTATCGACTTATTACAAGCATAGGGTGCAACATAACTTTGAAAATAAACGGTTTCAGGACTTGGCGAGGGGTGTGTAAAGATAAGAAGTAGGTACATCCCTTTTATCTTATCTTATTTTCTTATATTTTCTTTTTTACATTTTTCTCTTTCCCTTTTTCATCTTCTACGCCTCTACGGGTTCTTTCTTTTCACTCTCTCACGCACTTACTATTTTATCTAACTTTCTCTACTTTTCCTTTTTTTAAAGGTGGTACATGAAATGTATTATGTTATTTTTGGCTTATACTACTGTAATGTACATTACTTCTAATAAAAATAAATTAAAAAAATAAAATTAAAAAAAAAGAACATGAAAAACGCAATGTGGAAAAGAAAGTGTAATTTGATAAAATATTTGCGCTTTTCAGTCTTGACTCTGGGTCTTGACCCAAAATGGCGACCATCCCTCTGCCTCCTGACGTGTTCCCTGACCTGCTGATCTTCCTCCAGTGCATTGTATTTTTTTTAATGTTGCTATTTTTAGTTACTAGATACTTTGCGGCCAGTCATGATTTTGCCCTAACTCAAAGATAGTGTAAAGTCATACATACTGCATCTGAAAATAGTTACCGGGAAAGCGATGTAATGTGGACACAGCGGTAGTCCTGCTGCCTTATAATTCCAGAGACCCAGATTTGCTCCTGACCTCTGGTGCTGTCTGTATGGAGTTTGCACTTTGTCCTTGTGACCGTGTGGTTTTCCTCTGGGTGCTCCAGTTTCTGACCACTTTCCAAAGACATGCAGGTTTTTAGGTTAATTGGCTTCTGTGAATTATCCCTAGGGTTTAGGACAGAACTAATGTATGGGCGATCGCTGGTCAGCACGGTCTCCATGGGCCGAAGGGCCTGTTTTCATGGCGTATCTCTAAAAGCTTAAAAAAAAGGATTTTTGTTTCAATTATGGCTATTTATCAGTAGAGAACAATTAAAACGTGAAGGAGTTATTTTTGGAGATAAAGCAGAGGTCTTACAGTGAATCTTTTGCTTTATAAGAAGCATGCATGGTCTCCAGGGTAGGCGACCTGCAGCATAGCACCAGTGCAGTCAAATGATGGGCAAATTAATCAGAAAGCCCAAGCATGCAGAACTTTAAGGAATGGATTAATCAAAATGAGCAACATAATCTTCATTTAATGAGCTGAGGAAATTGTAGTTCTTTAACTATTATGGTTTTTTTTGGCTAATAGCAAGGGACTACAATTGGAGGAAGGAAAGTGTGGAAGACATTATATGCATGTGTTTTTAGAGCATATACCTCTTTTTGACCTAGTTTCGCAAAAGTGCTTAAGCCTTTGGGAAAAGTTTTAGATCCTTTTTATTTTTGCTGTAGCAGCCAGACTTTCTATATGGAACAGTGCCTCCTACATACAGTGTGGCTTTGGATATTCAAATTTAACTCAATGCCTCCAGAAATTTTTCATTTTTAAAGATTCATCTTTAAAAATCAAAGATTAAAGCAGATGAAGAAAAAAAAAATGTAGACAAGCAGAAATAAAACCTGGAGATACAAGAAGTATAATACCTCAGTGTCTTAGGTTGCTGAAGGAGAAGGGTTGCTGAGAGACAACAGCCAAAGAGGAATGGGAATTTACCTTTTTCAGATACTGAGTTATTGTGCATTTCTGATACATTTTTATCTTTTTAAAAAAAAATTTATTAATCTACACACGTAATATAATTGGTGTATTTATTTCCCTATATTCATTGTACCAGCAAATCAGAACATTCTGAAGACATTGTTCCATATTATTTGACTCTGACAAGCTCATGCACTACATCTGTGATCAATCTTTTCTGTTACCTGCTCAAAACATTTAATTAAATTATTTCAGACATGATTTATCTTAAACAAATCCACAGTGCAGTCCTTGGCTAAACACTGCCTTCACAAATGAGTATATGTGGCCCATAATGTTTCCAGTAACCCCCTCGGCTCCAATGTTAAGCTGGCGGTTTCTGTGCTTTTCAATAGCCTTGTTCTGGAACAAGGACTGACACAAAGTGTAGGAAGGAACTGCAAATGGTGGTTTACACTGAAGACCTGAAATCTGAGTCTACAGCTGGTTTCATATTGCCTTCATTGTTAGTATGATCTGATCTTTCACACAGACCTCTGTCTGTGCCCGTTTTCCAGTGTCTTTTCCATGCGCGCAATATATGAAGATGATGAAATGAGACAACTGTCACACCAAAGATAGACACAAGATGCTGTAGTGACTCAGTGGGACAGGCAGCATCGCTGGAGAAAAGGAATGGGTGACGTTTCGGGTCGAGACGCATCCGACTCGATCTTCAGGTCTGAAGAATGGTCTCGACCCGAAACGTCACCCATTCCTTCTCTCCAGAGATGCTGCCTGTTCCGTTGAGTTACTCCAGCTGTTTGTGTCCATTTTCGGCTAAAACAGATTACAAATTATCTGGTGTTTTGTGAGTGGGAGCTTGTGTGCGTTACGCAGGCATCCAAATGGTATTACTGTGTTTAAACAATAAATAAATGTGCTTCTTGTTGTGGGTGGGGGGGGGGGGGGAGGAGAGTGGGAGGAGATAAAATTGTTCGTGACATGCACATTTGTCATCAGTCTGCCAGAGAATTTGCATACCCCCCCCCCCCCCCCCCCCCCAAATGTTTCAAAAGCGATTTACTATGGCTGCCAATGCCCCAAGCCATCTGTCCCCGTGGCCAGGGGGGGGAGGTGAATCACCCCGTGTGTGGGTCAGGGTCAGGGGGAGTGAATCACTTTGTTGTGGGGGCGGGGTCCGGTGGAGCAGTCCCCAACACTGCTCCACCTGGCCGCGTTTGTGTGTGTGTGCTGCCGACCCACAGCCCATCACAGTCCAACCGCACGGGGGAGACGAGGCAGAGGGTGGCCGTGGGAAAGTGGGGGCTGTCCTGAAGGATGCGCTCCTTCGGCCGCTTACAACTTGGTGCTCGGGTTCAGAGTGCCCAGTCACCCTCCAGCCCAGGGTGGTCTTGTGTGGGAAAATGACCCCCACCCTCGCGTCTCCCCGGCCAGTCATGTGATGGACGCGAGGGTCTGGACCATCGCTGACAAGTCCCAGCCCCTCCCCCCCCCCCCCCCCCCCCCCCGGCGACGTCATGTCCATTATTTGGCTTTTAGGCACATCGACCTTTCAGTGAGTTGGCTTCTAGGTGATGCCACCTTTCAGTTAGCTGGCGTTTTGGTATGTCGGCCTTTTGGTGAGTTGGCTTTTAGGCGTCCCACCCTTTCGGTTAATTCGCTTTTCGGCTTCATACGCTTTCGGTTATTTGGATTTTCGGCTTCCTTTCCGTTCGGTTATTTGGTTTTGGCTTCTTGTCCTCCAACGCCACGTCCGGGTACCTTCTGAATCCTGTGGTTAACAAGTGAACTCTTCTGGTATGTTTTTTTTTAAATCTGGTAGCAACCTTCTTGTTATGTAGCTTTCACATCACCACTTCCATTATAAAGAGATGCAAAATACTTATTAACGTTTGTCATCCCTTCTGCTTTTACACCATTAAGTCCTTAATAGCCAACATTTCTTCCTAGCTGATAGTCTAAGCATGTATATGTAAAGTGTAAATAATGTGGGAGAAAGCCAATATTTTTGATGGAAAAAGCACTGAGAATAAGGTTCAAATCAATGGACAATTCTAGTTATAAGCTCTCCACATCATTGTGGTATAAATATCTAAAAATTATAGTAGTCTGGTAGAATTTTCTCTTTAACTCGACTCTCATCTTTGTGAAAAATTTCCAAAAATACTATGATTTGAGAAGGGACTGATCAGATTAGCATGTTGATGAGGAGGATCATTTAAAAGCACTGAGTCTATTTACCCACAAGAACAAAGAACTATGAAAAAGTTCAAGCCAACAACCACTGAAACTATTCTGTTCTTTTCTTAAACCACTGTTTACTACACTTTGATCCGCAGATCTTCTGAAGTGCTACCCAACCAGCACTTTCCCTGCTAATCCATTATCTACAGCATCGATTATAGGAGATGTCTTTAAATATTGGACTAGCTGCTTCTGAGGAAGGTGTAGATTTCCGGGGACATCTACTGAAATCACCGTCTCTTACTCATGTTATAGCAATGTTACAAAATTTTGAGATTTTAAAAATCAAGTCTGCAATTTATCCCTTCAGATAAAGCATAAAATGAAGTTTAATTTGACACCTAATTCACTTTCATATCTTCAGTATTAAAAAAGTTATGGCCATTTTCATACTCGGAAATTAGCATCTTGTTCCCCATTGCCTTTCCATTGACTTAACTCAAAAGCTGTGATCTAGAACAGTCAAAAGCCCATAACTTTCTTAAAAATTAAGAGAACTCAATGAAATTTTCAGTTATTATAGATTGAAGCATTCTGAAACAAATATGAAACAATCTTACTTGGATGACCTGAAATTAAATCATATAGTTAGTTAGTTATCTAATTGTAGCTAATTACAAAATTCAATTACTAGATCTAAACATCTATCCATTTCTTAAGAAAAGATAAACTTTTTTAAATTGCCTAAGTGTCCAAATAACATTCACACAATAATCTACAATATAACATGATTTTTAAATCTCATTTTCATGAATTTATAGGCCAAATGGAAGGAATTTAGTGTTTAATTCCTGTCAATTAATGGCCATTTAAATCAACTAGCGAGTGGGTTTTAGTGGAATGCGGTGGATTGGAACGTTGTGGTTTGCAGTGAATTTAACCCACAGTCAGTATGAAAAATACAGCCTGTTCATATTTTTTTTTGGTCCCCTTTTCGCAACATGAAAATTTGATTAAATGCTTCCTAAGAACCACGTTTTTATGTAAAAATAAACTCTGTACCTTCTTTTATCGCCTACGTTATGTCCGTTCTGCAGTCGGCGTTCAGAGCTTTAGAAGATGATTTTTAAACTACTCTAGTTAATAAATAATCTAGCGTAGTTTAAAAATAACTTCATGAATGAAATGTCGGAGTGATTTCTCTTTAGCGACGAAATCGGCCGACATGGTTCGATTTGGACTGTCTGGGGAAAAACGGCATTTTAAACCCGCCCCCCTCTGAAAGGAGCCAAAGTCACGCACACGGGGAGCGGCAGAACGTCAGCGCCGCTAAAAGTAGGTATTGTAACATACCTACATGTTACTTGCTTATTTCGGCACTGATGAAGTCTGACAAAGGAATAACAGAACATCTATGTCAACTCTTCACTGCTCTATATTTGTTCCGGAATGACAAGAGAATTACTGTGGACCCAACTCAAAATCTAAAGAATCCTTTGCTCTTTTATATATTTGACATGTGTTGCATGTCAAAGTTCCAAAATGTTATATTATATTAATTCCTTCTTGGCACAGTGCAAGTGTCCAACAAACAGACTATTTCTATTAGTTGATGCGGAACGTTAAAGATATGATTGAACTCATTGAGGCTACAGCCAAGAAAGCACACCGGCACCTCTGTTTCCGCAGAAGGCTAAATAAATTCAGCATGTGTCCATTGTCTCTCACCAATTTCTATAGTTGCACTGAACAAAACATCATGTCCAGGTGCATCACAGCTTGGTATGGCAACTGTTCTGCCCAATGCTGTGAATAAAGTCTGGTCCCAGGGCCGGATTTAGATGAAGAGAGGCCCTAAGCTATTTCACCTGTGAGGCCCCACCCCCACGACTAGAGGACCATGACTACCCGACAGTGACAGTGTGACACTTTTAGATCCTATTGTATGTTGTCATTAAACAGTTGGTTTTAAAATACACCGCCTTACCTGGATCGAAGCTCTGGAGTGTTGGGCCTGCTGCTTCAACATCATGGAGCTGTGGTTTGCGGAGCTCCCAGCCTTGGGCCGCGCTGATTTCAATATTGCAGAGCCCTGGGATCCATTTGCCGAGGGCCGCCAGCGTGAATCTCCGCCCAGCTCAGCCTGTGGACTTTGGGAGCCGCGGTCTCCGGTAGGAAGTTGTCGATTCGGAATTCCAAGCCGCTGAGAATGTTCTCCTGTTCCGACGTCGGATGGTGACCCCCAAATTTCATTGTACCAATGGCCATGAGGGGGTCCAAGAGGAGGGGGTCCATTGGAGACGGGAAAGGGGATCATCAATGGGGGCGAGGACTCCTTCCCATGGAATGGTATCAGGCGGAGGCGACGGAAGAAGAGCTCCAAATCGCGGCGGGCTCGGAACTCATTGAGGTGGGTTTGGAGGGGGACAAAGGTGAGGCCTCTGCTGAGGACAGACCATTCGGTATCTTAGAGGGGGAGGTCAGAGGGGATGGTGAACACACGGCAGGGATGAGGGTTGGGGCCGGAGGAAGGCAGGTGAGTGGGCTGAGGCGATGTCTGGTGGGAGGGGTGGTGGGTGGGTGGTCAGGGAGGAGGGGGGTATGAGGACTGTAGTGTGGGTGGGGAAGAGCTGGGGTCACATGGTTTGAGGGGGGATGGGAAAGACCCAGTGGAACAGCCACTGAGATTACCAGGGTTGGGTGACCAGCACTAGGACCCAGCGCAGTCAAACCCGAGGGAGTGGGAGTCTGCAGCGTGGAAACTTCAGGCCCGGTGCTGAGTCCAGGCTGCGGGCTGCTGGAGGCGGTGGAGTAGCGAGGGTCGATGGGTCCGGTGAAGCAGCGAGGTGAGTAGGCCCCCCTAGATATCGAGGCCCTAAGCTTAAGCTTGTCTAGCTTATATGTAAATCCGGCCCTGTCTGGTCCATTATACTAACATCCTTACCCCATCGACTTTATTGTTACCTCGGGAAAGTGGCCACCATAATCAAGGACCACTCACACCCCCAGTCATTCTCTTTTCTCTCCTCTCCTGTTGGGTAGGAGATATAAAAGTTGATTGGACCAGATTCAAGAACCGTTTCTTCCCTGCTGTTATCACAATCTTGAGTGGACTTCACATATGCTGAGATGGACACGAAATGCTGGAGTAACTCAGCAGGACAGGCAGCATCTCTGGAGAGAAGGAATGGATGACGCCTCGGGTCGAGACCCCTCTTCAGATATGTTTTTCTGTATCTTGGATGATACTAAACCTATACCAATACCAAATACATCCTGCAGTAGATCAAGACTAACATTGAAGCCAAGTAGAAGGGATAATCTTTAAAGTGTAATTTTGAGATGATTTACCAATTCCACCTCAGACAAGTATTTCCAGACCCTGTTAGTTCTGTTCTTATGTTGGATGGGACACAGTTGGTTTCTGGAGCAGCATAAACGATAGTTGTAAAAGCTTATTCCCTGTACAAAATTACATGATCACTATCCAAAATAAATAAGCGATTGTTCAAAATGCTGAGAGCCAAGACAAACAATCACTTTGGTTCAATGTGAATGTGGTTTGAATCAAAATTGGAATTTCAACTCTGATCAGCTTGGTAGGGGTCTTCTGATGTGATAAAATACCTGGACTTATTCATCTGGTTTTAATGCGACTCCCTGGTCAAAAAGCACATTTGTAGTAGTTCTAAATGTTTATTGACTTGGGTTGTAGTCAGTTGCTCCATTTCATAAAGAAAGTGACTGCCAATATAGTCTTTTACACAGAATGCTGGAGTAGCTCAGTGGGTCAGCTGGCATCTCAAGAGAACATGGATAGGCAACATTTCGGGTGGGGACCCTTCTTCAGACTGAAGAAGGTACATTTATCCATGTTCTCCTAATATGCTGCTGTGTCCCGCTGAGCCTCTCCAGCACTCAGTGTCTTCTTTTGTAAACCAGAATATTCAGCTCATTGTTTCTGCAAAACATTTTTGGCTTTCAAATAGTTTCATAGCATCTGGGAAGGATGAGGGAGTGCTCCAATGTTGGAGGAGGCTGTTTGTCAGAATAAAGATGCAATCAAGGCCTTGCCTGTTTGCTTATTTCATGCAGGCTACAAAGACAACGGGATAGGGTGCCCTGTCTAATATTTATTTTACAAACTAGTGAAATTATAAAAACAGATTACCAAGTTACAATGGTGTTCCTGTTTTTTAAAAAGAAAAGCACATTACTGGAGACAGCCCTTGCAGTTCCTTGTGTCTGCATGGTGTTACTGTCTGTGGGATCCTGTGTGCAATTGGCGCAGCGGTAGAGCGACTGCCTTACAACGCCCGAGACCTCGGTCCGATCCTGACTACGGGTGCTGCCTGTGTGGAGTTTGTACATTCTCCCCTTGACGTGCGTGGATTTTCTCCGAGATCTTCGGTTTCCTTCCACACTCAAAGACGCATGTCAAGTCAAGAGTGTTTTATTGTCCCAGATAGAACAATACCATTCTTGCTTGCTGCAGCACAAAAGAATATGTAAACATAGTACACTGTAAATAATACGACCATGGCAGAACATCGTCTGACACACGAGTGAGCGAACTGTAAATAATATAATAAATGATAGAGAAAAAAAAGTTCAGTATGTGTGTATATATACACACATACTCACACACACATACATATATATATATATATATATATATATATATATATATATACATATACACACCCATAAACATATACTCAAAAAACAAACAAAAACAGTGCAATAATAATAGTCTATTGTAGTTTAGAGCTTATGAGGTTGTAGCGTTTAATAGCCTGATGGCTGTAGGGAAGAAGCTGTTCCTGAACCTAGATGTTACAGTTTTCAGGCTCCTGTACCTTCTTCCTGATGGCAGTGGTGAGATGAGTGTGTGTCCAAGATGGTGTCTGTCTCTGATGATGTTGACTGCCTTTTTGAGGCAGCGACTCCGATAAATCCCTTCGATGGTGGGGAGGTCAGAGCTGGTGATGGCCTGGGCAGTATTCACAACTTTTTGCAGTATTTTCCGCTCATGGATGTTCAAGTTGCCGAACCAGGCCATGATGCAACCAGTCAATATGCTCTCTACTGTGCACCTGTAGAAGTTCAAGAGAATCCTCTTTGACATACTGAATCTCTGTAGTCTTCTCAGGAAGTAGAGGCGCTGATGTGCTTTTTTTATAATTACATCAGTGTGCTGGGTCCAGGAAAGATCGTCGGAAATATGCACGCCCAGGAATTTGAAGTTTTTGACTCTCTCCACCATCGTCCCATTGATATAAACAGGATTATGGGTCCTCAATCTTCTTCTTCCAAAGCCCACAATCAGTTATTTGGTTTTACTGATCTGAACTATTGAGAGCCAGGATGTTGTGCCGGCACCATTTGGTCTATCTCACTTCTATGCTCTGACTCATCACCATCTGTAATTCGTCCCACAACGGTGGTGTCGTCGGCGAACTTGAAGATTGAGTTTGCATTATGTCCGGCTACACAGTGAGTAGAGCAGGGGGCTGAGCATGCAGCCTTGAGGTGCTCCCCTACTGATTGTTACTGCGGATTACGTATTTCTGCCAATTCAAACAGACTGTGGTCTGTGGATGAGGAAGTTCAGGATCCAATTGGTGAGGGATGTGCAGAGACTCAGTTCCGTGAGCTTGTTAACCAACTTGGAGGGGATGATGGTATTGAATGCCGATCTGTAGTCTATAAACAACAGCCCGATGCAAGTGTTTTTTATTGTCCAAGTGGTCCAGTGCAGAGTGGAGAGCAAATGAGATCGCATCCTCCGTGCACCTATTGTGACGGTAGGCGAACTGTAGTGGGTCAAGGTTCTTATTGAGGTAGGAGATGATATGCCCCATAACCAACCTCTCAAAGCACTTCATCACCACAGACGATAGTGCCACTGGTTGATGGTCATTGAGGCACATCACCTTAAAGGTCTGTCCCACTTAGGCGAGTGCAGGAGGCTCTGCGCTCGCCTCATGATCACCACATGGTCGCCACATGTTCGCTGGTGGTCTCTGGTGAGTCTCCTTCATGGTCGCAAGGAGTTCCCGCATTCTGGGAACTAGTCACGGACCTCAGTATGGTCGCCACAAATTTTTCAATATGTTGCCATAGAGAAAATCGATAATTCTGTAGTCGTGGGTGCAGTTGTAGTGGGGTCACCATGTAGTTATGGGTAGTCAAGGTAGTCGTAGGTAGTTTAGTTAATCGCCTTTGCTGACCGGGCATTTTCATCGGCTCATTGGGGGAAAAAAAAAGTAAGCACGAGTTTTCAGAACCAAGGATAACCGACCGGTAATGTTAAATGCCCGCCAAACTTCACAGCTGTGTATCTCTTTGGCTTATTAAAAGTTGTCTGGCTTCTTAAAAGTGTCTTCACTCCTTCTCCCCACCCCCCCCTCCCCTTTTTAAAGGACTTACCGTACACTGTGCCAGCCGTCTTCACCTTCCTGTTCATCACAGTATATCACCTTGGCTCTGTGCCGTGTGAATTTCAAACAGCGCTCCCCCATTTTCCCTGGCCCCCACCTTTGCGATGTGTTTGTGTATATGTGTGTTCCACTCTGACAGTCGCCGTTGCAATTCCCGGTTTTTCAGGTGATTGCCGCGAACTTGACAGTCAACGGCATCCCGCTGAAAAATCACCTAAGTGGGACAGGCCCTTTACTCTTTTTGGGCACAGGTATTATTGATGCCCTCTTGAAGCAGGTTAATTGGCTTGGTATCAATGTAAGTGGGTTAATTGGCATGGTATCAATGTAAAATTGATACCAAGTGTGTGTAGGATAGTGTTAATGTGTGGGGATCGCTGGTCGGTGAGAACTCGGTTGGCCGAAGGACCTGTTTCTGCGCTGTATCTCTAAACTAAACTAAATTTCCTACGTTAGTAACTTGACCATACTCTGAGAGAACGTAATTCACCAGAAAGCCTATTGAAATGTTGTAAAATCATGGAGGTTGTTGCACAAAATAGATTTGCAGTGTTTTAAAATCAGCGTCCTTTTAAACTAGACCTTAGAACAGCAGAGAAAAGAGAAACATTGTGTAGCAATATCCATTGGTCTGCTTGATCATCCTAACTTGCTCTGTGAAGTGGGAAGAAACAAAAGATGGATTATAGAAATGGGACGTGAAAGAAAGGGGACGCTGGCTAATTGATTTTGGATGGTCATAAATATCTCTAGCATTCAAAAGTGTTTTAAAGTAGAAGGAAGTAATTTTTTTAAGAAGGGAAAATTTCAAGTAAAATGCAAGGGATTAAAAATGTCAGAACTATTTATAAAATGTCACAGTTTTAATTTTGTCTTCTCATCCTTGGGACTTTTTTATTGCATCGCTTGATAGAATATTTGTAATATTAGTGATTGCACCGTGGAGAGCAAATTAGATATTTAACTGATGAGAACTTACATCAAAGATGCTGGGAAATTGTTCCTTGTCGCCAGAAAACTACCCATACCTACACACTGCAGTAGAAAAGTATACTTTGGTAAATGCGATGGTGTTGACTGCAGAACATTTGCCGTCTTGCTGTAAACACAGCTGCAGACGTTTTATTACCCACAAAGTATTAAGTGTCAAGACCCAGCAGATGTCAGTAACTTTTCTAAAGTCACAACTCAGTGACAACATTGTAGAACGAAAAAGAAAACCAAAACGGCCACAGCTAAGAATTCACAAGCACCAGCTAACCTGTAAGTTTCCTTCATCGACTGTAATTAATCTGTATCATATCTCTGGATATACATGCTGATTGGTGTTAAATTGTATAATGTTGAAAGGAGCATCTGTGCAATGCATTTGAAGACCTTATTTGTCCTGGTAAAATTAATCATGATCTTCTGTATCTCTTTTAAATCACCTGTCAACTTTTTCTATTCAAAGTCAATTTTTTTTGTCACATATTCTAATGCCATCATAGTTTTAACAATGGTCATTATTAAAGAAAATATTCTGATATCAAGTGAACACCACCATTGGATAATGTCCAGTTGATATGAAATGGAAATATAATTTCATAGCATATTCCATGTGAGACATTAGATCATCAATGTGAGGCAAAGAGAGGTAATGGTTTTCTTTGGAGTGTGTACATGGAGTTTATGTCACCAATATTACTCATTGTTTGTCTCTTTTTCTCCCTCACCAGAGCCTCCAACGCCACCAGAAAACCCCATATCCACAACAAATGAGACTTCTCTCACCCTAGAATGGAGCCCGCCCAGGGACAGTGGTGGCAGGAATGATCTTACGTACAACATACATTGCCGCATGTGCGTGGGGGACAACAGGAAGTGTAGTGTCTGTGGGAGCAGCCTTCGTTTCATCCCCCAACAGTTTGGGTTAACGTACACCAAAGTCCTTGTTACAGATCTGCTGCCTCATACCAACTACACCTTCGATCTTGAGGCTGTGAATGGGGTATCTGATTTGAGCCCCAACCCGAAGCAGTATGTCTCTGTCAATGTCATGACCAGCCAGGCAGGTAAGTGAGTTCCTTTCCTCTGCTGCCAACTGTTAAACATCTTTTTTTTAAAATAGGTTACCATGAACAGTAATCCAGTAGTTGGAAGAAATGCTTTGAAATGTGTCATTTCCAGGAATGGGAATTTGTTGGTCATCAATCACAGCAATGTAGCTGGCTCCTTTTGTTAAGGGAAATCCATATTATCTCACATCTAAGATAAACTTATTACAACTTAATTTCCCTTTATAAGTGTTGAAGTAACCATCCATGCTGGATGATGTGGAGACGGAGGGGGAAGAACCTTCTCTTTATGTCCCTTATTGCCTTTAGTCAATTAAAAGAAACAACCTGATAGCAAATTAACAACTGACATGGCATCAGTTATTATGGGTGGGAGAAAATTCCAACTTTCTATCATGTTCAGCATATTGCGTTCCTGATTTCATTTGTGAAATTCCTCAATAGTACATTAGTCATTTTATGGTCACGTTTTGCTGGGTACAGTGAAAGACTTTGTTCTGCATAGAATCCAGTAAAATCATTTGATAAATAAGCACATTCATATGGTAGGTAAAAGTGCAACGAATATAGTTTAAGAATAATATATTTCTTCTGAGGCAATACATTGTCGCTGCGTTTCCGTCATCATCTTGTTCCTTTGAGTCGTTTCCGTCACCATCTTGTTTAGTCGTGTCTGTTTAGTTTTAGCCAAGATACCTAATATAAAAATAGTTTCTCTATCCTATCATTTTGCCTTGACATCTTAAAACCATTCAAAATGTGAAAACTTTCAAGTTCCAGGAAATACAGCTCTGGAATGTCTAGTGCTGGTTTGCACCCCTCGTCTTTGCTCGTCCTTTATTGAATGTTATCTATCTATTTTCAACCAAATATAAGCAAGCTATAAGAAGCATTACTGCCCCTGTATTTTGTCTGTGATGCCGAACAATTCCTCTTTCGTAGTCGCAGAGTTATACAGTGTGGAAACTGGCCCTTCGGCTTAACTTGCCCACACTGACCAACATGTCCCATCTACACTAGTTCCACTCGCCTGCATTTAGCCCATATCCTTCTAAACCAGTCCTATCCATGTACTTGCCTGATTGCTTCTTAAACGTTGCGATAGTCCCAGCCTCCAATACCTCCTGCGGCAACTCGTTCTCTACACCCACCACACTTTGAGTGCAAAAGTTATCACTCATATTCCTACAAAATCTTTCCCCCTTCACCTTAAACCTATGCCCTCTGGTTCTCATACTGTGGGGAGAGGGGGGAGAGAGAGCGATCCACCTCTATGAGATCAATTGTGTGTAGACATAAGCAGGAATGAGAATGCAGGACTGTTTTAGTTTAGATTCCTCCCCTGTCCAAGACTAATGCAACCCAGTGTACGCTCCCAGTTACGTTGCTTGAGCGACTGCATTGATTAAAAGCCAAATTCATGCGGCCATTGTGAGAGTCGGTGGCTTATTTTATCAGAAGGGAAATCTGATTCTGCCTTCCTCTCGATATGCTGTTAGCAAATTCACCCGCAGGGAATAATAAGAATATATTTATTTTATCCTTGTAACCTCACTCACTCTAGAGATGCATATTATATGTTTTCCATGGAGATGTTTGTGATTTGAGTTTTAGACTATCAACAGTGCCCAATATTGTGTTGTATTTTCTTTGCATTATGAAAATCAAGATGGACTTGGCGTTTTGTGCCAGAGGGATTAGTCGATACATACTTGAGTAATCAGAGCCAAGTGATTGCACTCCTAATGGTCTGCAACTCTAATCACTGTTGTAATTCGAATCACTCGGAGCTATTCATTTGTAGATGCTCTTTGTATGGTGGGAGAGAGTGGTGCAAAATTAAATGCATGCTGCACAATTGAACAAACTGCAAAACCATATGGACAATTTTCTTCCCGCTATAATGTTCTTATTTTGTTAAATTTAGAGGCAAGAGTTCTCAGAGTATTTCTAATTGTCATCCTCGGATGGAACTATGCAGGCAGCCACGTCATGGCCCTGTTGTATAGGAGAGAGGTCAAATTAGAAGGGATAATTCATATGCAATTATTCCTGCTTCCTGTGGTTCAATTGAGGATTGATCCCCAATTTTGACTCATTTATACTTCTAAATAAAGGGGAATGACCACTTGGAAAAGCAAACAGCAAAATAGCAAAAATTGCAAAAGATAATGAGATCAGCAGGAAGAAAATTATCTGACAACTGATGGTTAAAGACAAGTATTATAGAAAATTGTCTTCATCTTTGAGCTTGGTTGGAAAGCTTGTCACGGTGAAAAACCATTTCAATTTCTGGTGCAAGTGATACATTGGTCAGATTCCACCTTTTTAAAGGCTTGCCATAAATAAGATATTGCATGGCTTCCTGGAAGTTGCACTGATTAAAACCAGAGAGGCCCCAGGTTCAATTTGTGGTCTTTGCTAAATTGCCCAAGTCCCAGTTAGAGTGCCTGTAAGAGCTACATAGTAGTCACTGACATGTGATTAGGGAAGTGAAATGGTTACCCACTGCTGCCCAGTTGTCTCTGCTGCTGCCAGCAAGTGATGGCAGGGGAGAGAATTTTCCTCTATTCCCGCCCCACTCTGGTGGTATTGTGGAATGCCAAAAGAAAGATAGAGATTCAAGCCTGCCGGAGCAGAAGGCAGGAGAAATGGCACAACGGCGCAGCGGTAGAGTTCCTGCCTTGCAGCGATTACAGTGCCAGAGACCCGGGTTTAATTCCGACTATGCTGTCTGCAGGGCCGGATTTACGTATAAGCTAGACAAGCTTAAGCTTAGGGCCTCGAGATCTAGGGGGGCCTACTCACCTCGCTGCCTCACTGGACAATCCACCCACGGGACCTCCTACTCTTTGCCCGCTGACCCTGGCCACTCCACCGCCCTCCAGCAGCCCGCAGCCATCGCCTTACCTGCAGCCTGGACTCAGCACCGGGCCTGAAGTTTCCATGCTGCAGACCCCCACTCCCCCGGGTTTGACTGCGATGGGTCCTAGTGCTAGTGCAAAAGTTATTCTAGTATGATTCTAGAAATGGGGAGTTCAGCTCTTAGGCTAAACTGAAGGACATTTTGCTTGTTTATGAAGGATTTGCTGGATCTATAACAGGTCAAGTCAGAATTATATATGATAATGTTCCCATGAGCAGATGATTCAATAACTAAGGGCCACACATGGACCAGAAAATATGGGGCGAGAGAGGGATGCAGAGGGAGGGTAATGCAAGGATTTTTTTCAAAGCAGAAGGTATTATGATGTAGCGCTCATGGTCTATAAGTATAGTAAAAAAATCATGGATTTCCAAAGAAAGTGGACTGTCACTTATGTGGAAATAAGTTACAAGGCTCCCGAGAAAATGTGGGAAAAGACTGACTGGATTGCTCTACAAGCAGATATTCAGTGGGGCCCAATGGCCTCTTGCACATCATTCTGATTCTTTAGAGGTACAGCACAGAAACAGGCTCTTCGGCCCACCGAGTGCACGCCAACCAGGGATCACCCCGTACACTAGCACTATCCTACACACAAGGGTCAATTTACAACTTTTATACCAAAGCAAATTAACCTACAAACCTGTATGCCTTTGGAGTGTGGGAGACCGTACAAACTCTGTATAGTGGGGATCAAACCCGGGTCTCTGGTGCTGTAAGGCAGCAACTCAACCGCTGCGCCGCTGTGCCACCCAATCCAATTCTCTGAATGCTTTCAGATTGGAGTTGGAGTTATTTGCAACTTGTAGTTTTGCTGTCTGCATTTGTTTGAGGTAGTTCGTAGATCTTTTATTCAAAAAGTTTAAATCTATTCCATTCTCCATTGGCAAAGAGGTGCAGGCACTCTTTGCCAACGACTTTATCATGGTTTGTGTTGGATTAGATTGGTTTATTGTCATATACACCAGGGTGCAATGAAATTCCTTGTACATATGAAGCTCGGAGCGCAGTCATGATATTTTACAACAGTAAATACAGTGATGAGTTCTAAACAGCAGCAGGGTGCAAGCTTATTGTGCAAAAGCAAGTGATCGATAGCCAGCATGTACTCGGTGAACTGAAGTGCCTTTTTCCATACTGTATCTTTCAATCAAGTAAAGCTGAAAAATATTTAAGTACAATAATGGAATAATCGAATGAGGTAGAATTAAGAGCAAGAGTATGTAGCGGTGCTTCCAGGAACAGGGTGTGAAACAAGTGATTCGTTCAGGAGTCCGATAACAGTGTGGATGAAACTCTTCTGGATCTCCTTGTTTTCAAGCTGCTACATCTTCTCCAGAATGTAAAAGACAGGAAAGGGAATGGCTAGCGTAACGGGCATCAAAGACAATATTTCCAACCTTCCTGATGCAAGACCCGTTGAAGATGGATTGGATGGAAGGAAGTGACAAGCCTGTGACGGACTGAACTGTGTTTGCCACTTCCTGTAGGTTCAGGCGGTCAAGAGCAAAGTAGTTGTCACACCAGGATGAGATGCATCCAGTCAGAATATTTTCTATAGCAGACATCTGTAGAGTTCAAGAGAATCCTTATGCGCTTTGTTGACCATTGCATCTGTATAAAGGGACCAGGTAGAATTGCTGGTGATATGGATGCCACAAAGCATGAAACTGTCTTCCATCTGTACAGCAGCTCAGTTGACGACTTGCAATTTAGTGGACACACATCTCTTTCTTTGCCTGCACAGCTTGGTGGCGTTATCGGCTCTAAATGTGGTCTCAGTATACAATTGCTATGTGACTGGAGGCAACATGTAATTCAAGCTAATGTTTGTCATTTTGGCTGCAGTTGAGATGTCTTAATTCTGCAGCAGTTCTCTGTCCATCTGCATTTGAACTATTGCCACAAAGCAACAGGGGAACTTTGTGAAATTGGCTATCTGTTGTGGTCATGGCTGATTTAACTTTAGAGTCCGTGCCAACTAGTGATCAACCTGTACACGAGCACTATCCCAAGCACTATGGGCAATTTTGCTGAAGCCAATTAACCTACAAATCTGTACGTCTTTGGAGTGTGAGAGGAAACCGGAGACCCCCGGAGAAAACCCACGTGGTCACAGGCAGAACATACAAAAATCGTACAGTTATCACCCATAGACAGGATCAAACCTGGGTCTCTGGCGCTGTAAGGCAGCAACTCTACAACTGTGCCATCCCAAACTCTGAACTGTTAGGTACGCTTGCATAATTATGGTAAATTCAACAAAAGACATATTACTGTTCAAGATGGCAATGTGCAGATCATTGACCTCCTGAACAAACAAGTAGTTTCTGGAGTTCTCTGTAAACACCCTGCAATAAAACACTGGCGGAGCATGGAGATACCCGGTGGACTGCAGTGCGCTGCACAATATTGCCGTCATGTACGTGACTGGCCCTCGCCACCCACTGCATAGTGAGCAGCTGAGGTAGAAGAGATGGTGGCGCAGGGGTAGAGTTGCTGCCTTGCCAGAGACCCGGGTTTGATCCTGACTACAGGTGCTGTCTGTATGGAGTTTGTACTTTGTCCCCATGATGGCGTGGGTTTTCCCTGGGTGCTCCGGTTTCCTCCCATGCTCCAAAGATGTACAGGTTTGTAAGTAATTGGCTTTGGTAAAGATTGTAGATTGTGTGTAGGATAGTTCTAGTGTATGTTTCTCGTACACTGCATAAGGGCCTGTCACTGCACTGTATCTCATCAATCTTTTTCTTACCATAATTCATCTGTCCAGCCGTCCCAGCCATAGTGGGCGCAGCCCTAGGCTCAACCGCCTGTGTCGCACGGTACCTTCCTCTGATGCTGACCAGCACACCAATCACAAAGTGCTGGAGGAAATGAGTGGGTCAGGCAGCATCACTGGTGGACATGGGTGACATTTCGGGTTGGGACCCGCCTTCACACTGATTGTAGTAGGATGCAGAAAGCTGGAAAGGAACGGTGGGGAAGGGGACAAAGCCTGGCAAGTGATCGGTTGTGAGGGCGGTGTGACTGACATGAGTGATGAAGGGTAGAGGTGAAAAGGAGACAGAAGGATGTCTTCTCCATCCTGATGCACATCCATCGCCCCACTGTGCCACTCCTCGGTCTATATGCCCCTCGTCCCCTTCCACTTATATCCCTCCCTCCATCTTCCCATTTTATTCCTCGTCTCTCCGTATCTGACACAATATGTCCTTTTCACCTCAACCCTTTGTCACGTACACCATCCATCTACCAATCAAACCACATTCACCTGTATCCACCTATCATCTGCTAGGCTTTATCCCGCTCCCATCTCTCTTTTACCAGCTTTCTCCCGTTTACTACAATCAGTCTGAACGTGAGAGTACCAACCTGCAACATCGCTTATCCATTCCCTCCACGGGTGCTGCCCGACCCCCTGAGTTACTCCAGCACTTTGCGTATTGCTCAAGATTGCAGCATCTTCAGTTGTTTGTATCTCCATCACAACAATTACACTATTAGACTGAGCATCAGACACAAATGGAAGGAGTGGAGCTCCTGGGAATTTCTTAATCCCCTCAAAGAGCAAGCTTGAGGTCAGATCCAGAATGTATTTCTTGGAGGAGTTGTTAAGAAGGTTTTAATTGTCAACAGATGCATCAACAGCGATTTTTATGGGAGCTCTGAATTTCTTTGCCTTTAGCTCCTTCTAGGCAATCACTGGGGACGATTTTGTATTCTATCTCAGTTGAATTCTGCAAAATGGTGCCCAGGGCTTACTGCCCCTACTGCGATTTATTCCTTCAATGTTTTCCCATCTGACGTATGCCAATTGTGGCTGGGGAAATGGCCACATTATAGTTATGTTTGCTGCTAAAAACCTTCTTGGTACTACAGCGGCACAGTGGCAGAGCAACTGCCTTGCAGCACCAGAGACATGGGTGTAATCCTGACTACGAGTGCTTGTCTGTACGGAGTTTATACATTCTCCCTGTGACCTGCGAGGGTTTTCTCTGAGATCTTCGGTTTCCTCCCGCACTCCAAAGACGTACGGGTTTGTCGGGTAATTGGCTGTGGTGAAATTATAAATTGTTGCTAGTGTGTGCAGGACAGTGTTGATGTGCAGGGGGCTGTTTCCACGCTGTATCTCTAAACAAAACCATTCATTAGAAATGTTCCATCTTTACTCAATTTGGTGTATATATGATCCTTATGTAATGCCTGGCTGAGACCGAGTGTCAGCTTCAGCACTATATTCCCTATTGACGTGTTGAAAGTTATCATTTTAAGTACGTGGTATTATCATTGTAACCATCCATTAAAGGGACATGCCATGATGCAGGCAACACTCTTCCTGGCACTGAGATGTGCTGCAACAGAGTAAATTGATGCTGCAATGATGAGAGCATGCTCCCAAAAGGTCAAGCAGCTTGGAACAAACTGGTGAAGAAAAATGGCTAAAGGGTGGATCTTCTTTTTGCAAGGGACCTGAGGGACCCTCCAGGGATAAAGACATGGGCACCTGGAAAGTTGCCAGGGAAGTGTGAGTAAGTACACGTGTGTGGTCCTAGAATGTATGCACTCAGAGGAAGGCTGCAATAGAGGCAAATGCCTGTGCCTCTGTCTGTTCATGTAGGCTGAAATAAAAGTAGATGAAGTAAGGGTAAAATGGTGGAGCAGTGAGTAGATGGTAGAGTTGCTGCCTTACAGCACCAGAGACCGGGTTCGATCCTGACTACAGGTGCTTGTCTGTACGTATTTTGTATGTTCTCCCCCTGACCTGCTTGGATTTTTTCCGAGATCTTCGGTTTCCTCTCACATTCCAAAGATGTGCAGACTTGTAGGTTAATTGGCTTGGTATAAATATGAAATTATCCCTAGTGTACGAAAGATTAGTGTTAGTGTGTGGGGACCGCTGATCGGTGCGGACTCGGTGGGCAGAAGTGCCTTTTCTGCACTGTATCTCCGACCTACACTAAACTGGTATTGAGGATTTTAGGTGACCTCCCTAATGTGGTAATGAGCAGCAAGCCGCGAGATGTGGTAGAGATCAGTAGCAGCGGCCTTGAAGAATCTTGAGGCTGGGAAACTGGGTGTGACATGATTCTCACCTCTATGATTCTATTCTACGATACTTTGATGCAGTGAAATGCTTTGTTTGGCTTACAACCCGGTAAAATCATACAGCAGACCTCATCGAGGCGGTACACAAGAGTCGTTATGTTCTTTGGCGGCGACAAAGTTTACCGAAAAGTTTTGAACCAGGCCTGGCGCCGCAGCTGGCGGCCCCCCGTGCGATGTCCCCCCCCCTTCAATCCCGGCAGTCCCGTCAGGTAGTCCTTGCAAAGACAGGGCCCCTCCTTTCTCTCGCTGGCCCACCTCGCTCTCAAGGTGCCTGCAAAGCACTTCAGATACATGTGTAGTTGGGGTTGCAAGAGATCGCAGCACTCAAAGAATGCAGAGTGAGTGTGGCCCTTTGACTACAGCCGTGTTGGAGAAAACGGAATGATAAATACAAAATGATTTTCAGACCAGTGAGATTAAAAGCTAAAGATCTTGCAGTATTGAATTTTGCATCCTGCACTTGCTGGAGTGAATGAAAATCTATTTGAAAAGTGGGGAGGTGCATTTCCCAATAGCTGCTCAATAACGAAAGATCAGCACAGAATTGCAGGATTTGAGGTTGTGTCAGTTGTCAACAGCTCTGCGCTGTTTAATTTGGTGTTCAGTGTGGACACAGCGCTGGAATAACTCAGCAGATCAGGCAGCATCGCTGGAGAAACACAGCACTGCTGATGCTGGCTTATACAAACGTTCTGGCCACTAAGTGCTGCAGTAACTCAACTGATCGGGCAACATCCCTGGAGAAAAAGGATGGGTGACATTTGGGTCAGGCCTCAACCCGAGTCGTCACCCACCCTTTTTCTCCAGGCTTGCTGCCTGATCCGCTGAGTTACTTCAGCACCTCTGGAGAACTCATTTCAGACTGAAGAAGATCCCGCCTCAAAATGTCACCTGTCCATGTCCTCCACAGATGCTGCCTGACCCGATGAGTTACTCCAACACTCTGTGTCATAGTCACAGAGAATGATACAGTGTGGAAATGTCCCAGCTACACTCGTCCCACTTGCCAGCATTTGGTCCATATCCCTCCAAACCTATCCTATCCCTGTACCTATCTAACTGTTTCTCCAATGTTGGGATAGTACCTGCCTCAACTACCTCCTCTGGCAGCTTGTTCCATACATCCACTACCCTTTGTCTGAAATAGTTAGCGCTCAGATTCCTATTGAATCTTTTCCCCTTCACCTTAAACCTATGACTTTTGGTCCTCGATTCACCTACTCTGGGCAAGAAACTCTGTGCATCTACCTGATCTATTCCTCTTATGCTCTTATGAACCTCGAGAAGGTCACTCCTTATTTTCCTGCGCTCCAAGGAATTAAGTCGCAGCCTACTCAATTCTTTTTTAACGTGTGCACAAATGTCCAGCTTTGAGTCTTCAATTTCACTCTGCTTGAGAAATAATTTGAGAAAATGTTTGGAAGCACAAGAGACTGCAGTTCTTTGTATTCTGTTGATTTGTTTTGTGTAATCTGGAATTGATACCCACAGCCAGGGTGAAGGGGCACAGTGCCAATGCAATCTTATGACACTTGTTATGAATCATATGTTGAATAGTATGTTTTAAAATTACTCCGTTACACAGCATGGAAACAGGCCCTTGAGCCCACCATCCATGCTGACTGTCAAGAGTCATTTCATTAATCCTGCACTAATTTGATTTTATTCTCCTTTGGAGGATTGGTGATCCTTCACTGCAAACAGCAGGAGCACCCATTAGTTGCAATATGTTGCTTCAGCTTCAGAATCGCTCAGTACAAGCACCAAAAAACAGTATAAAACAAAGCCTATGTAAAACATACAGTATGAAATGTAATTGGACGGGTGGGGTGGAATGGATTAAGTAACGGGTTAAAATTTAGCCTAAGCATTTCACGGATTATTGATGGTTCATTAATATAATCTATTACATCTGAACAATCATATGAATGTGTCATCATGTGAAGGTCTTTTTTGTTGACATCCTCAGAAATTGGGTATTTTAAAGACTGGGGAAAATTATTCCGAAGCAAATAATTAAAAAATGGATGTGGAGAGGATGTTTCCACTAGTGCGAGAGTCTAGGACCAGAGGCCATAGCCTCAGAATAAAAGATACCTTTAGAAAGGAGATGAGAAGGAATTTCTTTAGTCAGAGGGTGGCAAATCTGTGGAATGCATTGCCACAGACGGCTGTGGAGGCCAAGTCAGTGGATATTTTTGGAGATTGACAGCTTCTTGATTAATAAGGGTGTCAGGGATTCTGAGGTGAAGGCAGGAGAATGAGGTGAAGGCAGGGAGAGATAGATCAGCCATGATTGAATGACGGAATAGACTTGATGGGCTGAATGGCCTAATTCTGCTCCTACAACTTGTGAACGTGCACATTTATATAGAAATTTTAAGACTGCTGCGCTAAGGATCCATGGTATAATTATCTCACGTGTAAAAGTCTACAGGCATCAAAATAATGAGATACAGTAACATGAATTATATATAGGCTTTGTCTGTTTGGGAGGTGAATCCAAGTCCAGGGCATTGGTTCGGCAAGTATGAAGCATCGTGATTCATGTGAAGTAGAATAATATCCTTTCATGCTCGATAACATAGAACCCCGTGTAGTGGACTATTACAACCCAATAGTGTCCTAAAGTTGTTATTGTGAATGAGTCTCGCTCTACTAATGTTCTATTTTTATCTATGTTCAAGTAAACGTGATTCTGAAGGAGAGGAAAAGCAAGGATAGCATCACTCTTGCTTGGCAAGAACCAGACCGTGCCAAATGGTGTCATTGTGGAATACGAGATTATCTACTATGAAAAGGTATGTATGGAAATGTGCATTGATCATTTCATTTGGCATTTAGTTTAGAACTTTAGAGGCATAGTTGTGCAGCCAGTGGAACTGCTGGCTGACAGCTCCAGTGACTTTGATCAATCCAGTCTCCATTTCTCTTTGCACCTTTTGTCTGTGGCCGTATGAGTTTCTCCTGGAGGGCTTTGGTTTCATCCAACGTCCCAAAGTCAGGTAGTTGATTAGGTAGAAACAAGGAACTGCAGATGCCAAAGATAGACACAACATGCTGGAGTAACTCAGTGGGTCTGGCAGCATCTCTGGAGAAAAGGATAGGTAAAGTTTTGGGTTAGGGCTCTTCAGATTATTTGGCTGCTGTAAAATCTCCCCTGTATGTGTATGTGTAAGAAAATCTGGGATTTGAGTAAAATGGAAATCATAAAGAAACAGAGACGTGTAGATGCTGGTTTATACTACAGATAGACACAAAGTGCTGGAGTAACTCAACGGGACAGGCAGTATCTCTGGAGAGAAGGAATGGGTGATGTTTTGGGTCGAGACCCTGAACCTCAGACTTTGTCTATCTTTGGGAATAGAATAAATGAGTTTTGATGGTCAATGTAGATTTGATGGACTGAAGGAATTGTTTTCATGCTTATTACTCTGCAACTGGGTTGTGGTGGAATGCAGCACCTGGATGCAGCACTGACAAAGTAAAATGCTTTGCAATGGGAAGGCAGCGAAGGAAGCTAGGCATCCCCTGGTAGCCAATTAATGGTGGTCTGACAAAAGGGTCCTTGCAGCATAAACACAGCAATTCTAGCAAGTAACAGACTTATTGCAAAGTATCGTCAATCAAAGTAAAATACAAGAGAAATCGTCAGAATAATTGATGAACATCTACTTCTACAGATGGATGCTAACAGATTGCTAGTGACCCCTCAAAAAAAATCCTTATACAGCTTGCTTTCTTTGAAAGAAAGTGTAATTAGGTGGCTTCAAATCACCTCAACGAGGACTGGTTTTCTTTGTAAATTGATAGGGGGAGAGAGGGGAGGGGGCCCTTGACAATCCACAACTAAACAAGAATGGGGTACAAATTGCTCTGCATATTTAGTTAATAGAAAGCTCTATACTACAGTTGGTGTTTACAATGAAGGAGGGAACCTATTTTTATTTATGTTGACAAATCTGTAGAATGGCAGTAGATGAATGTAAGTTTGCAGAAGCATTGAGTTTATATTGGCTGCCGACTTTCTTTTCCTGATATAGTTCAAGTCAATGGTTTTAAACTGCACCAATTACATTTGCCGAGAATCTCGCCCTCTGACATCTGAAGTGGGTCCTTCTTAGTGTCTTCGAGTAACAGTCGATTATTATTTTATGCATTTATCGCAACAGAATCAAAGGGACCAGAATTACACCGTTTTAAAAACAAAGTCCAACAGTATGACAGTCGATGGGCTGAAACCAGGGACAACATACGTGTTCCGGGTCAGAGCGCACACCAGCGGGGGACGTGGGACATACGGTGGTGAAATTGAGCTGGAGACCAGTCAAGAAGGTAAGAGGACAATCTGCTTGGAAAAAACTCCACAGAGTGGGATCTCCCAGGACTATGTAGCACATGAATGAATCTAAGTCTACATTGCTATTTTGGCCCAAAAGTGGTGATGCGATTTCAGAAGGCTCCCTGGAAAAAAAAAAAGAATGCAGGTCTGTCTTATGCTGAGAGAATGGAGCAGCTGGGCTTGTATACTCTGGAGTTTAGATGGATGAGATGGGATCTTATTGAAACATAATAAATTATTAAGGGTTTGGACACGCTAGAGGCAGGAAACATGTTCCTGATGTTGGGGGAGTCCAGAACCCGGGGCCATAGTTTAAGAATAAGGGGGAAGGCATTTAGAACGGAGATGAGGAAACACGTTTTCACACATAGAGTTGTGAGTCTGTGGAATTCTCTGCCTCAGAGGCCGGTGGATACTTTCAAGAGAGAGCTAGATAGGGCTCTTAAAGATAGCGGAGTCAGGGGATATAGGGGAGAAGCAAGGAACGAGGTACTGATTGGGGATGATCAGCCATGATCACATTGAATGGCTCAAAGGGCTACTCCTGCACCTAGTGTCTATTGTCCATAAAAGTAATTGGTCTTTGTCAGACAGCTAAAGATGAGGTCTAAATGTCTAAATTGTGGCCCATTTTCAGAAGCCTCCGTCACATCTTGTGGGAGTTCCGACCATACGATTGTGGATCCGCTCACAAGGCAGCAGAGAATGGATAACTCAGCATTTGTTTTTGGGCTGGATCCCACCCCAATTTAAAGTCCAAGTAGGGTCATAGTAAGGTACAATTGCCCCTTGCCAACAATGAGTCAGTGAATATTTAACTAATTGGATACATTTCCCCTTTATCCTGTACCTGTACACTACTCGACTGTAATCATGTACAGTCTTTTAACCTACTGGCTAGCACAGAACAAAAAAGTGTGCACTGTACCTCGGTCAACATGACAATAATAATAAACTAAACTTTTAAAAAGATTTTAAGTTAGCCTCACATCAAAGTACAGGCATAGCCCATCTTGTGTGGAATTCAGGATATGGATACTACTTAAAGCCAGGATTTATGACTTATCCCTAGTTGCCCTCAAGAAAAGGTGATAGTGAGCTGCCAACTTGAACCATTGCAGTTTATGTGGTCAACATACACTCACACCCCCCACCCCCCTTGAATTTGGGGACTTCAGTGGATTGAATTACATTGCAGGCCTTCAACCTTAAACTTGTCACCAAGAAAAGTGCTCTTAAAAAAAAACAAAAAACCCTTCAAGTATATGCAGCAAAAATATATATATATTTCTAATAAAAGGAGGTAAAGTATCAAACTCAGCATCACTGAGTGGACTCTCTGAGAGTCTGGTTAATGATAGCAGAAGCCATGTTGGGATGTTTGCTTCGGACAGTATGTGGACCTGCCATTGGTAAAGGGATAATGAGTCACTAGAGCGAACTATTGCCTTTATATTCTCAGTTTATGGGAAGCATTACTTGTTCAGGCAGCGAGAGAAACATTACACCTGGAGGCGGTGCTCTTTTTATAACAATAACTGAGACAACGTAAGTATAAAAAGAATGAGGATTGCATGTATTCAAGTTTTCAATAAATCCAGGCTCATTTTTTTAAACCTTTCACTGACCAGTTCTGTCCAAGCAATGCTACTTTTAATTGCTTGAGAGTTAATCAAAGGCTGCCAATCACACCGTTTAATCTATGACATGGAAAGAGTGCATAATACGTATAGGCACATGTGCTCAATTATTGGGACTATAAATCTGTGGAGAATTCATTGAATCAACTTAAAATTCTACTAGGTTTGGTTGTAGCAATGGAAAATGAAACAATAAGATTTGATTTGGATTCAAGAGAGCAACATTTAAAATGTTTTTGGGAAGGAGAAGGTGTTTTTGTATATGAATTGTATATGAATTACATAGGCCTCTTGGAAGTGGTCAGCAACTTGCTCCCCGGGTTGTTCTTGGAAGCATCACACATGTAAAAATCATCAGATCGGGCCGTCATAACTCATCACAACGGCGGTATTTGGAAATCGTCCCCAGACACTTTGGCTAGATACCTACAGGCTTTAAGGCAATGAATAAATGGGACAGAGCAACGTCCAGCACTGTTTGTAACATTCCTGGTACTATTGTAGCATTAGCAGATCAAGGGCCGCACAGTGACGCTGCAGTAGAGGTTGTTGCCTTACAGCCCCAGTGACCCGGGTTCGATCACGTGTGCTATCGGTACAGAGTTTTACATTCCACCTGTGACCCTATGGGTTTTCTCCGGTTTCCACCCTCACACCAAAGTCGCACAGGTTTGTATGTTGATTGGCTTTGGTAAAATTCTAAATTGTCCCTCGTGTGTAGGATAGTGCTGGTGTGCAGGGTGGTCGCTGGTCGGTGTGGACGTTGTGGGTAGAAGGGCCTGTTTCCACACTATATTTCTAAAGTAAAGGAACAATTCAATTTTCTTTTGCACTTTCTACTTTTATTGTATGATGATCATCACTGATCACAGCAATATGGTTCTAACGTTACAAAGCGGACAGATTATAACCCGGTTGTATTTTTTTTTGTCATGCCAATAATGCTCTTATTTCAGCAAAAGTGTTATAGCTTGTAGCTTATAGCTTTGTTTTCTCCTCTGTTTTTAGACATGCTTGCTATTGATGATCCAAACCAACCCACCATCATGGCTGTCTCTGTGGCTGGCGGGATAGTCCTCCTGATATTCCTTGTTACTTGCTTTGTTGTTAGTGGAAGGTAAAGAAAAAAAAAAGATAATTTCCCGTTCAATTTATTCTTTATTCCTCTTGTCCAAGTTTGTTTTTTGAAATGTGAATTTAACAGTTCAAAATATTACTCGTGTCTCTTAATCTATGCTCACATGCTATGGCCAGGTATTGTAGCAGGAGAAAATTTGCACTAATAGTAGGCTTAATATATAAAACCACCCTGATAGAGCTTCCCCCTACTGTAGGTGGAAGGAGCTCATCATAGCATGGGCTGCAGGTAGTACTTGGACAAAGTCTTTGGGGTACTTTATAAACACAAAATAGAAGGATATTGGGGTTGACTGTTATATAAATTGGAAAAGGAGGGGGGGAAACAAAGAACGAAAATAATCAAGAGAAGATAAACTTGAGCAAGGTTTATAAGAGTTAATAAGTCTGGAGTGAATTACTTTTCAACTTATAGCTGCCAAATCGTTAAGTTCTGGTTCTCAATGTCAACAAGGTGGAATAAAGACCAATTTTCTCACATTCTCTGGTGACAAAACTCTGTGGGAAAGTAGCGAAGATGCCGTATAGCAACAAATGATACCTGTACGAAGTCCCATGCGGGCCCATTCTTTCTGAGGGTCAGACAGAGTCATTATGGATTCCTACACAATTAAAATCACGAGGGAAAGTTCCAAAAGCTTCCCAGTATACAGATACTTAGGATAGAAATGTGTTTATTTTATCCTGGTTTTTCCAGCGTTGTCTGCTGGAGCATCCAGCCTCAACAGCACAAACTCTGTGATAGCAAGCAATCTGAGAGCCACTTGCGGTGTTCTCCTGGAGAATATTCTTTCAAAACCAGATTGGTTTTTACTTGCTTGCACGCTACTAACTGTAATTTATAAAAAGGCTTTTAGAATCTCACCTCACCACACATTGGTTTGGTTCACTGTTAGAAGTTCCAGCACTAAGCACTGGATTAACTCAGCGGGTCAGACAGCATCCCTGGAGAACATGGGCAGATGAACTTTCGGGTCAGGATCTTTCTTTAGTTTAAACTTATGTGTCTGAAACTCTTCAATATTTGATCTATGACCTGCATAGATTAATGGGTGCTTCTTCAGTATTTAAATTTGATTATTTTCATAATGATTTATTCTTGAGATGTTATTTTATCAATCTGCATGTAAATTGAATCCAACAGTTAACTCTAGTAAACATGGTGATAACAACTATTTTTGGTGCAGTTTATTGACAACACTGTTGATGGTGAAACAGAATTAATGTAATTACTTACATAGAAGAGGATTTACTTGTCTTAGATGCAGTGGAGATATACTGTACTGGTTCAAGAGATGGTATATTTACTCTGTAAGGATTGATTAAGCAGCAATCTGAAGAATCTTCATTTTTAAAACTTTCCATTGTTCAATTCCTTTTTACCACGGTCAGATCTATTCTCATCCCATACGATACCAAACGTATTACCAGTGCTGAGTCATGCTCTACCTAGAGCTTTTCAGCGTACTACATCCAGATCCAGGGTGATCATTTCGCTGAATACCGTCACTCAATCCACCTGGGCCTATCTGATCTCCTGGTTGTCAAACACTTTCATTCCCATTCCCACACTGACCTTTCTGTCCTGGGCCAACTCCAACTCCACTTTCTCTAACTTCAAGTAACCCTTGCATCCCCTCTCTCTCCGTCCCTCCACTAGTTTCAAAGTCGTCTTGTTGATTCTCATTGTCTGTAACTCGTTTTCACCTAGCCCACAGCTAACAGCCTGTTTATTTTATCATATCTTTGCATATCTTTCATTCATTTGTTCTGTATCTCTCTATGTCATCATCTACATATCTCTTCTTGCCCTTTCCCGACTCAGTCTGAAGAAGGGTCTCGACGCGAAACGTCACCTATTACTTTTCTCCAGAGATGCTGTCTGATCTGCTGAGTTACTCCAGCTTTCAGTATTTCATCCCATTAAAATTGGCCCTTCTCTAATTGACCATTATTTATGTTGGAGTGGAGTATGTATTCATCCCTACAGCTACTCTAATGACACTATGATAGCTAAATGTTCTCCCATTGTTTAGTGCTCCACTTGACTCATCTCATTCCCCAAAACCAAGCCCAGCAGTGTCTCTTCCTCCTTTGTTGAGCTAGAAATATGCTACCAAGAAAGTTCTCTTAAAGATGTTTTAGAAATCCATTTACTCGTCCCACACAGAGTTAGTACTAGAATATTGCAATAGTTAAAGTCCTATTGTATCATCACTCCACAGCTTTAGTACATTTCTGTTATGTCCCCAATATCCTTTTCAAAAAAAAGTCCCTATTGTGTTCTGGAATCCCTGTTGTTTCTCAATTCAAACCAAATATATCCGTCCATGACCAGGTCAATACAGCCCCACACTGTAACATTGTGATTTTTCTCCTTAATCAAAACTGATCCTCACCAACTTTGTATCCAGAAGTATTTGGAACTCAGTTGTGAACCTTTTACTCATAACAAACCTTCATTATTGCTCTAACATCACAATCATTTTGTACCTCCAGCTCACCAACCATGTTCAATCCATGCACTGCAAACTATCTTACACTTATTGTCCCTTATTCAGTCTGGCCCTATCTGTTTTAATACAATTTACCTCCCCCTTTCCACTGCTACTTCCCAGTACCCATTTCCCCAACCAAAGTGGTTTAGCAGCATTATGAATCTCCCTGCTAGGATGCATGGTCTGTGTAATGCGTTGCATCTCCATTGGTTTTGTAATCTCTCCAGAACTTGTCCCAGCACCACAGATATCTAAAACCCTTCCAGCTATATCATTTCTGCAGCCAAGTATTTGTCTATCCTATCCTCCTCCGTCTGTACTCGTTCTCTCGTGTGTCAGACGAGGTGTAGCTCACTGTTGGCTTCTGTCGTCATCCAACATGTTGGCAGAAGAGTATATCGTGTCATCGTTTCCAGGGATCGCCACGAGGAGGCTTCCGTCATGAACCCCTCCATCTGTACCACCAGGTGCACAAGGGGTCATCTCCAGCTCCTGTTTATGACCACTCCTTGAACACCCAATTTATGTACAGTCTCTATGATATAAACAAGTTGGAGTAACTCGGTGAAGAAGGTTCTCGACACAAAACGTCACCCATTCCTTCTCTCCAGAAATGCTGCCTTGTCCCGCTGAGTTATTCCAGCACCTTGTGTCTATCGTCTATTATAAACAAGTGTTTGGAAGACCGGTGGACTGCTGCGAGCCAGATCTTGACATGAGCTGGAATTTTCCACATCAAACTCAGGAAGAATACATTCTAGTCGACACGTTGATGATTTTTTTGCGAATCCTACCTAATTAAATACCATCCAGACCAACAGCAGTCTCTTTTTCTAAACAATCAGTAGAAAGTAAAACATTGTTCTGTGTTATCCCAAGTTCGTAGCCACTTACTACACACTAGGGGCAATTTAGAAGCCACTTAAACCACAAACCTGGACGTCAGTGGGAGGAAGCACCTGGAGAAAACACACACCCCATCACAGTGAGAACGTGCAAACTCCGAACAGACAGCACTTTAGGTCAGGATTGAATCAGGATTTATGGTGCTCTGCCAGCTGTGCCACATTTACATTTCTGGCTGTACTTACATCTGTCTTTCAATCACTCATTCATCACCACTTCTGGGTTATAGGCAAACCACAGCCTGATTGAGGTGACATAACTCAGCTTTAAAAACAATATTCCGGTTATTATATTGTTTTTAAATTAAGATTTTGATCATGGCTTGCTTTGAGGAGAGAGCAGGGAAGTAACCTTCCCACAGCAGATTATCTAGCGTCCTTCATGTTGCTTTATTAATGAGCCTTAACTCTGCACCTTCCTCTGATGCTTCAAGAATCTCAGTAAATTTAGCATTTTGCGCCACAATTTTCATTTTCTTCCTGGAGGTAAATGCCAAAATTATAATTAAGCAATGAATTAATTTCAATTTTCCATGTATTCTCCATTGTAATTTTTTCTGTTATTTCCATTTCATCCTTGGGCACTGGTGTTGTTTAATATGATAAAGTCCATTCATTTGCCAGTTTGCATAAGCCACCTTCATGGCCTCAGGGGAAATACACAAGTAAAATCACATTTTTCTATCAACATTAGTTCTGATCCATTTGTTAGTGGTACAGTAAATACTTATGCTATAAGACAGCTGTATTTCAAACATAAATCACAATGGTTAAAAGTGGATAACTATTAGAAACAAGCTTTTTTTCAAATTTCTTATCTAATTATGATTCAAAATGAGAAAAGCACCAGATAAGGTAGAGTGCCTCAACCAGGAGGACTGCAAGGAAAGGCTCGACAGCCTTTTATCAAAGGCATTGAGGACGAGCAATAAATTTCAGCCTTGGGCAACGGCATCCAGATACCGAAGAACAGATAATAAATTAAAATAAATCTTCCTGTGAATACATACTTCCATCCTTCTGCATGGACTAGTACGGTATTTCAATGTGGATCAAAGGCCTAGACCTTTCCTCTGATGGGAAGAACAAGGCCTCTAGGTTATCATTGAATTGTAGCTCACACAAGGCAGATAGCAAGGGTGAATCTCTCTTGTAGAAACAAGGAACTGCAGACGCTGGTTTACGCAAAAAGACACTAAGTGCTGGAGTAACTGAGCGGGTGTGGCAGCATCTCTGGATGACGTTTTGAGTCTGGTTCCTTCTTCTATTTATGAATATTTATTTGTGGCTGTTTGACCCACTACACAATATATCCATAATTCAAAACTATATAAAAGCACCAGGTACTGAGACTATACCTGTAGGCAGACTAACCACTGCAATGTTCAAGAAGCAGGCCCAGCCCCACCACCTCAGAGCAATTAGGGGTATGCAGCAAATGTGACCATGGCAAGGATGCCTTAGACTTTTAACTTTTGAGATACAGCGCAAAAACAGGCCCTTCTGCCTTCTTAGTCCGCGCTGACTAGCTGACCCCATACACCACCCTACACACACCATGGACAATATTACAACTTACCTAAGCCAATTAACCTCCAAACTTGCATGTCTTTGTAGTGTGGGAGGAAACCGGAGTACCTGGAGAAAACCAAGGCAGTCACAGAGAGACCGTACAAAATAGAGACAGCACCATAGTCAGGGTCTCTGGCGTTATAAAGCAGCAACTCTGCCACTGTCCCGTCTTAATAAATCTTGGGTAAACAGCATTGGAAACTAAGATAATATGATGATGCAATGAGGAACTAGTATATGGTAGTATTTAACAGCATTTGGTTCACAATCTTTAAGGCAATTTAAGCTTGTTACATGTAAAAAAAAAGGGGTAGATCACTAGGCTGACACACTGTCCTTCATGTTATTGAACCATCCCACTGGAGAATTGTGAAGCTGAGCAGTTTCAGAAGCATCAGAGGAAGGTGCAGAGTTAAGGCTCATTAATAAAGCAACATGAAGGAAGCTAGATAATCTGCTGTGGGAAGGTTACTTCCCTGCTCTCTCCTCAAAGCAAGCCATGAACAAAATCTTAATTTAAAAACAAATATAATCAAGTGCATCTTCAGCTTGGCTGTTTACATTATAGCTTACCCATGTAACATAGGGGTCGTTATTATATAGAGAGGATGCTATGTCTTTTAGAGAATATATTGCTTTAAATCAAAGCAATGCCAGGCATTTTACAAGTCTCTGGATGTCTTCCTCATAGCACCCCATCTCATTGCTCTAACAAGGTAAGGTTAACAACCAGACAATTTAGATTAAAATTATCTGTGCCCTTGGTTGCTCAGCATTTTAATTCCCCCTCCCATTCCCAATCTGACCTTTCTGTCCTTGGCATCCTCCATTGCCAGTGTGAAGCCAAGCGCAAATTGGAGGAACAGCACCTCATATTTTGCTTAGGTAGTTTACACCCCAGCAGTATAAACGTTGACTTCTCTAACTTCAAATAGCCCTTGCTTTCCCTCTCTCTCTCTCCGTCCCCTCCCTATTCCCAGTTCTCCCACCTGTCTTACTGCCTCTGACTATATTCTATCTCTGTCCCACCCACTCCCCTGACATCAGTCTGAAGAAGGGTCTCGACCCGAAACGTCACCCATTGCTTCTCTCCAGAGATGCTGCCTGTCCTGCTGAGCTACTCCAGCACTTTGTGACTCCCTTCAATATAGATGAAGTTCTATCCCATGTATTCAATTCTTCTTCTTCCCATTTGTTGATATAATTCTAACCAGGGACAGATGATGTAACCTCCTCCCCACATAAATCACATTTCAAGCGTTTATACCCTCCCCCAGCTTACTGATAAAGCAGAAAAGGTATCTTCGCCTCCACATTCTTTATCACTGTTCACATCCCAGTCTGACATCAAAGCAACTTTGAATACAATTATTGTCCGACTGAACATGCAATCATCCCTCCTTACTTAAAAGTATTTAGTTGAAGCTGTTTTTATAGAAGATTGCTGATCACACAGCTATTTTAAATTGGAAATTTAAAGGGTAATTTTCCACTTTGGTTTGTAGAAGAAATATTCAATTCTTTCTTCACCCATGAATAATTAGTGTCATGTGCAGTTATGTTTCACTTTGAACTCAATCTGTGGTTTGCAAATGAGTTTGACTCTAAAACTTAGAGTAACAAATCACAGGCAATGAGAGATAAATCTCCATTACCTCTTTTCAACTGTAAAGTACTTTGTATTTTAGAAAGTGCAACAGTGCTAATAAAGCATATTTAATCTCCAAGATGAATAGCACAAATTAACTATTCAATTGATTTGGCTAGCATGACATTCATTCATGTTTTCAAAGATAGTTGACTAACACATGTAACTAATGGAAATGGAAACCTGCCTCATATCCTAGTGCTACAATTGATTTGCTGTAGCGGTCAATCAAGTTATAAGACACTCCTATTGATCAGCACAGTTCAAAAGAATCAGAACTGCCCATAACTTTGCTGGATTTAAAAGGACACCCGAGTAATCTTAATGGCCTACTTCATTAGCATCGGAGGGGATGCACAGAATCCAGAGTAGAGCAAGAAGTGCAGTTAAAAAAATATAATTAGATACTTCTGGACAGGAGCCAGATGTGGAAGGTACTAATCAGCCTCCAAAGGAAACCATGACATCTCTATAAATTACATATTATTATGGAGAGATTTTGAAAGTTGTCACTGCAGGTGTGGAGCTGTACCATCTACGTGATGGGGTTTTTTTTTCGAAGAGTTAGTCAAATTTATTGTGGGCTATCAGTGTCTTTTATCATAAGTGTGAATATACATAATACGCCATTCAATTACAAGCACAGCATCACAATGCTATGACTTATTAATGGATTTGTGTTACATTGCAGATTAAAGGGCATTGAAATGAATTAACACCTGTTATCGGGGAGTGGGATAGGAGCCTTTGCCAAGCATGGCAGACCAAGTATGCTGCTAACACTGTGTATGTCAGGAATTCTGTTTCTAACTGAACAGCAAGGGGTTGAGTGTGTAGGAAGGAACCACAGACACTGGTTTACACCGATTGAAAGTGGCTCGCTGTCAAACTGAAATCAATCTGAATTAACTTGGCTGTGCATTCTAAAATTATCCCAACTTTGTACCTGCATACCAAGAAATAGTTAGGAATATACAAAAACTAGGAATTGATTTTGTTTTTAAATCAGGTAAGTACTAAAAAGTAAAATTAAATCCAAAACCATTACAACAACCTGCCTTAGAAAAGAATCCCTGGTTTATCCAAGACTGTATATCTTTAGATGATAGGATACAAGGGAGAGTTCATAAATTAAATTTCTGGAGAATTCCAAGTCTCAGATCAGCAGTAGTTTTGTGTGTGCTACAGTTTACGAGTTTAGGAGTTCAGGAGGAGAAAATATGTCGGGGATTCTTGCTTCTAATTGCTGTCCAGTGATCCCCAAATATGCATACTCGGCATTGGGCTTGGACAGCATTATGACCTTCACAGCTTTTAAAATTCAAACACGTGTTACCATTTGGAGCAAGGTCATGGTAGCCTTACACACAATCAATGCCTTCAGATAAACAGACTCACCTCAATTATTTCCCTCAGCTTCCAATGGGGAAAGCCAGGAAGTCTTAATCAATGAGATTGATTGCTGAGAACGATTTCAGTGATATGGGAAACCAACTTGCTGCATGCACTCTATGCCCTGCTGCCAGTGTATTGTGGCTACCAGGCATTTTGTAAAGGCTGTTCTTTGAACATTGATAAGTTTCCATCACAGATCCCAGCTGCTCATCCATCCGATGCCAGGATTACCACAGTGATAATGGAGGTATCAATTTACATTCTTGTTCCTGTGCACAGAAATCATTCATCACAGAAGCACCACACTTACAATTGTTCAGATTGGACCAATTCTGGCCATTTGCAAATTAATCCAATCAACCACAATTCCGACTAATTCGTGAGATTGAAATTTGGCCCCTTTACAGTGCAGTTTCCACTAATGTCATTGTTGTCTAAATGACATCATTCATAGAAGTGCTTTAGGGCACATGTGACTAGCATGATAATCCTATGTAATACCATTGGGAATTTTGTTCATAAGAATATCGTATTAAGTGTCAAAGTTGGCATAATTTTAATAATTAAACTCGGGCATGAATGGATAATAGATACTTTAATACTAGCTTGTAAACCAATGTAATGTAACTACATGAAAAATCCAGGATTCTGGATGGAGCAACTTTCCCAATGTTTTATTTTCATGCTCATCATCTCAAAAAAGCGACCCTTCCCTTTTTCATGAAAGGCAGCAACTCTGAATCTCGTTGAAGTGGAAGGATGGATTCCCACTTTATCTAAATTTTCTTTCATCTCATTTGTGTTTTGGAATTAATTGTTGTGTGTACTTTAACCAAGAAATCGACCCTCATCAGGGTGGCGCAGCGGTAGAGTTGCTGCCTGACAGCGTCAGAGACCCGGGTTCAATCCTGACTATGGGTGCTGTTTATATGGAATTTGTACGTTCTCCCCGTGACCTGCCTGGGCTTTCCCCGGGTGCTCTGGGTTCCTCGCACATTCTAAAGATGTACAGGTTTGTAGGTCAATTGGCTTTGGTAAAGATTGAATATTGTCCCTAGTGCATAGGATAGTGCTAGTGTACGGGGGTTGCTGGTCAGCGTGCACTCAGTGGGCTTGTTTCCACGATGTATCTCTAAACTAAAAGAAAAAAATCTGAATCATACCTACCTTTCATTTGAACAATATAATATTTTTTTTTTCCCCATTTCTAATCTCCACTGATTGTAGGTGTAATATTATGCCGAATTACATTGGCTGAATCCCAACTCAATGAAGCAGTAACTTTGCTGAGCATGTGTATCTGATTATTTTTTGGGAATACTGTTCATGATAGCTCAAACAGTAGAGCACAGGAACAGGCCCTTCGGCCCACAATGTCTGTGCCAACCAACTCTTCTCTGCTTACACATAATCCATATTTCTCCATTCCCTGCATATCCAGAAATGTCTTTAATGTCACCATCACCGAGCCTCCACCACCACCTGCTGCAATGTATTCTAGGCACTCACCACCCTCTATGTTAAAACAAAATACTTGCCTTGCATATCTCCTTTTAACTTGATGTGTTCTTTAGTATTTGATATTTCCGTCCTGGGAAAAGGGTTCTTACTGTCTACCATATCTATGCCTCTCATAATTTAAATACTTCTATCAATTTCGTCCCTCAATCTCTGGCATTCCTGAGAAAATAATCTAAATATGTCCAAACACTCCCTGTAGCTAATATCCCCAAATGTAGGCATTATTCTGGTAAACTTCTTCTGCACCCTTTGAAAAGCCTCCACATCCTTTCTGTACTGGGGTGACCAGAACTGAATGCAGTACTCCAAATGCAGCCTAACCAAAGTCTTATAAAGCTGCATCATGACTTCCTGACTATTTTACTCAATGCCTCCAGCAATGATGGCAAAGCATACGTCTTATTTACTGTTACATCTATTTGTGTTGTCACTTTTAGGGAGTTATGGACTTGGACATAAAGATTCCTCGATAAGATCAATACTGTTAAGGGTCTTGCCATTAATTGTATATTTTCACATTACATTCATCCTCTCAAAGTGCAACACCTCACACTTACTCGACCTACCATTTCTCTGCCCATTTCTACAGCTAATCTATATCCCACTATGTATTTTGACATCATTCACAGTTGAAATTCCCCTTTTTAGATGATTCTTAAAATCAAAGCAACCTCAATCCATGCTCGGGTTTTCCATGAAATTTGTTCCTCTAATCCTCCACTGTAACTTCACTGGACGACCCATGGGAACTAAGGGGAAATAGCCAATAGATGTTCATCTGGCAGTGCTGAAGTAATCGGGAACAATAAAAAGGATCGCCGGAGATAAATTTTATAGTGATCTTGTTTAGTTTAGTTTAGAGATACAGCGAGGACATGCCCTTCGGCGCACCGAGTCCGCAGCAATGCCCGCACACTAACACCATCCTACACACAGTAGGGACAATTTGCAATTTTACCAAACCAATTAATCTACAAACCTGTTCGTCTTTGGTGCATGGGAGGAAACTGGAGCTCCCGGAGAAAACACACGGGGAGAACGTTCAAACTCCATGCAGACAGCACCCGTAGTCAGGATCAAACCCGGGTGTCTATGGTGTAAATCCATGTAAACATTGCAAGCCTGATGTGATACAGCTTCTTAATGTGGTTGCATACTTTGGAGGATGATTTTAGATTTAACTCAAAATATGCCACAGGTCTCTGGTATATGCACGTTTGCTCCCTTTCCGAACTTGGACAAGAGCAAATTTAACAGAAAGTAGCTATGTGCTGCTGATCAGCTGCAATTGACCAGTTTAGCACAACAAGGAGATGAAACCTGTATTTACATTGATTGCACAGCGTTATAAATGAAACACTGACATCCTTGGCTTCTGTCAGCACCTAAAAAGTAGTTGCAGAAGCATTATCCTTGTTAGTCCATTTTTCAATTCCCTGTGGAAAGCCTTAAACTAAGTTCCCCTCCCAAGATTTGCTTTTAATTAACTTTAGTCTTCAGCTTCCACTAGGTTTTGTCAGTTCATTGTTCCGTTGCAATTTAAGAACGGATTACATTGTCCCTGGTTGTGATTAGAGGCAAATTGGCACTTGATAAGCATAGGTGAGCTGAGAAATAAGCAATGTCACAGAATTGCATTGTTTGACCTAACCCCTCTTGGGGTTAACGATAGACACAAAGTGCTGGAGTAATTCAACGGGTCAGGCAGCAGCTCTGAAAGAAAAAGGATGGGTGATGTTTCATGTCTCAATTAACTATATTCTGCACTCTGTATCTTTCCCTTTGCTCTACCTATTGTACTGGAGTTCAGCTTGATTGTATTCATGTGTAGTATTATCTGATGGGTGACCCGAAACATCACCCATCTTTTGTCTCCAGAGATGCTGCCTGATCCGTTGAATTATTCCAGCATTTTGTGTCTATCTTTGGTATAAACCAGCATCTGCAGTTCCTTATTTCTACTCCTGTTGGGATTAAGTTGTACTTGCTTGAATGTTATATATCTGCTCTATATCATGGGTTTGGTGGCATAGAGGCTAGGTGATCCTTAAACAGGAGTTCAAATCCCGTCTCAGCACTTGGGCCATTTACATTTAGCTAATTAAAAGGTTCAGAATTACCACACAACGATCAGTTGTACTGATCACTTTTGGGTTGTCATAAAAGTTCCAACTGCACCACCAGTGGTTGCTGACCTGACTTACCATAAACGTCACCACACATCCAATGCTGTGGATGGGTACAGCAAGCCATTAAAGTATCTGGATCATTGATAAGTGCTTTTTGATTTAAAAAAAGAACAAACTTTAAGTCCCACCACAGCTGCTGTCAAATGAATTAAATAAATTAAGTTATTCAATAAAAGCATTCGTGATCCATTCAACAATTCATGGGCCGGCCCCATCCCTGGGTTCAAACAGAGTTTTAGCATGTACCATCAGACTCAGGAACAGCTTATTCCTCTCTTAATCAGGCTTCTGAATGGTCCTTCCATAAGCTAGGACACTCTCCAATAACCTCCACCCCTTTGCGGACATTGGACTTTGTCTCTGGAACTGGTGTGCTACAGTGCTGAGAACTATATTCTGCCCATTCTACGTGAGTTCAGCTTGATTGTATTTATGTATAGTATTTTCTGATTGGGTAGCAAACAGAACAAAGATTTTCACCGTACCTCGGTACACCTGGCAATAAACCTAAGCCAGTGTGAAGTGGGTCCAAACTCTCTACACAATGCGTCGCTGGACTTGCCCTTGACCAGTGTCAAAGCAGGCAGTCAGATTGATCAGCATGTTCCACCTTTCACTGAACATGCACTGTCCGAGATATGCGTAGATGTGTGGGGCTGATGGTGCATCTGTCAGCATTGGTCATAAGGTCATTATTACTAGAATTAGGCCATTCGGCCCCACAAGTCCACTCCACCATTCAATAATGGCTGATCTAGCTCTCCCTCCTAACCCCATTTTCCTGCCTTCTCCCCATAATCTCTGACACCATTGAGGTCTGGCCATTGAAACCTATTCCATGGTTCTGACAACCAAACACAGGACTGCATGAATGCTAAACAAACAAAGAAGGATGCAATGCAAGCCATACGACAGATAAGTGATGCTGCAATCAACAGACCAAATCAAAGCACTTCTGCTATAATATCTAATCACGAATGATAATCAGACTACTTCCTGAAAGAACATTTAGGAACCCCCTCATTCTTAGTGATAGTGAGGTTCAGCACATGATTGCACAAGGCATTTGTAAACACCTTCAGCCAAAACTGTCCATGCAATGATCCATCTGTCTCCTCGTCAGAGAACAACATTTGATTAATTTAGTTTCGAGATCTAGCGTGGAAACAGACCCTTCGGCCCACACGGCACTGATAAGCAAACACCCATACACTAAATCTGTCCTACACACTGGGGACAATTTACAGAAGCCAATTAACCTGCATGTCTTTGGAATTGGGACAAAATCAGAGCACCCAGTGAAAGCCAACCCAGTCAGAGGGAAAACATACAAACAACAGAGACAGCTTACCACAGTCAGGATCGTACACAGATTTCTGACACTGTAATAGCCCTGTCCCACGGTGCGAGTTCATTCCAAGAGCTCTCCCGTGTTTAAAAAAAAATCAAACTCCTGATAAGCACGGAGAATGAACGTAGCGGCTACGTCGGAGCTCAGGGACGTCTTTTTGCGCTAACGGCAGGTACTCGGGAAGACTCGCTAATGGCAGGTAAGCACGGGAAGACTTGTGAAGATTTTTCAACATGATGAAAAATGTCCACGAGAGCCCTGAGTACCGACGAGCGGCCATTACCGTAAATCTCCAAGTTCGAATCAGGGCAAACTCAGGAGAACTCGTGGAATGAACTCGTACCATGGGACAGGGGTTTAAGGCAGTCACTCTACCACTGCGCTACTACGCCACCCAATTCAATTCACTCTCTTAGACAAGAATCAATGGCTGAGCTCACAGTGCAAGTCAAAAGGTATCTTGGTTGTATCACTGGATTCCCGTGTTGTATAATAAACTGCATCTCTAACCAAATGTTTCCATCTTGCACAGAGCAAAATAAATTCATTCACATCCATTACAACTTTCATCTATTCTTCATCATTCTTAATCTATTCTTCATCATTAGTAAAGAGATACAAGGAATCAGTGTTAATACAAAAAATAGCATTTAATCAGTAATAATCTCTGCACTGATGCTCAATTTATATGCAGTTTTGATAAAACCTATACATCAAACATTGACAAAAAATTTAATTTCAGAGGCAAGGTGAAAGGAAATGTTATTGAAATCAAGGCCGCATTTGACTGCGTGTGTCTTTGAGGAGCCCAATTAAAACAAAGCTCTGAGCATCAGGTGAAAACTTTCATATAGACACATGAAACTACAAATGCTCAAATCTTAAGCAAAAAAACACAAAGTGCTGGAGTAACTCAGCAGGTCAGGTAGTATCTCTAGAGGACATGGATAGGTGACGTTTCAGCTGGGGACCCTTTTTCAGACAGATTGTTGTGGGAGGGAGGTGGGGGTGGGACCAAGTAATAGGTGAGGGGGTTGATTGGCACATGGGTGGACAAAGGCCAGAGATGAAAAGGAGGCAAAGGGCTGTGAGATACGGAGAGAAGAGTCGTGAAATGTGAGGCCAGAGGAAGGGATATAGATTGAAGGGAATAAGGGCAGAATGGAAAGGGGGAAGAATAGTGGGAGATATGGGGGTGCAACCAGCTGGGACAGAGGGAGGGGGGGGGGGCGGTGTTAATTTTCATCTATAATATTACTAAAACTCTCATCTTGACCATTTATGGTTTGCTTATTTTTTAATTTGCGCAAAAATGGTACTCTATATCTCTAGGATTTATTGCCACCTTACCGTTCTCATCTGCTCCAAGCATTCCAATTTTTGTTCCGATCGGTGAAATATTACAAAAGTTATGAAGGTTTAAAAAATTAAAGATCAGCAGATTGGTCTTCTCGCATGTCAGTCATCATGAAGGCAACACCTTCCGGGCGAGGAGAATAAAACCTTGGAGGCAGGGCTGAGTCCACAAGCTGTGTAGAGTCAGAGGAAGCCGGCGGCCACTGAGTGGTGTCCCTCACGCCCATACACCCCCCCTTCCCCTCCCCACACCCCCCTCCTCCCCCTCCCCCACACCAACACCCCTTCGCCTCCTCCCCCCCACACCCCCCCTCCCACACCAACACCTCCCTCCCCCCCCCCCCCCCCCCACACCACCCCTTCCCCACACCATGATAGAATATTGCATTGGGGAATGGGTTGCGTTGGGGGACCAGGCCTCCTGTGTGACTGGGACACAACGGGTCCCACTTAGTCTAATTGTTTACCTTAAATTGGAGTATTCAATGTTAATAAGTTTGTAAGCTACCCAACTAGAGTATAAGATGCTGTTAAGGAAAGATCTGAAGAAGGGTCTCGATCTGAAACGTCACTCATTCTTTCTCGCCAGAGATGCTGCCTGTCCCACTGAGTTACTCCAGCATTTTGTGTCTACCATAAGGCGCTGTTCCTTCAGTTTGCATGTGGCCTCACTCTGGCAATGGAGAAATCTCAATGTGGGAAGGAGAGTTAAAGTCGTCCGCAACCAGGAGATCCAGCAGCCCTTGGCAAACTGAGTACATGTGTTCGACTGGCATCATAGCTAGCACAAAGGAAGATGGTTTGCTTATTTTGCTTGGGTTCTCAGGACAATGCTTTAATCAACTAATTTGCATCAATTTGTTTAAAATTGTGGGTGTTCATTGCCCAGTTCAAATTACAATTTTACTGAGCGGAGTTTCTGTAAAGCTACATTTTGAAAAAATCTTTGCACTTTATGTTGCTCACTGCATTTCCCTTTCCCCTCAAGAACACTCTTCAAATTGCACAAACTGTAAAAGACCCCTAATATAAAATGATATGGAAATATCATATCTTATATCACTTAGAAATTATATAGTGCAGGAGATGAGGGGTGATCTTATAGAGGTGCACAACATCATCAGAGGAATAGATTGGATAAAAGCACAGAGTCTCTTACCCAGAGTAGGGAAATCAAGAACCAGAGGACATGGGTTTAAGGTAAAGGAGGAAAGATTTAATAGGAACATGAAGGTCACCTTTCACACGGAGGGTGGTGGGTGTTTGGAATGAGCTGTGGAGGAGGTAGTTGAGGCAGGTACTGTCCCAATGTTTAAGAAATGTTTAGATTGGTACATGGGTAGGACAGGTTCAGAGGGATATGGGCAAAATCCAGGTGTGGGACTAGTGTAGATGGGACATGTTGGTTGATGTGGGCATGTTGGGCTGAAGGGCCTGTTTCCTCTTTGTATGACTAAATGTAAATGCGTGTTAGCCAGTTCCTGCTGTGAAGCAGTGGGTCCCAAATCTAAAGCTTTCCGACACCATCTAAATCATCATTAAAAGCCAGCTACGCTAGAAATGCTCAGCCAGACAGGCAGCGTAGTGGAGAAAAAAGATCGCTAGCGTTTCCGGTCAGCAGGAATTCTTCAAATTGTAGAAAGTCACCAGACAGTTTACGGAAAGATTTATTACTGTAATAAAGCTCATCACAAAGAGTGTGCAAGAAGGAACAGCAGATGCTGGTTTAAACCGAAGATTGACACAAAAAGCTGTGGTAACTCAGTGGGACCGGCAGCATCTCTTGAGAGAGAAGGAATGGGTGACGTTTCGGGTCGAGACCCTTCTTCAGAGCTCAGCCTGTCAGTCCTGGCCTTGAAGTCTGGCTTACAGGCACTTTTCTGTTCACCCAAGATTCTCACAGACACAGGAGGCATATCACAGGAACTGCTGCGAATACAGAACCAGGGGCCGAGCACAAGGTGACAACTCAATTCTATTGATCTAGCACTCTTAACACCACAGATGGCAGGTAGCCACACAATGTGGCAGGTTTATTCTCTTAAAGAGCATTTGCAAGTCTGACTAACATTATTCAACTTTACCTGTTATGACAACCTTAATTCAAAAATCGAGCAAGTGCAAGGATTTATTCACATAGAAGAGGTTTTGCCTCAAACTCTGATCATTGCCGCATTTGGAGTTATGGTTGCAGGCAAATGTAAAACAATGGTCATTACGTTGCCCTGTTTCTCATCATGGCCCATTGCCTGTGGTATTTTCATGTCTGCGTACACATTTCCCAGATGCAAAGACCTAAAGGTTTGGCAGAATGAGAGGTGATCAAACCAAATTCTTGCTGGCATTGACATGGCAGTGCAGCAATGCTTTCAGTAGCTGTGGTCACAGAAATAGGGGTAACAGTGACTAAGTAAAGGGGTGGCCAATAGACACCAGGTGAGAAGAAATGTCTTCACTCAAAGAGTAAAGAATCATCGAGCACAGTACAGCATAAGAACAGACCCTTCGGCTCACAATATCTGCCGAACATGATGCCGATGCCAAGACCAACTCGTGTCTGCCTGCACAAGATCAATATTATTCCATTGCCTACATATCCATGTGCCTATCCAGAATTCTCCTAAATGCCACCTGGAATTTTGAATTCCATTGGAATGACACTTGATTAATTTAGACACAGGTGAACACATATTAAAGATGATGCCCACTTGATTTGGAAAATGTGCATCTGTTTTGTAAAGAAACTGTTAACATTAATCTTCCATTTGGGCTTTTGAGAAAACCTCTAATCATCAACAATTAATCTCCAACAACTACTTCAATAGTTTGCTGCCAATAATGGTTCTGAAATGGAAAGGTTTTCTCAGACGCTTACTGTTGGGTGACCTCTGTCCATAACCTTTTGGTGCCTGATCGTATTTATGTGGGTTGCCTATAATTGAACATACAGTTTACTTGCAGTCAGATAATAACATTGATGCTGACTGATACTTTATCAGGGGAATCACAAACATATTTTTCTGCGAGCAGAATCCTTCTCTTCCTGTTATCTATTTCCCGGAGCAAATTTAATCCGTAGGAAGGAACTGTAGATGCTGGTTTAAACTGATGGTAGACACAAAATGTTGGAGTAACTCAACAGGTCAGGCAGCTTCTCCAGAGAGAAGAAATGGATGACGTTTTGGGTCGAGACCCGTCTTCAGTCTGAAGACGGGTCTCGACCCGAAACGTCACCCATTTCATCTCTCCGGAGATGTTGCCCCTCCAGCTGAGTTACTCCAGCATTTTGTGTCTATCTTCAAGCAAATTTATTCTATGCATTCTGCAGAAAACAGCCATGAATCTGTAAATACTGCTGCATGTTTTCTTTCCTCCTATGGTAAGATCGAGCACTTTCAGTAACCTGTGTGGAAATTTTGTTTTTTAATTTTGCACACGATATTGGTGGTTAAATTAACCAGAAATAGGTTTAAATTATATTTTGTAAAGGTACTACCAATGCTTTTAATTGGATCTTGGAATTCAATAGTATACCATTTATGGCATAATCCTTAACAGTGTTAATGTACAGAGGGATCTGGATGTCCAAGTCCATAACTCCCTGAAATTGACAACACAGGTGGTAAATAAGACGTATGGTATGCTTGCTTCATTGGTCTGGGCATTGAGTGTAAGAGTCAGGAAGTCTTATGATAGGAAGATAGATACAAAAAGATGGAGTAATTCAACAGGACAGGCAGCATCGTGGAGAGAAGGAATGGGTGACGTTTCGGGTCAAGACCTTTCCGCAGACCCTGTCTGAAATGACTGAAGAAGTGTCTCGTCACCCATTCCTTCTCTCCAGAGATGCTGCCTGTCCTGCTGAGTTACTCCAGCTTATTGTGTCTATCTTCGGTTTAAACCATCATCTGCAGTTCTTTCCTACCCAGTCTCCTGATAGGACTTTGGTTAAGATACATTTAGAGTATTGCGAACAGTTTTGGTCACCCCATTACAAGTTACAGGGGTAGAATTAGGCCATTCGGCTCATCGTCCACTCTGCCATTCAATCATGGCTGATCTCTGCCTCCTAATCCCATTTTCCTGCCTTCTCTCTATAACCCTTGACACCCATTCTAATCAAGAATTTGTCTATTTCAGCCTTAAAAATATCCACTGACTTGGCTTCCACAACCCTCTGTGGCAATGATGGGCCTGTCCCACTTAGGCAACTTTTTAGGCGACTGCAGAAGACTATGTAGTCGCCACACATTTCCGGGTGGTTGCCGGGGAGTCGCCTTCATCGTCGTGAGGAGTTTCTGCATTCTGGAAACTAGTCATGGCCTCATTATGGTTGCCGCAAATTTTCCAACATGTTGAAAAATTAGCGGCGACTAGAATGAAGCCGCCATGGAGAGTAGCGGTGGGTTGCCTGGAGGTCAAAGGTTCTCGTAGGTTGTAGCCAGTGCTGACCGGGTGAATTTCATTGGCTCATTGAGAAAAAAAAAATGTAAGCTGTAGTTGTCAGAACCAAGGATAACCGACCGGTAATGTTAAATGTCCGCCGAGCTTCACAGCCGTGTATTTCTTAAAAGTTGTCTCCGCTCCTTCTCCCCCCTTCTTTTAAAGGACTTACCATACCGTGCTTTTTAGCTTAATTACAGCGTCAACCTTCCTGTTCATCGCGTTGTGTGTATGTATCACATTGGCTTTGCACCGTGTGAATTTCACTCAGACAGCGCTCCTCCAGCTTGTCCTATCCCCCGCCTGCATAACGGGCTGGTGAAGGAAAAGGGGGAGGGGGGGGGGGGGGGTGTGTGTGTGTGTGTGTGTGTGTGTGTGTTGCACTCTGACAGTTGCCGGTTTTTCAGGCGACTGCTGGCAACTTGACAGTCGCCTGAAAAATCGCCGAAGTGGGACAGGCCCATTAGTTCCACATATTAACTAGTTTTGGCAGTTGCTTCAATTATTTTATAACACAGTATAATAAGAAACTTAATCCAACAAATTGAGAAAAAGAAAACATTGGACATGCTGAAAATGTGCAATAAAATTAAAATAAATGCTGGAAACACTCAACAATTCAGGCTGCAAATGTGGAAAAAGAACCAGAGCCAACATTTCAGATCAGAGACTCTTTGTCAGAACTGAGAAAGAGACAAATACAAATGTTAGATTTAATGTGCAGTGGAGGTCCAGGGAGCAAAGGAAATGACAGAGAGAATAACACTGAAGGTGTGAGACCGAACGGGTTAATGTGGGATTTTGAGGCAGATTATCTGTAGCTAATAGCAGGAATGTGGAACATGCCTAACAGTGCAAATGGGGAGATAAAAATTAATGTCAAAATCACAGTGCAAGACTGGCTGAAAAGGCCAGTTCTGACCCTGATGAAAAGGAAAGTTACCTGACGTTGGAGAATTTGATATTGGATTCAGAATGCCGCAATGTGCCTACACAAAGGACGAGGTGTTGTTCCTCCAGCTTGTGTTAGTCTTCATTTTCACAGTGCAAATTATAGTAATTATTATACAATTAATGTTTACCTCACATCAATTCTTAGAAATGCACAATTTGTAATAGTTTAGTTTAGAGATTCAACATGGAAATAATGTAAGAACATTCTGTAGGATTTTATGGCAAATGCTGATTTGATTAATAAAAATAATCAAAAATACTGATGTTTATTTTGGAAAGTAGGATAGTTTGGTTGCAATGGCACAGTTGCTGTTTCATTTAGCACCCAAATGATTATAAAACACCAATTCTAATCTAAAATAGACACAAAAAGCTGGAATAACTCAGCGGGACAGGCAGCATCTCTGGAGAGGAATGGGTGACGTTTCGGGTTGAGACCCTTCTTCAGACCCGAAACGTCACCCATTCCTTCTTTCCAGAGATGCTGCCTGTTCTGCTGAGTTACTCCAGCCTTTTTTTTTAATCTACCTTTGGTTTAAACCAGCATCTGCAGTTTCTTCCCACCCAAATCTAATCCAAAAATTGTGCAAACATTCCAGATTTGTACTTTTTCCATTCCAGAGAATGCTAGATCTTTACTGTTGTTGTGTTGGTGATATCCATTGTTTTGTTTAATGCCTTGCTTCAAACATCTCCTGGGATGACTTTAACATGTTTCCTTGTTATGTGTTTGCTTCAATATATTGTAAGAGGGCATTCATTAAATTCTCTTATTGAGACTGTAGACTTCCACAAAGCATTAAAAATCCAACCTTCACAGATTGTACTAACATGTGCAAATGGTCTATGTGGAGATGTATTACAGCTAAATTGGGGAACCTTCCCAAAGGTTGACAAAAAATGCTGGAGAAACTCAATGAGTGAGGCAGCATCTATGGAGAGAAGGAATAGGCGACGTTTCGGGTCGAGACCCTTCTTCACTCTTCCCAAAGGTTCCCCAATTACACTTTGAAAGTTGTGAGACTGGAAGTGATGAAGGAACATAAACAAAATGCTGGAGTAACTCAGCAGGACAGCAACATCTCTGGATAGAAGGAATGGGTGACGTTTCGGGTCGAGACCCTTCTTCAACCATTGCGTGTCCGCCCTCCAATGCTCTGCGTGTGGTTTACCTCCACATCTAAACTCTTCAACACAGATAGTGGATGTAGGAACATCTGACTTTCTGCTTCATCACAAAAGGGCTGCAGTGAGGTAGACCCCAGTACAATGGATCTCACTGGTGTTAGGGCAGGAGGACACCAATGTGAATTGGGCTGCAGAGGCATGTACAATCTGAAGAGTCAAATATCATCTGGGATCTTACATTTATTGCCGGGGAAAGAAAAAACTTTAATTCCCCATTATCTTTTGAGGAGCTGACATCTTTAATGATCAAGCAGTAAAAAATGTTTTCAAACAAAATATTGAATATTGGCATTTTGAATGGAAGTTTGCACAGTGTGCTGGTCCATATTTGTCCATCAACCAACTGCCAAAGCTGTTTATTGCTATTGGTTTATTAGTGCATCATGTACCAAAAATGCATTATAAGACTTTGTTTTGTGTACAATCCAGGCAAATCGTACCAAACATGAGTATAATAGGCTGTGTGAAAATAAAGAGTGCATCTTACAGCCACGGAAAATATACAGATAACAAAACAAATAAAAGGACGACATCAAGGTGGATTGGAAGATCAGGAATACATCCTTAATTGGTCTGTTTAAGAGAGTGATAATATCAGAGAAGAAGCTGTTCTTGAAGCTGGTGATATGCACTTTCAAGCTTTAATACCTTCTGCCTGACAGTAGAAGGGAAAAGAGAGAACGATCAGGGTGCGAGTGGTCCTTGATAATATTGGACCATTATTCTATCGTTCAAAGTAAACTGGTTCTATTTTCTTAACACGAAACAGTGGAAGTATTTGAGTGACTGAAGCACACTTTGGGACATCCAAGGATATGAAAGGCATGAAATTAAAGTAAACAAGAATAATTTGATTTGTATTACTTCATTCAAACCATTGCTTGCAGTCTTCCTATTGCAAAACTCATGGTTACTGGGTGCAATGTGTATGATTTTTCTGGAAAGCTATTGCAATCAATAATTCTAACTCTAATAAAGTTGGAAACTGCATGTACGTAATCAGCCATATCTACGATATTAATCTTAGTTTAGGTAACACTAGAGACTAATCCGATTGCACAGTATTGATCTAAGCAGCTAATTTAGTCGATCTGGTTGACCAAAACAGCATGCAATACAATAAATGCCATTACAAATCCCACTCTCACAAATATTCCATATGTATTAAACATAGAGGAATATTTATTTGCATTTTTTTAACCTGCAGGCTAATTACAAAGTGAATGGTGAACATGAACGCCAATTATGCTCTAGCCAGATTTAATGATGATTTAAAAATATGCACAAACCACTTCCTCCTTGTAATTTATTTTATATTTGCATTTGTTCCATGCTGGGGGGATTAGTAGGAAATGCCAGCACATAAACTAAAATTGGAGAAATGTTGATTAATTTCCATCACTGTTATGGGCTGTTTTAGCAAAATGTGAAGTTGCGCAGAGCTGTCTTCTGTTGACATAGTGTTTTTAATTAAGACAAGACATAGCATGAGAGATGGGTAGAGCATAGAGAGGGCCTCATTCTGTCTCGCTGATAGAGCTATCCAATTAGTCCCTCTCCCTTCTCTCCATAGCCCTGCACATTCTTGTCTTTCAAGTATTTATCCAATTTTCTTGTAATTGTGGCCACAGAGATTATTCCTACCACCCTTTGAAATAAAAGTGCCTCACAGCTCCTGCAACCCTTGTTCAGTCCTGACCTCCAGAGATGTGTGTCTTGATTTTGTACACGCTCCAGGTGCCCTTTGAATGTGGTTGAGTTGTGGGGTCCAGAGGGGAAATTGGTGGGGAGAATAAGATAGCATGAGTATATGAACAGTGCAAATGGTGAGAGTGGATACAGTGGGCTAAAAAGGCATATGTCTCCACTGCTCGATCACCCTGGCAACTTGCTGCATTGACAAAAAAGGTTTTCTTGAGCCCATTTTCTCTTCATAAACCTTTGACTTTGCGTTATCAACTCTTCCCATGACTGAACATGGAGAAAACAAATAGCTAACGCATCCTTCCTTAATCACCTCTGCGGTAGGTGGAGGTGTAGGATTATTATTGTCACGTGTACTGAAGTACAGCAAAAAGCTTTATTTTGCACGCGGTGGAGAGGATGTTTCCACTGGAGGGAGAGTCCAGGACTGGAGGTCACAGCCTGAGAATTAAAGGATGCTCTTTTAGGAAGGAGATGAGGAGGAATTTCTTTAGTCAGAGGGTGGTGAACCTGTGGAATTCTTTGCCACAGAAGGCTGTGGAGGCAAAGTCAGTGGATATATTTAAAGCAGAGATAGATTCTTGATTAGTAGGGGTGTCAGAGGTTATGGGGAGAAGGCAGGAGAATGGGGCTAGGAGAGATAGATCAGCCGTGATTGAATGGCTGAGTAGACTTGATGGTCCGACTGGCCTTATTCTACTCCTATCACATGATCTTATCAAAGGAAATCAGATAACACTGTACCTAAATCCAATCAAACCAAACTCAAGTACAAAATGAGAGTAACCCGAGCCTCTCCAGTCATTGTAATTCATTGAATTCTCTTACACATCAAGTGCTATTCAATAAATCTCTTCTACTGCCTCTCTCAGGCTCTGAATTCCCTCCTAAAGTCAGGCGGCCAGAATTAAAGATGAAACTCCAGCTAATTCCAAGCCAGTATTTTATAAAGGTTTGCCAATAGGTGGTGTGTGTTTGACTATTAGCTGACAAATTAGTCTTTGGAAATTGGCTCTGAACTCATCAGAAACTATCAGCCCATAGTTGCTGACAGACATCTCCACACAGACATTTGGTTGCATCTAAGTTCTTCCTCGTCCTATGCTTGCTGTGTTGCCAGACAATAGTAAGGCTGCCATCAAAATTATGCTCAGCTTGGTCATTTACCCTTAACACCATCAACTAAACCTGCCATTTAACCTGACTAGTATCGGTTTATCATTGTCATGTGTACTGAGATACAGTGAGGAGCTTTGTTAAGGGGTGCTATTCAGTCAAATCATACTGTACACGAGTACGGTCAAGCCACACACAGTTAGTGCAAAGAGAAATATACCAGAGTGTGTGAGAACGCATTCTTGCAGGGCACCTGCATTGAGAATTACCATGAGGAATATTATGTTTCCTATCCTCACTGATTGTTGTGTATCAGTCAGAAAGTCAAAGAACCAGTGGTAGAGTTTTAGGTCTAGGAGTTTGGAGATGAGTTTGGTTGTCAACAAAACCTATCATTTCTCTTTGCACTCTTCTGGTGCAACCCTTTAGGCACCTCGTACTCTTGACGTTTCCTCCCTTTGTGTGGCTGATATGGTTGTGAGCAGCATCCATGATTTGGGAGGTGATTTTGCTACTTCTACAAACATTGTTGAAATACGTTACACTGCCAAACCATTTGTCTCAGCTCAATAGCAAGACCATATTTGCCACCAGATATCAGGCAAAATTATTTTTACCATTTTGAACCAATGTCAGTAAAATGTTTATTGCTGCAAGCTGGTTTTGAAATGTTGATTGTTTCAAATATTTGTTGATACTGGGAAGGAAACTAGTTCAATGTACAGTATGCTGCAGGAAGCCTAGGCTGATTTGGAAGAAATCAAATCATAGACAAATGGAACAATGTTTGAGCCAGATTAAAGTCAGCTTGGAGCAGTAGCAAAGTTTTGAAGCAGGAACAAAAAAGGCACCGTTTCATATTAACTATTACTTTTTTCTTTCCGATACAGTATTCCATATGCACTGTTAACAAAGGAAATATGTGATATCACAATAATACACAATGGTTCTTTCCGGTAGTATCTGATTTAAGCGAGGCATATTGGTTTTGCTCCTAAAATTCAAACAGTTGTGAAAATAAATCTTTGTGCATAGAAACGGAACTTCAAGTCTCAGTGGAATTTCTGGGCGTTTTTTTTTCTTCAAAACGGATTACCACGGTAAAGAGGAAGAAGATGCTGTACACATGAGTTAATTGCCTTGATTGGAAGGTATGAGGTGGTTTTAACTGTTATGGATATGGAACTTTAAAGTCATAGTCATACAGCATAGAAACATGTCTTCCTTTTGCTCATGTCTTTTGACCTTCTGACCTTCTGAGCCTGCACAGCCATCAAACATCCATTTATACTAATCCTACACTGATCCCATTTTATTCTCATTAACTCGCACCATATTCCACGATACACCTATACTCTAGGGGCAACTTGCTGCGGTCATTTAATCTATCAAATCCAGATGTCATCGGGATAGGAGAGGATAGCACAGCACCTGGAAGGAACTCACACAGTCACACAGGATGTGCAAACTCTACAGAACTCAAAAGGTCAGGATTTAACCTGGGTTGCTGGAGCTCTGGGACTGCAGTTCTACTGGTTGTGCCACCACACCAGATGAGAAAATGATTTGAAATCACAGGGATTCATAAATCCTTTTCACACATCATAGAACTGCATCACCAATCCCAAAGAAACGTTAAGACCAAGTGACCCAATTTCTTTATCTATCAGAACGTAGGTTGAATGCATAACAATGGACATGGTATAAAAGGCCTCGACCTTTAACGTAACCTATTTGTTTTTTCCCTAGAGGTGCTACCCAACCCGCTGAGTTATTCCAGCCTTTGTGTCTATCTGCAGCATTCATAAAACTGAGTTCGGATATGATGCTCTCATAAATAAGTACTATTTATTCTGTAGTTTACCATGGAATTTACTATTTAATAGAACATGCAGTTAATACAACATTTCAAACAAAATGTTGAATAAATTATGCAAATAATATTTTACTATAATTTGTGTAAAATACAAAATAATGATGATCAGTCATCTTGCTGCCCTGGAAAGCAAATATTACAGTCTCCACTACTAATATTATTGTAACAGACCATTCATTTAATGCCAATAATTTTCCTCCTTAATTATGAAAAAAACATAACATGGTTATTTTTTATTGCTCACTTTTTAACAACCTGGTGCTTTACGGAAACAATAGGACAAAAACTGATTAGGATAAAAAATAACCCGATCCCAGATAACGCCACCACCCAACCTCCCTCATTCCGTTACCTCACAGTCGGTTGTGTGTTTGGGCTGCTTGCCCGTATAGCATTGTAGCTCAGATGCCCTCGAAATGACCCAGCCCATCTCTTCCATGTCCCAACCAAAATTAGGAACTCCTGTTGAGAGATTGAACAGGAAATGAAGTTTCCTATGTAACCACTGCTACGAATTCCCCAAATTCTACTTTGTTTTCATTTTGATGTGAAAAAAAGATTTTCCGCATTAAGCTCAGAAAAGACGTTAAATGCCATGTATAAAAATGAAAATGAAAGAGATTGAATACTTCAGCGCTTGTATTATCTCAAATCATGGTGTTTTACAAACTGATCTTTTGAAAAAAAGTAGAATTAATTATTAGTGTGGGATTAAACTATAGAGCCAAATTAATATCCTTAAGAATGTCAGTCATTGAGACCTTAGTGCTCGTGACAAGGGTGGGGATTGCAGTAAAGCAGCATTAAGATTAATAATTCTATTAAATAAGTATTATGACTGTTATTGATCATCCAGTTCCCTTTGTACAATAATGTAAAAAACATTACCCTTCTATTTGACCTTTAACAGTGAAATGGAAAGATAGACAGCAAGGCTAACAAAGTCATTATTAAAATACTACAGTGTTCAATCAGTTAATAATCAATTGCGGGTGTGCCTTCCATGTCTCTAACATTCTGCTGCGCCTACTTTTACCATGTCATTGTTTTTATATCCATTATAAAAGATGCCCTGGGCTATTTGCAGTGAATTGTGTACGCAGCCCAGACCATCACACAAACCAACCTCCCTTCCATTGACTCCATTTATACCTCATGTTGCCTCGGCAAGGCCAGCAGCAAAATCAAGGACGAGTCGCAACCTGGCCACTCCCTCTTCTCCCCTCTCCCATCGGGCAAAAGGTATAGAAGTGTGAAAACGCACACCTCTAGATTCAGGGACAGTTTCTTCCCAGCTGTTATCAGGCAACTGAATCACCTTACCACAACTAGAGAGCGGTGCTGAACTACTCTCCACCTCATTGGTGACCCTCGGACTATCTTTGATCGGACTTTACCTGGCACTAAACATTATTCCCTTATCATGTATCTGTACACTGTAAATGGCTCGATTGTAACCATGTATTGACTTTCCACTGACTGGTTAGCACGCAACAAAAACTTTTCACTGTACCTCTGTACATGTGACAATAAACTAAACTGAATTGAGTGGGAAGGGGTGAGCAAGGACAGAGGGAGATGTACACCTGGAGCTGGAGAGACACGACTACACCTTGGAGGAGTGAATCATGCAGCACGGCCCTTAGTGGCTGCTCCCTATCTCCTGCTGCATTTAAGAATAAACACACTCACTCATCACTGATGTTGGATTACGGGCCACCTCAGACAACAGGATGCTCTGAGTCTTCATTTATTCAGTTGCTGCCATTTGAAAATAAATACTTTGTTTTAAACCCCAAACAGCAGGGAAGCAGCCCTGTGGCTATTCTTCCTGAATTCTGGGCTTCACAGATAATCAGCAGATGCATTGATCCAACAGAAAATTAAGGAGGGTCATGCAGGCTTGGTCACTCGGTACATTCAAACCGGCGACTGATAGATTTGTAGATATGAGGTGAATTAAAGGATGTGGGATTAGTGCAAGAAACTACTGCTGAGTTAAACGATCAGCTTATCTGGTACAAGTAGCCAAATAGGCTGTTCCTGCTTGCATGTCTTATGTTTGTGACCTTGGTACTGACAATCCCTGATGACTGCTACATGAACCTGCAGCATAGGAGAAAGAACATGGCGTTCTTCCCATTTCAAGGTCAGTCAGCACCTTAATCTTCATGTTTACCTGGTGCTCCATATCTCATTCCCCTTCCTCAATAAAACTATCGTTACATCCTTAGATAGACAAAAAATGCTGAAGTAACTCCGCAGGACAGGCAACATCTCTGGAGAGAAGGAATGGCTGATCTCAGTCTGAAGAAGGGTCTTGACCCAAAATTTCACTCATTCCTTCTTTTCAGAAATGCTGCCTGCCCCGCTGAGTTACTCCAGTATTTTGTGACTATCTTTGGTTTAAACCAGCATCTGCAGTTCCTTCCTATCATTACATCCGTTCAAGCTCCACAACCATAATCTTCTGAGGGGATACATGTCCCATTCCTACTATACTTTGTGAAAGGATGTTAATTAATTTCACTGATAAGCAGGTCACATCTAATAATAGTATCACACCCCTCCTCTATTCTGGATTCCCTTACGAGAGATTTTGTTTTCACCCACATTATTGAATTTTAGCATACTTTAAATACATTGCTAAAGGGCCTGTCCCACTTAGGCGATTTTCTAGGCGACTGCCGGCGACAGTCATAGTCGTAGCAATGTTTACGACAACCTACCACCTAGTCAACGGCAAGCTACCGACAACCGGCGACCCATTAGGACGTCCACCTACGACCACACGGGCGACAACCTACGACAACCGAAGTCAACCTACGTCCACCCGTGACAAGCTACGACCCTCTCAGCGACAACTGAAGACAATTCAGTCGCCGGTTAACATAGGTAGTCACCAATGGAATGCACCGGTCAGCACCGGTGACAACCTACGTCACCTGGTGACAACGTACAACAGCACCTACGTCAGGAGAAATCAAGCTACGCTCATTGGCATCAACCCACTGTCGCCAAAATTTTTTGAACATGTTGAAAATCCAGCGGCGACTAGAAAGACGCTACAGCTCATTGGGCGACTGAGGAGACTACTCGTGACCATACAGGCGACACCCCGGCGACCATGTGGGGCAGCCTAGTCGCCTAAAAAATAGCCTAACTGGGGCAGGCCCTTAAGAGTTTTAAATTCCAATAAATAATGGTCTGGTTTATTCAACCACTCATTAAATCCTGGTAGCTATCATAGAACATAGCACAGGAATGGGCCCTTTAGCCCAAAATGCCCATGCTGAACATGATGCCGTTAAATTAATCTCCTTTGCCTGAACATGATCCATATTCCTCCATTCCCTGCATCTTAATGCTTCCATTTAAAAGTCACTTAAACACCACTATCGTGTGTGCCTCCATCACCATTCCTGGCAGCAAGATCCAGGCACCCACCATCCATTGCATGAAAACAAACCTTGCTCACACATCTCCTTTACACTTTAGCCCTCTTACCTTATAGCTATGCTCTTTAGTCTTTGAAATGTCCACACTGGGGGAAAGGTTTTGACTGTCGACCCTACCTCTGCCTCTAATAATTTTATCTGCTTCTATATATTATGCTCCCCTCAGCCAGTGATGTACCAGAAAAAAACATTCTAAGTTCGTCCAACCTCTCATAACTAATTGCCACTAATCCAGGCAGCATTCTGAGAAAACGTCTTCTACACCTCATCTAAAGCTTCCTTTCTATAATGTGGCGACCAGAATGGCCCACAATACTTCACATGCAGCCTAATCAAAGCCCTATTTTTATTAGCTGCAACATGTTTTCCTGAATCATGGATTTAATGCCCCTAGCAATGAAGACAAGCATACCATACGCATTCTTCACTACTCCAACCATTCTGCAATATCAATGCAGCGCTCACCTGAAAATGTAAGTGAACTGCCAATTTCAGGACAATCGAAGATCTGCACAATGATTATTTTTTCTTAAATCTTTGAGATGTGTGGGCCACCTTTGAGAATCATGGAGTATATATTCCATTTGAAAGAAGTTTGCTTGAATAATAAGAATTATCCCTCCACCTTCTCCCTTATCAAATAGATGCCAATGATCAGAATCAGAATCACACTTCATTCGCCAAGTATGTTTTGCAACATACGAGTAATATGGTATGCGTGCTGCCTCAGTGTGATCCTGACATAGACCAACAAGTAATGGGACCAGTAAACCATCCCCTAAGGCTATGCTAGGTTAACCCCAAGCCAATGTAGTAGCCTCAACTCTAATGAATAGGAGACATAGGCCTTAGAGAAGAAACAGACTGTGTGTTTCATTGTCAATTTAAGTTTGTTTTAATGATTTAATTAATTTGTACTCTGTGCGTGTGTTCTTTGCTAAATAAATGTAATTCATTTTGTTTGTAGCAATTATTTTTTCATTATTGCATCCCCCACGTCCTACTGAATGTGAATGGTAAAGACAGTCATTCACAATCCAACCGCATTTGCAGCCCGCGGGTCTGGAGAAAGCGGGCTGCAAATTGGTTAACTGTAAAAGCCGTTCTGTGAGGGCAGCTCACTGCCTGTGTCGAGGCAGCCCGGAGGCTTCAGTTGGCCACAGTGAAGTGCAAGGAGCTGGATTCCCAGAGAAAGGTTGTGGAGAGCTGGGCTAGAACAGACAGTGTGGAGCGGGGAGTTGGCAAATTCAGAGCAATGGAAGATCTGTCCCATGATTGTTTTTTTTTCTTAAATCCTTCCCCTTGTTGTGGGCTGCCATCTTTAGCCAATGGACAAATCTCTGATTCTTTAGATGGAGTCTACTGAACATTGCCCAAAGCTGTTGGGAAGGAATGTGGGCTAGCAACAGAACAGGTCAACGCAATCCCAGTTTCCATTATTGTGCATTAATGGGTCATAATAGCATTGCTACACCGATGGTGCCAGTGACTCGTGTTCAGCCCTGGCCTGCAAAACAGTCTGTGTGGAGAATCATGCTGCATCAGCACTAACATCTGAACAAAGATGGACACAAACTGGTGGAGCAACTGAGTGGGTCAGGCAGCATCTCTGGAGAAAAGGAATAGGTGACATTTCAGGTTGAGAACCTGAGAGTTCAGTCTGAAGAAGGGTCTCGACCAAAAACATCACCTATTCTTTTTCTCTGGAGATGCTGCCTAGAGAGGCTGCCTGACCTGCTGAGTTACTCCGGCATTTTGTGTCTATCTTTGATGTAAACCAGCATCTGCAGGTCCTTCCTACACAGCTAAATAAAGTTAGTCCAGGAAACAAAATGATCCTTTGCGTGTAGGATCATAGTTCATTGCAAATAGCTGATTTTAGTTTGCAAAAGATAAACCCTTTCTACTTCTCGGTTTATTTATTGTCCATCTTATAACTATACTGTATCCCATTGTCATGCACTCACCTGCCAATCATAGCAATGCCTTATCAATACAACTTATATTCCTCAGATGTTTTCCCCCCATGTTTCTGCCCTCTCAGAACAACAATCCTCACAAGCAGTGTTGCCAAGTTTCCATCTGTTAATGTATTTAACCGGAGTATTATTTTAAATGCACCCTCCCCATACGTAAGCCGTCACCCAAGTGCATTTCCAATGTTTACTGGTTCCCTGCTCTATTTAATTTCTACCGGTGTGCAATTCCCATTTGAGGAGATATTTTATCCACACATTTAATGAAAAAAAACATTTCCAGTGTTGAAGCCTTACATGGATATGATGTAGATGAAGGAAGTCACCAGTGAACAAAACAACATCCCAATTAGATTTAACTTTTGTGGATTCAAGTACGATCCCTTAAGTCCCTTCTCTCCAGAGGTCAGCAGCAGTGAATGTCAATGCCAGGTGTAACATGGACTAGATGCAGAATTACGTTGTTTCTTCCACAACCCAACAACCTCCCAACCTACCCGCGGCATTTATTATTAATCCCACCTTCCAAGGAACCAAACAGCTTTGCTTTGATTCATTCTTCTACCTTGTTCAGTGGCAGTTACGAGAACCACTTCTTTCAAATACGCAATTGCATACAGCTGTTTTAACAAATTTGCAAGTGACTTTTCAAATTTGTACTGCTAAAGTGAGCTGTCAAAACAGAAAGTGGACCACCTTGCCCTTGTTTCATGTTTCATCATTCAAGGGGGCACGAAAGCACATGACACAAGCAAGGGGCATCACAATAGCGCCATGAAGGAAAGACTTTAAACCCACCCGTGTAGCACTAGCAAACCTTCCTTGCCTGCAAATCTTGACTGAACTATCACCCAGTTTCTGCCATTCAATTTCACAATGATGGGAGACTTGATGTGAATCATTCAGAGAACAGTTCCACCTTTGCCAAACATCCAAAGTCATATTACCAACAGTATATTTGTGGACTCAATGGACAGCCGAGATCATCATTTGACCGTAACACCTACTCCTGATCTCTGAAAAATCTATCCAACCTGACCTATTCTCCACTCCACTCGCACAACTTAGTGGACGGTTATTTTACACAAATATTTCCATCGTCATTAAAATTGCATTCAATTTTTCTCCCATTGGCCCTTCACTGTGTAATCAATACTATAATAACCCACTATTTTAAAACATTTTCATCTTCCCCTTTTACAGCTCAATCCAGGTATCGTAAGTTTGTGTAGAAACAATGAACCGTAGGTGATGGTTTATTCCAAAGATAAACACAAAGTGCTGGAGTAACAGCGGGTCAGGCAGCATCTCCGGAGATAAAGGACCCGTTTCGGGTCGAGACCTTTCTTCAAGCTCTTCATCTTCCACCCACTGTGTCTGAAGAAGGGTCACGACCCAAAGGGTCCAAACCCTAAAGGCAAACAGCCCACTCGATTGGCACTCCATTCACAATTCTATACATTATGTACTACCACCACCAGCCCAGAGAGTCTGCAAAGTGTACCATTTGTAATATGCTGTGCAACTACTTGGCAAGACTTGAACAACAGCATCACCTTAATCAGTAAGGGCAGCAAGCACATGAGAACATCATGACCTACAAGGCCCCTTCTTAGTTATATACAGTGTGACTGAGATATCGGTTACTGCTGTGGCATCATCACTGGATCTAAGTTCTGGAAATGTGGATCAAAATGCACTCGCCAGGAAGGCAACTCACACCATCTTCTCAATGGCACGTAGAGATGGGCATTGGAAGCTATGCCTTTCACAAGCCTCAGATGTCTAAGTTAAATACGGTCTAATTGCCTTTTCATCATTTGTTACATCTTGATGATGCTCTACAAATCTTTGTCCAGGATATTCACAGATAACGGCAAGAGAGGGTTCCAACTGGTTGCTGCAAACCAGGGCAGTGGGTCGTCAAGCTCGCAAGAGCTGAGCGTTTATGTCGACAAACACAGCCTAAAGATGATAGCGGCTTTGTTACTGTGGAAACAGATAGAGAATAAATAAGCCTGAGACCGGCGGGTGCAAGCAAACTGGATAGCAGCTGCAACCAAAGCTCCATGTCGAGGTTAAAAGAGTGTAAGCAACACTGTTTGCCTACAGTCTCTACTTACTAAACACATAAACATATACAGACCCTCTATATGGTGTGAACAGGCAGTGTATTTGGCAGTTCTCTTAAAATGCTGCAGAAGTGATGTTGGCAGTACAAGCTGTACAAAATGAACCAAATTGTACTGCCGAAACTAATGAGTCAACCATAGCAATGGATAGACAGGGAAGCAGGCTACTCCTCTGCCCATAATAAGCAGACTATGACTTTTTGGCTTTTAGCAAGAAGTTCATACAAGAAAAAGCCCAAAGGATAAAGTCAGGAGACATAGGATAACTAATTTATAGCAATGTTGTGGCCTATAGCTTAAGCATATTCAACATCTAACCTTCCAAAACAGCAGAAAGCCTTTTGAGAGCTGATAAAAAAATCTGGTAATGTACGTGATGGACAGCACACGAATGATCCCACACACTGTGACTTGACTAGATCAGTGTGGAAAACCACAACCTAAAATAGAATAACACTTTAATTAAACAAAGCAGGAAATCAGGATGCAAGGATTTCCCCCCCCCCCTCCACTTTATTTTCTCTTCTCAGCAACCACAGTTTCACATTGATGGTGGAAAGCAGAGGACAGGATCATAAAAAATGCATTCTTCAAATTATTGATTTCAGCTACTCAAAACATGAACCTGGGATTCTTTTACTGAGGTTAGCTACTTTCCCCCGGCTCCACATAAGCAAAAAAAAAAGCTGACGTGATCCGTGGGCACTTCTGTTTAGTGTGATTTGTGGCATTTTGTTGCAGATAGTTTTAAAGCAGTTTAAAAGGGAGTAGCGTTATGACCTGGGCTCCCGCAGTGATTGCTGGAGGAAGGTAGTTTGCGATTAGTGCTGACCAAACATGCTTATAAAGGTAGTGGTAGGCTTCAGTCGGAGTAGAGCATCAGCAATTCCGAGCACCACATGAGAGGAAGGATGCAAAGGTCTTGGAGAGGATTCAGAGGGATCAATAGAATGGTAGCAGTGATAATAGCGGATATTATTCTCCTTTGAATAATGGTACAGCAGTCTGCGCTGCTGCCTCACAACTCCAGGGACCTGGGTTCGATCCTGGACTCTGGCACTGTGTTTGGACTTTGTACATCCTCTGTGTGATTGCCTAGATGTTCACTGGTAACCATGGCAAAAATAGACACCCACATCCTGAGGATGTGCTGGTAGTTTAACTGGCTTCTGGAAATTACCTCTTGTGTAGGTAAAAAGCAAAAATAAATTGAAATCAAATGGGAGCTGATGGGCAAGAGACAAAGAATAAAGTTGTGAGGGAATAAATAGCGAGAGAATGGGATTGCTCTGCTGGGACCCAATGAACTAGAGAACCACCTCCCAAGACATAGTACGCACATTACGCTGAGATATTTAATAAATGCGAGTCAAATTATTATTTCTTATAGAGATGGGAGATGTAATGGCAGGACGGTTGGACACAGAGATCAAACATTTAAGATGATTGGCAAATGTGCTGGGGGAAAGACGAGAGGAATTACATTTATGCTCTTAAGTGGTGGTCTGGGACACAAAGTCCACATGGATGGTAGGGAAAATGCAAGAATAACTTTCAAAAGGGAATTGGATAGCTACTTAGATCTATGTTATCCAGTTAACAACTGCCCCTGCCATTAATTTCCCTCTCGTGGCAATAGAGCACATTGGAGAGATTCACTAGAGGCAAATAAAGCAAATGGGCCCATTTGTGCTTTAGGATTATAGGCTTTTAAATGCCAGACTCAGATCTTAGTTCACATAGTCAGCAGTTCAGGTCAGGTAACACTAAGCCATTGCAAGTCAGATAACAAAAATGCCATTGCAATTGTTCACGAATTAAAGGAGTTAAAATAAAAGTCAGCAGCTTCCTGATGTTGGGGGAGTCCAGAATCAGGGGTCACAGTTTAAGAATAAAGGGTAGGCCATTCAGGACTGCGATGAGGAAAATCTTTTTCACCCAGAAAGTTGTGAATCTGTGGAATTCTCTGCCACAGAAGTCAGTAGAGGCCAATTCACAGGAGGTATTCAAGAGAGATAGATATAGCTCTTAGGGCTAATGGAATCAAGGGATAAGGGGAGAAAGCAGTAACTGGGTACAGATACTGGATGATCAGCCATGATCATATTGAATGGCTTGAAGGGCCGAATGGCCTACTCCTGCATCTATGTTTCTATGTTTCTTAAAGACTGATTCATTCCACAATCTGCAGAGGTTCCCTAACTTTCCTGACTTTGCAAGATTCCCTGCTTGTTGTGACAATTGGTTTAGGTCATGAATCTGCACTTTTAAAATGGGGTTCCAGGGTTTCCACCAGTTCTGAAGTTACTTTTAGAAATTTCTGGCAGAATGGAGCACATCTTCAGATCTATGTCGACATGCATTATGAACAGTTTGGCTCAGGGAATACCACAAGACAATGAGAGAGCTGTAGAGTTTGGTGGAAGAATTATCCACACCAGTTATAGCCAGTGTTTGGTAAGCGTTCTAAAAAATTGTAAAAACTATATAAAAACTCACTGCCATTTGTGGGTTTAGCATCTCCACTTTGCTTTTTCACCGTAAGACAGATCAAGTTTTTTTTTCTCTTTCTTTATTTGTTCAACAGATACGGACATTTATATTCCATCCCTAATTACCCCTGACCTGAGGAGATAATTAAGAGTCCATCATAGTGATAAATCTAGAGTCAAACGTAAGCCGATTGTGGTTAGGATGGCAGATTTCTTCCCTGAAGGATATTAGGGAAACAGATGGGTTTTTTCAATGATTCAGTGGTTTCATGGTTAGCGTCACAGAGACTAACTTTAAAAAATACCAGATTTATTGCATTACTTGGATTTAAATTCCCCCAGTTGCTACGGTGCGATTCAAACTCATGTCTCTTGATCAATGGCCCAAAGCGGATCACCAGCCCATAACCAAACCACTCTGCAGCCCTGCCTTCACTCGGTCCCTTGCCAAAGGAATTACTTTCCTGTTATTGTAGCCACAGTTGGTACTCAAGCTGCCTTAGCAATAATAAGGTTAAATTCAGTTATGACTTTAGAGATACAGCGCGGGAACAGGCCCATCAACCCACCGAGTCCGCGCCGGCCAGCAATCACCCCATACACTAGCACTATCCTACACACCAGGGAAAATATTAAATGTTACCGAAGCCAATTAACCTACAAACTTGTACGTCTTTGATGTGTGAGTGGAAACCGGAGCACCCGGAGAAAACTACACGCAGTCACAGGGCAAACGTAGAAACATCTGGCACTGTTAGGCAGCAACTCTACCACTGCACCACTGTGCCAGCTGCTACCACTGTGCCACCCGTTAAATAAACAATTTGGGGATGAAACTCCCCATCGGTAATAATGACTTGTCAATGTCCATATTGCCATTAAGATAAATCAGATTCATTAACTCCTTTAAAGACGGCTGGCATAGTGGCACAGTTAATAGTGCCACTGCCACACAGTATCAGAGACCGGGGCTCAATCCTGACCTCGGGTGCTGTCTGTGTGGAGTTTGCATGTCCTCCCTCTGAGCACATGGATTCCCTGTGGATGCTCCAGTTTCCTCCCACCTCCCAAGGGCATGACGGCTGGTGGGTTAATTAGCCATTGTAAATTCTCTCGAGTGTGTAGGTGAGTGATAGAATCTGGTGGGAGGTTCATAAGAATGTGGTCAAAATCCATGAATCTTTGAAGGGACATGGATTTTCTATTCATCTTGGCCCACTGTGATGCCACACTGGAGTATGGCACACTGCCACAGCTGGTAGAGCTACTGCCTCAAAGCACAGGAGACCCAGGTTCAATACTGACCTCAGGTGTTATCTATGTGGAGTTTGCATGTTCTCCCTGTGACCACGAGAGTGTCTCCTCCTTTTGTAGGCTAATTAGCCTCTGTAAAATTGCCCCTAGTATGTAGGGAATGGGTGAGAAAGTGCAATAACATAGAACGAGTGTGCACTGGTTGGCATGGACTCAGAGGGCCAAAGGGCCTGTTTCCAATCTGTATCTTTCAAACAACCATTGTTAATTAAGTAGCTGGCGTTTCAAACTGTTCTCCTGAATTGACTTGGCAATTCATTCAGTTTCATCAAAACAGATGCATGTGGAATAATTAGGATAAAACCTGGCATTAAACTGGAACAAGATTTTAAAATGAGCACTTAATGACCCGCCCAATCCTGCAAGGGCCTTCTGGCAAACAACTAGGGACTCGAGCCAAGATTGGGAGAGTTGTCCCACCGATTAGTCAAGCACAGCCTGACGTCGTCACACTCATGAAATCATACCCTTCAATCAATGCATGACCACACCATCATCGTTCCTGAGTGCGTTCTTTCCCTTGCATAGGTGGTGAACATGGATACATCCCTACAAGGAAGCAACTCAAAGAGCCCTCTCTACTGACTCCATGTTCTCTAAAGTTTTCATACATCTAATTACAGATGAGGCAGCCGTCCACAAGTTCACATTATAGTAGAATTAGGCCATTCAGCCTAATGAGTCCAGTCCTCCAATCATGACTGATCTCTGCCTCCTAATCCCATTTTCTTGCTTTCTCTCCATAACCTTTGGCACCCGTTCTAATCAAGAATTTACCTATCTCTGCCTTAAAAAATATCCACTGACTTGGCCTCCACAGCCCTCTGTGGCAATGTTCCCCAGATTAACTAACTCTCTGACGAAAGAAGTTCCTCCTCACCTCCTTTCTAAACGAGCGCCATTTAATTCTGAGGCTATGACCTCTGGTCCTAGAACCCAGATGAAGTGTCTTGACCTGTAAAGTTCACTGTCCACTTCCTTCCATAAACGATATGTGAAAACTCTGGAGAAAGACTTCAAACTGTCTTCACCCATCATTACATTGTGTGACGCTGGCATCATAAGAGTAAATTAGAAACAAAGGGTGGCAGATTGACTCAGCTGCTACCTTGCAACACCAGAGATCCAGCTTCAATCCTAATCTCAGGTGTGGTCTGTGTGGAGTTTGTACATTCTCCTTGTGACCATATGGGTTTCCTCTGTGTGCTCTGGTTTCCTCCCACATCCTAAAGATATAGTCCTGTGCATGATTGTAGATAAAGTACCCTCTGTAAATTGCCTCTAGCGCATAGGGACTGGATGAGAAAGTGAGATAACATAGAACTGGTGTGAACTGGCGTTCAATGGTCGGCGTGGCCTGGCTGTATTCCTAAACTATGATGCCACAGCTCATGTAGAAACAAAGAACTGCAGATGTTGGTTTATGCCAAAGACAGGCACAAAGACTAACACTTTGTGCCTATCTTTTGAATAAACCAGCATCTGCATGATTTTATTTCTACCCTTTGGGTCTGAAGAAGGGTCCCAACCCAAAACGTCACCTATCCAGTTTTTCTCTCCAGAGATGTCGCCTAACCCACTGAGTTACTCCAGCATTTTGTGTCTATCTTTATGTAATGGCAAGGATACAGGACCTTTAGCCCAACTCATCCATGCTGACCAAGATGCGCATCTAAGCTAGTCTCATTTGCTTGTGTTTGACACATGTTCCCCTAAACCTTTCCTATCCATGTCTGAAGAAGGGTCTCGACCCGAAACGTCGCCTATCTCCTTCGCTCCTTAGATGCTGCTGCACCCGCTGAGTTTCTCCAGCCTTTTGTGTAACCCCCTATCCATGTAACTGTCCAGTTGTCTTTTAAATGTTGTTGTTGTACCTTCCTCAACTATTCTCTCTGTGGAAAAAGTTGCCCCTTAAACTTATGCTCTCTAATTCTTGATTCCCTACTGGAAATCTCTTTTCAACTACCCCCCCCCCCCCCAAATTTATTCTAGATATGAGCAAATCCTCTCATTAAAAATCTTCTTCAATAATTTCCCTACCACTATTTAATTCAGAAATGATTATTAATGTTATTTACTCAGGGAACATTTATATTGGAGTGCACAATGCTAAGGAAGAAAAACTAAACTAAATACTTTCCCCCCCTTAGTATTATGCACTCCAATATCAATTTTCCCTGAATAAATCACATTGATAACTGTTTCTTAATGAAATAGTGTCCTTAGTGTATTGGGCTCTGCACTTCTGATGCTGAGTGGAAGCCAAATACAGCATCAAATGTAGATGTCAAATAACTGACCCTGCACCCTTGACCACCCTCAGGGAGTGGGCAGGCAATTCACAATCAAAGAAAAAACGCTGGCCTTTGCGATTGGATTTAAGACATTGTTCAGCCATTGGTGTTTTGATCAGTATTTGAGTGAGACCAAAACATTCAACTTTCTGACTCAAAGGCAAGAATGCTGCCATTGAGTCAAGCTGGCAACAATAACTTTATATGGAATGCACTGCGTGTACAAAAATACAAATTGGAGCTAAGAGAGTTTATTTGCAGTGCAAAGTGCTGCAGTTTTCTGCATCATTGACACTAATGAAACAGATGTATGTCCTTTATCATCAACCTCTTGCAGTCCATACTACTTGAATCCATTTCAGTATTATGGCTGCAGTAAAAAGACAGATACTGATTAAGTTAATCGCGACGGTGTTTGCATCCTGCCCCAGATTAACTAACTCTCTGACGAAAGAAGTTCCTCCTCACCTCCCTTCTAAACGAGCGCCATTTAATTCTGATATGACCTCTGGTCCTAGAAAACCCAGATCTTGAGCTCTTCCACTTCCATTGTGAAAACTCTGGAGACTTCAAACTGTCTTCACCCCATCATTACATTGTGTGACTGGCATCATAAAGAGTAAATTAGAAACAAAGGGTGGCAGATTGACATCAGCTGCTACCTTGCAACACCAGAGATCCACTCCGTGTGGAGTTTGTACATTCTCCTTGTGACCATATGGTTTTCCTCTGGGTGCGCTGGTTTCCTCCCACATCCTAAAGATATAGTCCTGTGCATGATTGTAGATTAAGGACCCTCTGTAAATTGCCTCTAGCGCATGGGGACTGGATGAGAAAGTGAGATAACATAGAACTGGTGGTGAACAGCGTTCAATGTCGGCGTGGCCTGGCTGTATTAAATTTTATTTTTTTTATTATATAATTGTTTCCTAAAAAAAAATGAAAACTATGATGCTCAGAACAAATAACTGCAGATGTTGGTTTATTGCCAAAGACAGGCACAAAGACTCACTATATCTTTTGAATAAACCAGCTTCTCTGCATGATTATTTCTACCCTTTGGGTCTGAAGAAGGGTCCCAACCCAATGCTCAACGACCTATCCAGTTTTTGCTCTCCAGAGATGTTGCCTAACCCACTGAGTTACTCCAGCATTTTGTGTCTAGCAAGGATACAGGACCTTTAGCCCACACTCCCATGCTGACCAAGATGGCATCTAAGCTAGACACATGTTCCCCTAAACCTTGTCTGAAGAAGGGTCTCGACCCGAGAACGTCGCCTAAGATGCTGCTGCACCGCTGAGTTTCTCCACCTTTTGTGTAACCCCCTATCCATGTAACTGTCCAGTTGTCTTTTAAACAACTATTCTCTCTTGTGAAAAAGTTGCCCCTTAAAACTTATGCTGATTCCCTAAAATCTCTTTTCAACTACCCCCCCCCCCAATTTTATTCTAGATATGAGCAAATCCTCGAAATGATTATTAATGTTATTTACTCAGGGAACATTTATATTGGAGTGCACAATGCTAAGGAAGAAAAACTTCTTTCCCCCCCTTAGATTATGCACTCCAATATCAATTTTCCCTGAATAAATCACATTGATAACTGTTTCTAATGAAATAGTGTCCTTAGACTCTGCACTTCTGATGCTGATGGAAGCCAAATACAGCATCAAATGTAGATGTCAAATAACTGACCCTGCACCCTTGACCACCCTCAGGGAGTGCGGCAGGCAATTCACAATCAAAGAAAAAACGCTGGCCTTTGCGATTGGATTTAAGACATTGTTCAGCCATTGGTGTTTTGATCAGTATTTGAGTGAGACCAAAACATTCAACTTTCTGACTCAAAGGCAAGAATGCTGCCATTGAGTCAAGCTGGCAACAATAACTTTATATGGAATGCACTGCGTGTACAAAAATACAAATTGGAGCTAAGAGAGTTTATTTGCAGTGCAAAGTGCTGCAGTTTTCTGCATCATTGACACTAATGAAACAGATGTATGTCCTTTATCATCAACCTCTTGCAGTCCATACTACTTGAATCCATTTCAGTATTATGGCTGCAGTAAAAAGACAGATACTGATTAAGTTAATCGCGACGGTGTTTGCATCCTGCCAGGCAGAATTATCACATCTGTCAACCGATTCTGTACCGCTGTTGAATAGAACCATCTCCTGGTCAGAGATGAGAGCTATTATAGAAACACCGTGCACTCCAAGAGGCACGATGACATTCAGAATAAAGCTTGAGACACACTGCAAAGTCTCTCGAGTGTTGTTAAGATTGACTACAAACCATTACATGGTGTCAGAACTGGGATGAAAATGGATGGTTTAAAACTCCCAGGTCATTTGACATCAGTCGAAAATGAGCACAGACCTTTTATATTTTTTTAACAGGAGCGAAACAAAGCAGGAAATGCAGACTTGATTTTTTTGCAACCTGGAAGAAAATTTATCATGCAGTTATGTTGAATAACAAGCTTCAAGGGAAGAGGAGAGGCATTATAAATAGAAATATGCTCAACAACAGAGACAAGCAAATTGGACCCAGATTCCAAAAGAAATTGCCTAAAACAACAGAAAGCAGAAATCAGAACCAAGAAAGCACAACAAAAACATCTAAATAATTATGCATTTATCATTTCATGCAATTGCAAAAAAATCTGATTAATATACAGGATAGATCATGTCTTAACAATTTGACTGATTTTTATTTTAAGAAGGTGAGAAAGGTAATTGCCACAGTTTGTCAATCCACTGATTGACCACATCCAACAGTGCATGAACAGACAGGGCATGAGGAATAAATGCCATGTGCAGGCAGTTGGATTTTTTTAATTTTGTATCATAATCATCACAGACATTGTGGGCTGAAAAGCCTATTTCTGTGCTATACACGTCTATGTTAATCTAATCAATAGATCATCACTTTTGGTAAGAAGTGCAAAAGGCAAAAATATCCAGCATTCCAACTACAAGGTATATTCAGCATAAAACGTGACTGAATTTGCTGATGTATAGTCCTAGAGCAAGCCATCATCATTATTATGATGGAAGGCAATTCAAAACAAAGTTTGCAGGCTCATTTGAGATGAGAGATGATGTTGAGTGGATAATCAGAGCAAAATGAGTGACATAAATGTTTACTAGTAGCTTACTGCCACAGCTCGAATGTAATGGCCTGCCACTGGCAATTTATAAGAGTTGAAGAAAAAAAATATCAGTGGCTCTAATGTAAAGTTGGTTATGTGCTTCGGCCAAAACCGCAAACTAATGGAAAGTATAAATGTGTGCATTGGAACAGAAAGCATAACCATATTCTTTGAATATAAATATCCTAGCATTTCCCACAAAAAGAAAAAAAAAAAATCTAAATAATTAGAGTTGCTAAACTAAAAATAAAAAGTGGAATTATTTCAGATCGAAAACCCTGTCTCCTGAAACATTACTCAATTTATCTTGAATGAATAGAAACATAGAAACATAGAAACATAGAAATTAGGTGCAGGAGTAGGCCATTCAGCCCTTCGAGCCTGCACCGCCATTCAATATGATCATGGCTGATCATCCAACTCAGTATCCCGTACCTGCCTTCTCTCCATACCCTCTGATCCCCTTAGCCACAAGGGCCACATCCAACTCACTCTTAAATATAGCCAATGAACTGGCCTCAACTACCCTCTGTGGCAGAGAGTTCCAGAGACTCACCACTCTCTGTGTGAAAAAAGTCTTTCTCATCTCGGTCTTAAAGAATTTCCCCCTTATCCTTAAGCTGTGACCCCTTGTCCTGGACTTCCCCAACATCGGGAACAATCTTCCTGCATCTAGCCTGTCCAACCCCTTAAGAATTTTGTAAGTTTCTATAAGATCCCCTCTCAATCTCCTAAATTCCAGAGAGTATAAACCGAGTCTATCCAGTCTTTCTTCATAAGACAGTCCTGACATCCCAGGAATCAGTCTGGTGAACCTTCTCTGCACTCCCTCTATGGCAATAATGTCCTTCCTCAGATTTGGAGACCAAAACTGTACGCAATACTCCAGGGTGTGGTCTCACCAAGACCCTGTACAACTGAAGTAGAACCACCCTGCTCCTGTACTCAAATCCTTTTGCTATGAAAGCTAACATACCATTCGCTTTTTTCACTGCCTGCTGCACCTGCATGCCTACTTTCAATGACTGGTGTACCATGACACCCAGGTCTCGCTGCATCTCCCCTTTTCCTAATCGGCCACCATTTAAATAATAGTCTGCTTTCCTGTTTTTTGCCACCAAAGTGGATAACCTCACATTTATCCACATTATACTGCATCTGCCAAACATTTGCCCACTCACCCAGCCTATCCAAGTCACCTTGCAGTCTCCTAGCATCCTCCTCACAGCTAACACTGCCCCCCAGCTTAGTGTCATCTGCAAACTTGGAGATATTGCCTTCAATTCCCTCATCCAGATCATTAATGAATGAATGAATACTTTATTGTCACATGTGACAAGTCACAGTAAAATTCTTTGTTTTGCTTGACCAAGATATGCAAAGAGTCACCACGTAAGTGAAATTAGGCCATTTGGCCCATCGAATCTACTCTCTAATCTATCTCTTCCTCCTAATCCAATTCTCCTTCCTTCTCCCCATAATCCCTTACACATAAAGGACCCCAACAAAGTTATAAAGTATCCCAGGGCAGGTCTCCCTCCGACCCCCCTCCCCCCCCCTTACGACGGTTCCCCCACGCCGGGTCCTTCTTTGTTCTACCCCACCACCTCTCCTCCTCACGAGGGTCCCCCCCCCCCCCCATGCCAGGTCCACCTTCTCTTCCCTGACCTGCTGAGTATTTTCCGTTTTATAATACATTTAGTTCAAGCATCTGCAACTTTAATTTTTTTTAAAATTTAATTGCTGAATTCACTGCCACCTTCCTTTCATGCATGCTTGACCTGAAGATGCTCTACAATGTTCTATGCTAAAAAGGATAATGTGGCTGTGTGTGCAATGGATACAGAACGGTGCAATGCTATGCTAAATTGAGCTCTATGTTAACAAATAATATTACTAGATAACTCTGCGTTTCACGTTCCTTGGACAGCACATTACTCTATAACGCCTTTGAAAAAGAAAACTATGCTTAAATGTTCCTCTTCAGGGGCACAATGAACGCACATAACAACTTGATGTTACATTCCTCCTCAAGTATAAAAGAATGGACAGACATCAGCCGAGTGCCAATCACTAGGATTTCAGATAACAAACTTTAACACGGTGTGCCGCTATTTCCTCACAGCTACCTCCAATCGTTCATTGTAACTTTGGTGGACAGACATTAAATAGGTTTTCTATTGATCCACCGTTGCAATTCGGTGAGCCATAAACAAGTGAATGGGATTCTGCCACTTATTCCTGACAACAACAACAAATAGAGTGCCTACTGTGCCACTGTATTTACCATCTCTATATCAGTTGCAATATAGGGATGGTATTTACTTAACATTAACACAGTGGAGACCACATACAGAATGTATAGGTCAACAGATCCTGACAACAAAGGAGAAAGAAGTGTTGAGAAATTTTTGTTTGCTTTTCAAAAGCTATTTTCACTTTAAACTATTTGATTGGTACATTTATTTCACAAGTCAACCTTGCCATCTGTGGAGGAGTCTTTTTTTCTTAATTTCATGGTCTTCTTCCTACAGGCTATGAAATGATCTTTGGACATTTCCTCCTTCAGAAGTGCCAGTGGTTGGCTGCACGAGTTAGATGGATGGCTGTATTTATGTCCACTTATTCAGTACACATTTCCATTGACTTGGGCAACCACCGTCTATTCTTCTCTGCAGCAGCTGCTTGGATTCCTATTACATTGAGATATGAAAATGGAGAATTTCCGTGGCCCACATTCTCATTGGAAGATATTAATTGAACTTCCAATGAGAATGTGAGTTATTTAGTTGAACTGCTGAAATCTTTATTTTATGGCAACAAATCTTACCATTTAGCACTTAAACTCCCCCTCCCATTCCGAATCCGACCTTTCTGTCCTGGGCCTCCTCCATGGCCAGAGTGAGGACCACCATAAATTGGAGAAGCAGCACCTCATATTTTGCTTGGGCAGTCTGCACCCCAGTGGTATGAACATTGACTTCTCTAATTTCAGGTAGTCCTTACTTTCTTCTCCCCTTCTCAGCTCTCCCTCAGCCCTCTGGCTCCCCCTCTTCCTTTCTTCCTGCCCCCCCGCCCCGCCCCCACCCTCACATCAGTCTGAAGAAGGGTTTCTACCCGAAACATTGCCCATTTCCTTCGCTCCATAGATGCTGCCTCACCCGCTGAGTTTCTCCAGCATTTATGTCTACTTACCATTTAGTTAACCTGGTTCAAAGCTGGACACAGATCAGCAACTAAATGTAAAAGAGAGTTAGATAGAGCTCTTAGGGCTTGCAGAATCAAGGGGTATGGGGAGAAGGCAGGAACGGGGTACCGATTGTGGATGATGAGCCATGATCCCATTGAATGGCGGTGATGGCTCGAAGGGCCGAGTGGCCTACTCCTGCACTTATTGTCTATGTATCTATGTAAACGAATCTGGTCCATTTTCTGTCTTCCAACATTGACCTTCAACAATCAATCTACAGCAGGATCCTGGAAGAAAGATTATCACTTTCCACAGCTTGGGAGCTATCCCTAGGTGAAAGCAGTAATCAAAGATAATATTCACCCATCCCCAGCGAGTTAGCATAGGCTTTGGCTGGCTGAAGAGAAATGTGTTCAAGGACATATAATTCAAAAACATGGCTCCAACTATTGTCTACTGAGGAACAGACAACCTCATTGGGCTTCAGATACATGGTCAATCTGTTGCAAGCATCTCAAAGCATGAGAGATAGCACTAACCCAACCTCTGTAAAATCCTCCAAATGTATTTGTTGGGTAAGTGAACCGATATCAGGACAATGCCCCAACACTAAAGGTTTGATTATGCTTAGTCAGCCCTAAATGCCTAGCGTCATATTTGTGAAACAAGTGCAATGTTTCAGAAGCAGAGGGGCAAAGTTTAAAGGAGATCTGTGGGGGCAGATTTTTTTTTTACACACAGAGAGTGGTAAGTGCCTGGAATGCACTTACCTGGAATGGTGGTGGTAGTGGCATTTAAATTGTTTTTAGATAGCCACATAGATATGCAGGGAATGGAGAAGTATGGATCACTTGCGGGCAGAGGAGATTAGTTTAACTTGGCATCGTGTTGGCATGAACATTGTGGACCATAGGGCCTGCACCTGTGCTGTACTGTTGCCACCTTCGAGATTTCCATGAAGACATTGGATCCAGGGCAAAGAAACCGAGAGAGACTAATTACATTTGCTCTTGCTCATGTACAGGTGCGGCAGAACTTCAGTTGAGGCCAGGTATCCGTCTATATCCAGAACTCAAACAATGGTTTCTACGATACACGCTTTCAAGATTGGTGTCATGATGACAGCATCTTGCCCACAGAGTGCAGAAAAACATTGAATGGCATGAACTTGTTACACTTCAGCAACACTTGAACAGTGCTTAATAACTCAAATGGATTAACTGGCTCATATCTCATTGCTGTTGCGGAGACCTTATGCACATATCATTTTAACAATGATTCTACTTTAAAAAGAATAATTGGCTGTAGAGTACTGAGATTTCCTATTGTATTGATAGGCACTATAAACCGGATTTTCCTTCCCAAATATCTGAAGTAACACATATTCACATGCATTCTAATGGGCCTGTCCCACTTAGGCGACTTTTTAGGCGACTGCAGGAGACTTTGCAGTCGCCACATGGTCGCGGGTGGTTGCCGGGGAGTCGCCTTCATGGTCATGAGGAATTCCCGCATTCTGGGAACTAGTCGCGGCCTCATTATGGTTGCCGTGAATTTTGCAACATATTGAAAAATTAGCGGCGACTAGAATGAAGCCGCCATGGAGAGTAGCGAGAATTCTTGAGCCGGAGGTGGGTCGCCAGGAGGTCGAAGGTTCTCAGAGGTTCTCGTAGGTTGGAGCCGGTGCTGACCAGTGAATTTCATTGGCTCATTGGGGAAAAAAAGGTAAGCAGTAGTTTTTAGAACCAAGGATAACCGACCGGAAATGTTAGATGTCCGCCGAGCTTCACAGCCATGTATCTCTGGCATCTTAAAAGTTGTCTCCACTCCTTCTCCCCCCCCCCCCCCCCCCCCCCCCCCCCCCCCCCCCCCCCCCCCCATAAGCTGCCATACCATTTTCACAACAAATAACGTCTCCATGTTTACCGCTGCATTTCAATCCAAGATTTTGGAAAGAAATGCCCATCTTCACTCCATAACGGATGCTATTCCAGGGAATGAACAGAGTGAAATTCATGAGTTCATAAATCATAGGAGCAGAATTAGGCCATTAGGCCCATCTAGTCTACTCCACCATTCAATCATGGCTGATCTATCTTTTCCACTCAACCCCATTCTATAAGTAACTTAATTTCTATAACGTAAATAGCAGCAGGGACAGAGATTTTCGGATGATATCTACTAGTATTTTCCTGTTATCTACTTAGGTCCCACTCTAGTGCATTAAGTACTCAGTCCTAGTTGGTATAACATGGTGCATGTTTGTAGTACTGGTGGGTGAAGATTCTGCCAATATTATAAAGACTGAACTTCAATAATAACATGTTGCAGTTTAATCTCCTCTTATAACTTGCTAGTTGAATTATTGTACTGTTTTAATGCTTAAATCAACATTGGGGTGGAAGATTGCAACCTTCATGTGGTCCACCCTGTTTCGACGAATGCAATCAACCTGGCGTACACAAACAGAAGATCAAACGGAACAAGTTGTCGGACAACTTTAGGCTGTGCTCGCCATATGCAAGAAGACGACGTAGAATCAGCATTTATTTACAATGGCAACATTTGGATATTGCAAAGGGACTTAATGAAGCTCATGAAGGATGCGTCTTCAGATGACGTGTCGTATGATCTTTCTGCGAAGAAGAACCTCTCTGGATTGAGGCACCGCTCTACTGTATAGCACACCATTGTTTATCTGAAAACTGATTACTGAAAATAATTGGGTACTCACTGAATTGACCTTGGCTCCTCTTTGCAAAATAAACTTGCCCTTCCACAGATCTTTTACCTGTCCACGCAGTTTTCTTCTCCATTTGTTCATCTTTTGCATCCTTTGCCCCCTCTCCCACGCATCAGGTTCCATCTACCCCTGGCAGCCTCTAAGCCACCTCTCCCGTGCATGGCTATACACTGGTCTCTTCCCCCTCAGTGCTAATGTAGGTCTCTTTTTTCACTCTCTAACTGATGTCCCTCCAGTTGCACAAGCAAATAGTTGATTATTTGGTTGCCAGAAATGTACACATAATGTCCACCATAATTCAGATAAAGTCCACCATGATCAGCCTCAAAAGCAACGCTCAGCAAAAATAGGAAAAATCTAACTTACTTTAAATTAATTATGCCTTGATAGCATTCATGACCATGTGAATAGTATCAATGAGAGACCGTTAAGAAGTGACTCATAGTTCTTTTGAAGAAGGGACCTAATCCAAATCATCACCTCAGTCGGAAGAATGGTCCCGACCCGAAACGTCATCTATCCTTTTTCTCCAGAGATGCTGCCTGACTGGCTGAGTTACTCCAGCACTTTGTGTCTATCTTCGGTATAGTTTTTAAAAGATGTTCAGAAGCCCCAAGGAACAGTAGTAAATATTAAAATTGGCTTCATTGCCTTTATGTCTGGACAACCAGAAAAAGAGCGACTTTCCTGTTGCTCATCATCCAAGTGTGCTGGTTGGAAGGTGAAATAAACACAGGCCAGATCCCAATTCTGCTGCCTTGCTGTCCCCTGGCTTTGTCTCACAGGTGCTCAAAGCGAGAGCTTTTGAATGAGGTACTGGAGACTTCATAACAGCTGTGTCTGAAGCTATGTCATAAAGAAAAAAGGAACAAGAGGAGTAGATGGATTTTTTTGTTTTAAACTCTTCTCATAATTTCCCTTCTCTGTTATTGCATGAATCACAAAAGCATTAACATTCGCAGCGAGCAGTTTATCTGTTAGATCGGTTGAACCGATGATTTCTCTGCAAGAGCAAGAGGACGTTTTGATTCTTTTCATTGACTTGCATCTCCCTTTATGTACTCCAAAGGCACTGTGGCTACATCAAAGCAAAGCAAGACCCAGACGAGGAAAAATTGCAGTTCCACCATGGGCAAGGTAAGACTAAAGACAAAAGTTTAAATGAGATCGCAGTTTAAAATATTACCAAAAAAGTAAATGACCTCACTGTGATCATGAGCTAACATTGCCAAGTCGTCAGCTTCTCAGCAGAGAAGCTGCACTAAAAAGGCTTTCACTGAATGTCTAAAGGAGAAAACAATAAATGAAGACAATTTAGAACTAAATGCAGTTTCTCCTGATGAAATCTAACTACACACCAAAATTAACTTGTTGAAGATTCCATTTGGCTTAGTTCTAGAGATATATCAAATTGATGGAAACAATTTTGTTTTTCTACTCCAGATTGATGGCAATGAACCAACATTAATATTTTTAAGGTGGATCAGGACATTGCTTGTTTTGTGAACTTGCAATTGGCTCTGCAATTGTGCTGCATCTCCAAAGTTCCCTAGATTCAGGGAAGATTTCATAGATTAGAGAATCATGAAGATAACTTATTTATTCAAGGAAGTAGAGAATACTTGTCAGTTGGAAGATGTGTCATATGGAAAATATTGGAAGCTGTTTTTAAAAACATTCCAGCAGGGCGCTTAGTAAATCTTATGTTAGTCAATGTGGTTTTGGCAAAAGGGAAATCATGTTTGACCAATTTATTGAAGTTCTTCAAAGTAATAACATATGCTGTAGATAAAGGGAAACTGAGGAATAAATGTGGATTTCCAGAAGGTATTTGACAATTTGATTAGGTACCACATTAAAGGTTATTGCAGAAAATAATAACTCATGGCATCAGAGGGTAACACAGAATATGGCATCCTGTTACATTGTCAGAGAAATGGGCACAAATCAGTCTTTAGAGATATTCTGTGGAAACAGGCCCTTTGGCCCACTGAGTCCACACTGACCAGTGTTCACCCCATACACTAGCACTATCCTACACGCTAAGGAAAATTTACAATTTGACTAAACCCAATTAACCTACAAACCTGCACGTCTTTGGAGTGTGAGAGGAAACCGGAGGACCCGGAGAAAACCCTCACGGTCACAGGGAGGATGAAAAATCCGGCAAGTGGAATATAATGGCAAAAGCAGGAGGTTGTCTATGTGGTGAGAGAATGCAGGGTTTAAAATTGCAAAGGCGATTGCATGACCTGGTGTGTGATTCACAAGAGGCTAATAAATAGGTACAGCAGTAATTAGGAAAACTAACAGAATATTATTGCTTATAGTGGGGATAATTTACACCAAAAGTATGGGATTTGTGCTTCAGTTACATAGTTCCTGGTGAGGCTGAGTATGACAAAGATGGTGCGGGAAAGAAGCAACTTTGTGCAGGCAGCATACAGAAACAAATATCATTGGTATTTTAGTTAGAATGGATGTAAATGCTTTGAAAGCAATTTAGAGAAGGTATACCAGACTGATATACCCGGAATAAGGAGACCCAAAGACTGCCAATGCTGGAGCCGACCCGAAAAGTAATCAGTCCCTTTTCTACATAGATGCTGCCTGACCCATCTGGAATAAGGGTTGTCTGATTGGATAGAGATTGGATGGGCTGTATCCTCTCGGGGTTTGAATGAGATACAACTGGTGAAACATATAGATTCATGACAAGACTCGACAGGGTGGATGTGGAAAACATGTTTCCTCTAGAATCTAGAACTAAGCGGGTCAGCCACTTACGACAGACAGGTGCGGTGATTTTGTTTCTCCTAAAAGGTGGAGGAGAGTCTTCGGAATTCCCTTCTCAATTGGTGTAGAAGCAGAGTGCTTGAATATTTTTAAGGTTGAGGTAGATAGATTTTTCATAAACAAGACAGGATACCAGGAGTAGGCAGGGATGTGGAGTTCACAGAACAATCAGATCAGTCTTGATCTTATTTAATGGCAGAGCAGGCTTGAGAGGCTTACTCCTGCTTCCAGTTCATCTGTTCCCATATCCACATCCATAATGATGAACTTCCATGTAGAGAGTAACCAGAGTTCATCCAGCAAGGTCCTGCTTGGTGCCGGGACCTTAGACAATGCTGTCCAGAGACAAGGACTAACCAGTATAAGCTCTACCCATAAACACCTCTTCAACTTTGTTCAATGCCTGTGCATGTTCCTGACACTCAGAAGCATTCTAAAAAGCATTGAAAAGAATAAAGTAAAGTAAAAATGTTCAAAGCTATTTAAAATTTTAAACAAATTTAAAGGCGTAAAATACATGACAATTATGTGGAATAAGAACAAAAATGAAAAGAAATATAACCTAGCTTGTTCCTATCTTTGCTTTTCGTGTCTATAATATCCACATACAAATCAAGGGGCACACAAACCTTGAACAGAGTGCAGATTACTCAATGTAAATGTTATTTGCAAGTACCCTTGGACTCCACATGTAGAAAGCTTTTCCATGAGATATCCATTGGCAGGATGGAGCTAGGAAATAATCAGTGAAGCACGACCAGCAACTTTCACTGCCAGTTAGGATGCTGTATGCGTTTAAATCATTGTGGGTTTTCTTGTTCCTTCATTTTGAGTCCAACGTTTACTACTTTGAACTGAGGGCATCACATAGGAAACAGTTAAGAGTTAACCACATTAGGCCTGGAGTCACATATAGATCAGGCAGGCTTTTGGCCTGATTAAGAAGTTCAGCTGATGATTCCTGATATGATCAGAATTTTTGCATGGACATGGTTGATTTGTTGAAAATCTTGTGACTTGAAGAGATCTCATATGTGAAGTACATTAATAATGGCTTCAGCCTGTGCTTCCATAGTTAGGTTGCCTGGGAATAGAACCTACATTCATCCACATACCTACGAGGATCCCAATCAAGCTGTCCGAGACTTTGCAAAGGAAATCGACGCATCCTGCATTCGGATTGAAAGAGTCATAGGTGGTGGTAAGTAATTACACAATGTTGGAAAGAGAGAATTTGGCAAGGAAAATTGGGCAATTATTTTTAATGGTTGTTTAGTTCAGTATGTAGGATGTCGACATTCAACTTTTAGCCATTCCTCAGTCCTAACCTGGACAACTCTACTCCTGCTCAGTGCCAAACATGGGCCACCCAGCTGCCTTGCTCTACACAAAACCTTGACCATTACCAACCTTGGACCACATTGGTCTAATTTAGTTTATTTTAGCTTCTTGTCACGTGCACAGAGGTACAGTGAAAAGCGATTGTGCCGTGTGCTACCCAGTCACTGGAAAGCGTATACATGATTACAATCACAGTCCACTGCCGTCCACAACGTACACAATGAAGGGAATAACATTTAATGCAAGATAAAGTCCAGTAAAATTCGATTAAAGACAGTCCGATTGTCTCCATCGAGGCAGATGGTAGGTCTGGACCCCAATCCCTTGCTTTGCTTGGCATGTGTGTGTTCCCAGTAAAATTATATTCCTGTTTTTTATTTCATCCTGGAGAACTAATCCAGGATGGCTACTTGAACAATCAGGACAACATCAGGATGATCCTAACTTCACTTGGCAACCATTGACATGTACACTTCCAAAGCAGGCATGGCTGGACAGACGTCAGGGACTGGAGCCTTGGCACCTCTTCCCAGCACTGCAGGAACCAATTTAAGCAGACCAGCTGGTGCCCTGGCTTATTTCAGATGCCTTCAACGGAGAAAATTAATTTCTAAATGTGGCTTGGTCTCTGTGGATCTGAACAATTCAGTTTGGAGGAACTTGTGTTTCCACAGCTGTGGTACAAATTCTGCTGTTTGGTAAAAGTTGAGAATTGTGTTCAAATGTTTTATGAGCGAGTTCGAGAGGGATATAGTCAGGTAAAGTCTGAGCTCATGATTTCTCCCCCCCCCCGAGATTTACTTCTAAATGCCTGCCAAGTCAGACGTTAACTAAATCTGACCTTAGAATGAATGCACTGATTGGCTCTGTGGCCTATTAAGTTCAATTCCCATAAGTAAAATGAAATAGCTGATGTGTAATCAAATGGATTATGATGATTTTTTTCCCCCCAAATCCTCTGATCTTACTAGTTAATGTGGTCTGTTTTATTTGATGTGGTCTGTTTTATTTGATTAAGAACTTTCTTTTTCTCCATCACCAGGTGAATTCGGGGAGGTTTGCAGTGGCTGCCTGAAGTTACCTGGGAAGAGAGAAATCTATGTCGCCATCAAAAGCTTGAAAGCTGGTTATTCGGAGAAGCAGCGCAGGGACTTCCTGAGTGAGGCCAGCATCATGGGACAGTTTGACAACCCCAACATAATCCGCCTCGAAGGAGTGGTTACAAAATGTAGGTATTCCTAACAGAACCAGATCACACTGAACATTACCTCTCCTGTTTGTGGCGTTTGCTTTTCAACACTGTGCCCACGATTTATGGTAGGATGTTCTGATTCTTTAAAAAATATATAACTTAAGTGGGGCTTTGCTGCAGGAGTGACTGGTTTAGCATTGTGAAACAATCTCTTTTCAATCGAGACTAGTCGGCGTTATAATTACTATAGTGAGACCCCCCGACTTAAAGTAATTTATTTGGATATGGGCACCATGTACTGCATAGCATTCACTTAAAGAAGGATTATGATGCCTTTTGGGATTACCTAAGAGTCAGGAACCACCTGCTCAATAGACTGCATTTCAGCAACTCCATGGAAGCAGCTGTATTCAGAGTGCTCCATCTGGTGTGCGTCAACTTGACTTTGTTCTCCTGAATGTTTCTGCTGAAATGTTTCCCTCCAGTGCCATAGAGCTGCCAACATGTTGAGATTATCTTGGAGTTTTCCAACATTAAATGTGATTTTACAAACTACACAGGAGGAGAATAGAAATACAAGGGCATTCAAGGAATTGTGATTTGCGTTGAACAAACTGAACGGAGAAAAAGTATTTAACCCCTCCAGCTTCTTCCACCTTTTATTGTGACTGCCCTGCTATAGCTCCATTAGCACAAAGTGCCTTAATACCAAGTGGCCGCTTTCTGCACAAGACTAACTGGCGAGAATCAGCAGGGCTTATCCAATTATTGAGGGGGAGAAACCAAGTCCTAATTTTATCTTTACCTGATGTCCAGAGATGGATGCCTATAACCAAGGGGCAAAAATTGGAGTTGGTAATTATAGCCAGTTTAATTTATTAACCAACAAAGTCAGTGGTGGTCGCCTGAAGAAGGGTCTCGACCAGAAACATCACCATTCCTTCTCTCCAGAGTTGCTGCCTGTCCCACTGAGTCACTCCAGCATTTTGTGTCTATCTTCGTGGTAATCTTAGAGTTCTGATGTTGCCAATTGTTTTAGATAACCAGTATCCTAAATGAGAGACCTGCAATTTTATAGCACCTGCTTTGTCCCTATCAGGACACCCTGAGATGCTCCGCATTTGATCAAATAAATTTTGAAATGGTGCACAGATTTCTTGTAGGAAACTTGGCAGCCAATTTGTGTGCAGCACGGTTCCACACAATGTAACAATAATGCGAGAATCTATGTTTTGACTTATTAATTGAAGGATTAATATTGCCCAGTCTGCAGGGTTAAACCCCCCGCCCCCCCGATCATCTTGGAAATGGGCCGTGGGACCTTTAACATTCAATAGGCTATCTCATCAAAAAGACAGGATCTCCAGCACCTCGCTCTTCCTTCAGTGCGACACTGTGGTGTCAGCCAAGGGGTTTGCGATCGGTTCTCTGGAGTGGAACGTGAACCAAAAAACTTTAGGCTTAAACAAGAACGCTACAATGTACACCCAAGAGTCTACCACTGGGCAGTTTATCTACTACCTTTCTCCATCCTATGTACATTACTATCCCCAGTGAAGTTCCAATCTATACCTGCAAAGATCAGCAAGAAGAAACCTTGATCACTAATCCACTTAATGAAACGTCTTGCTACAAACGGCTACCCTTTTGCTACCGATTTGGATTTATTCATTCATCACTTTTCAATAATTGTGTCTATTCAGGGTGGCCAGGGATTATGATTCAATGGTAATACAGCCAACTATGCTTCAAAACAGCAGCAGATCCATGCAAATGGAGTTTTTAAATTGTACAGAATAATTGATGCATGGAGAGTCTATTTTGAACAGTTGAGAGTTTCAGCTCTTTTAGGACACGTTTAAAATATAGTTCCTTGCACATCCTCCCATTAACGGCAAGGCTCCACTGGCACAAATCACAACAGTTCATAAAATATGCTTCACCGCTAATTAATATTGCACTTCAATCTTATGTTTTTGGGTTGCTTGGTTTGGGCAATGCAGAATATTTATTTTCCATTAATAAACTGCACAGGTTACAGCGGCCCGTCTCAGAAGCCTTTTGGCACTCAGATCAAAACAATCATCAGACTCTGCTTCTGAATATGTAATTCTGATTAATATTAACAATTCAGACAAACACAGCTAATTAAATGGATGGAACTTTGTCACATTATCATGAATATTCAATTGCAGACCTAGATTAAGAAGCATATGTTAGCGGATAAAGAGGAGGCATACATCTTACAAAAATATTGCAAATATGTCTCAGAGGTTTAAGGTGTTCTGGCAATAAAATTAGATTGTCGTAGGAGGTCATAGGTAGGTCGTGATGCTAGTCGTAGGTACTCGTGGCATCATGTAGATCGGGGCGTTTTTCTAGCCTGATGAAAAATGTCCACGAGTAAAAAAGGTTGTGAATTAGGTCGTGAAAGTGGGACAGGCCCTTTACAAGGACATTTTCTTAGCTTAAAATGGCAAATTAAAAGATAAACAAATTCATTATTGTGAACAGTTTTGGATCACTCTTGAAATAGAATTAGCTAACCTCAAAGAGATTATGCCATGGAGTGGAGGGAGGCAGGTGAGTTGGGGAATATCACCACTCCTTTGACTCCACTACCAAATCTAGCAACCAGCAACACTCAAGACACCTTTCCCTCAAAGACGAAGTGGGTGATGTAGTGACTTTGCTTACCGAATAGTGAAAGGTCTGGATAGGGTAGTTGTGGAGAGGATGTTTCCGCTAGTGGGAGAGTTTAGGATCAAAGGCCATAGCCTCAGAATGAAAGGACTCACTTTTAGAAAGAGGAGGAGGAATTTATTTTGTCAGAAGGCGGTTAATCTGAGGAATTCAATGCCGTATAAGGCTGTGGAGGCCAATGGATATTTTTAAGGCAGAGATAGATAGATTCTTGATTAGTACGGGTGTTAAGGGTTATGGGGAGAAAGCAGGAGAATGCAGTTGAGAGGGAAAGATAGAAACATAGAAACATAGAAATTAGGTGCAGGAGCAGGCCATTCGGCCCTTTGAGCCTGCACCGCCATTCAATATGATCATGGCTGATCATCCAACTCAGTATCCTGTACCTGCCTTCTCTCCATACCCCCTGATCCCTTCAGCCACAAGGGCCACATCCAACTCCCTCTTAAAATGGCCAACAAACTGGCCTTAACTACCTTCTGTGGCAGAGAATTCCACAGATTCACCACCACAGATAGGTCAGTCATGATTGAATGGCAGAATAGACTTAATGGGAATGGGCCGATGGACTTAATTCTGCTCCTATAACTTATGAACCTATGAGATTCCAGTTATAATTATTCAACTTCACACACGCCTCACAAAATCCAAACAGACTTGCAGTGACTCACCCTGCAACACACTTTCTACCAGATCTCAAAATATAGGATAAACCCTTCAGGACAGAGGTGAAACATTTCTTTACATAGGCTAAATTTCTTTATCATGGGGTCATGAAACTTTTGATTTCTTGGTTCTCGGAGGGCTTTGGATGCTCAATTACTGAGTGTAGTCCACACAGCATTTTCAGTTTAGTTTATTGTGACGTGTACCGAGGTACAGCAAAAAGCTTTTTGTTATGTGCTAACCAGTCAGCGGAAAGACTATGCGTGATTACAATCGAGCCGTCCTCAATGTACAGATATACAATAAAGGGAATAACGTTTAGCGCCAGAAAAAGTCCAGTTTTGGCTATCAATGGAATTGTTTCTGGAATCAAAAGAATACAGAAAAATGGTGCTGAAATAAAACATCAGCCACGACTTTATTGCATCATGAAGCAGGAACAAGGGGCTGAATGGTTTATTAGACACTTCTATCCCTAATGTTTTTATGTAAATATCTCTAAAGCTAGTGTGATTTATTTTGTGTTTGTCAGAGAATAAAAGCTTATTGGAAATCTGCAATAGATTTACTTACTGCCTGGCCAGGAGACTGCTGTTGTCAATCTATCCACGTAAGAAAAAAGTGTCCCATTATCATTTCTGTCGGGCTTTTAATGGAAGTGAAGGAATGGGAGCTCTTTTAGCAAGGAACCACTCAACAAAGTCCCACACGCAAGACAAACAAGCTGAATCCACACCCCATCAAATGCACACTTATTATAAGGAATGAACATCTATAAATGAGGAGAAAAGATAACATTAGAAGACAGTTTATATTTAAGAGGCTACTGGTCTCAATGGCCCTCGGAAGCGTCCTGGGTTAGAGCTTGGTCAACAACCTTCCTTTTAATACAATCCCTACAGTCAATACACACAATATAGCAAGATAGGGATAAAACTGGGCCCTTGTGATTATTCATTCTTAAGGATCCGTCTAATATTTTTGCATCTGCTTGATTTAACAAATGTGTTCATCTCTGTGGTCCAGTTATTTGATCCTAAGCTTCCCAATGTTATTAATGTAGAACTAAAAATATCACTCGCTTCAACACATTGTTGGTATTAAAAGATCATAAGGAATAAGAGTAGAATTAGGCTATTCGGCCCATCAAGTCTACTCTGCCAGCTAATCATGGCTGATCTATCTCTCGCATCTAACCCCATTCTCCTGCCTTCTCCCCATAACCTCGGCCACCTGTACTAATCAGGATGGTTAAATATCATCTGAATTGTAGGGATATTTTCTGAGGGACATTTCTCAGGATTGGAGGTACACGAGTAGAGGCCGATGCATTTCAGCTTGAACCTATGGATGAAGTTAATGCAAGGCGGTGATGGGAAACAATTAAAATTGTCAAAGAGGCTTATTAAATTTTTTTTTTAAGGATTGCAGGACCTCAGATTATGGCCAAGTACTTGAACTGATACTTGTTGCAGACCAATATATGTAGGTGGATTCTTCGTCAACACCTATGAAGAGCACAGATTAATTATTTATTCAGCAGGGGATGACCTAAGGAGGGACTTGTTTAAAAAAAAGCATCAATGAATCCTGGAATTATTAATCAGCATATGGGAAGAATTAGTTCTCTGGAATAGCTATGATCACACAGCTTACCAGATCTAGGGAAATGTTGACTATGCAACCATTTAAAAAAATAAACTCCTTACTCCTTATCTTAAATTAATGTCTGTTGTGTTAGACCTCTCTGCTATAATGAAAATTGCCTACATTCTCTCCAATTTACACCACTCATAATTTTACACAACTCTGCCAGAACGCACACTCACCTCAGCTTCCTCAACTTCAAAGAAATATAGTTTTCTTTTAATAATCAGGTATCCCTGTCGTGGGGCATGGGTCCACTGTGTGCTTCTTATACGCTGTGGTTTTAATGATGCAGGAAGTTTTCACGGATCATTATCTTATGCAAAACTGTAGCTTTGTTTTAAAACATTTTCTTAACTGGCAAGGAGGAACCTAGCCGCAGTCCCTTCTGCATGGGCATCTGACATATTTTGAAGGAGATAAACTCCAGAATCAAAATCATTAGCAGCCTGAACTCAGACCGTTGCTAATGATCGCAAGCTCCACTGTGATACTTGCTAAACTCCTGAAGCAAGGGAGCACAAGATTATTAGCAGCAGTTGCAAAAATACCACATCAACACAATTGCTGATTATTTTATTTCGGAGTCACGTGAGTGACTTCGTGAAGACCCCGCCAGCACGCATGCCCGACATATCGTCGCGAGCATTTGCTTCGACAAGCTGGGGGGGGGGGGGGAGTGCGCTCTCTCCACCAGCTCCTTCAAAAGGCCGTTCAGGTAAGTCCACTAACCTTTACTTGGTACAGGATGGACGTCAAAGGCAAAGGGAAGGCAAAACTTTCCAGGAGCCGCGGGACACCGGCAAGCCAGCGGCCTCTTTCACCGGAGCTGCGAGCTCCACCAGCAGCATCCGGGCGGTCAGGGGTAAGGGTGCGGAAGTCGTGCGCTTCCGTTACACCAGCGCCCGACTTATCACCTGAATGGATGTCCGCACAGGAGCTGGATACTACTGACCCAGACTTCGTGCCCCCATCCCCCAGGAAGCGGGGGGGCAAACAGGTACGTGGACAGGAGTCTCGCTCACCACCAGTGACATCACCCCGAGTTGCAGTGGATCCACGGGGACCGGGCCCCTATGGGAACGGCTGCGCTACAGGGGAGCCCCGCAGCTGCAGCACGCCACGTACAGCTGCCGGGGATATCTGCCGTAGGGCCGTCTGGCAGAGCTACTGCTGCGTTGAGCAGCCCTGCAGGAGCAGGTGCTGCCGGCATAACACCGCGTCAGGCTGCGGTCAAGGGCGCTGGTGGCAGCAGTAGCCGGTCGGTTAGCTTAGCTCTGGCAGCTGCCGACCATGCACCTCCACGCAGAACGTTGGGCGACATTGGAGGTAAGCCTGCACGGACTCCGGGGAGCCAGGTTCCGGCGGCCGGCGCAGATTCATCTCCACTGCCTTCCTACCAGGTAGGTGGACCGCCACAGTCTGCTCGAAGGCCGACCAGCGGAGAGTCCGTGCGGAAGTCGTATGGGCCTACAGGGGCAGTAGCCCACGACAACCTACCTTCGGACCCTAGTCTGCATCTTATGGAGGTGTGGTCCGCTGGTGGAAGCCCAGAGAATTTGCAGAGCCTGGGGAAGTCGGCTTGTCCGCCGCGAGTAGCGGGGACGGTGCATTGCGAGATTGGAGCTCTTAGTGGAGCAACTCCTCCGGCGGGGACAGGACCAGGATGAACGGGAGTCTCGGGCCTCCACTCGCCACACCAGGAGCCCGCTCAGTCTCTCATCTTCTCCAGCCAGGTGCCAGCAGTTGTCCGGCCGCTGCCTTCGAAGACGAGCCGGGACTGCCAGAGACCGCCAAGCCAAGCACGATGAGGACATGCTGGACGTGGTGGGTAAATTTGCCACGGCTACACATAACTGGGGAGCCCCTGCACACAAACTGGCACCATTAATTACCTGACCACTCACCAGCTTCAGGGTCAGGTACTCCATGAGACCATGGATAAATTTAAACCACCTGAGAACTGCATCAATCTCAGTGTTCCTACGGTTAATGCCCAGATCTGGGGACACTTGAGCACGACCACCAAGATGCAGGACGTCCGTCTCCAGTGGATCCTGAAGCTCCTGTCGACGGGCATTACGGCGTATGCCAGGACCCTCGATGGGGATAATGTGTCCAGAGAGCAGAGATAATGTGTCCAGAGAATGCCCTGGCACTTCTCTGCAACGCCCAGTTTGAGATCAACTGCCTGCGCAAGAGCTCCATCCGGCCCACCCTCAACCTGAAATTTGCAGGGTTGTGCCGTCCCTCCACCGCTCCACCACCTCATCAACTGTTTGGGGAAGATCTCTCCAAGCAAGTCAAAGAACTCGACGAGGAGGCCAAGACTGTGGGCCTTATGAAATCTCCTCTGGCTAAACCCCACCCATATCACCGTCAACAACCACACACTATTTGGAAGCAGCGCCAGCCGGATAGGACGCCAAGGACCTATCCCCCTCCACTTCCCCAACCACAGCGGTCTTTTTTAGGGCAAGGCCTGCAGCGGCCCGCATGGACGATGCGGCCACCATCCCGACAACCACCGCAACGTCCCCCCAAAACGCCATACGCCAGGACCCGCCGCTAACCATGGAGGTAAGGGGGTCTGGTTCCTCTCAGGCAGAAGCACTTCTTCCCGCACAAGTCGGGGGATGGTTGCGGGCATTTAGGGGTGCTTGGGGTGCAATCACCACTGACGCGTTTATTCTACAAAGTGTTCACGGTTATGTCATAGAATTTATTGATGGTCAACTTCCCCCTACACAGCATGCACCTCAGCGACTTTTTACGCTCTCTCAGAATGAGATAAAGGTAGGACATGCTGAAATCTTACGGCTCGCAGCCAAAGGGGTGATTGGCAAAATCGACGCACGAACCCCTTGAGTTTGTGTCCAACATTCTTTCACAAAAAAAACCAAAAAAAGATGGGGAGGTGTCGGATTATCATAGACCTAACCGAGTTGAACACTTTTGTACAATATACCCATTTTAAAATGGATACCTTCGAAACAGCTAAGCAGATGCTTTACCCGGGGTACTTTATGGCTTGCATCGATTTAAAAGATGCATACTATACAGTTCCCATCACAGAATCACACAGGAAGTTCCTGAAATTTGTCTGGAAGGGACAGTTGTGGCAATACATAGCATTACCCAATGGGCTCACCACAACCCCCAGACTATTTACCAAATTAGTGAAACCCATATGGGCATTTCTCCAACAACAAAATTATATCGTCATGGCGTATTTAGATGATATCCTTATTGTGGGTCAGACCCTCCAATTGGCTACGCTGGCAGTTACAGCGACCAAATCTTTTTCGAGACGCTAGGGTTTGTAACCAATCCAGACAAATCCAAACTGCACCCCTCTCAAATTATGGATTACCTGGGTTTCACCCTTGGCACAACCTTAATGATGATCACTATCCCGACCAACAAAGCTATCGCCATAAAAGAAGCGTGCTACACAGCCTTGCTTGCGCCAGGGTTCCGACTATCCGGCAAACGGCAATGGTAATTGGGAAGTTGGTAGCTACATTACCAAAATTTACAAAGAGCAAAGATCGCAGCATTAAAAGCAAATGCTGGGCACTTTGATAGACCAATACGGTTGCCACATCAGGCAAGAGCTGAGCTACAATGATGGATTGACAATATTAGTGAGTGTCACAGACCCATCATTGTTAGCAACCCATCCATCGAGCTACAGACTGACGCAAGCGCACAAGGTTGGGGTGCAATCGACACCATGTCCAGTTGTGGTGACAGATGGGACCCTCACAAGTCTACCCTCCTCCAGACATAAGGGATAAATTATCTGGAGATGTTAGGGGCTTTCCATGGACTACGGGCTTACTGTACTAACTCACTGGGACTTACATGTCCACCTCCAAATAGATAACACAACGGTGGCGGTTTATATCAATCATATAGGTGGTATCAGGTCGTTATCTTGTGATGAATTGGCAAACACAATTTGGCACTGGTGCATTGAGAGAAATATTTGGATCACAGCGACCAATTTGCCAGGGAAGCTCAATACAGTGACGGACTCCAGGTCACGAGTGTTCAATGATAACATTGAGTGGATGTTGAATCCCCAAATTTTTGCTGAAATTATAGCTCACTATGGCACACCAGGTATTGACCTCTTTGCGTCCAAGTTGAACCATCAGATACCAACGTATGTGTCTTGGGAACCAGACCCTGGGGCAGTAGCTATGGATGCTCTTTCTTTCCATTGGGGGTAAATGGTTTTGCTACGCATTTCCCCCATTCTGCCTCATCAGTCGGGTATTGCAGAAAATTCAACTGGATTTTGCAACTGGCATTTTGATCATACCCGACTGGCCTACACAGCCATGGTACCCGATGGCCCTCAAAATTTTGGAAAAGTCCGTGGATTCAGTTTGGTAAACACCCCAAATTAATTACTAACCCCATTATGGGGGACAGTCACCCGTGCCATGGTCACCTAAGCATGTTGACCTGCAGGTTCTAAAGAGGCCGCTCGTCAAGGCCGGCATATCACCAAGAGCCATGGAACTCATCTCAGTGTCATGCCGAGCAACAACCAGGAGGCAGTACCTCACACAGGTCAGGAAGTGGGAGGTATTCTGCTCCCGTACCAACACGACCTCCATCTCGGCAACAATCCCTGATGTCCTGGAATTCCTAGCAGGCCTTCATTACGATGCGGGTCTTAGCTACAGTGCCATCAACAGCGCCAGGAGTGCACTGTCCTCATACCTGAAATAGGTATAGGCTCTAACCAACCTGGGTGTCTAAATTTATGAGGGGTAGTGTTTAACACCAACCCTCCACGGCCCCAGATACCACTTCACCTGGGAGTAGGGATCGTTCTGACCCTACTGAGGAGCTGGTCTCCTATGACCGAGTTACCCCCTCAAACAGCTCACCCTCAAAGTGGTGATGCTGATGGCACTGACTACAGCTCAACGAGTCCAGGCATTACAGAAGTTGCGGCTGGATAGCATGGTCTCCACCCCTGCACAGATGACTTTCTTTGTCCAGGACCTATTGAAGCAGCACAGACCTGGGGCTCATGGGCTGCAGT